>CM051243.1:70449176-71104176 GCA_027917425.1 Gastrophryne carolinensis | reverse complement strand
AAGGTAAACATGACCTCATTTAGCCTGTTGTGTTATGTCAGATATTGGGTGATGATGGGTAACAGCGCCCCCCCAAACAACATTGTCTCTTCCCTTGTGTTAAATACCTCGGCTAACCTTTGGTCTCAGGAGCTTGCACTCTAGTGTTGCCGACATACGTGGTCTCATTACAACTGTCATGTTTCTCAGCTATAGGTCACAGACAATCAATCATTATGGCTGATACTGCTCCCAAGTCTTCTTCCCAAGCTTCTTACTTGGCCTACCCTGTCTAGTTTTTACCCTGACCCTTACCCCGTGCATGCCTGACCCAAAAAGCTTGCAATCTAACTCACCTTGCAGGCAGGCATGGCCTCATTACACCTGTCATGTTTCTCAGCTATAGGTGACAGACAGTCATCATTATGGTGGATACTGCTCCCAAGCCTTCTTCTTACCTGGCCTACCCTGTCTAGCTGTTACCCTTACCCTGTTCAGGCCTGACCCAAAGAGCTTGCAATCTAACTCATCTAGTAGGCAGACATGGCCTCATTACACCTGTCATGTTTCTCAGCTATAGGTGACAGACAGTCATCATTATGATGGATACTGCTCCCAAGCCTTCTTCCCAAGCTTCTTACCTGGCCTACCCTGTCTAGTTGTTACAGACAATCATCATTTGAATAGTTCAGCCAATAGAGCTTCTTTGTGTCTTCTTACCTGATCTACCCTGACCTAAAGAACTTGCAATCTAACTCTGCTACCAGGCAGGTGTGACCTCATACACCTATTATGTATTTTGGGTATAAGGTGGAAAACAGTCATCATTATTGGGTATAGTGCTCCTGAGGCAGCCAATCAGGCTTCTTTGTGTCTTCTTACTTGGCATACACTATCCAGGCCTTACCCTGACCTGAAGAGCTTGCAATCTAACTCACCTACCAGACAGACATGTTCACATTACTTTGATTGTGTTTCTCAGGTAGACACATTCTCTCATTACACCTACAATGTTTCTACGGTAGAAAATAATCATCATTACTGAGTATAGTGCTCCCAGGACAGGCAATTGGGGCTTTTTTGTCCCCTTGCCTGGTCTACCCTGTCCAGGCCTTACCCTGACCTAAAGAGCTTGCAATCTAACCATGTGACGGGACAATATGACCTCATTATACCTATTCTACCTGACCAAAGAGCTTGTAATCTAACTCACCTAACAGACAGACACATGCTCTCAGCATACCTATTATGCTATCCTTTCCGTACCTGACCAGTCCTTACCTGAACCCCAAGAGCTTGCAATCTTACCTGCCATGCAGGTGTGACCTACGTCTAATATGTTTCTCATGTATAAAGTGAGGGATCATCATTCCTGTGGTTAGTGTCCTCAGTACAGTCAATAAAGCTTTTTTTGTCTCCTTACTTGGCCTTACCTGATCTGAAGAGCTTGCAATCTAACCATTGTTGCTGCTTCCAAGGCAGTCAAGTCATAGTGCCCATAGGGAAGTCAATGGCATTGTTTGTTTCCTACCTGGCCAAGCCTCACTCTTACCTAAAGAGCTTGCAATCTAACCCTCCTAATAGAAGACGTGGCCTCATCACATGTTGTGTTTTTTAAGTATAAGCAGGTGTTTTGTTATTTCCCTCCTTGGCCCTGGTTAGGCCTGACACTAACCTAAAGAGCGTGCACTCACTTACCAGGTAGATATGGCCTCACTACACCTATTATATATTTCAAGTATAAGGTGAAAATCATTGTTAGTGTAAATAGCGCTTGCATGGCAGCCAATCAAGCTTTCTTGTGCCTCATTACTTAGCCTATCTTATCCAGACCTTATTTTGACCTAAAGAGCTTGCAGTCTAAGTGGCATTGGAGGCAGGTGTGACCTAGACATACCCATTATGTGTCTTGCGTATAAGGTGATAAACAGTCACCAGTGCTGTAAATAGTGTTCCAAGGAAGCTATGGAGCCGCAGGCTAACACACCTGTTTTGTTTACCTGTTTTGGCTGACCCGAAGAGCTTGCAATTTAATTAGTACACTCAGCAGCTATGACCTCATTACACCCTTTGTCAGTAGAAAGGTATTACTAGAAATAGTGTACACAAGGAACACCTAGTGCAAACCTTTTCTTGTGTCTGGTCTTACCCTGACCTAGGGAGCTTGCAATCTAATTCACATTGCAGGCACGTGTGACCTAATTACACCCCTTATGTTTTTTTAATGAATTAAGTGAAAAGATGGTGGAATAGTGCAGACATTATAGCAAAGGGAAGCCAGTGGAGCCTGTTCTTTGTCTCATCATTTGGGATAGATACACCAATTGTTTTTATCAGCTGTAGCCGACAGAGCTTGCAATCTAATCCACATACCAGGCACGCTTGACCTAACTACTTCTGATTTTGAGGAATCAGGTAAAAGATAGTACAGCCATGACAGCTGAGGGAATCTTTTCTTTGTCTCCTCTCCCCCTGGGGTAGCTTTGCTAACCCTGGTCTAAAGAGCTTGCAGTCTAATCCACATACTTAGCAGGTGTGACCTCACTACACCCACAATAGATCTTGCAGCTAATTAGAGAAACAACGGTTATTTGTGATGTAACCGGGTATACAAGACAAGGCAATGAGCATATTTACAGTCATGTGATGCACCCCCCACCTCTGTTATTTTCCAATTCTGATCTGAAGAGCTTACAATCTAACCAGCATATTAAGCAGTTGTGACTTCATCGACCCCTTAGAGCAACAGAGGTCCTTTGTGCTGTAAACACTGTACAGAAGATGACATGGGTACAGCGTTTGATGTAATCCCTTATTTGTTTTTCCCCTATTCTGGCTTGAAGAGCTTACAATCTAACCAGCATATTAAGCAGTTGTGACTTCATTAACCCTTTATAGGTTTCACAGTCATTAGAGGAACTGTAAACACTGTACATAAGATGACATGGATACATCCATTTGATGTAATCCCCTGTTTTTCCCCTATTCTGGCCTGAAGAGCTAGCAATCTAACCAGCATATTAATTAGGTGTATCCTTATTAACCCTTTATAGTTTTCACAGCTACTAGAGAAACATTGGTCTTTTGTACTGTAAACACTGTACGTAAGGGACACAAGACAATGCACTTGACTTGCTCACAGCCATTTAATGTAAATACCCTAGTTGTTTTTTTCCCCTATTTTGGCCTGAAGAGCTTGCAATCTAACCCACATATAAGGCAGCTGGGACTTCATTAACCCTTTATAGGTTTCACAGCTATTTGTAGATCCTTTCTGTTGTAAACAGTTACACGAGATGATGGGTACAGCCATTTGATGTAATCCCCTATTGTTTTTCCCCTATTCTAGCCTGAAGAGCTTGCAATCTAATCCACATATAAGACAGCTGGGACTTCATTAACCCTTTATAGGTTTCACAGCTATTTGTGAAACATTGATAGGTTTCATAGCTGCGTAACATTAATCCTTTCTACTGTAAACACTGTACATGGGACAACGTGAGGTACATGCTTACAGCCATTTAATGTAAACCCCCTAGTTGTTATCTGGCCTGAAGAGCTTACAATCTAGTCCACATACCAAGCAGACGTGACCTCATTCCACCCTTTATTGTTTTCTCAGTTATTAGAGGAACGACAGTCCTTTGTACTGTAACAGTGTATACAATACAAGAAACATGCTTACAACGATATGACGTAACCCTCTAGCTGGTCTTTCTCTGGCCTATAGAGCTAGCAATCTAACACACATACCAAGCAGGTACAGCCTCATTAAACCCAATTTTAGGTTTCCCAGCTTGTACAGGGATGTCAGTCCTTTCTTTGTAAATAATGTACACAAGACAATGCAAGTGACATGGTTATAGCAATATAATGTAAACCCCCAGCTATGCTTTCATCACTCTGACCTGAGGAGCTTGCAATCTTCCACGGATAGTAGGCATGACCTCATAACACCCTTTGTTAACCATGCAAATAATGTAACCTGAATTGTCAGTGGAGGGTTTTCTTTGTCTGAACACTTGGGGAAAACAAACTGACAGTTCCTGCCCTATTCTGACCTGAAGAGCTTGCAATCTAAGTATCATACCCAGTGCAACCTTCAGTGGAAAGACCATCACTCATATCATTAATAGACTATAAGTAATGTATAGTAGCATCCAAGAACAATAGAACATGTTACTTTTTTGATCACTGCTTCTTCTCTGTTCTCAAGAGCTTGGACTCAAATCTCACCATCTATAGTGTAAAGAGCTTGCAATCAAATCCACCTCACTGATATCACCATCTATAGTCTAAAGAGCTTGCAATCAAATCCACCTCCCTGATGTCACCATCTATAGTCTAAAGAGCTTGCAATCAAATCCACCCCCTGATGTCACCATCTATAGTCTAAAGAGATTACAATCAAATCCACCTCCCTGATGTCACCATCTATAGTCCAAGGAGCTTGCAATCGAATCCACCTCCCTGATCTCACCATCTATAGTCTAAAGAGCTTACAATCAAATCCACCCCCTGATGTCACCATCTATAGTCTAAAGAGCTTGCAATCAAATCCACCTCCCTGATCTCACCATTTATAGTCTAAAGAGCTTGCAATTAAATCCACCTCCCTGATTTCACCATCTATAGTCTAAAGAGCTTGCAATCAAATCCACCTCCCTGATCTCACCATCTATAGTCTAAAGAGCTTGCAATCAAATCCACCTCCCTGATCTCACCATCTATAGTCTAAAGAGCTTGCAATCAAATCCACCTCCCTGATCTCACCATTTATAGTCTAAAGAGCTTGCAATTAAATCCACCTCCCTGATTTCACCATCTATAGTCTAAAGAGCTTGCAATCAAATCCATCTCCCTGATCTCACCATTTATAGTCTAAAGAGCTTGCAATTAAATCCACCTCCCTGATTTCACCATCTATAGTCTAAAGAGCTTGCAATCAAACCCACCTCCCCGATGTCACCATCTATAGTCTAAAGAGCTTGCAATCAAATCCACCTCCCCGATGTCACCATCTATAGTCTAAAGAGCTTGCAATCAAATCCACCTCCCCGATGTCACCATCTATAGTCTAAAGAGCTTGCAATCAAATCCACCTCCCCGATGTCACCATCTATAGTCTAAAGAGCTTGCAATCAAATCCACCTCCCCGATGTCACCATCTATAGTCTAAAGAGCTTGCAATCAAATCCACCTCCCTGATCTCACCATCTATAGTCTAAAGAGCTTGCAATCAAATCCACCTCCCTGATGTCACCATCTATAGTGTAAAGAGCTTGCAATCAAATCCACCTCCCTGATGTCACCATCTATAGTGTAAAGAGCTTGCAATCAAATCCACCTTCCTGATGTCACCATCTATAGTCTAAAGAGCTTGCAATCAAACCGACCTCCCTGATCTCACCATCTATAGTCTAAAGAGCTTGCAATCAAATCCACCTCCCTGATCTCACCATCTATAGTCTAAAGAGCTTGCAATCAAATCCACCTCCCCGATGTCACCATCTTTAGTCTAAAGAGCTTGCAATCAAATCCACCTCCCTGATGTCACCATCTATAGTCTAAAGAGCTTGCAATCAAACCCACCTCCCTGATCTCACCATCTATAGTCTAAAGAGCTTGCAATCAAATCCACCTCCCTGATCTCACCATTTATAGTCTAAAGAGCTTGCAATTAAATCCACCTCCCTGATCTCACCATCTATAGTCTAAAGAGCTTGCAATCAAATCCACCTTCCTGATGTCACCATCTATAGTCTAAAGAGCTTGCAATCAAATCCACCTCCCTGATTTCACCATCTATAGTGTAAAGAGCTTGCAATCAAATCCACCTCCCCGATGTCACCATCTATAGTCTAAAGAGCTTGCAATCAAATCCACCTCCCCGATGTCACCATCTATAGTCTAAAGAGCTTGCAATCAAATCCACCTCCCTGATTTCACCATCTATAGTCTAAAGAGCTTGCAATCAAACCCACCTCCCTGATCTCACCATCTATAATCCAAGGAGCTTGCAATCAAATCCACCTACCTTGCACATGTAACTTTATTTAAGACCTTTTGTGCTATGTGAATTTGTGATTAGCCTGAAACAGATACACCTAGGGAGCTGTCACAGGCAAAGCACTGGGTGATCTGACCAAACCCTTGTCTGAGGAGCTTGCAATCCAATTTTACACAGCTAGCAGGCACATCCTCATCATGCCTTGTGTTTGTTTTGCTGCCATTTCCTAGTCTAGATTGTAAGCCAGTGGAGCTGCCTTGCTTGTTTTGAATCCATTAGCCATTCAGAGAGCTCTGACCCAAAGAGCTTGCAATCTAACTAGTACACCAGGCAGATGCATGAGCTCAGCACACCTTTTGTTTGTTCGGCTGCTGTTTTTACAGTCTATTGTGTATGTATATATATTGCAGCTCACACAGCCAATCTTTTCCGCCTTACATTGGGGCAAATACAATGGCTGTTGTTGCCAACTCTTGCCCAAAGAGCTTACACTCTGACACATCTGGCAGCTATACTTAACTGGACCTTTGTTTTTGGTTGGACAAATAATAGAGAGGGCATTACTGATTGATGCTACACTTAGGCCCTTATTTAAGAAGGGATAGCGTCAGGTAGTGGCTGGTTAATGACAGTTAGCGACTGGTGAACGCCGGACACGGCACGCAATTACACATTTATCAAGCAGAATCTGTTTAGCGACTGGGATAACGCCATGTAGCGTCTGATTCAACATTTTCACAGCCTCAGCGAACAGCGCCAGCGTTCAGCCTTGCACAGTGCCAGGTATGGCCTCTCGCTACCTGGCGCTCTCCCATACATTTTAATGGACGATCCTTTTCTTCTCTTTTTTTTTAAAAAATCACAAATAATTCTGTGACCTCTTCTGGCATTGAAAAAGCAGTTTTTTCATAATTTTTTAAATATTTCCTCAGAAATGACATTTCAGGTCTGGCATTAAAGTGTTCATGTTACAATGTTGTTACAATGTAATTCCATATGTTTTCGCTTTGTTACTAGTTGATAGATGCTGGAAAACAGACTTTAAACACACCGCCTCCTGAGCTCTGGGCTTCAAACAAATATTTTTCAGCGCCAGAGATTTGTGAGGCTGAATATGGTGTGAGTCGGTCGCTATGAGCAGTCGCTAACATGCGCTCCCATACAGCGCTGTACTGGTCAAATAGCGACTCCTCACAATGTATTCAACATTACTGAACAGCGACTGAGTCGCTATAAAGTAGCGACTCATGGCCGAGCACTGCGACTACTAGTGGGCGCTCTGAAAATGCCTGCTACAGACGCTCATCTGTCGCTACCTGCCGCTAATGATGACTTAGACTTTGTACAAAGCTTGTTTACAGCCATACTAGTTATCATTGCCCATTATTGGCCTGAAGAGCTTGCAATCTAGCAGCATACAAGGTAAACGAAGAGTTGTGACCCCGGCATTGCCTTTGTTAGGTTGTTTACACTGTTAAAATATTATAAATATAAAAAGTGCATCAGGACCATGCTTCACATCCAGTGAAAGGAACATACTGCTTAGTCTTAGAGCTTGCAATCACCCAGGCAGCATTGCACTTGTGGTGAGATGATCATCTATAATGTAATAGTACAGTTAGTGCTGCTTATGGTTTTCTCCTGTAGCCACACTCATTGCTCCTTTATACTGTAGTCTAAAGAGCATGCAATCTATGTATGGCACCAAGCAGTTGAGTCCAATGTGTCTTAGTTTGTGCCTCAGTCAATAGCGCATTGCAATCAAACTGGCCGATTGCTCTGTAATCATACTGGTCACACTGTCCTTCTATTCAAACTGGCCTGAAGAGCTTACAATCTAAGCGGCACACTCATAAGGTGGGACGTGCTTACACCTCTTATTTGTACCATTACATGTGGTGTAAATAGCACGTCCAATGGAGCTAATGGTATCGCTCTGCAGCTATGCACTGGCCAGAAGAGCTTGCAATCTAAGTCCTGCATTCTGCGTTCCAGGTATATGATGGGCCACAGCAATCTCATAGAAATAAAAATATGGTGGTCTGTATATTAAATGGTGTACCCAAAGCAGTAATTGGAGCTATCTCACAGCTATTTTGGGGGACAATGACTGTAGCCTGAAGAGCTTGCAATCTGTGACATGCACAAAGTAGCACTGGCTTAAGACACATATATTCTGTTCTGTAAATAGCACACCCAAGTTCTGTTGCTATTTCCTTTAATCACACTGTTTGGCACCCGGCAGGTGTGACCCTAGTACAACCTTTAGCTAAGAGTTCTTTAATGTGAATAGCAATATCTATGAAGACATTAGAGTTGTCCTGCAGCATTTTGGGCAAAACACACTGGTATTTCCTGCTGGCTGTAGACTAAGGAGCTTGCAATCTAATTATCACACCTGTTCTACAGTAAAGCTGTGCCTCTGGCTGAGGCATTTTCTGGTGAGGCCTCTGTTCAACAATAAGGCTGAGAGGTTCTCCAGTGAGACCTAGGCATTTTCTAGTGAGGCCTCTGTTCTACAGTAAGGCTGAGAGGTTCTCCAGTGAGGCCTAGGAATTCTCTAGTAAGGGCCTCTGTTCTACAGTAAGGCTGAGAGGTTCCCCAGTGAGGCCTACGAATTCTCTAGTAAGGGCCTCTGTTCTACAGTAAGGCTGAGAGGTTCCCCAGTGAGGCCTAGGGATTCTCTAGTAAGGGCCTCTGTTCTACAGTAAGGCTGAGAGGTGCTCCAGTGAGGCTTAGACATTCTCTAGTGAGGCTTCTGTTCTACTGTAAGGCTGAGAGATTCTCCAGTGAGGCCTAGACATTCTCTAGTGAGGCCTCTGTTCTACAGTAAGGCTGAGAGGTTCCCCAGTGAGGCCTAGGCATTCTCTAGTGAGGCCTCTGTTCTACAGTAGGGCTGAGGGCTGAGAGGCCGAGGTATTCTATAGTGAGGCCTAGTTGTTCTTCAGTGAAGATGGAGCCTTCTCCAGTGGAACAAATACATTCTTCAGTGAGACCTAGACATTTTCCATTAAGGCTGAGAGGTTCTCCAGTGAGGCCTAGACAGTGAGGCCTAACAGGAGAACTTCTCAGCCTTATTGTAGAGCAGAGGCCTCACTAGAGAATGCTTAGGCCTCTGTTCTACAGTGAGACTGAGAGGTTCTCCAGTGAGGCCTAGGCATTCTCTGGTGAGGCCTCTGTTCTACAGTAAGGCTGAGAGCTTCTCTGGAGAGGCCTAGACATTCTCTAGTGAGGTGTCTGTTCTACAGTAAGGCTGAGAGGTTCCCCTGTTAGGCTGAAGCATTCTCTAGTGAGGTGTCTGTTCTACAGTAAGGCTGAGAGGTTCTCCAGTGAGGCCTATGAATTCTTTAGTGAGGCCTCTGTTCTACAGTAAGGCTGAGAGGTTCTCCTGTTAGGCCAAGGCATTCTCTAGTGAGGCCTCTGTTCTACAGTAAGGCTGAGAGGTTCTCCAGTGAGGCCTAGGCATTCTCTAGTGAGGTCTCTGTACTACAGTAAGGCTGAGAGGTTCTCCTGTTAGGCCGAGGCATTCTCTAGTGAGGTCTCTGTACTACAGTAAGGCTGAGAGGTTCTCCTGTTAGGCCGAGGCATTCTCTAGTGAGGTCTCTGTTCTACAGTAAGGCTGAGAGGTTCTCCTGTTAGGCCGAGGCATTCTCTAGTGAGGCCTCTGTTCTACAGTAAGGCTGAGAGGTTCTCCAGTGAGGCCTAGGTATTCTCTAGTGAGGTCTCTGTACTACAGTAAGGCTGAAAGGTTCTCCTGTTAGGCCAAGGCATTTTCTGGTGAAGCTGAGAGGTTCTCCAATGAGGCCTAGATATTCTGTAGTGAAGATTAGAGGTTCTCCCGTAAGGCCTATGCATTCTCTAGTGGACTCGAAGGGTGAAGGGTATTCCAGTGAGACATAGGATGCCTGAGGAGTCTTAAAATAAAAGTTTTTAAAAAGAGTTTTATTTTGGTATTTAGTTGTATTATTTTTTTTTATTTATTAATGTATCATCATTATTATTATTATTATCCTTTTGAATGTAAGTAGTTACATGACTGTTGTAAGGAATGTTTTTAGCCTGTTATTATTATTATTTTATCAGAATTAATATTCAGATTTATACTACTGCCTCTGCTACAGCTTGTATTAATAGATAATTAGACCAATTAAAATAGGGGTAACTTTCCTCTTTTCGTATGTCATCATCATCCTCATTAGTAGTAGTAGAAGAGAAAGTAGTAGAAGTGAAAAAGAGAAAAAGGAGGGGATGAAAAGAAAGAAGGGCGTGTGGAAAAGAAAAAGAAAGGAGGGGATGTGGAAAAGAAAAAGAAAGGAAGGGATGTGGAAAAGAAATAAAGAAGACGGGGGTGTGGAAAAGAAAATAGGAAGGAGGGGGGGTGTGGAAAAGAGAAAAGGAAGAATGGGGTGTGGAAAAGAAAAAGAAAGGAGGGGATGTGGAAAAGAGGAAAGGAAGAAGGGGTGTGGAAAAGAGAAAAGGAAGGAGGGGATGTGGAAAAGAAAAAAAGAAGACGGGGGTGTGGAAAAGAAAATTGGAAGGAGGGGGGTGTGAAAAAGAGAAAAGGAAGAATGGGGTGTGGAGAGAGAAAAGGAAGAATGGGGTGTGGAAAAGAGAAAAGGAAGAATGGGGTGTGGAAAAGAGAAAAGGAAGAATGGGGTGTGGAAAAGAAAAAAGGAAGGAGGGGGGTGTGGAAAAGAAAATAGGAAGGAGGGGAGTGTTGAAAAGAGAAAAGGAAGAATGGGTGTGGAAAAGAAAAAGAAAGGAGGGGATGTGAAAATAGAAAAGGAAGGAGGGGATTTGGAAAATAAAAAAGACAGAAGGGGTGTGGAAAAAAGGAAAGGAAGAAGGAAATGTGGAAAAGAAAAAAGGAAGGAGGGGAGGTGTGGAAAAGAGAAAAGGAAGGGGGGGTGGAAAAGAGAAAAGGAAGAATGTGTGTGGAAAAGAGGAAAGGAATAAGGAAATGTGGAAAAGATAAAAGGAAGGAGAAGCATGTGGAAAAGAGAAAAGGAAGAAGGGGGTGTGGAAAAGAAAAAAGAAGGAGATGATGTGGAAAAGAGAAGAAAAAGGAGGATGTGGAAAAATGAAATGGTCTGCTTCGGGCCAGTATGATCACCAGGAAACTGGGGGTCTTGCAGCATCATCGCTACTGAGCATCAATGCAAGGAATCTTGGGGCTAAACATATAGTATTCAGTAAGCTTGCAAGGGCAGGGCTCTCTCCCCTATTGTATGTTGTACTCAGAATATCCATTGTCAACTCTGTAAAACTGAATTTGAAATAGTATGTACCGTATGTTTCTACCCTGTCTGTAATTACTACTTTGTAAAGCGCTACGGAAGATGATGGCGTTATATAAATAAACAATGTATAGCAGCAGACATAAAGAGGAACAACACCCAGGATTTTCACTCTCCCGAGCATTGTTCCTCTCAGAAGGGGCATCCTGCTTTGGGATGCCTCACTGTGTGTAAACGAGGGGGGGGGCATTTTGCCGCTAAAACTCACCTTCCTGGCATTCCCACAGGGCAGGCGCAGATGAAACCGAGTGTGCTGATTGGTCACCCATCCAATCAGTGCACTTGTAGCCAATCAGCTCTACCAATTTATCTCTGCTTCCTTCCAGTGGCTAAGCAGGCTTAGCTGAAGGAAGCTGAGTAGGGCTCAGTGCCCCACCGGCTGCTTATCTGCTTAGTTCCTAGATGTGGGCGGGCCTACACCATCCAATCAGAAAGGCCTGGCGTAGATATGAGTACAGCTAGAGGGAAGCAGGGATGCGGTGCACAGACGAGGGCTCTGGGAGCAGGTAAGTGGAACGGGCGACCTGGCGGGTTTCACGCAGTGGAAAGAAGTTGTGCTTGGGTGATCTAAAATACTCCAGGGCCTCTGAAGTTTCTCTTTAATTTGATTTTGACTATCCTGGGTTTTGGTCCTTTATCCCGGTGGGGGCTGCCCCGCTGCGTGAAACCCCCTAGGACGCCTAATAAGGCAATCGCCCAATCAGCGCGCTCAGAGCCACTGACGTCACGTCATCTGAGGCTTCGTCTAAGAGCAGTGGCTCTGAGCACGGTGACGACCATTTCCCGCGGCATTTCCTGCTTCCCTCTAACAGGAAGTGTGGCCGCGTCGCCTATTCACAAATGGCTGGGTACGCGCCCTAATGGAAGGGATAGCGGGGACCCGCACATGTGCCATTGGATCGGGAAGTAAGGGAAGTCGGGCATCCCGATTTTGGATGCTCTGGGGGGGGGGGGGGGAATCAATCGGCCCAGGAATCTTATAGATTGCTGGCCCGATCAGCGTGGGTGTTGGTCCACTTTAAAGATCAGGGCTATTGTGTTTTATATTACTTTTACTACTCCTAGCCTTGGTGTGACTGCTAGGCATGTCTACATTATGCATTCCTATTTATTATTCTCATTATTGTTGGTAGTCATTAGTAAAATGTCCAGTGCCTCATTGGCACCCCCAAGATGATGGTGCCCTGTGCTGCTGCTCTAGAACGAAAGCACAAAATGAAAGACAGAAACAAAGAAAGAGAATGAATGCATGACAGATACAAAGAATGAATAAACAGAAAGACGGGAAGACAGGAAAAAGCAGATAAGACAGGGAATAGGGAGAAGGAATGGGAAAAACAAGAGCTGGAAGGAAAAAAAGAAATAATAGAAGGAATGACAAAGTATAGAAGGAATGACAGAAAGAAAGAGAAATACGGAACATAAGAATAGAAGGAATGACAGAAAATAAAGGAGGAATCACAAAAGAAATAGATGGAACAAAATAAAAACAAATGCAACGAAACAAAGTACGAAAGCACAAAATGAATGACAGAAACAAAGAAAGAGAATGAATGCATGACAGATACAAAGAAAGAGAATGAATGCATGACAGATACAAAGAAAACATAAACAGAAAGACAGGGGAAAAAGCAGGTAAGACAGGGAATAGGGAGAAGGAATGGGACAAAAAAAGAGCTGGAATGAAAAAAAGAAAGAATAGAAGGAATGACAAAGTATAGAAGGAATGACAGAAAGAAAGAGAAATACGGAACATAAGAATAGAAGGAATGACAGAAAATAAAGGAGGAATCACAAAAGAAATAGATGGAACAAAATAAAAAACAAATGCAACGAAACAAAGAACGAAATCACAAAATGAATGACAGAAACAAAGAAAGAGAATGAATGCATGACAGATACAAAGAAAGAGAATGAATGCATGACAGATACAAAGAAAGAGAATGAATGCATGACAGATACAAAGAAAGAGAATGAATGCATGACAGATACAAAGAAAGAGAATGAATGCATGGCAGATACAAAGAAAGAGAATGAATGCATGACAGATACAAAGAAAGAGAATGAATGCATGACAGATACAAAGAAAGAGAATGAATGCATGACAGATACAAAGAAAGAGAATGAATGCATGACAGATACAAAGAAAGAGAATGAATGCATGACAGATACGAAGAAAGAGAATGAATGCATGACAGATACATAGAAAGAGAATGAATGCATGACAGATACAAAGAAAGAGAATGAATGCATGACAGATACATAGAAAGAGAATGAATGAATGACAGAAACAAAGAAAGAGAATGAATGCATGACAGATACAAAGAAAGATAATGAATGCATGACAGATACAAAGAAAGAGAATGAATGCATGGCAGATACAAAGAAAGAGAATGAATGCATGACAGATACAAAGAAAGAGAATGAATGCATGACAGATACAAAGAAAGAGAATGAATGCATGACAGATACGAAGAAAGAGAATGAATGCATGACAGATACATAGAAAGAGAATGAATGCATGACAGATACAAAGAAAGAGAATGAATGCATGACAGATACATAGAAAGAGAATGAATGCATGACAGATACAAAGAAAGAGAATGAATGCATGACAGATATGAAGAAAGAGAATGAATGCATGACAGATACGAAGAAAGAGAATGAATGCATGACAGATACATAGAAAGAGAATGAATGCATGACAGATACAAAGAAAGAGAATGAATGCATGACAGATACATAGAAAGAGAATGAATGCATGACAGATACAAAGAAAGAGAATGAATGCATGACAGATATGAAGAAAGAGAATGAATGCATGACAGATACAAAGAAAGAGAATGAATGCATGACAGATACGAAGAAAGAGAATGAATGCATGACAGATACAAAGAAAGAGAATGAATGCATGACAGATACATAGAAAGAGAATGAATGCATGACAGATACATAGAAAGAGAATGAATGCATGACAGATACAAA
Source organism: Gastrophryne carolinensis (assembly GCA_027917425.1). NCBI lineage: Eukaryota > Metazoa > Chordata > Amphibia > Anura > Microhylidae > Gastrophryne > Gastrophryne carolinensis. The sequence continues at coordinate 71,089,905 of CM051243.1, read as the reverse complement.
GAAAGAGAATGAATGCATGACAGATACATAGAAAGAGAATGAATGCATGACAGATACAAAGAAAGAGAATGAATGCATGACAGATATGAAGAAAGAGAATGAATGCATGACAGATACAAAGAAAAAGAATGAATGCATGACAGATACAAAGAAAAAATAAACAGAAAGACAGGGGAAAAAGCAGGTAAGACAGGGAATAGGGAGAAGGAATGGGACAAAAAAGAACTGGAAGGAAAGAGAGAAAGAATAGAAGGACTGACAAAAAAAGGGAAGTAAAGAAAGAAAGAATAGAAGAACTGACAGACAAAATACAAGGAAAGAAAAGTAATGGCATAACAGATGAAAGAAAGAAACAAAGAATAGATAGAAAGAAAGAAAAATATTAAAAGAATAAATAAGAATAGAACAAAAGAGACAAAGAATAGAAGAACTCACAAAGAAAGAGGCTCACCCAATGGTTAATTTGCCCCTGGTTGACAGTCCCTAGTCCTGGTTACAGCACAGCCTTGCATAGGGGTTGCTCAGGGAAGATGGAATGAGGTGGGCCCTCCCAATGTGCAGCGGCCATGGCACCTGCCTGCGTATGCCCAGTGCTGACGCCTGCCCAGATGTCATGGCCAATATAACAAATAAATGTGTAGAGGAGAGGTTTGGAAATGCACTTGTATTATAGGTTACTGACACACAGGAGTCACATGGTCACAGCAATAAAGGATAGAGGCTGCAGACTGCCTTTAACCCATTGTGCCCTCTCCCCCCTCTACACACATTTGTAAGCAGGCATTAATGTGCTATTTTTTTCCACTATAGCAGTAACATCAGCACCCCCTGCAGGTGGCCACCCTAGGCACAGGCCTAGGTTTGCCTAATGGTAAATACAGCCCTGAGTCTCTGGGGCCGGCTATGAGTAGACATCTATAGGGGGTGGTGTGGGTTGAGGTGGGGGGAGATGCAATGTTTCCATTAGATCTTGTTGAGAAATTTGGACCCTTTCCCTCTCAGCTGGTCCTCGTCTTGTTGTGCCAATAATGAATGGCGTGTATTGGGCGCTGTGATGCCACGCTCAGCTTGTTGTCGTGGCATGGTACCCGGAACAGTTGGTGTGCGTGCGGTGGCTCTTCTTCAACACCCTGTTGTTTGAGAGGCCCGTCACAGTTCTTCTGGAGCTGCTTCTAGGACAGATCGAAAGAAGGAAGGAAAAAAAAAAAAAAAACAGCTCAGCAGACCTTCAGAATTCAGGAGCAGGTTTAACAAAAATAGACATCTCAACAGCCGATGTATAAATAGACAGCAGCAGGACCGGAGAAGGAAGAGAGGAGCTGATTGGCTGAGTCTAAGGATAGTCGTGCATCAGCATCATCTGTTGCTAGACGAGCTGGATGGGCCGCTGGAGAGAGGTGGCGGCCGTTGTTGCCAAGCAGGAAATGTTACACAGCCGCAGCGTCACATCCATTCAGATAGCTTCCCTAAATAACATAACAATCAGGTCAACATACTGAGGCGTATTGATACCTAAAGCTCAGCTCCATTCAAACCTTTCAATCTTTATTTAATAAAAAACTACAGCCATTACAACATGTTTTTTCAGTCACCGCAAGCTTTCAAGGTTTTAAGATGTAATAAGAGCATTAAACACATCTTACATCACGACTGCATCAACAATATTTTCTTCCTATGATATTCTATCCTTCATATAATACTATGAGTTTTTCGTTTTAACTAGATCTGAGCTCCTTAGGGCTGATTCAGCACCGGAATTTATTTTTTTATTTTTTGCAATTCAGCACCATGTTTATGTCAAAATCTGTACAGCTAAGTATGGTGCTGAATTGCACTAAGCAAAAAAAAATCATAATCAGCCCTCTTGATCATGATCACGTGACCTTGTATCACTGGGTGTCCATTTTGCTGTCAATCATTTCAAAACTGACCAGTTTCAACCAAACTCATTTAATAACCTATATGTCCCTATAGGTCTTTTGTATATGAACATTCCTGCCAGCCACTTATATATACACACACCCGAAAGAGAGAGAGGTCATAATTTAAATTTCCCATCAAATATGGGAGAAACCATTTGTTTTTCTTTTGGTCAGGGGTCCATAAGCTTTACAATTAATTATGAATGTCTCTGCCCTGTTCCCCGCTGCACCCCATATTCTCTGCCCTGCTCCCCGCTGCACCCCATATTCTCTGCCCTGCTCCCCGCTGCACCCCATATTCTCTGCCCTGCTCCCCGCTGCACCCCATATTCTCTGCCCTGCTCCCTGCTGCACCCCATATTCTCTGCCCTGCTCCCCGCTGCACTCCATATTCTCTGCCCTGCTCCCCGCTGCACCCCATATTCTCTGCCCTGCTCCCTGCTGCACCCCATATTCTCTGCCCTGCTCCCCGCTGCACCCCATATTCTCTGCCCTGCTCCCCGCTGCACCCCATATTCTCTGCCCTGCTCCCTGCTGCACCCCATATTCTCTGCCCTGCTCCCCGCTGCACTCCATATTCTCTGCCCTGCTCCCGCTGCACCCCATATTCTCTGCCCTGCTCCCCGCTCCACCCCATATTCTCTGCCCTGCTCCCCACTGCACCCCATATTCTCTGCCCTGCTCCCCACTGCACCCCATATTCTCTGCCCTGCTCCCCGCTGCACCCCATATTCTCTGCCCTGCTCCCCGCTGCACCCCATATTCTCTGCCCTGCTCCCCGCTGCACTCCATCTTCCCTGCCCTGCTCCCCGCTGCACCCCATATTCTCTGCCCTGCTCCCCGCTGCACCCCATATTCTCTGCCCTGCTCCCGCTGCACCCCATATTCTCTGCCCTGCTCCCCGCTGCACTCCATGTTCTCTGCTCTGCTCCCCGCTGCACCCCATATTCTCTGCCCTGCTCCCCGCTGCACCCCATATTCTCTGCCCTGCTCCCCGCTGCACTCCATATTCTCTGCCCTGCTCCCCGCTGCACCCCATATTCTCTGCCCTGCTCCCCGCTGCACCCCATATTCTCTGCCCTGCTCCCCGCTGCACTCCATATTCTCTGCCCTGCTCCCCGCTGCACCCCATATTCTCTGCCCTGCTCCCCGCTGCACTCCATATTCTCTGCCCTGCTCCCCGCTGCACTCCATATTCTCTGCCCTGCTCCCCGCTGCACCCCATATTCTCTGCCCTGCTCCCCTCTGCACTCCATCTTCCCTGCCCTGCTCCCCGCTGCACTCCATATTCTCTGCCCTGCTCCCCGCTGCACCCCATATTCTCTGCCCTGCTCCCCGCTGCACCCCATATTCTCTGCCCTGCTCCGTGCTGCACTCCATATTCTCTGCCCTGCTCCCCGCTGCACCCCATATTCTCTGCCCTGCTCCCCGCTGCACCCCATATTCTCTGCCCTGCTCCCCTCTGCACTCCATCTTCCCTGCCCTGCTCCGCGCTGCACTCCATATTCTCTGCCCTGCTCCCCGCTGCACCCCATATTCTCTGCCCTGCTCCCGCTGCACCCCATATTCTCTGCCCTGCTCCGCGCTGCACTCCATATTCTCTGCCCTGCTCCCCGCTGCACTCCATATTCTCTGCCCGGCTCCCGCTGCACCCCATATTCTCTGCCCTGCTCCCTGCTGCACCCCATATTCTCTGCCCTGCTCCCCGCTGCACCCCATATTCTCTGCCCTGCTCCCCGCTCCACCCCATATTCTCTGCCCTGCTCCCCGCTGCACCCCATATTCTCTGCCCTGCTCCCGCTGCACCCCATATTCTCTGCCCTGCTCCCCGCTGCACCCCATATTCTCTGCCCTGCTCCCCGCTGCACCCCATATTCTCTGCCCTGCTCCCCGCTGCACCCCATATTCTCTGCCCTGCTCCCCGCTGCACCCCATATTCTCTGCCCTGCTCCCCGCTGCACCCCATATTCTCTGCCCTGCTCCCCGCTGCACCCCATATTCTCTGCCCTGCTCCCCGCTGCACCCCATATTCTCTGCCCTGCTCCCCGCTGCACCCCATATTCTCTGTCCTGCTCCCGCTGCACCCCATATTCTCTGCCCTGCTCCCCGCTGCACTCCATATTATTTGCCGTGCTCCCTGCTGCACCCTATATTCTCTTCCCTGCTTTCTGCTGCACCCCATATTCTCTGCCCTGCTCCCCGCTGCACCCCATATTCTCTGCCCTGCTCCCCGCTGCACCCCATATTCTCTGCCCTGCTCCCCGCTGCACCCCATATTCTCTGCCCTGCTCCCCGCTGCACTCCATATTCTCTGCCCTGCTCGCCGCTGCACCCCATATTCTCTGCCCTGCTCCCCGCTGCACCCCATATTCTCTGCCCTGCTCCCCGCTGCACCCCATATTCTCTGCCCTGCTCCCCGCTGCACTCCATATTCTCTGCCCTGCTCCCCGCTGCACTCCATATTCTCTGCCCTGCTCCCCGCTGCACTCCATATTCTCTGCCCTGCTCCCCGCTGCACCCCATATTCTCTGCCCTGCTCCCCGCTGCACCCCATATTCTCTGCCCTGCTCCCCGCTGCACCCCATATTCTCTGCCCTGCTCCCCGCTGCACTCCATATTCTCTGCCCTGCTCCCCGCTGCACCCCATATTCTCTGCCCTGCTCCCCGCTGCACTCCATATTCTCTGCCCTGCTCCCCGCTGCACCCCATATTCTCTGCCCTGCTCCCCGCTGCACTCCATATTCTCTGCCCTGCTCCCCGCTGCACCCCATATTCTCTGCCCTGCTCCCCGCTGCACCCCATATTCTCTGCCCTGCTCCCCGCTGCACCCCATATTCTCTGCCCTGCTCCCCGCTGCACCCCATATTCTCTGCCCTGCTCCCCACTGCACCCCATATTCTCTGCCCTGCTCCCCGCTGCACTCCATATTCTCTGCCCTGCTCCCCGCTGCACCCCATATTCTCTGCCCTGCTCCCCGCTGCACCCCATATTCTTTGCCCTGCTCCCCGCTGCACTCCATATTCTCTGCCCTGCTCCCCGCTGCACCCCATATTCTCTGCCCTGCTCCCCGCTGCACCCCATATTCTCTGCCCTGCTCCCCGCTGCACTCCATATTCTCTGCCCTGCTCCCGCTGCACCCCATATTCTCTGCCCTGCTCCCGCTGCACCCCATATTCTCTGCCCTGCTCCCGCTGCACTCCATATTCTCTGCCCTGCTCCCCGCTGCACCCCATATTCTCTGCCCTGCTCCCCGCTGCACTCCATATTCTCTGCCCTGCTCCCCGCTGCACCCCATATTCTCTGCCCTGCTCCCCGCTGCACTCCATATTCTCTGCCCTGCTCCCCGCTGCACCCCATATTCTCTGCCCTGCTCCCCGCTGCACCCCATATTCTCTGCCCTGCTCCCCGCTGCACCCCATATTCTCTGCCCTGCTCCCCACTGCACCCCATATTCTCTGCCCTGCTCCCCGCTGCACCCCATATTCTTTGCCCTGCTCCCCGCTGCACTCCATATTCTCTGCCCTGCTCCCCGCTGCACCCCATATTCTCTGCCCTGCTCCCCGCTGCACCCCATATTCTCTGCCCTGCTCCCCGCTGCACTCCATATTCTCTGCCCTGCTCCCCACTGCACCCCATATTCTCTGCCCTGCTCCCCGCTGCACCCCATATTCTCTGCCCTGCTCCCCTCTGCACCCCATATTCTCTGCCCTGCTCCCCACTGCACCCCATATTCTCTGCCCTGCTCCCCGCTGCACCCCATATTCTCTGCCCTGCTCCCCGCTGCACTCCATATTCTCTGCCCTGCTCCCCTCTGCACCCCATATTCTCTGCCCTGCTCCCCGCTCCACCCCATATTCTCTGCCCTGCTCCCCGCTGCACCCCATATTCTCTGCCCTGCTCCCTGCTGCACCCCATATTCTCTGCCCTGCTCCCCGCTGCACTCCATCTTATTTGCTGTGCTCCCCGCTGTACCCCATATTCTCTGCCCTGCTTCCCGCTGCACCCCATGTTCTCTGCCCTGCTCCCCGCTGCACCCCATATTCTCTACCCTGCTTCCCACTGCACTCCATCTTCTCTGCCCTGCTCCCCGCTGCACCCCATATTCTCTGCCCTGCTCCCCGCTGCACCCCATATTCTCTGCCCTGCTCCCCACTACACTCCATCTTCTCTGCCCTGCTCCCCGCTGCACCCCATATTCTCTGCCCTGCTCCCTACTGCACCCCATATTCTCTGCCCTGCTCCCCGCTGCACCCCATATTCTCTGCCCTGCTCCCCACTGCACTCCATCTTCTCTGCCCTGCTCCCCGCTGCACCCCATATTCTCTGCCCTGCTCCCCGCTGTACCCCATATTCTCTGCCCTGCTCCCCGCTGCACCCCATATTCTCTGCCCTGCTCCCCACTGCACCCCATATTCTCTGCCCTGCTCCCCACTGCACCCCATATTCTCTGCCCTGCTCCCCGCTGCACCCCATATTCTCTGCCCTGCTCCCCGCTGCACTCCATATTCTCTGCCCTGCTCCCCACTGCACCCCATATTCTCTGCCCTGCTCCCCGCTGCACCCCATATTCTCTGCCCTGCTCCCGCTGCACTCCATATTCTCTGCCCTGCTCCCCACTGCACCCCATATTCTCTGCCCTGCTCCCCACTGCACCCCATATTCTCTGCCCTGCTCCCCACTGCACCCCATATTCTCTGCCCTGCTCCCCACTACACTCCATCTTCTCTGCCCTGCTCCCTGCTGCACCCCATATTCTCTGCCCTGCTCCCCGCTGCACCCCATGTTCTCTGCCCTGCTCCCCGCTGCACTACATCTTCTCTGCCCTGCTCCCTGCTGCACCCCATATTCTTTTCCCTGCTCCCCGCTGCACTCCATCTTATCTGCCGTGCTCCCCGCTGCACCCCATATTCTCTTCCCTGCTTTCTGCTGCACTCCATCTTATCTGCCGTGATCACCGCTGCACCCCATATTCTCTGCCCTGCTTCCCGCTGCACCCCATATTCTCTGCCCTGCTCCCCACTGCACCCCATATTCTCTGCCCTGCTTCCCGCTGCACCCCATATTCTCTGCCCTGCTCCCCTCTGCACTCCATATTCTCTGCCCTGCTCCCCTCTGCACCCCATATTCTCTGCCCTGCTCCCCTCTGCACTCCATATTCTCTGCCCTGCTCCCCTCTGCACCCCATATTCTCTGCCCTGCTCCCCGCTGCACTCCATCTTATCTGTCCTGCTCCCCACTGCACCCCATATTCTCTGCCCTGCTTCCCGCTGCACCCCATATTCTCTGCCCTGCTCCCCGCTGCACCCTATCTTCTCTGGCGTGCTCCCTGCAGCACCCCATCTTCGCCCGGTTCCCCGCTGCACCCCATCTTCTTTGTTCTGTTCCCTGCTGCACCCCATCTTCTCTGCCCTGCTCCCCGCTGCACCCCATATTCTCTGCCCTGCTCCCCGCTGCACCCCATCTTCTCTACCCTGCTTCCCACTGCACCCCATATTCTCTGCCCTGCTCCCCGCTGCACCCCATATTCTCCGCCCTGTTCCCCGCTGCACCCCATCTTCTCTACCCTGCTTCCCACTGCACCCCATCTTCTCTGCATGGCCCCCTGCTGCACCCCATCTTCTCTGCATGGCTCCCTGCTGCACCCCATCTTCCCAGCCCTGCTGAGAAGGGAGCCCAGCATGGTTTTGACCATCTGTTCTTAATAACGGGTGCCAAGTGCCAGTAGTTCCCAGGGCGCCTTCATATTATCTATATATGCAGGTCAGCAAACAAAATGGTCACCTCACTGTCGGCTCTCAAGAAGTCTGCAATTGTTGACATGGGTAGAAAATACGCTACATGGGGTTTTCCAGTTGTTGCTGTACCCCAGTGCATGTGCATCTCTCTCCTTTAGGAAATCATTTTGTTTTCTGTAAGTTGTGTGTAATGAGCTGAGCTTTTGCCTCTTAGATCATGTTGCTTGATTAAATCTGTGAAGTGATTTAAAGCGGTCCTTCACTCTGAATAAGAACATATATTATATGTTTCCCACACCCTGTACATACAGATTGCCCACATTAAAAATCATCCTACCTGCATCTACTGCATGTTATGCGCCTTTAAACATCCAAGATGGCGGCTCATGGGACATCAGGCAGCCTGCAAACAGGAAGTGTCTTCTGACTGTGCTGCTCTGCATTCTGGGATTGCTGACATTTTCCTGACCCCAGCTCTGTTCTGTCTGAGCAAAGCACAGCTATAACCTTCCCCCCTGTACTTTATCCCGCTCTCCTCTCCTCAGTAACTGTGATGCTTCTGAGTCAAGATGGCGGTGCCCGTATCCTAAAGTCCTGAACAGAGTTGCAGCCCAGTGGGGGAAAGAATAATAAGTAAGTGACTAAAAACTTAAAATATATTAACTTTAGATCCTGGGGAATCCTTTTTAAAGGATTGGGCTTTTCAATAAATCATGGTGAAGTCCGGTTTAAAATATATTAATTTTAGATGCTAGGAAATAGTTTTGATGATGAAGGTCTGGTTTAAAGGTTAAATCCATGTTTGTCAGGTTTTTGGTGTTCTGCCTTATTGTTTTCCTCTTTTGGACTATTTTTGTGCCTCCATGCTGTTTCCAGGTTTCCTATATTCCTGTGGCTCTTTGTTGCTAGAGTGGTAGCAGCTTTCCTGGTCTTTAGTTTAGCTACTTACTTAAGCCTAACATGGGTCTCTCCACATACTGGCTTGCGACTATGTTTTGGTACTCACCAAGTCTCACCCCCCATAGAGCAAGAGGCATCCGCCCTAGTGCTGATGAGAGCCTAAAGCTCGAAACACGTGTCCACTAGTTGGATGTGTCTGGCTGTGTAAAATGTAAAGCTAATCCTTGGCATTGCACCTTTAGCGGTTCTAAGGGCCTTGGATGGCACATAGATGTAAAGAGATGATTTGCATAGCTCCGCCTACTGCAAGGGTAGATGGGTAATGCTATCTGTCCTTAGACTGGTTACTGTGCAAATACTTTCCATTCTAGGAAAGCCACTCTTTTCCTACAAATCTCAGAATCCTTCCACTGACAATGGTGAGCTCTCCTCCCCCGACAAAACATAACTTATTAGAGTTAGAGACTTAGAGGGAATTAGAGTAGGAGTGGTTAAACCTCTAAGATCAGGAATGTGGAGCGTTGTCTCAGCCTCAGCTAAATGATAATCAGATTAGTCAGGAAGTCTCTGCTCTGTACACCAAACACAACACTTTGGTGTACTGTTGCTACGGTAACGTAAACACATTGTTGTTAGAGAAAACTGTTTCTTTTTAAAACAGTTGCAAACAAAAACAAAAAATAGATAAAAATTAACAGATAGGCTCAGCACCTTGATGACATCATTTTGGCACAACAAAAATGCCATTGAATGTGAATTACCCTTTAATACTTCATTCTAGTCACACAGGAGCGATTTGAAAGGTAAGCTTTGGGTGGCAGGCTGGCAGCCCTAAGGAATGTACCCTACATCATCTTTTAAAAAAGGAGTAGAGCATGGTACACGGTGCTGCTTGCAGGCTGCCAGGCTGGTAATCCTTTGTGGAGGCACCCATGTCACTTCTTGGGACTTTGTCTATTCTGGGTTTTTTTCCTTGCCCCTGGATGCCTCGTTGTGTGAACCCTCCAGATTGCACCATACAAACTCAGTTTTCCTCAGTCCTATGACGTATGTACAGGCTCTCATCCATTTGAGGTGCATATTTATGTTCAGCAAAAGGCTCTGCGTTTGGCGAACATGAGTAAGAGTGGGCGCATCCCCAGATGCAGGCCTGCTCCTACCCCCAGCCTATGTGAATGGGAAGAGACAGAAGCACACCACAGCCTAGAGATGCCGGGGATGTGGGCGCCAATGTTTACATCAGTTAGGGAGCTGCTGGAAAAGGTCTTGCGGTGAGTCTTGGGGTCTCCCACAGCGGGGTATCCTGATTTTGGATGCTCCAGGGACGCTGCAATCTTTTAGCCACCTGCAACATAGAGGTAAGCCAAAGTGCACTTTTTGCCTATAGACTTCTATGGGGCTGTGGTTACAGTGCAGACCAAAAGTGAGAATATGCCCATTGAAAAACATGAGGTTTTCCAGTTGTTGCTGTACCCCAGTGCATGTGCATCTATTTGTACCAAAAACACATCAGAATCCAATAATGACTTTCCAACCCCAACCATCATCCAATTAATAACCCCCTTCCCTTGTTTGTAAGAACGATGGATGGCAGGCCTATGTACAGCGCTAACTGTGGGGCTTTGTGCACCATCAATTGAGTGCCAGGGGACACCATACTAGAATGTTTTAGTCCCTGTATACTGCTTATCTGCAGCATCATTAAATTAAAAGCCCAAATCCTTAAAAAACTATTCCCCAGAATCTAAAATTAATATATTTTTTCAGTTTTAAGTTGCTTATTTATTATTCTTTCCCCCACTTGGCTGCAGCTGTGGATACGGGCACCGCCATCTTGCCTCAGAAGCATCACATACTGAGGAGAGTGGGGGTGGGGGGGTAAAAAGTGCAGGGGTGGGATTATAGCTGTGCTTTGCACAGACACAGCAGAGTTGGGGTCAGGAAAAGGACAGCAATCCCAGAATGCAGAGCGGCACAGTCAGAAGACACTGGAAGACACCCATCATGCTTCCATCATGGATGTTTGAAAGCTCTGAAAAGGCAGTAGGTATAGGTAGGATATTTTTTAATGTGAGCAATCTGTATGTACAGGGTGGGGGAAACATAGAACATAGAATCTTATTTAGGGTGAAGGTCCAGATTAATGCGGGCAATCTGTATGTACAGGGGGGAAACATAGAATATAGACTCTTATTTAGGGTGAAGGTCCAGATTAATGTGGGCAATCTGTATGTACAGGGGGGGAAACATATAAGATAGACTCTTATTTAGGGTGAAGGCCTTGTTTAACTGATGAGGAACAAACCGCTGGAGCTGTGTGCAGGACTGAAATAGTGCTTGGCCTAGGTTATCCTTTGTTGCACCAGTGAGAAACATTGCTCTACATCAGGAATGGGACCACCTACGGCATTGAAGACTATTGAGGACATATTCTAAGTATGTCACACACCCCGCTTCAGATATTAAATAATTAGACTTGGTTATACTCACCGCTAGGTGGGCACTGTTGCAGAGAAGTCCAGAAAACAACAAGCCCCTCCCGGTCTACACATACCTGGTACCTCCTAACAATTCCCCAGTGTTCTTCTCTGCAAGGTGGCGACAAGACAGAAGAAAGAAGTCTCCTGCTTGCAGGTAGCCGGGGTAACACCCCGCCCCCCCCCCCATGGTCTATTTCTGCCCGGCCTTTTCTTTTTAGCCCCTTTATTATATAATGTAGCCTCCCAGCCTAGGCTGTAGGCCGGGCAAGGGTAGATGGCACTCAAGGTGCCTAGGAGATTAGCTCCTCCGCTAGACCCTATATTATGGGGCAATGCGGTCATCCGGCCTGGTGATCCGGATTTGGGATGCCCCGGCCCTGTTGTCCCTATTAGGTTCCTTTCCAGCTTGGTCCCTTCTCCCTGCGCTTTTTGAGGGTGGGGGGGGGTCTTTGTGTGTGCCAGGTGTCTGTGTTTGACTTGGGTGGCTGGGCCGGGCGGCCTGGATTTTGTGTGCCGCCGGCCCGCCCGGTTTGTGTGTACATGTTGGGGGCTCTGCCAGGGCCCCCCCGGACTGTGTATTCCCGTGCAGGGGTCGGGCGGCGTGTGTGTCGCCGGCCCGCCGCTCTGCGGGTGTTTGTCACTGCGGGCGCCATGTCCGTGGCACCCGCTACTATGCTTGGCGTGGTGGTGCCGCTGGCCCGCCTGTCTGTCGGAGCGGGTGCCTTATTCAGGCGCCCGCTGCCGTGGTATCCCCGGAGGTGGTGCGGGCGGGGCCGGGCGGCGTCTGTGGCGCCGGCCCGCCTGGCTATCAGTGCGGGCGCCATTGTCTGGGCGCCCGCCTTCGGCGCCTTGCTCCTTGGAGGTGGTGGGGGGCGGGGCCGCATCGTGCGCGGCCCGCGCTTCGTCAGGATTGGTGGAGGGGCGGGGCCTCAGCATCTCCCGCGCGTGCTGGGCCCGCCCTTCTTCTCCCTCCGCCGCTTCCTCGTTGTGGCCGCCATTCCTGCTCCGGCCAAAAGGGTCAGCTCTGCGTTAAGGTAGGCTGGGGCGGTTGCCTTTTTTAAGGCGGTCTTCTGGCTGGGGGCATTTTTTATTGCTGGTCCTCCTTGCTTGGGGGCTATGTCAGGGCGATGATAGCACTGTATTTTTTGTTGCTGGGTGCCTTACTGGGCTTCCCTGACCCTTCACATGTGTAAACATATTGGTGTAGATTATATATATATATATATATATATATATATATATATATGTATTTTTATAGGTTCCTGTTACTGTACTTTGTCTAAGTGCTTGGTGTGACTGTTGCCTTTCTTTTTCAGATCCTGGGATCCCACGCTGCAGGGCTCTCCCGGTCTTAGATACCTGGCTAGTGGGGTTTTTGTCCTTACCTTCCCCTTATTGGCATTTTTGCAAATTTCCCCATTTCAGGGCCATATTTAATTAAAGACGTTAAGGGGCATCCCGGGTCGCGTATTGCGTAAATCCCTGGTTGTTGCGATTACCATAAATTCACCATATGGAGGCTACCAAAGATTCCGGAAACGGTCCTTCGGGGCAGTCCGGGTTGTGCGGGGGGTGTGGGACTCCGCTCCCAGGGGATGATGTTATTATTTGCATTCCATGTGCACAGCGGAACATTGAGCGCCAGTCCCGCACCCCGGTGCCCGGTCCTTCGTCGGCCGTACCATCTCCTTCCCCTCCTCGCCTGTTCCGGACCCCGTGTGACGTTGTCATGGGTGAGGATTCGCAATCCGAGGTATGCCCCAGGTTGGCTAGCCTCGAGAAGATGTTTTCCGCTGTGGTGGCTCAGAAGGCTCCGGCTAAGCGGAAACACTTGTCTCCGCCTCCGCCGGACTCAGACGATGAGGTTGTTAAAGCTCTGGGTTGGTCAGATCGTCCCCTTGAAGAGGGTGAGCTTATTGAGGAATTAGAGGATTCTGAGGTTCAGCAGTCGCTGGGTGATGAAGGTGACCAGGCCGCCGGGTCGGTCCCCGACACGTCTTCCATTCTGGCCCAAATGTTTGAGGTTTTGGATTTGGACCCTCCTGAAGTTGCTCCTCGGCCAAAGGGTCAGCTTTTTGGGGTGTCCAAGCCGCGCTTGGAGTTTCCCAGTCAACAGCATTTCGAGGATGTTGTCCTTAAGGAATGGGTGCAACCTACGCGTCTCGTTGGGGTGCCGCCTAGCTGGGATAGAAAGTATCCCTTTCCGACGGACTTGGTGAAGCGTTGGTCTGTCCCTCCCGAGGTTGATGCTCCGGTTTTGGGACTATCTAATACGGCGGTTTTGCATTCTCCTGACACGACTTCTCTTAAGGACGGCGAGGATCGCCGGATTGATCAGCTGGCCCGTCATGGGTTTGTCTGTGCGGGTTCGGTTTTGAGGCCTGTTTGTGCTTCGGCACTTTTATTGTTGGCGGTTAGGTCTATTGTCAGGGATTTATGTGTGGATCTTGATCCTCCTTGTGATGAGTTTCTTGCCCTTAAGCATTGTGAATCCTTCGTGTCATTTATTCTTGCCGCTCAGGATGATGCCATGTTAATGTGTGGCAGGGCTACGGCTCTGTTGGTTGCTATTCGCCGCTCAGTGTGGTTGAGGCAGTGGACTGCTGATTTTAACTCCAAGAGATCGCTCACGGCTCTTCCCTTTCTGGGTTTGAGACTTTTCGGTGAGAAGCTGGATTCTGTTGCCAGGGGAGGTAAGTTACCTCAGCGCAAGAAATTTCGTCGCTCCTTTCGGGGGGTGGCCCCCTTCAATCCTTCCTTTCGGGGAGCCAGAGCCGGCAGGGGTGCGGGCTTCCAGGGGTGCCAGCTGGAACAGGGGTAAAGGCCGTGGCCGTCCCGTTCACGTCTGGGGCGCCAAGCCCAAACCAGCTGCCAAGCCCGCTCAGCAATCCTCGCCCGTCCATCCGTCTAGGGATGAGACTGGTGGGGCTGATGGTAGCTTCTTTCGAGGCAGTTCCCTTTGCGCAGTTTCACACGCGGACGCTTCAGCTTCATCTGTTGGCGTCTTGGGACCGGCGACCGCGGTCGTTGGATCGGTCCTTCCGGATGTCCCCCCGGGTTCGGCAGTCTCTACTGTGGTGGATCGTCTCGGACAATCTCTTGAAAGGCAGGTCATTTCTGACCCCGCTTTGGGAAACTGTCACCACGGACGCCAGTTTGTCAGGATGGGGAGGTTTCTGGAAGGATCTTCGGTTCCGGGGGCGGTGGGGTCCTCAGGAAGCCTACTTGCCCATCAATGTTCTGGAGTTGAGAGCCATCAGGTTAGTTCTGTCTCACTTGACGCAGCATTTACAGGGCTTGCCGGTTCAGGTTCGATCGGACAATCGGTTGCTTACATCAATCACCAAGGAGGGACTCGCAGTCTGATCCTAGTTTGGGCAGAGACTCATGTCCCTTGCATCTCGGCAGTGTACATTCCAGGAGTGGAAAACACGGAGGCGGACTTTCTGAGCCGGTGTTCTTCCCGCCGGGGGGAATGGTCTCTCCACCCCCAGGTGTTTCGGTCGCTTTATCTCCGGTGGAAGGACGCCGGAGGTGGATCTGTTTGCCTCTCGTCACAATCACAAGCTTCCGACATTTGTGTCGCTTTCTCAGGATCCTCTGGCTCTGGCGGCGGATGCCATGGCCCTGAGCTGGGGGGGACCTGGGGTTTCTTTATCTGTTTCCTCCGATCCCCATGCTAGGCAGGGTGCTGCGAAAGTTGGTTCTGGAAGGGGTTCCCGCCATTCTCATGGCTCCAAGGTGGCCAAGGCGGGTGTGGTTCGCAGACATCGTTCGTCTGGCAGTGGATCAGTTCGATCTGCCTCTTCGGCCGGATCTCCTCACTCAGGGTCAACTGTGTTACCCCAGTTTACCAACGCTGGCTTTGACGGCTTGGCTGCTGAAACCTCCATCTTAAAGGAGGAGGGTCTTTCGGATTCGGTCATTCGGACTCTTATTAGTGCCAGGAAGAGATCCTCTTCTTCCATCTATTATGGGGCTTGGAGATCTTATATTGATTGGAGTGAGGCTAGATTTTGAACCTGCCGGGTCTTTTCTGTTTCTAGGATTTTGGAATTTCTTCAATCGGGGCTGGACTCTGGTCTTCAGCTGAGTACTTTGAAGGGGCAGGTTTCTGCTTTGTCTATCTTTTTTCAGAGGTCATTTGCACTCCATCCTTTGGTCAAGACTTTTTTCCAGGGGGTTTCGCATCTGCGGCCTCCTAGGAAGCCTTTGCTCCCTGTTTGGGATTTGAATTTGGTTCTCTCTGCTCTTCAGGCTCCTCCTTTTGAGCTTTTGCAGGATATTGCTCTGTCTACTCTGACTCAGAAGGTTGCCTTTCTGGTGGCCATCACTTCGGTTCGGCGTGTTTCGGAGTTGGCAGCCTTGTCGATTCAGGCTCCTTATTTTGAGAAACATCAGGACAAAGTGGTTTTTCGCTTCAAACCAGACTTTCTTCCTAAAGTGGTCTCGGCTTTTCATCTTAACCAGGTCATTGTTCTTCCTTCCTTGTGTCCTAAGCCTAGGAATGACAAGGAGCGTGCTTTGCATTGTTTGGATGTGGTACGTTGTGTTAAGTGCTATTTGCGTACTACTTCTCCTTTTCGTAAGACTGATGCTTTTTTCGTGGTGCCCTGTGGGCTTAGGAAGGGCTTGGCTCCGGCTAAGTCTTCCATTAGCAAGTGGATTCGTCAGGCGGTTGTTGGGGCCTACTCTGCCAAAGGGAAGGATCCCCCTTTTCGTGTTACTGCTCATTCTACTCGTGCGGTTGGAGCGTCCTGGGCTTTTCAGCACCAGGCTTCTGTTGATCAAGTTTGTAAGGCTGCTACTTGGTCTTCAGTTCACACTTTTTCTAAGTTTTATAAGGTTGAAACAGCATCCTCAGCGGATGCTGTTTTTGGCCGCAAGGTTCTGCAGGCTGCAGTGGTTTGAGTTTCTGCATTATTGCCTGGTTGGATACCCGCCCTTTTTGGACACTGCTGTTGGATGTCCCAAGTCTAATTATTTAATATCTGAAGCGGGGTGTGTGACATACTTAGAATAATACCATTTTGTGAATACTCACCTGTAAAATGGGTATTATAAGTATGTCACACACCCCGCTTCACCCGCCCTTTTTGGTATCCTGGTTCTTTATATGGTGAAGTTTTTCATTTACAGTTGAGGGTTACCATTGTTTTCTTCCTGGTACCTTGTCTTTACTGCTGTTTGAATACTGGGGAATTGTTAGGAGGTACCAGGTATGTGTAGACCGGGAGGGGCTTGTTGTTTTCTGGACTTCTCTGCAACAGTGCCACCTAGCGGTGAGTATAACCAAGTCTAATTATTTAATATCTGAAGGATCCTAGAAGTTGGAGTCCATTTAACCCCACAATGTGTTTTTTCTACAATGCAGTTCATTTTCCGTCATTGTCCTGACTGGACCACCCCTCCCCCCACATATTGACCACCTTAGTTACCAGACAGTTTCGATCAGCAAGGTGTAACCGTATCTGCCCCGGCTGTCAGGAGAAACTTCTAGTAATGATGTGAATATAGAAGCACATCTCATTTTTCGTTCTGGGGCTAAAATTTCCAAACAATAATAAGATGAACTCACCGATCAATAATGACTTCAGCCTCTCCAGCTTCGCATCACAAAGTCATTTACCAGCAGAAAAATGGCGGTTGACTAATGCATTAGATACGGGCGACCTAAACATTATATGGCGTCCTACGCGTTGCACCACTATTATCACATTACAAAATGACGCAAGCTCCTTCTAATCATGTTACTGGACTTCATGCGATGATAGCTGGGACATATCTCTGGGGAGCGTATTGACAGGTTAGAAAGCTTCATCTGATTGATGTTGATGAGTCCCAGGGAGTCCCGCACGAGACGAGTCAAGAACTGATACTAGTGCTCACTGCCACTGTGTAACATGCGTGTAAGAGACTTACCTGTATCTAGGGGCCCACAGCGAGCGCCTGCTGCTGAGCGCGGCCGCCACTCCTGGATGCCGGGGAGCATGGCGCACCGCTCTGGCAGCCTCCTCCGCTCCTCTCTAGCTGTGCAGGCACGCGCTCAGGCTGTTAGTTTTACTGCTAGGAGGCGCTACACTGCAAGTGGCAAACGGTGCAGCCTCCTCCACAGCTGATAGTCAGTGGCTGGTCAGCCTTGCTGCCAAGACTGACCAGCCCCTGCAAAGTTTCACCAATCACACACAAGTGTTGTAAGTTGCACCAATCACCACACACATGCTCATTTGCCACTGGTCAGGTCCCCAATAAATATGGAATCAGCCCAGTGCTCAGTGCCCGTTATAGTCTATTGTGCTTTGGGTGCGATTCTACTAGCGATTATCAATTTCAGACCCGGCTTGATCGACCATCCCTGTTTGCTGCCAGAACTGACTTTTGCTTGTCTGACCTAGAACCTGCCTGCCCCTTTGGATACCTCCGCTACCTCTGAACTCCCGGCCTGACCCTTCAGCTATTCCTGACTACGCACCTGTCTTATCCCTGTGTTGTGACGCACCTTCCTGACTGACTACCTGTGAACGACCTCGGCTTTGGGATACCCTTGTGGTTCATCAGCCTTTACCGTAAGCAGCCATCCTTTGCGCCTATTAAGACTTGGGGGCAACCGTGTCCGGCAAGGCGTTCCAACCGTCCCCGCAAACGGGGGCTTGTCTAAATGCAGAACCGGCACACCAGTAATACAGCCCATCTACAATTTATTTCAATTCTTCACCCCGTTTCAAGTTTTATCATACCCTGCACAGGCTGGGAATTTACAAAAACCATCTCCAAAAACTTCTTTCCGTAATCGTTAGATTGAAATGAGACGGCGTCCATCTTTGACTGCCAAGGCTCATCCTTTGAAGATGAAACTCCGAATTCAACTTTTC
This sequence comes from Gastrophryne carolinensis, assembly GCA_027917425.1. Lineage (NCBI taxonomy): Eukaryota > Metazoa > Chordata > Amphibia > Anura > Microhylidae > Gastrophryne > Gastrophryne carolinensis. The sequence goes on along the minus strand of CM051243.1, from coordinate 71,071,996 downwards.
TTTATACACACACAGGCGTAGGGTGGTTTGAAATGTGCCATGTAGCTGCCTGGCTAGATATATATTCCTATCTGAGGTTTTATACATAATTTAGCATATGCTGCACGGCCTGCAGCTCCCGCTCTGAAAATCCCCTTAATGCTCAAGAAGGAAAAATGTCTGAACTTCAAATGATCCACCATCCTTGACATGAAAGAAGTGGACTTAATGTGAATGTGGCTTTCTTCTCAAATCATCTGTTTTCTCCAGAATGATATCCAAAGTGCTAAAAAAATCCAATTTGCAAAATTGTAAAATAAAATGGCGGAGGTTTGATGAAATGAAAGTCAAGTCGGACGAGAAAATATGACGCTTCAGAAATTCTATATTTACCATTTTGAAAGTTTTCTTTATTCCAAGTATGTCTCACACCCTGCTTCGGAAGTATTCATTACATGTGGGTTATAGCCAGTAGAGGGCGAACTTCTGCAGAGATGACTAGAAAAAAAGAAGCCCCTCCCGGCCCATAAATACCTGGGACTTCCCACACATTCCACAGTAATCGTCTCTGCAGACGGCGAGCAAGTCAGAAGATGGCTGTCTCCTTCCTTACAGGTAAGCCGGGTTCGCACCCGGGCAATTATTGCCCTATTTCTGCCCGGACTTTGTTTCATTAAAGTACCTATGCCTCCCAGCCTCGGCTGTAGGTCCGGATGAGGGTAGGTAACACCCTAGGGGTGTTCTATTAGGAGCTACGCTCCCCGTGAGACCCCATTCAAGGGGTAGGCGGTTACCAGGTTCGGGATCCAGGTTTGGGATGCCCTGTCCGTATTCCCTGCGCCGCATTAGGTGGCTGGGGTTCCCTTTCCTATCCGTTACCCTCTGTCCCCGGATCGGGAAGGGGGGGGGGCGTCTCTCCCTTATTGACATCGCTGATTGATTTTGATGTGAGTGTGTGTGTGCTTGGTTGATTTACTCTGCCAGGCCGTCCTTTGCTTATACAGGCGGCCTGGTGCTCGGGCCGGCTTCGCTGCTATCCCGGGAGCTCGGCCATTTTTCCTTCTTCACACTGAAGGAAGGGGGCGGGGCCGGCAGCTCGGCGCGCTGATGCGGCCCTCCCCTCTCTCCTTGGCGCTGGCGGAGGTTCCCAGCAAATGGCCACGTGCCCGCCCCCCCCCCTTCTCTTCCCTCCTGGCTGCTTCTGATGAGGCTGCTCCTGCCTGTCCGTTGCCATTTTGCTCCATAAGCGTGAGTGCCCTGCGGGGCCCGTTTTTCTTTTCCCTATGGCGTTCTCGGTCGTCCTTGATGCCATTGTATGCTATTTTATCTGTGAATAGATGGATACTTGTTTAATATGTAGATATTTGGAGTGACAGTTATTTTGGCTGGATGTATGCCTTCTGTAATGGCTTCTTGCTTATGGTTATTATATCTTACAGGGGGATCTCCTTCATTATAGTTGAAAAGGGGGTTCTACCGGTCTTTTAGTCCCTCACTCTAAAATTGGGGCTATACGAATCTTCCCACTAACGGACGTTAAGGGGCATCCCGGGTAGCTTACTGGCGTAATTCCCATTGGTCATTGTGACTACCATAAAATATCACCATATGGAGGCTTCCCAGGATACCGGGCTCGGGCTTCCTTCGGGGCAGCCCCGGCGGTGTGTGGTTTGTGGGGCATCCCTTGCGGGGGATAATGTGCTTATTTGCATTCCATGTGCACTGCGGGCCATTACGTGGCAGACGGGGTCCCAGGCGTCTGGGTCAGCTCCGCCAGCCTCATCACCTACACCCCCACACCTGATTCTGACCCCAAGTGATGTCATTAGCGGGGAGTCGCAATCTGATGTCTGTGCTAGATTGGCCAACATTTAGAAATTGATTGCTAGCTTTGCGGCCGGAAAGGCCCCAGCTAAGAGAAGGCATGTGGCACCGGCTGCGCTGGGTTTTGATTTTGAGGAATATGACTCCTTTAACTGGTCTGATTATTCCCCGCTGGAAGAAGGGGAATTGTTTTCAAAATCTGATGGTTCTGACGATACAGCAGTACCTGGATGCTGATGCTGGGTAGGAGCGTGGGGATAACGTGGATACCCCCAGACTTCTGGCCCATATTTTTGAGGTTCTTGCTATTTCCCCGCCTGTGGAGGCCCCTCCGCAAGAGGGGGAATTTTTTTGGGGCCACTAAGCCGCTCTTGGAGTTTCCTGATCACAAACTTTTTGACAAGTTGATTCTTAAGGAATGGGAAAGGCCCAGCCGGTTTCCCGGCGTCCCTCAGGGGTGGGATAGGAAATATCCCTTGCCGGCGGACACGATGAAGCGCTGGTTGTCACCCCCAGAAGTCGACCCTCCGATTCTGGGGTTGTCCAACACATAGGTTGTACATTCACCTGACTCCACCATGCTGAAGGATGGTGAGGACCGTCGTCTTGATCAAATGGTGTTACACGCCTTTGCCAGTTTGGGTTCGGCCCTGCGTCCCGTTTGTGCTTCCGCACTCTCAGCCGTGGCTACCAGATCTGTAATTAGGGGCTTGTTGAATGGTCCCCTTCTTAACCCTGCTAGTGTTGAATTTGAGCACTTACACGGTGTGATCTGTTCATGACCTTTGTCTTATTAGCCTTGGACGATACAATATGCATGTGTAGTAGAACCTCGGATTTGCTTGTGGCTATACGCCGCTCGGTTTGGTTGCGTCAATGGGCAGCTGATATGGTGGCAAAGAAGGCGCTTACAGGGCTACCCTTCTTGGGTAGGCGCCTGTTTGAAAATAAATTGGACTCGGTGGCGAAAGGAGGAAAGTTGCCACAGTGCAAGAAGCAGCGTCGGTCCTTTTGGGGGGCAGGCTCTTTTAATCCTTCCTTTCATGGCTCTCGAGCAAGCGGGGGAGTTGCTTACTCTGCGCTCAGAGGTGACTCCTGGGGTAGGGGCAGTGGACGTGCTCGCCCCGGGACTGCCTGGGGTACCAAATCCAAGGCTGCTGAATGCTCAGAATGAGAGGACGCCCTCACCCTCGCGGGTGAGGGGGGCGGCTAGGGCTCTTCGCTCAGGTCTGGACCCGGGAGGTCACAGACAACTGGATCCTGGAAGTGGTTTCTTCCGGGTCCAAGCTGGAGTTCGAGTACTGGCCTCCTCACAGATTTCTCAGGTCTCGGGTTCCTTCGGTCCCCCGGGCCACGCAGGGGCTGTTATTGGCAATACTAAACCTTCTGGACAGTGGGGGGTCGTTTGCCCGGTGCCCTCCTCAGAGAGAGGCCGGGGCTATTACTCCAACCTTTTTTACAGTGCCCAAGAAGGATGGCTCCATAAGACCCATTCTGGATCTCGGGATTCTCAACAGGTTCATCAGAACCAGGAAATTTCGCATGGAGACTGCGCTCGGCCATCAACTCTCTTCTTCCAGGGGTCTTCATGACGTCCATAGACATCAAGGACGCTTACCCTTCCGGTTTGTGGCTCTCCCTTTTGGGCTGACCTCAGCACCAAGGTGTTGGCGGGCATAATGGCCCTTTTCAGAGACCAGGGCATTCGCATTGTGCCGTATCTGGATGACCTTCTCATTACGGCATCCTCTCTCAGTCATGCGGAGCTGGACACCAGGTTGGTGGTGACTACGCTGATGAGTTTCGGTTGGGTGATCAACTACCCCAAGTCTTCTCTCTCCTCGTCAAGGGAGATTTCCTTTCTGGGCATGAATCTGGATACCATTCAGTCCAGGGTGTTCCTACCTCAGTCGAAGGTGCAGATGGTTCAAGATCTGATACGTCTTCTTCTGTCCCAACCTCGCCCGTCCATCCGGCAAGGGATGAGGCTGGTGGGGTTTGATGGTGGCCTCCTTCAAGGCAGTTCCTTTTGCTCAGTTTCGCAAGAGGTCTCTTTCAGTTATCGGCTTGGGACAGATGTCCTCTGGCCTTGGATCAGTCCTTTGCGACTTGGTCCGGCAGTCTCTTCAGTGGTGGCTGGAACCGAGAAATCTTCTGAGGGGCAGATCCTTTCTGGCTCCTTGTTGGGAGACGGTCACCACGAATGCCAGCCTGTCGGGCTGGGGGGGGGGGGGGGTTTCTGGAAGAAATATCGGTTCCAGGGGCTGTGGGGTCCTCTGGAGGTGCGCATCCCCACCAACGTCTTGGAGTTGAGGGCTATTCGGTTGGTGCTGTCGCACTTGACGCATCTTCTCCAAGGATTTCCGGTTCAGGTTCGATCAGACTATCGGACTGCGGTCGCTTACATCGGTCACCAAGGAGGGACTCGCAGCAGGAGTGCCCTCAGGGAAGTTTCTCTGATTCTTGCATGGGCCGAGAGCATTTTTCCATGTATCTCGGCAGTGTACATTCCAGGAGTGGAGAACATGGAAGCGGACTCCCTCAGCAGGGGGTTCTCTCACCGAGGAGAATGGTCCCTCAACAACAAGGTTGTAAGGAATCGCCGGACACCCCTCTTTCCTAAGCCAAGCAATCCCCAATCTCCACCGCCTCTTGTGCCTATAGACAAGCCCCCGCTTGCTGGAGACACGGGTTATGCCTCTCCAGACTCGGTTGCCCCCAGGTCTTACTGGCGCAAAAATTGCAGGTTTACGGTGAAGAAGGATGAACAGCGGGGTATCCCAAATTGGTAGTTCGAGCGGGCTGAGTCCAAAACGTTGAGTCCAGCCGGTTAGACAAGAATGGTCGAGACGAGCAGGGGTCAAAGCCGGGTGGTCACAGGGCACGGTATCCAAGGGGTTAGACTGAGCAGGGTCGAGACAGGCAGGGGTCGAAAGCCGGGTGGTCACCAGAACGCGGTATCAAAGGGGCAAGGCAAAGACGAGGTCAGACAGGCAGATGGTCGGTGCGGGCAGCGGGTAGGGATGGTCAAAGACAGAGCCGGATCAGTAAACACTAAACGCAATCCAAAAGCACACACAAGCTACTAAAGGCTATAACGGGCACTGATGGTCAGGACCGGGACACTTTTAAAAGGGAACTGGCCAATGGGAAAAAGGGGGAGTGTCTGATTGGTGCCACAGTAGGTGATTGGTGCAACTTAGGATAATGCTCCTAATAGGAGCCCACCCAGGCTCCCTGAGCAGCCAGGCTGCCCAGTCCCTGGGTTCATAATCCCAGAGGGACCCCCCCCACTGGACCTGGATAGGTCCCTTTAATGAGCTGGGAGCCGCGCCGCCGGGGGGCATAACAGGGACGTGCTCGCGCAGTCAGCCTGCCGGGCGCGCCCCCCGAGGAGGTGGGGGAGGACGCACAGACGCCGCCGCCGGGCAGGGGCGGAAGCCGAGGCCCCAGCGAGGGAGCGCGCCAACGAGGCAGCCGCCGCGCGGCCGCCGGGGGGCCGAGGAGGCCCGTGACTGGGGAACAGGTAAGTTCCTAACAAAGGTATTTCTATCCTTTTGTCACTAGTAGGGGTTCCCGGAGGTGGATCTCTTTGTCTCCCGTCACTACCACAAGCTCCCTGCTTTTGTGTCTCTGTCTCAGGATCCTCTGGCTCTGGCAGTGGATGCCAGGTCTCTTGCCTGGTGGGATCCGGGTCTCCTGTATCTGTTTCCCCCCTTCTCCATGGTAGGCAGGGTGGTGCGCAAGCTGGTTCAAGAGGGTGTGCCAGCATTACTGGTGGCTCCAAGGTGGCCAAGACAGGTGTGGTTCGCAGACGTCGTGCGGCTGGCGGTCGATCAGTACAGGTTGCCCGTTTCCGGATCTGGTCACTCAAGGTCAGCTATGTTACCCCAATTTACAAACGCTGGCTTTGACGGCGTGGCTGCTGAGACCTCCATCCTAAAAGAGGAAGGTTTGTCTGATGCTGTGATCCAGACGCTTGTTAGGGCTAGAAAGAAGTTTTTCCTCTAACATCTACTACAGGACCTGGCGGTCCTATATTGATTGGTGTGAGGCTAGGGCCTTGCCTTGTAGGGTGTTTTTCGATTCCCAGAATTTTGGAGTTTCTCCAACATGGTTTGGACCTGGGTTTTCAGCTTAGTACTCTAAAAGGGCAAGTCTCCGTCCTGGCGGTTTTCTTTCAAAGGTCTTTTGCTCTTCATCCTTTGGTTAAGATTTTTTTCCAGGGGGTCACTCATGTGCGGCCCCCTCGCAAGCCCTTGTTGCCTGTTTGGGACTTGAATTTGGTTTTGTCGGCCCTCCAGGGGCCTCCTCTTGAGCCGGTGCAGGATGTTGCACTTTCTGTTCTCACATAAAAGGCTGTCTTTTTGGTGGCTATTACCTCCGTTTGATGTGTTTCTGAGTTGGCGGTTCTGTCTATTCAGGCCCCTTACTTTGAAAGACACCAGGACAAGGTGGTCTTCCGCTTTACATCAGACTTCCTACCTAAGGTGGTTTTCTGCCTTCCATCTCAATCAGGATGTGGTTCTCCCTTCCTTGTGTCCTAAGCCTAGCAATGACAAGGAGAGGGCCCTGCACTCTTTGGATGTTGTGCGTTGTGTGAAGTACTATTTGGTGGCTACTTCTCCTTTCTGTAGGACAGACGCCTTGTTTGTGGTGCCCTCTGGGCCCAAGAAGGGTTTGGCGCCCGTCAAGTCTACCATTAGTAAATGGATTCGTCAGGCTGTTATTAGGGCCTATTCTGCTAAGGGGAGGGATCCCCCTTTCCAGATCACTGCTCATTCTACTCGTGCTGTTGGGGCTTCCTGGGCTTTTCAGCACCAGGCCTCTGTTGAACAAGTTTATAAGGCTGCTACTTGGTCTTCCGTTCATACTTTTTCCAAGTTCTATAAGGTTGATGTGCGGGCCTCAGCGGATGCTGTTTTTGGCCGCAAGGTTCTGCAGGCTGCATTGGGTAAATTTATGCACTATCGCCTGTTGGGATACCCACCCTTTTTGGACACTGCTATTGGATGTCCCACGTGTAATGAATACTTCCGAAGCAGGGTGTGAGACATACTTGGAATAATACCATTTTGTGATTACTCACCTGTAAAATGGGTATTATAAGTATGTCTCACACCCTGCTTCGTCCCACCCTGAGTTTTATCTTTGATCCTCTATATGGTGAAACCTTTTTCTCTTAGATTTTATTGGCTCTTCCTGGTCCCCTTACTGCTTTCTTATACTGGGGAATGTGTGGGAGGTCCCAGGTATTTATGGGCCGGGAGGGGCTTCATTTTTCTAGTCATCTCTGCAGAAGTTCGCCCTCTACTGGCTGTAACCCACGTGTAATGAATACTTCCGAAGCAAGGTGTGAGACATACTTATAATACCCATTTTACAGGTGAGTAATCACAAAATGGTATTTTTTTTTTTTTACCTGTAGCAGTTTCCATTTTTCGTTACCCAATTTTGATGTGCATATTTAATGCTTGGTTTGCTAATTATAATATATATATTAACTTAAATAACAGCCTCCCCCCCCTACTCTCCTCCCCCATTCCAAAAACTCATGTCTAACTCCTGGTTCCATTTTTTTAACCGTCACTATGCGGAAGCTACACCACCACAGGAAGTTTTATCCAGAGTTTTTCAAAATGTTGGTGTGTCACCAACATGTTCCAACACATGTGCCATGGCGATATGCCTACCGTCAGGGGCGGACTGGGGCCAAATATTAACCCAGGAAATTACTGGCCCCAGCCAGCCCATGAGATGATGAATCCCGCCAACTGGGTGCTTCTCAGCCGGTCAACTGGTCCCTATGTTAGCAGATGATGGGTAGGGTTGAAATAGGCACTCCTAAACTTATGGTACTGAAACATTAGTGTTGTAGGGGCAGATACTTTGGCGGGGGTGGGTATGGGGTCAATTCTGACAAAGGCTCACCAGAATTCTTCCTGTGCTCTCTATGGTCAGTGCACCCCTGCCTACCGCCCCAACATTTTGAGGCCCCATCACTAACATGCCTCCCATCTTTTGCTAGTCTCCTATACGCAGAATGGCTGCCAGTTTGAAAAATTTGAAAATGCTTTACTTGAAATATTCAAAAATGGGAGGTGGCACTTTTTCCGAATCAAAGCCAACCAAATGATTTATTCAGCTAAGGGTCATGCATTCCATAAACAGCCATATGAGGCATTATTTAGTCTAAAGCCAGAGCCTCCTATTAATTCCCATTTCTAAATCATGTCTCGTATCTGTATAGCGCTCAAGCAGTGAATTGCAGGGTCTTGCAAAAGCTGGGGATTTCAATATGAGAAAGTGAATATGTTGTTATTGAAAATCATAAGACCGTTTTGAAGATCAATATCCCAAAAAGCAAAACAGGTTTGGAGAGAGGGGGATTCTCTTTATTCCCCCCCCCCCCGCCCCAACATTTTACCCAGCAAACAATTTTTTTACTGGATTATCAATGGCTAATGCGTTATCCATTTGTCCTTGGTCTTTGTTCCTCCTTTTCATTGCTTAGCAGTATTGGTTCATTATTGATCTATCAGGGTCTACCATCTAAATTATACCCAAGCCTGAGTTTTCCTGAGTACAAAACTGCTCCAAAAAGTGGTGAAAACTGTTTATTTGTAACATGGTTTTAGGTGACTGATGGCCCACATATACTTACGTAAAAAATGAAAAGTGGGGCTTAATTCAAAAAGGTTTGGAACCCCTGATCTCTATTGTTTATGGTGATTTGACCAGCTTTCTTGTAGACCCAGCCTCCGATGATGTTTTGTAGATGTCTTCTACTTCCCACATTCTGATTTATATGAACCTTTTTTGGGAAAGATGCAATGAAAATAGGTAGAGGGTGTTTGAAAAATATACTCAAGCTCCCAACAATATTCATGCTCAAATGCTTTAGTTAGGCTGTAGCGGAAATGCTGCACCACTCTGTACTAGTCATTAAAGTGGACCAAAACCCACATTTTTAACTAGCATCCTCTGAATTGCTCCCCCCCTTGAAGATCACCTTTTGCCAATTTTCAGCACCCCTACTTCACTCTAATCCCAGATAATGGCGCCTGTTTTAGCTGTAAAGCCCCACCTCCTCCATTTATTGCCACTGTTGTGTGTGGTAATGTTGCCATTACCACACCTATGCTATGACTGATCACCTGCCATCTTACAGAGAGGGACAGCAAATAATAAGGTGTTCCATGACGATTGATAAAGTGAAAATATCCATTTCTAGTTCTACATCCTAATTGGGGAGTATTGGCAGTGGCTTTAGCCAAATGTATTTCACCAGTTCAGTGGGTTTTGGTCCACCTTAGAGCAGAACTTCATGAGAAAAAAAACCCTTACCTTATCCTCGGCGCAGTGGTGTTTCTCCTGGTCCCTGTGTGGCTGCCACTGAAAATGGCACAGAGCCGCATCACCCAGGTCCACGTGCCCATTTACTTGATTGCGGCTCCCAGGATCTGTAGTGCCGGAGAATCATTGATAGCCCAAGGGTCAGGGGAAGATTTCCTTCCGTCCTTCTTCAGCGTCACGGTAGGGTAGCAGGGCGAGGGGGGTGGGTTAATTGACGTTCTATTTTAAAGTGGACCAAAATCCAGGATTTTTAGGACCCCGGGTTTTGGTCTGTGCCCCACCCTGTGAAACCTCTGCCATTCGCCAAGGAAACGTACCTGTCCTCAGTCCAACTGCACATGCGTGGACGCTTGACCAAACAGGTTCTCCGGCCGTGCATTTTAATGTGCGGCTGAAGAAGCTGAATGGAATCCCCAGCCACACAAATTGGCGACACATGCCATTGCTCGTATCCTCTGGCTGTGCACGCCCATGCACAGCCATTTAGTTGCGCCTGGCATGGCCATGCACAGCCGAGAACTGATGGATGCTGACGCCATGGGCTGGACAGAAAGTTAAGATTTTGTGGGCGACTCGGGGAGTTATCCCATATTGGGATACCCTGGGGGGAGGAAATCAGCCGACCCTGGAGTCTCATAGACTCCAAGGACGGTTTTGGTCCACTGGAACGGCACCCATTTTCCACAAATATATATATATATATATATATATATATATTATATGATGTAAGACTGTAATTAGAAATAATTGTCTCTAGAAAAATAGATACTTAACCAAGCTGCGTAGGAATAGCTTGCTCTGCACTCATTCTTTTTAATTATATTTATTCTTCCATCCAAGAAATATCCAAAGAAGTCTGCTTGTAAGATCCTCGCTAATTATACTTGCAGAGCTCCATTGTTTAGTTTAGAGAGCAGAATGGGGAATAGATGAATAAAATTATATTTACATGGGCACTGGATATGGAAACGTGTCCTTTATTGTGTAACACACTAAATCGAGGTTAATTGCTTTAGCATCCTTCTCCTCCCGAGAGTGTTTTCCAACTTTGTGATCACTATTATTTTAAACTCGAAAAGCTTGTTCATAGAAACCCTCTGTGTCTAAAAAATAACTTGAGAACAGTCCTTGAAAATGAAAGGTAGAACTGCTCTTCTATATTACCATATAATGGGCAACGACCTACGCCTCCAAAGGGGACATGATGGAATAGATGGTCCAGAGACCCACCCGCACATTGCTCTCAGGGGTAGATCGATGTCTTCTTGGAGGAGCATTGGCACTTGAACACCTGAAGGGGGGTTATTTGTTCTCTGCATGCTGGTGGTGTTATTATTACAAGAGTCAACATCAGAATGGAAGGCTAACTCAAGGACAAGTCTTTATTATGCTGGACATAGCTCCTTCAACATAATAACTTCTTTACAACCTGCTGGAGGTTAACAGATGGTTTGCTACTCCAGAGATAGGCAGCCAACCACATGTTGCTCTCAGAGGTACCAGGGAGGTAAGGGTTTCACTGGCAGTGGGACCTCTAAAGGGGCTTTATCTATTTTCTCTATCCGCTTAGCTTGCTTTTGTGTTATTCTCACTAAAGTCTTGGATTGAAAATTTAAGGCAGAGAACTTTCTCACTATAATACCATACCTAAATAGGCAACCCAACTTAAAGTGGACCAACACCCAGGGGGGATCTATAAGATTCCCGGACCAATCAGATCCCTCCCCGCGGAGCATCCGAAATCGGGATGTCCCGCGGGGAGGAACCCCCCAGGAGGCCCACAAACCTTACCTCCATCGGCCGCGTCTCGCGCTTCCCTCTAGCAGGGCGCGCACCCGCGCCGGCCGTTTGTGAATGGCCGGTGCAGGCGCGCTCCCTGTTAGAGAGAAGCGCGAGACGCGGCCTCCAGCGCTCAGAGCCAGCTGAGCTGGTATGCGCGTCCAGGCGGCCTTGGACGCGCATACCACAGCGGCTCTGAGCGCCCCGATCGGGGTGCCCCACCGAAGTGGACCAAAACCCAGGATAGTGAAAATCCTGGGTGTTGGTCCACTTTAAACTAGGGGTCCTACACTAAGTCCAACCTGCTACAAATAGGCTGCTTCACCTAGCTGGGATGTGCTGCCAATGTTGTGAGCAGCAGAAAAAGTTGGTTGTCTTCATTCATAGCACAAACACAGCGGAAGTCAGACACTGTAAATATAGAATGATGTGAGGATGATTCACATGTTTGATGACAGCGCCGCCATCCAGCTGTTACTTTCTGCACCTGGAATATGTGTGTATGTGCAGAAGCAGATATAGCAGCTCATTTTGACATATCCTCAGCTTTTAGCACATGGCGCCATAGCAGCGGGTACTTTATTCATAGAAATCAGTTGCTTTCATTCTGATCACTCCACCATTTACTCCACTGCTGCCATATAGTGACTGTTTATGTACTTAATTTGCAGAAGTATATTTATGCCCTGGTTTTCCACAGGTAGAGGCTCCATACACTGTCCAAAGATGAATTTCAGGGTGCTCACATGGCAGATGGATAGCGCCATCAGGGTCACACACATATATCTCAGGAATACACCTTTCTCTTTCAAATAAGTGTCTTCCTTTATTTAGCTAATATCATAGCACAACGTTTCTGGATCATGTAGGACCCTTCTTCCTTGATGGCTGAGCAATCCAAATGCTCATTACCTCATTTTTTGAACATGTTTCTCTAGTTATCCTGCTGGCCTTTTGAATTCAGACTGAGGCTACCTGAGTATATTTAAAGTGGACCAACACCCAGGATTTTCACTATCCTGGGTGTTGGTCCACTTCCTCGGGGCACCCCGATCGGGGGATGCGCGACAGGCGGCAGCGGCACGCGCATGCGCCGTTGGCACGAGGAACAGGTAGGATTTGTGGGCATCCTGGGGGGTTTCACACAGCAGGGCACCCCCGATCGGGGTGCCCCGCAAGCAGGGAGCTGATCAGCGGTGGGTGTTGGTCCACTTTAAGATAATCTTTCGTGAATTCTTCGTTCTCTACATCAAAAAATGGTGTTAAAGTGGACCAGAACCCAGCTGGATCGGCCCGGGAATCTTATAGATTCTTCCCGGGTGGATCCATTCCCTCCCCATTCTTTGTGAAACCCCCCAGGTCGCCTGCTACACTTACCTTAATCCCGGTCCAACGGCGCATGCACGGGCCGCGGTAGCATCCCCGCAATTCCTCTGGCATTTGGGGCCAACGGGATCTTCCAGCAAGATAATGGGACATGTCACATGGCTAGAAATGTCCTCCATTGGATACAAGAGCTTGACCAAGACTTAAAGGAGCACTATCGTGAAAAAATGGCTTGATGATAAAAATCCATATAAATGTTCTGGATGGTGGGAGGAGGCGTCACTTATACACCAGGCTTGTTTCTTTCTTTAAATGGAAGGAAGATGAAATGGGATTCTGCCCCCCCTCCATTACAATCAGACCTGTCACCCTTGGATTTTATCCCTACCAGTTAAAAACCACAAGCTTGGCGGGAGTATTATTCAGTTTGAATGTATATGTGACCCCCTCCTCTCATTTGTTTATATAGATTTTTATTATTGCACAATTTAAATATACCTCCTTTAAAGGGTTCATGTAAAACGTTAAAAAGAACAAACACCAGCTTACCTTGCTAAGCATTCCTCCAGCGCGGTGCATGGGGAAATGTACTTCCTCGCCTGGCCCTTCAGCCCCACCACACCAATGTGGGCAACCAATACTAGTGCGAGAAGCTAGTCCAAACCACGCCCCTCTCTGTATAGATGGCTTGAATGGTGCTATCAGAGCCATTCAAGCACCGCTAAAAACACAGACATGGTAATGGGAATGCCTGTGTCTGAAGCAAGATCTCCGTCTCTTACAGACATCTCCCATTATGCTAATTATTATGCTGCATCACAGCTCCAATAGCCACGCCCACATGCTTCAGAAGAGTAATCATAAACATAAATCTCGGCCATGACTTCTTTAGTTAAAAAAAAAAAAAAAAAAAACGTTTAGGACGTGCCAAACATAGCCTGACACAATTAAGTGTGGGGGAGGCCCCTGGGCACAAAATCTGGTGGAGGCCCCAGATACAGTATTTTTTTCCTTTTAAATAATAGTCCATCCAAGTAACTGATTGGGAACCTGCTTTGCCATTCTGGGCGGGGGGGGGGGGGGGGGTGTAGTCTCGCAGCTGGTCCAGCGGAAAACAGTTCCCTGTATTGAGCTGTCAGCGGCTGTGCTTGGTGGCTTATGTGCAGTGAGCGACCACCGATTGACAGCTCTGCACCCATCACTGTAGCGTTGCTGATGGCGGCTTTGCTGCTCTAGACTCTCTGTCCTGCCCTGTAGTGGCTTTGACTGCAGGTTTGCAAAAACAAAAAAAGGCTTGCCCAGGTGTGCCGCCGATAGCTTTGTTTCTGGCCCTGCGGCCCGTCAGACCGAAGACTCAAAAGCAGCCTGGACCAGACCATAACCCAAAGGTTGGTGGAGGCCCCCTTTGCAGGGCAAGTGGTGGAGCCCCCAGGGCTCTTGCCCCTTGTGCCCTCCTCATAATCCAGCCACATGCACCCTGCAGCTTATCCGTGACAAACTACCAGAACCTTATTGGGGCAATCCCAGCCCATCTAGCTGCTGTCTGTGCTGTACACAGTGGTTACTTGTGATATTAGCTGGTGTATCTCGCTTCATTGAAGATAAATATATAGAATATTATTTTTTAGTCATCTATTTAAGCCTTGTTCTTAGAAGAGGAGGTAGCATCAGATCAATTAAATGTGCTCCAGCATAAACTGGACCAAGAACCTGAACATAAAAGGGCCATGTCTATCAAGTAGAGCTGGGCCGTCGGGACTGTTCTATTTTATAAGGAACATTTAAGCTCTTTAGCTGCATTTTTAAACTCTTTGTTGGGTTTTGCACATATTGTTCTTTAACTACAACAATGTGGAATTCACGCTGGGACGTGGCTGATAATGATGCCGACTATGTAGCTCGATTCTCTCTTCGAGCTTCTTTAGACTAAATATAGCCAGTGGCTCGCCAAGGATAGAAAATGAACAGTTTTCTTCTAGCAAAGTGTTTCAGGTTAAGTGCTGTACTCAAGTAAGATTCTCAGTCTACTAAATAGCCTCCCCGTGCTTCTAAATGAGCCTTAGAAAGCCCACAAATGGTCCTAATGTGGTCCAACACCATTTTGACACATTTACCAAATGTGTGTATCTGTGGGGGGTTATCCTGATTGTCAGGCCCCCACCCTGCGCATACATTGGATGCAAAGCTCAATTTGACTTACCTCCCCAGATGAAATCCACTCCTGTGACTGGTGGTCACATGGTCCAGTTTCTGACAGTGGCGGACTCCGGACATTCGCATTTACTTAACAGGCTTCAGGGGGTCCCTGGCAATCGTGTTTAGTACAAAAGCAGCCAACACTTATTTAGTCAAAAATGGATGTTGGATGAATGGATGAATGAAAAGCCCAAACCTTAAAAAATTATTCTGCAGCATCTAAAATCTAAATATTTTAACTTTTTATTTGCTTAATTATTATTCATTCCCTTACTGGGCTGCAACTCTGTTCTGGACTCTAGGATACGGGTGCCTCCATCTTGCCTCAGAAGCATCATACTGAGGAGAGGAGAGAGATAAAAAGTTCAGAGGGTGGGGTTATAGCTGTGCTTTGCAGAGCTGGGGTCAGGAAAAGGACAGCAATCCCATAATGCAGAGCTGCAGTCAGAAGACACTTCCTGTCTGCAGGCAACCTGAGACTGCATGGGCGGCCATCTTGGATGTTAAAAGGCTCATAAAATGCAGTAGATGCAGGTAGGATGATTTCAAATGTGGGCAATCTGTATATACAGCGTGGGGGAAACATAGAAGATAGGCTCTTATTCAGGAGGATTTAACAGAATGGTGTCCATTCTTTAGTGATGTCGTCACACCTTCCAATGATGTCACTGGTGATGTAGTAGGGACAAATTGCCTATTACCTTAGGCCTGCCTGGTGTATTTTGGAATGATGCAGCATATGGACAGCAACAGAGGTTTCTTACTGGTCCACTAATAGGAGTTCTAGAGGCCTCCAGACTCCTGATTGGCTTGTTACATCACTGTCATGGTAAAATACTCCTCTCATACTAGACCTTCATTCCTGGATGAAGCCATTATCCTCTCTGGCAGGCTTATTGG
Source organism: Gastrophryne carolinensis (assembly GCA_027917425.1). NCBI lineage: Eukaryota > Metazoa > Chordata > Amphibia > Anura > Microhylidae > Gastrophryne > Gastrophryne carolinensis. The sequence goes on along the minus strand of CM051243.1, from coordinate 71,056,636 downwards.
AGCTGTATGCATTTCATTTTTACAAAGTAATTATGCCGCCTTCATTAGGCACACGGGTAAACAGAGGAAAGCTAATCTCCAGCATCCAGGGCTTCCCATTAGAGACCTTTATTGATTTTTCTTTATGGTAGAAAGCCTTATTGTCATATCTGCGGGGGTGACTAAAGAGGCTGCTTATCATTTCTAATTCCTTATTAACCTCTTTAGCTCCAGAAAAGGTTTATATTTGTAACTTCCATACAAGAGTACTACGACACACAGGGGTCTGCTGTATAGGGACTGTAGGGGGTTGTAGCAGGGAAAGCTAATATGGAACTCCTCAGATGGGTAAGTCTAAATGAGTTATCCAATAGGACTAGGCCTCAGATAAGCCCCAAATGGTGAGGTGCAAGGGGGCATCTAGCTACAGGAGGTGCTTCAGAAAAGTGTTAGAAAACTGTTTTTATCTTGGAGAATAGTTAGGGAGGAGATGGAAGTGTCAAGACCTCATAGGTGAATCTACCTGGAATAATGGATTAGGACCCCTACTCCTAGATTGGGTGAGACATTAGATAGTAAGATGGTTGTTTAGTGTCAGCCAATATGAGCTTCAACCAACTGGATTAGTAAAATGTGGATACAGTAAGCAAGTACAGGCAATGCAACCAGTTCCACATAGTGTTAGTGGGACCAGAGGTAATATAAGTAAGATCTAGTGATGTAATTGCAGTAATGTAATTGTTCTGGACCAGGAGCTTCAGTGAACTTGGGAGGTAGCCCAAAATCCAAGTATCATCCTCAAGGCACATGTGGAACCTAAGGGGGATGCTTAAGACCCAGGTGCCCATTTTAAGGTACCTGAGAGTGGATGCTGAAGCTATTTTAGGCATTGTTGAAAGAACAGTGACAACTGTTAAACTGCTCTGATAATGTTGAGTACTCTAATGGAAGTAAACTTTAATAAATCTCTGGGAAGTTAAAGAAGAATTTGTGTGACTCCTTGTGTACTCCTGTAGAGAAGAAGCTCTTCCACACCCCACAAGTGCCTGACAAGACACATGAGGGCCCTAGAAGAACCCCCCCCCCCCCCCCCCGGTTTCACCCCCAGGCCTGGGACTTTTTAGGAGTTCACATAGGAAGACCCAAACGCCATTTTGGAGCTTGAGTCCTTTAATGGATATTATGGAGCGATACAACCATACTTGCTGTCTGCGGTAACCAAACAGGAAGTACATGAAATAAGAACAATGCGTGTCAGTTTCAACAGAGGTTCACCCATATTTTGTGTTTGTCACGTTCTTTTATTTCTGATTGATGAGCCAGTCGTTATTTAAACTAAGTTCTTGGTTTATGTAACTAAACAGGAAGTGAAGTTACATCTTGTCAATGGGCACTAGCTTGACCGAAATAATATTTGACTGAAGGTTCTCTAACCATGGCAGCATCCCTATTTGGATATCTCACTGCAAATGGGCACCCATTATTTCTATTGAAATCCATTCACATGGACTTCGGCAGCCAATCCCCAAAACCTTACTACTGGCGATGACGTGGGGACAGCAAAGCGCACTGAAACTGGTAAGTAGTTGTTTCGCAAACTTGGACTTCCTAGGGAGCGGTGTGCAGCTGGGCATCTGAATTAGGATCCTCCATGCTGCCACTGTTAGAGGAACCCCAGTCTGTTTTGAAAGAAGAAACTACTCAGAACACATTTGCCACATGTACATTTTGCTGCTTCCAGTCATAGAGATTACTGTTGAAGACATATTTACCTAATATATATTGTGTCAGAGGGTTCTTTTACCATATTTTTAACATATCCAAATGGTGGTCGTGTCCTCTAGGGGTGCACTTCATACATCTGTTGATAAAGAACTCCTCCTGATACACATAGAGTAAGAAGGTTACGCTTTTTTTTGTGTCAAAGGGTTCTTTTCCCCAAACATATCCAAATGGTGGCCACGTCCTCTGGGGGAAGGTGTTTCTCATATGTTCTGTTGATAAAGAACTCCTCCTAATACACACAGAGTAAGAAGGCTAAGCTTATTTTTGTGTAAGAGGGTTCGTTTCCCCTAACATATATAAATGGTGGTCGTGTCCTCTGGGGGGAAGGTGCTCCTCACATGTTCTGTTGATAACTCCTCCTGATACACATAGAGTAAGAAGGTTATGCTTCTTTTTGTGTCAAAGAGTTCCTAAACATATCCAAATGGTGGTCATGTCCTCTGGGGGGAAGGTGCTCCTCATACGTTCTATCTGTTGATAAAGAACTCCTCCTGATACACATAGAGAAAGAAGGCTTCTTTTATGTCTGACGAGCAAAGAGAAAAAGGAGACACATCAGGTGTTTAAAGTGGACCAACAGTCAAAAATGACTTAAAGAGGAAATAAAATACTCCAGGGCCTCCGGTGGTCATTTTTGACTGTTGTCCACTTTAAACTGTTGGGGCACCCCAAATTGTTGTGAAACCTCCCCGTTCGCCAGTTTCATTCACCTTCTCCTGCCATGGCTGGAAGGTGAGTGGGGGGTGTGGCTGGCGGCGCACTTGGCTCCATTCAGCACCGCTTGGCTGCCTAGGAAGGAAGGACAACACAAAGTGAAATTTCTGTGCGTTGTTCCTCTTTAAACAAGGACCGTATCCCGGATGGGAAGGATTTATGTTGCCCTTGATGCTGCAGTGCAGTGAAATTATATTGGACTTGTTTCTTGAATAAACTGCCCTATACTTCCCGAACAGTTTCCAGAGTTGCTCTTAGCAATCCTGATACTGACATGTGATATCAGTAAGGCACAGTTTAGGGGCATTAAAATTGACTAGACCCAGATAACCTGTCTCCAACCACCACAACCTATTTGAAACCTCCTGGAAATGCCCAAAATAGGACAGTAAGCTCCCCAATTAACCTGCAGCAGCCATACAGACTTTCTACATGATGAAAGGTAACTTATGGGGCATTTTCAAGGGGCTTTGTCGTTTTCTTTAGAATCTTGGGGTACCACAGCGACAGAGGGAGCCGCAGTGTAGGAAACATGTAGGAAACATGTTTCCTAGGACCTACATGACCTGCAGATAGACTAGTCTTTACCCTTGCACTGGATAGTGGGAACTGAGTCTTGTACAAGAAAATGTTGGAAAGTCACAGGTGATCAAGAGCTCAGGAGAGAGGATTAGGCCAAGGCAAAAGTCAGGAACTGGCAGAAAACTGGCAGAAGTCAAGAGTCAAATCAATTTGGTTTAGGGCAGGTGGAGCAGATGTAGGTTGGAATTCAGGCCAAGGTCTAACCATAGTAGTAGAAGGGAAGTCAAATCGTTATGAAAAAGGAGTCCAAAGCACTGATTCAGGAACAGGCAAGCTGTGCTGTAAAATGGATGTTGTCTTTGTTTTGGGTCTACCACCCAAAATCTCAAATTAGTTAGAGCTCATGCAAACGTTTGCCTATGCCCTTGGCTTCTTAGGCTGCACATGTTCCCTAGAAGTGTTCCTAGCACATGCACGTAAGCATGCTCATGAAGAGAACTTAGAACTTGACAGGTTTCAAGCACACAAATTGGAAAAGCCCCTTTGCCTGGGGTTAAAAAAAATAGATTTTCCAATATCTCCTAAAACTACAAACCCCAGCATTCCCAACTATGGCAGTTGGTTATATCTTTGTGACACAAGCTAAAATACTACATCTCCTACATACATACAAATAAACTGAGGAAAAGAGATGCTCCCCACAAACAGTGGTGACAGAGGAGGCCTGCAGGCACACACATGACTTGTCTTTTGGCTGATCTCCCATAAAAACCCCTCCTCCACCCCCACAAGGACGCCAAATACATGATGCAGAATAGATCACTTTCATACACAAGGCCAAGTATATGTCTGGAGTCATCATCTGAGACAATATATAGCTACCATCCACCACTCCCATCCATGTGTGAGTGTGTATATATATATATATATATATATATATATATATATATATATATTACAACATTTTTATATATAGAGGATAGTTTTCAAGGCTGTTCTTTTCTCCTAAGAGTTAGCATATTATTATTTCATGGAGGCTGCCTTTTGGTGCCTCTACAATACCCTGCAGATCTCTAGAGGACATTGTCTTGTGCCGCTGTATTGGCTCTTGCATTATTAATCCTCCTCTCCTCTTTCCCTTATGCCGAATCTCTGTTTCTTTCTCAGCTCCCATTTTCCTTGTGCTCCCCCTCCCACCCTTCTGGCTGCTTTCTCTGTGTCTGCAGAAAGCTGCTCTTTGCAGTATTCCTGTGTGTGTCCTGATCTCAGCATTATGCCCCATGATATTCATGATGTCACAGTACACTGAGTGTGATGGACGCATCAGACCATTTGGGAATATTTTTGCTTCTGACCCAGATGCAGACGCTACTAGAGAGCTAGTCTGACATAGTCAGGATCAGTTTGAAATTCTGAAATAGGTTATAAGCTACACGATCTGTAGATAGACATTATGAGACAAACATAATAGGAACCATTTTCATCGTAAGCAGAAGTGGAAACCTCTATACGTGTCCTATTATAGAAGATCATCAGAAGCAGGATGATCAGTCATTTTATTGGGATGGTAAGCAGTTCTGAGGCTACCAGTTGTAGGGATAGCTTTTCCATTTTCCACGCTTAGATGTCTTATACCACTGCCTGCATTGGTCAGGTGTAGTCTAGTTTCAAAGATCTTCAAGAGAGCAATAGTAGTGACAGAAGTAGACTGTGATGAGCTCAGAGCAGTAACTAGGCCTTCTGGCACCCAGGGCAAAGATTCAAAATGCAGACCCACCTGTTTTCAGGCCCCCCTGACCTTCTGCACCCGGGGCAAGTTCCCCCCTGCTCCCCTCTAGCTACACCCCTGGATGATCTAACCATAGTTAACAATTGTGAGACCCTTCGACTGTAAAATAGTATTCAATACCATTCTTTTGTTTATTAGAGAAAGGGGTCAACCTCTATACTGGTCACTTTAATGCTGGGTGTCAAGGTCGTTACTGTAATGATCTACTGAATGATCTACTTTCTTTTCCATATCTCTTCAAAAGCTGTAGATCGCCATTTTATTACTTAAAGAAACACCCAATACCATAATGTCTTTTCTTCTGATTCAAAGGAGGTGCCCAATGTCTGTTTTGTTCTTCATATCATGTCCCCTCCAATCCCTGGTGATGGCAATCCCCATGGTGACATGCAAATGGTTAAGTTAGCCTGCTTTTTGCTTTCCCCTGTTCCCATTCTCCCACCCCTCTGTCATGGGCTAAACATTTCATTTACTTGCTTCTCTCTTGACTTGAGAGGTTTTTGTGATGTCCAGCGGGATGTCCAGATGTCCAGCAGGCCTTCTGTAAGCAGACAACCCCCAATCTCCACCGCCGCTTCTGCCTATATGCAAGCCCCTGTTTGCCGGGACACTAGGAACGCCTCGCCGGACACGGTTGCCTCCAGGTCTTAATAGGCGCAAAGGATGTCTGCTTACGGTGAAGCCGAACCACAAGGGTATCCCAAAGCCGAGGTCGTTCACAGGTAGTCAATCCGGAAGATGCGTCAGAACACAAGAATAAGACATGTGCGTAGTCAGGAATAGCCAAAGGGTCAAGCCGGGAGGTCAGAGGTAGCAAGGTATCCAAAGGGGCAGGCAGGTTCGAGGTCAGACAAGCTAAGGTCGGTACTGGCAGCAGACAGGGATGGTCGATCAAGCCACGTTGGAAACTGGTAATTGCTAGTAGAATCACACTTAGTAGAAGCACAAGAGACTTTAACGGCACTGAACGCTGGGCTGACTCCGTATTTCGGGGGTGGCTGACCAATGACAACCCGAGAAGGAGTGTGTGTGCTGATTGGTGCAACTAAAACACATGTGAGTGATTGGTGCAACTTTCCAGGGGCTGGTCAGTCTTGCTCCTGATTCTATCAGGTGTGGAGGACGCTGCGCCGCCTGCCACTCGCAGCACACCTGGATAAGGGTAAGGGTAAGTTAGAGTTATAGCTTAACTAGAATTCTAGAAGAAAACTTGGACTATTGATATTATGGAAATTAAAAGAACCTGTTGGCAAGGGCAGAACTAAAGGTTTATTTACTGGTTCTTTTAAGGGACACCCCAGGCAATATTTGACAGTGGAACAAGTCAACTAATGTACTACGAATAGGAAAGGATGGCTGAAGTTTATTTCAGCTCCAAAAACGTTTTTTTGCATTTAGGTTTGGCTAAGGCACGAACTTGTTACATTTTCAGTTTGGTTCTTAATTGTGGTTGGTGTCATTTGGACGAACGAGACATACAGAACCATACTTTTTTGTCAGTGGGTTGTTCTTTATAGCTCTAGTTTTTTTTTCCCACCATTGTGACCTAACATGTCCAGCTGCCTTTGATATTCCCTTGTAGATAAACAATGGCTTTAGACTAGAATATTGAAAACCTTGGGGACGTAGATGTTCTACCTTTTCTCTGAACATGAAAATACATTTTAAATAGCTAATAAATGTTCCCAACAGAAAACCGAGGTGACTTTAGAAAGCTTTGTCTCTGGGAACAATTTGAAATGAGTTCTTGGAAGCCATTACATGCCTGTATGATTCATTAGCTAATTGCTCTACGTGTGCTCCTCTTGACAATTAGGGATTGATTTGAGGATTAGAAGGAGTCTCATGATCTTAGAGTGCTCATTATTTTTGAATAATTTAGATCTAAGTAGTGCTTCTTCTAACCATAGAGCCCACCCTACAGTAAAAGATAAGCCAGGCTTGACACCAATGACAATACTGAAGATGCTACTGTGGAAAAATCCAGGGTGGTCAGACAATTCTAGGTCATCTCTTCTGTGTCACAATCCTCATCTAAACCAGGGGTTTCCAACCAGTGATATGCATATTATTGGTGGTACCTGAGATCCTATCAGACATTGGCAAACTGGGTCCAAAAATTAGCCCGAGGGTTTACTGGCCATCAGCCAGACCGTGACCAGCCAGTGCCCTACACTGAGACCCTCCAGTGTGCCTCCCAGATGCTCAAAATCCTCTCTCCAGGGTTAAGCATTACAGGGACAGATTTTGTGCAGGAGTAAAATATGGCCACTCTTAGAGAGAAACATTGAAGGCCCTGGAATCTAAAAGACTGCAGGGCCATCCAAGTCTTACTTCCTGGGGCATCCTGAATTGGGATTCCCCACTGTGTAAAATCCCCTGAATTACCTCTATCTAGGGCACATACCCAAACCAGGTCTTTCTGGGTAGCTGGCTCAGAAATGTTCACAGCTAGAGGTGAGTGGGGGCACTACTGGTGGGGCACTCAGCTCTTCTTGGCTCCATTGAGCTTACTAACCACTGTAACACCACAGCGGCTTACAGAGCCAAATGGAGCCGAGTGAAACCAAGCATGCTGATTAGCTGAGAGCCCATGTCTGTGCTGTAGGAACACCAAAAAGGTGAGTTTTCTTAGTGATCTGTGGGAGTACAGGATTTGGGATGCCCCGTCCTGGAACAACACCCTGGATAGTGAAATTCTTGGTTGTTGATCCTCTTTAAATCAGTGCTATTGAAACTTTAGTATTCTTAGTATACAGTACGTCCTGCTCCAAATCTAATACTTACAGTTGGGATACTGCCAGATGGTGCTGGACTGCAGAGACATCAAAAATAGGCTCCTTCCGGCCCCTCAAATACCCAGGGACCTCCCACAAGTCCCCAGAATTTCTCTGAAGTCTGGCTGCGAAGGACGAGAAATTGGCTCTCTACTCGCAGGTGAGCGGGGTTATTAACCTGCGGCCCTGTAGGACTATTCCCACCTGTTCCACTTGTAATATGCCTCCCAGCCTTGGCTGCGCTGGTCGGGTGAAGGTAGGCACCACTGCTATCAGGTGCTTAGGAGCGCTGCTCCACTGCAATCCCCCACCAAAGGGTAGGCGGTTCAGGCTTATGGTGAGCCTCTATGGGATGCCCCTCCCGCACTATTGCCCCTTGCCCCTGTCTATCGGTGGGCCCTATTTAAGTGGTCGCCGTCCTCCCTCATCCTCCTTATAGTCTTCGGGGGAAAAGAGGGGGGGGGTGTGTGTGTATGTGTATAGATATGTAGGTTATGCAGTCTGTGCTTTCACCTTTCACATGTCTTTATTCTTGTGTCAGCCGCCGCGCTGACTTGTCTTTATTGCTTTTAAATTTACCGCTGCCGCGCGCTGACTTGGTTCCGCGCTTGGTGGCAGCATTACCTCAGGCGCTGGTGCGCCATCATTGGCTGTTGGCCTTCTGGCTTCGCGCTCTTCGGGGGGGGGCGGGGCCCGTCTTTGGCGCCTTCCGCGTCATCGCTGTTACTGGCCCCTCGAGGTATACCGACGCCATCTTTTCTGACTTGGTTGGCCTATGCACGACGGACTCCTACTCACCGCGGTCCGTAAGTGCCCTCGTGGGCGGCTTTATCTGCTTCACTTTTGTTACGATGTACTTAAGGTCTTGTCTGCTTATGTCTTTCAGGCGGGACGAACCCTTCTTGGCTTCTCCCGGCCCTGCTTTTAGTATATTACTTGTAGGCCTTGTAAAAATTATACTCCCACGTCCCTAGCGGGTTATTGGGGCATCCAGGGTTGCTATATAGCGTTATTCCCTATCGGCGTATAGCGCCGCTATAATCACCATATGGAGGCATCTCAGGATAATGTTACCGGGGTCCCTTTGGGACACGACCGGCTGTGTGTAGCGTGTGGGCAGCCTCATGCTGACGCTGACAAGGCACGGGTCTGTGTACCCTGTGCTGAGCAGGTGCTTGCATTGCAATCTGGCCTGCCAGTGGCTGCACCTCGTTTCACTTCACCTACTCACCCAAGCTTGAATCTCACTCCTACATACTAGTGGGGATTCTCAGCCTGATGTGTCTTCTAGACTGGCTACTGTTGAACAGATTATTGCGAAGTCTTTAGCGCGTAAGGCCCCTGCTAAGAAACGGCACTTGACGCCTAATGTCACTGTTTTCCCTATGGGAACTGAGGAGTGGCTATACCCCATCTGATGAAGGGGAGCTCTTTTCTGATTCAGGCTCATCTGATGAGAGACCAAGGGGTCATGACGATTCTGGCTCTGACCCCTGGGCCCCGGATGACACTGACAGATTATTGACCCAGATTTTTGAGGTTCTGTCCATCTCTCTCACTGTTGAGGCTTTCAGGCAAAGAAGGGAAGCTTTTCCATACAGCAAAATCACGTTTGGAATTTCCAGAGCAGGCACATTTCCATAACCTTGTGCTCAAGGAATGGGAGTAAACTTCCCGGGGTTCCAAAGAGTTGGGATAGGAAGTATCTCTTTCCTGCTGAGGTGGTTAAATGTTGGTCATCCCCCCCCCCCCCCCCCCCGAGGTGGATGCCCTGATCCTAGGGCTATCTAACACCTCTGTCATGCATTCCCCTGATTCTACTACCCTGCGGGATGCTGAGGACCGGCGCATTGACCAGCTGGCATCCCACGCCTTTGCATATGCAGGGACGGCGCTGCGCCCGGTCTGTGCCTCTGCTATTACTGCTGTGGCCACTAGAACCCTTATGAGAAATATGCTTTATAGTGCCCCTGATGATTTGCCTTGTGAGGTGTTTAATGCACTCTCCAGTTGTGATGTTTTTGTAAATTTAGTCCTATCAGCATTGGATGGCACCATCAGAATGTGTGCCAGAACTTCTGCCCTCGTGGTGGCTATACGCCGCTTGGTTTGTCTGCGCCAGTGGGCTGCTGACAATGCTGCCAAGAAGGCCCTCACTGGGTTTCCCTTTAAAGGACTGCGCCTGTTTGGAGACCGCCTGGACCTTTTTGCTAAGGGAGGCAGGTTACCCCAGCGCAGGCGGCAACCTCGGCCCTTTCGGGGTCAGGGTTCCTTCTCCTCCCCTTACCGTGGTGCAAGACAGGGAAGGGGGGTGTCTTTCCCTGGGGCCCGGGGAGATTTCTGGGGTAGAAGCAGAGGACGTGGACGTCCTGGCTCCTCCTGGGGTTCCAAAGCTAAATCCTCTCCCAAGCCCCCTCAGGCATGATGGGGCGCCCTCACCCATCCGGGTGGGGGGACGGCTGCAGCACTTCGCTCACATCTGGAGGCTTCATGTCTCAGACCGGTGGATTAGGAGGTAGTGTCCTCTGGTTACAAGTTGGAGTTTGCTGCCGATCCCCCTCCAAGATTCATCAGATCCCGGATTCCTCAGGACCCTGTGTCAGCTCAGGAGCTAGTGCAAGCATTGCAAGGCCTCCTGGAGCTGGGGGTCATCTGAGAAAAAGGCAAAAGAGAAAAAGGCAAGGGCTTTTATTCCAACCTCTTCACAGTAGCCAAAAAGGATGGTTCTGTCAGGCCCATCCTGGACTTAAAGATTCTCAACAAGTTTGTCAGGGGCAGGCGCTTTCGCATGGAGACTCTGCGCTCTGCCATCAGTTCCCTGCGCCAAGGGGATTTCATGACTTCTGTGGACATCAAAGATGCTTTCCTTCATATTTCTGTGTTCCCAGGTCATCAAAGGTTCCTCAGGTTCGCTCTGATGGATCAACATTGCCAATTTGTGGCCTTGCCCTTCGGCCTCACCTCAGCTCCCAGGGTGTTTACCAAGGTGCTGGCTGGCGTGATGTCTCTACTCAGATGTGCATCCGCGTGCTTCCCTATCTGGACGACATCCTCATCACTTCCCAGTCTCTACATCAGGCAGAGTTGGATACTCAGCTGGTGGTATCCACTCTGGAGTCATTTGGATGGGTGGTCAACCACCCCAAGTCCTCACTGTCCCCTTCCTTGGTAACTCCATTCCTAGGAATGAATCTGGATACAGTTCAGTCAAGGATCTTCCTTCCTCAGCAGAAGGTGGACAGTCTGATTGCACAGGCTCAGTCCCTCCTAGCTTGTCCCCATCCCTCCATCAGGCAGGGGATGCAGCTGGTGGGCCTGATGGTGGCGTGCTTCGAAGCGGTCCCTTATGCTCAGTTCCACTTGAGGCCTCTGCAACTTCACCTATTGTCTGTATGGGACAGGGACCCAGCGTCCCTGGACAGGGTCTGTGTGCTCTCCCCCCTGGTCAGGAGGTCCCTCTTGTGGTGGATGGACTCAAGGAACCTGTTGGGGGGCAGATCCTTTCTTGCCCCTTCCTGGGAGACGGTCACCACGGATGCCAGTCTGTCAGGTTGGGGGGGTTTCTGGAAGTCCCTGCGGTTCCAGGGGAGGTGGGGCCCTCAGGAGGCCCACACTCCTATCAATGTCTTGGAGCTGCGAGCGATCAGGTTAGTTCTGGCTCATTTGACTACTCATCTTCAGGGCCTGCCTGTTCAGGTGCGCTTGGACAACCAGACGGCAGTTGCCTACATCAATCATCAGGGAGGGACCCGGAGCAAGGGGCCCTCCAGGAAGCGTCTCTGATCCTGACTTGGGCGGAGGCCAATGTCCCCTGCATTTCAGCTGTGTACATCCCGGGGGTGGAAAATCACCTGGCGGACTCTCTGAGCAGAGGCACCTCTCGCCAGGGAGAATGGTCCCTATGCAGCAGGGTGTTTCAATATCTGTGTCACCGTTGGGGCCAACCAGATGTGGATCTGTTTGCGTCCCGCCACAATCACAAGCTTCCAGCTTTTGTCTCTCTGTCCAAGGATCCTCTGGCCCTGACCTCGGATGCGCTAGCAATGTCATGGAAGGACTTTCAGTTCTTGTATGTCTTCCCCACAATTCCCCTGCTGGGCAGGGTTCTGCGCAAGATTGCTCTGGAAGGGGTGCCAGCAATTCTGGTGGCCCCCAGGTGGCCAAGAAGAGTGTGGTTTGCAGACGTGGTACAGCTGGCAGTAGATCAGTACGCGCTGCCCTTGGTGCCAGATCTGATCACTGAGGGCTCACTACGCCATCCCAATTTACAGGGGCTGTCTTCCTCAGTTGTGGATACTTTGATTAAAGCTAGGAAGAAGTCTTCCTCTTCCATTTATTACAGGGTTTGGCGTGCCTACATTGACTGGTGTGAGTCTAAGTCTCTTCCCTGTCGTGTCTTCTATATTCCCAGGAATCTGGAGTTCCTGCAGCATGGGTTGGAGATGGGGCTCCAACTCAGTACTCTGAAGGGTCAGGTTTCTGCCCTGGCTATTTTTTTCCAGAAGTCCTTTGCTCAGCACCCTCTGATCAGGACTTTTTTCCAGGGGGTCACTCATGTGCGTTCCCCATGTAAACCTATGGTGCCTGTTTGGGATCTGAACTTGGTTCTGTCAGCCTTGCAGGGTGCTCCCTTTGAACCTGTGCAGGATGCTGCCTTGGCCATTCTTACGCTCAAGGTTGTGTTTCTGGTGGCTATCACTTCTGTCAGGCGTGTGTCTGAGTTGGTGGCACTGTCCATTCAGCCCCCCTACTATGAGAGGCACCAGGACAAGGTGGTGTTTCGTTTCAAACCTGATTTTCTGCCTACGGTAGTATCTGCTTTTCATTTGAATCAGGATATTGTTCTTCCTTTTTTGTGCCCTAATCCTAGCAATGCTCTCTTTGATGTGGTTAGGTGTCTGAAGTACTATCTGGTGGCTACTGCACCTTTCAGGAAAACTGATGCTCTTTTTGTGGTCCCTTCTGGTCCTAGGGAGGGTTTGGCTCCTGCCAAGTCTACTATCAGCAAGTGGATTCGACAGGCTGTGATTCAGGCCTATTCTGCTAAGGGGAAGAATCCTCCCTTCCGCCTAAACAAGTTTGCAAGGCCGCTACTTGGTCTTCTGTTCATACCTTTTCAAAGTTTTACAAGGTTGATGTTAGGGCCTCAGCTGATGCTGTTTTTGGCCGAAAGGTTCTGCAGGCGGCAGTGGTTTAAACTGTCTGCTGCTAATTTGCTTGGGGATCCCACCCTACTTTATGGACACTGCTATTGGATGTCCCAACTGTAAGTATTAGATTTGGAGCAGGACGTACTGTATACTAAGAATAATACAATTCTGTGATTACTCACCTGTAGAATTGGTATTATGAGTATACAGTACGTCCTGCTCCAACCCACCCTTGGTTTGCATTTTCTTGGATCCCCTGTATGGCGATTGTTATCATTGTTATAGTTGATAGTTTGGATTGTTTAATTCTCCCGGCTTCTCCTTAACTGCTTTTCAATGCTGGGGATTTGTGGGAGGTCCCTGGGTATTTGAGGGGCCAGGAGGAGCCTATTTTCGATGTCTCTGCAGTCCAGCGCCATCTGGCGGAATATATCCCAACTGTAAGTATTAGATTTGGAGCAGGACGTACTGTATACTCATAATACCAATTCTACAGGTGAGTAATCACAGAATTGTATTATTGTGGGGGCAGATAATGGGACAAATGCTATGTGAGCTCAATCATTTGTTTGGAGACCCCGTACTACTTTTTTTCCAACATTTTCAGGAGCGGAAAAATGAGCGATCTTCTTGCTGCAACAACAAGCAGTTAGCTATCCCTAAGTCACAGACATAGTGACAGTCAATGCAGAATGTGCTACTTTACCATTTGCAGGCCTACAATAGCATTCTTTATATCCTCCCATACCACCCTGCTAACTCCAGACCCTTAGGGGGTCCCACATACCACCACAAAGCCCCAAGGGGGTTGTTGGTCACACATACAACTTTCAGGTCTACCCCTGAAATCAAAGACCACTTATACAACATGGTATACATACTGAAAAGGGGTCTTTATACCATTAAAATACTGCCACACAATGCTGGGACCCATCTTTACCAACCGATACTCCTCATACAATATAATCATTGCAGCCTTACAGCATATGGGTACACTATACTATTGTAAGACCTCCATACCATGCCAAGACATGAGGCTCCCATCAGGACAGGACAGCCAAGACTTCATCCAGTATGCGGCCCAGTGATGAAGGAGGGCCCCAGCACCAGTTGGAAAGCCCTGCCCTGAAACCGGTTGGCTAGCACATCTGTGCAGGTGCTGAGGATAAATCAAGGGGTGCCACTATTGCATTTCTCACCCAAGTTACCTCTGACTTTGATCCTACTTGCCTCCAGCTGCCCTCTGCATAAAAAAAGAAGTGGTCCACCCCCTTTTTGACCAGAAAAAGCCCTGGGTAGCACAGTAACCGGACTTGTTTGCTTTGCGGTTCATTTCAACTAGCCATCACTTATAGGTGATGGTGAGGGGCCATCTAATCTAATTGAATTTTCGCACAAACACAAACCTCGTTTCTATGTACTCAGAGCTCAATAAGGCTTTACAATGTATGATGACCTATTGTTGTAATACGTCACTAAAGCCTCTGAAAAATCACCCACTCAAGTATAGGTCTAATCAGCTTCTTTGAAAAGAGGCATTAATCTGCAAGTGGTGATGTAAGTTGTTTTTCTCATTGTATACCTTCATATTTTGTTAACCTTTGCTAGCTTGTTTTTATGTTAGTAAGTATATTATAATAAAATACCATGTTACTGTTATGTTCTGATCTATTTAAAACAATATACAAACCTGCATTTACTAGTATCCCTGCCTTGTGCAGTAGTAAAGCATCGGGTGTGCCTTGGGCATAAGCAAAACAGGTTCAGACTCCATGCAGCCTATACTGTGTCTGCTCTCCTTGTTTGAGCTTCAGTTTCCTATATAGTCTGTATACTAAAGCATGCCTGGATGCCTTTGTCGTCACATGGATTTTGGGGGGGGGGGGGGGGGGGGCAGACTTTGTGGTTACATGGGGCCCAAAAATTCCAGATGGCGCAACCCTGCTGGGATGCATCTATACCAACCACTGCCTCAATACAGAGACCCATAATAGCATCTAATGTTCCACCAATACCATTTTGAAGTGCAATAACCACCTTGGGTTTATGGCTGATCAGGAAAGGGGCAAGGAGCAGTGAGCATGGCAATTCTGCCATTTTGGTACTGGAAATACAATGTGTAAAATGAAAATATACAATGGAAATGGTGTATTTCTGCGGAATTCTCAGACAGAACCCTTCATGGCAAGCTAGGTTGGTAATCTTTGATAGGTGATCTTTGCATCTAGAGCCTCAAATCGATATGGGAAGCCAGAGAAGACTTTACCCCAGTAGCATTTGTCATTAACAACGATATTGATTAGAGTGACTCTTTAATTGCTTGAAAAGTTGATTATTTTCTGGTCTCATTCAGCAAATATACTTGTGCAAAGCTGTGCGCAGGAAACCTTTTATCTCCCTCGGCTGAATTCCAGTAATAATTACCTCTAGGAAAAATTTCCATGAAGAGGTTTTTATCACTGAGACTATCGGTCTAAGAGCCAGTTAAAGTTGTCATAAATATTATTTAAATCTGATAGCTGTGGCTTTTAATGAGCTGCTAAGATGATCAGGATGCTGTAAACATCGTGTATGCAAGAAAACACTGAGCGAACAATGATATTTATGGGAGGAAATGTTCTTCTATGTGGCTATCTACCATACAAAATGGCGTAGGCTGTTGATTGCAGTGCGGGGAAGGGCACTGTGATTGCTAATCCCCTGAGAGCATACACCAGTAACCCCTGTTTTCTTACTTTCTCCTGGCAAAACTGAGCCCCACCATTGTCCGCCTGTCGTCACGTGGTCCAGAGTTCAGGTCTCTGGCCACTGAAGGACCACATAATTGCTGGTAGCTAATTGCGGGGCCTAGTATCGCTGCAGGTATGGAGAGAAGGGGATTGGCTTGGGGGGGTATATGCTTGGGGCATCAACAACTTGAATGTCCCTCCATGATAGGTGGGGTGGGCAGGTTGTACAAAAAGGGTGCTGGTGCACTCCCACCTAAACAGGGTGTGCATGTTTATTTTCTTTTAGTAGATGATCATTGTAGATACTCAACACACAGAGGGCTAAAACTTAAAGGACTAATCTCAAAGAGGACCAAAACGCACTAGGGATCCAAAACCAAGTTATCTGATCTCCCTGAGGATAGTCTTCTACCTGGGAATAGAAAAAAAAAATCTAAATTTACTCTTACTCTGACATATCGTAAACCCTGTTTTTAGCGTTCTATTCCTGGGCTCCTACTTCAACAGATCGGTAACCCGGGTAAGTTCTTCATACATAATTAAAGAGGACACAGCTCGGGAGTTCTTTGTCTTATTTCTTTGCAGGTTTCCAACATTATTTTTACCAGTAAACTACTGTCTTGGTAGGAAGGAGGGTTAGTCTTCTTTTGTTGACCCCCCTCTTCTCCCCCATACCACCACTTCAGTTTTTGGCTGACTTGCATTCTCTTGCATTCTACCTATTGTGGTAGCTTCCCTTCCCATCCCACTTGGTTGGCGCCCACTCACACTCTGCATATTTTGAGATCAATTTATCCTCATTGTTCAGCCTAATGGGGTGGGTGCTGGTAATCAAGCTGTGGGAATCATGGAGGATATAAAATGTATATTCCCCATATTTCCATAGCTTGACTACCAGCAACCATCCCACCGTAAATGCTGTAAATTACCACTTTCCTTGCTGACAGCTGCTGCTCAACTATGCAACATGACCGTCAGCAATCAGGTTCCTGGGGTATATTTTCTATGTTCATGCCCACCCAGAAAGCCATGCTGGCAACCAATGGTCATGCTTACCTCAGAGTGTGCAAGCTGACAACATGAGAAGTGGTAAGTAGCCCTGCAATTAGGAGGAGCTACATTCAACAGTGACCTGGCAACCACTGGCATGGTGGGAGGAAGTGGATCAGGATCTCCGAGGCCCTGGACCCTCCCTAGCACAAAGTTAAGGGACCTTTTTGACCATTTTTTAGTGGAAATGTTTCTAAAGGTCCCTCGGACGTGGTTAGGGTGGGATCAGTATTTGCCAGAAACCACATTGCTTGTGTCTATACAATAGTTCTACACATTTAACAAAACATTCTGACACTCATTCAAAATTTAGAATCCACTATTATTAATTCTAAGTTCTCCATTTTATCTGATAATAAACAGTTATGAGGCTTTAGTAACCAAATCGCTGCTTGTTATCACCATTAAATATAGGGCCCTAAGTGAGGCTGGGCTCATGGCAACATATTCATACACATAGATGTGTCATGACAAGTTCTGCCTCTCCATAGGGTGATGTAATTCCCAGTGACAATAATTCCAGCGCCACCACTGATAATGGAATTCGGTGACAAATTCACCGGAAGAAAGTTTGCAGTCGTACTTATTACTATCATCAGTCATAATAGTGTGAGCATAGATGAACATGGTGGTGGCGGGGAACCAGAAATGATACAGGTGATGGTGAGCTTCTGTAATTGCTTTGGCTTACCTTAAAGGAGCACTATCGGGAAAAATGGGCCAGTGATAATAATCCATTTAAAAATGCTTTATGGCGAGAGCAGGGGTCACTTATACACCTGGCAACAAGAAATATTCAGCCAGACTTGTTTCTTTTTATTTTAATTGTAGAAAGAGGAAATCACGGGTGACAGGTTCTGTCACCCCTGATAGACTAAACCTGCCACGCCTGGATTTTATTCCTGCCAGGAGAGAATACATCACAAACTGTATTCAGTTCAGGTGTATAAGTGACCCCTCCTCTCATTCGCCAATGTGCTTTTATAGATTTTTAATATTACACAATTTCGCGATAGTGCTCCTTTATTGAGTAATATTATATTGATTTAACCCCCTAACAGTTTTTTTTATCTGTGCTGGTGCATCTAGAAAAGGAGCCTACAGTTTTGTCTGAGCAGACTGATAACCCTCACTGTCCCCTTCACCCTGTGTGCCGGGGCCCCACACTTTGCACTGTGTGTATGAAGCTGCCCCTATAAATTGTAGCACATTGTTGTATGTTTTTATACTGTTCTAGTTTATTCTATTTTACTAGGACTGGTAAATTCACAAAATATTTTCAGCTAAATACCATCCCTTCTGCTGCCTTGGTCCATAGTGCCACTGCAACATTGTTGTATGTTTGTATACTGTTCTAGTTTATTCTATTTTACTAGGACTGTTAAATTCACAAAATATTTTCAGCTAAATACCATCCCTTCTGCTGCCTTGGTCCATAGTGCCACTGCCCCTGCTTACCCATTTTAACGCCATCAGCTCATGCTGATAGGATGCCCGTGGGCTATCTTCGGTCCATGCTCCTGCTTTCAGACATAACAGAGCAGACTCCCTCATTGATTGGTTGCAGAGGTGTGCAAGGCCAAAGGCCAACGCTCATCTTCCGGTCCAGGAGCATGCTGTCGGCAACGGAGCTGATGGTCTCCAACTACGTTAGATTGAGCTAGCAAGAGCATAAGTAGTCATTTAACTAAAAACAAAAAAAAACTACACAATATAAAGCAGATCTAAAGCCAACATGACTTACAGAATTGTTTTATCATAATTAGGGATCTTAAAAATGCTGAACAATTCCTATTCACTATTTACCCTTCTGTGCTTCTGTGTCACCACTGATGCTGTTGGTGCATGTTAAAGAGGACCCACTTCATAGTAATTAGACAGCTCAAAAACCCCCAATCAGGGTATCCTCCTAGGAGCACGGATGGACCTCTGTAAATCCCAGTGAACCACAATTGCATGAATCCAGTTCACCAAGTCCCATACCGTAACATTTAATATAGACCTTTTAGAAACGTACTTTCCTGTGCAGCGGTGTGACTCCATTCTGCCCCCCCCCCTCACAAAGGATACATGTTTCGGGGTTCAAAACCCCTTAGTCCTGCCTTGATGCATGTTAAAGAGGACCAAAAATCATTGCCAGGCTTGCACAGCAGGGAGAGAGCAGGCTTGTTGCTGCTGTGGAGGAAATGAAAAGTGGAGGATCCGCACTCCTTAAAAGTCCAAAATTTTTCATACCAGACCCAGGCCAATGTTGTAATGCAGTCCTCTGATGCATTTCGGACTCAAATGGTCCTTAATCATAGAAATGTTAATATATGATCAATAATTATCATAATAATCTAGGATTAAGGACCATTTGAGTCTGAAACGCGTCAGAGGACTGCATTACAACATTGGCCTGGGTCTGGTATGAAGGTTTTTATGGCTCAACATAAACATTACATAACATTTACTCTATGGAGATGTTTTTAACCTTTACTCAATAAAATATTGGACTTTTAAGGAGTGCGGATCCTCCACTTTACATTCTCTCTATTGTCGTGGGGCTAAAGGACCGCTCCGGGCTGAGCACCCTGTTATTACTTACCTTTACCGGTGTGCACAAACCTCTTCCCACGTTTGAATTTGTTGCTGCTCTGCACTGCCCTTGTTGCCGCAAGTGATCACTGCAGGAACCTGGATGAGGGTGAGTGGTTCAACCAATCTTGGGGTTTAGCTAGCGGTACACTCTGTGGACATATGAAATTAGGATTCCCCCAAGAGAGCCTATGAACAGGACCAAAGTCTGAAAATACTTTTTTCTCCTCTTTAAGCCTATCAGTCGTTAGGGTTTACAGAATGGGCTTTCATGGTCTATGCCTGCCAATACGCACACTCACCTGGTGTAACCCAATGACCAGTGATTTGTTGTTTTCTAGCTTCCTTTGATTTTTATCTTGGGTTCTACCATCCCTTAGTCAGCCCCCTCCCTGCTAGAACATTGTGTGGTGCTCTGTAACTGTCTGTACTTTACCTTCTTGCTAATCATATTGGTCACAATTTAATCACAATGGTTTTGTTAATCTAGCTTGTGTAAGTGTATTGATTTGTTCCCTGTTTTTCTCCCTGCTCATTGTCATTGGATGTCCTATTCTTCCTTCTCTTTGCCTTGCGTTCTTCAGCGCTTGTTCTTTTAGTTTCTCATCCTTCATCCACAACCTTATTGTTTTGCCTCATCATGCAATATGCATAGATACACCTGGCTATGGTTTTGTTCTTTTTCTCTCACCATTGTCATAACTGACTTGTCCCATACTCCTTGTCTGTTCTGGGTTTTTATGTCAGTCTCACTGCAACGTTGTGGGAACTGGGACCACTATATGGCCTACTAGTGATATGTAATGTTAACAACTGGTTTGGAGATTGGTACCCTGGCTTGTTTTGTACTTATTTTAGTCATGGTCAGTGGTTTCCTTTTCAGTGTATATGCTGTAGCTGCTTAGCAATAACCAAGCTCTGCTACTACCGGATTTTCACAACATAAGACGCACCTAGGATTTGGAGGAAAACATTCCCCACTCCCATTCCCATAGGCAGTGTGGCATTCTCCAATTCCATTCCCCATAGGCAGTGTGACATGCCCCCCTACCATTCCCCATAGGCAGTGTGACATTCGCCCCTGCCATTCCCCATAGCCAGTGTGACATTCCCCCCATGCCATTCCGCATAGGCAGTGTGGCATTCTCCCATCCCATTCCCTATAGGCAGTGTGACATTCCCACCTGCCATTCCCCATAGGCAGTGTGGAATTCCCCCATCCCATTCCCCATAGGCAGTGTGATATCCCCCCTCCCATTCCCCAGTGTGACAGTGTGACATTCCCCTCTCCCCCCCCCCCACCATTCCCCATAGGCAGTGTGGCACCCCCACTCCTATTCCCATAGGCAGTGTGGAACCCCCCCCCATGCCCAAAGCCAGTGTGGCATCCCCCATCCCATTTCCCATAGGCGGTGTGGCATCCCCCTTCCCATTCTCATAGGCAGTGTGGCATTCCCCCCCTCCATTCCCATAGGCAGTGTGGCATTTCCCCTCCCATTCCCATAGGCAGTGTGGCATTCCCCATGGCATTTCTCATAGGCAATGTGGCATCCCCCCTCCCATAGGCCAAAAAAAAAACAGTGGGAAGTTATGCCTAAAATAAAGCCTGGAGTCAGGATGCCCTATCCATCCTTATCTAGTAGTTTGACCCCTTGTCCAAGGACCAATTGTATCTATGGTTTTAGGTCGTCTCTTGTCTCACCTCCCTATCTTCAGCTGGTGGGAATCACCAGGTCCTGCTTCTTATACCAGTTCC
The DNA here is from genome assembly GCA_027917425.1 of Gastrophryne carolinensis. Classification (NCBI taxonomy): domain Eukaryota; kingdom Metazoa; phylum Chordata; class Amphibia; order Anura; family Microhylidae; genus Gastrophryne; species Gastrophryne carolinensis. The sequence goes on along the minus strand of CM051243.1, from coordinate 71,035,808 downwards.
TTAACCTTCATTAATCTTCACCTTGCTTCCTGTTAGTCATAATCAAGCCACTATTTAATCTTAAACTAGACCAGCAGTCTGGCACAGTTGGAAAAGATAACTCCCCAAAACTTACTTGCCCCATCTGCATGCATGATACTGAAGCCTTGTCAGCATTTGCTCCTACATCCACTCAAAGCTGAAATTCCTCCTCACTGATTTTCTAGTGGTAGCAGCCATTTTGGAGCTTCCTCTCCCAGAATCTCAGCAATGCTGCTGCCTGGATTCAACTGACATAACTGACAATGCACAGTAACAGGAAGCCCAGCAGCACTTCCTGTAAATGCATAGGCCACCATTTTGTTTTCAAAATTTACAAATAAATATTAGTTATCAGTTCTGCACTCCTTAGCTTACTGTCCACTTTATTCAATAAATTATATATTGGTGCTGCTACCTTAATTAAATGGTTTCCACCCCTATATAACCCCTTCTGTACAAATTTTTGAAAAGAAAATAGTTAAGGTGCACACTCATAAAATCTTATGCATAAGATTTCATGAGTGCACACCTTAAATAATTTTTTCAAAAAGTTTTCAAAATTTACCACAGCAAGAGTTAGAAAAAGTATTAACTCATTTTCATGTGCAGCAATCTAAATTGTTCTGGGGAGGGATGCATATGAGCACTATTTGTTGTGTTGGTCTAGTTTAAGTCATTTTTGACTGTTGGTCCATTTTAACATCTTGGAGGAGCATTTTCAGTGACAGAGAAGAACGCAATTTGCAGGAATGAAATAAAACAATATAGAGGTATAGGTGGTGTTAAATATTGATGGCTTGTATCTGCAGAAGAGTGGCGTCGCTCGAAATCGTATTGCCCCTGTTAGGCAGGCAAAAACCCAAGAGCATGAAAATCGCGTTTTTATCTGCTTTAAACACTAGCAATGTAATGCAAGGAAACATTCCTATAGCATCTAGCAATACAGCACTAGTTTCTACAGCTAGACTGTAAGCTGGATGGGTAGCACTAGATAGTATGGCCAGATTGTACTGTGGGTGCACAGTTCTAGATTGAATTGACAGATTGTACAATGGGTGGGTAGCACTAGATTGAATAGACAGATTGTACACAATGGGTGGGTAGCACTAGATTGAATAGACAGATTGTACACTTGGTGGGTAGCACTAGATTGAATAGAGAGATTATACAATGGGTGGGTAACACTAGATTGAATAGACAGATTGTACACTTGGTGGGTAGCACTAGATTGAATAGACAGATTGTACACTTGGTGGGTAGCACTAGATTGAATAGAGAGATTATACAATGGGTGGGTAGCACTAGATTGAATAGAAAGATTGTACTGTGGGTGGGTAGCACTAGATTGAATAGACCGATTGTACACTGGGTGGGTAGCACTAGATTGAATAGACAGATTGTACACTGGGTGAGTAGCACTAGATTGAATAGACAGATTGTACACTGGGCGGGTAGCACTAGATTGAATAGACCGATTGTACACTGGGTGGGTAGCACTAGATTGAATAGACAGATTGTACACTGGGTGAGTAGCACTAGATTGAATAGACAGATTGTACACTGGGCGGGTAGCACTAGATTGAATAGACAGATTGTACAATGGGTGGGTAGCACTAGATTGAATGGGCAGATTGTACACTGGGTGGGTAGCATTAGATTGAATAGACAGATTGTACACTTGGTGGGTAGCACTAGATTGAATGGGCAGATTGTACACTGGGTGGGTAGCACTAGATTGAATAGACAGATTGTACACTGGGTGGGTAGCACTAGATTGAATAGACAGATTGTACACTGGGTGGGTAGCACTAGATTGAATAGACAGATTGTACACTGGGTGGGTAGCACTAGATTGAATAGACAGATTGTACACTGGGTGGGTAGCACTAGATTGAATGGGCAGATTGTACACTGGGTGGGTAGCACTAGATTGAATAGACAGATTGTACACTGGGTGGGTAGCACTAGATTGAATAGACAGATTATACAATGGGTGGGTAGCACTAGATAGAATAGAAAGATTGTACACTGGGTGGGCAGTGCTGGATTATATGGCCAGATTGTACAATGGGCAGTGCTGGATTATATGGCCAGATTGTACAATGGGCAGTGCTGGATTATATGGCCAGATTGTACAATGGGCAGTGCTGGATTATATGGCCAGATTGTTCAATGGGTGGGTAGTGCTGGATTATATGGCCAGATTGTACAATGGGTGGGCAGTGCTGGATTATATAGCCAGATTGTACAATGAGTGGGCAGTGCTGGATTATATGGCCAGATTGTACAATGGGCAGTGCTGGATTATATGGCCAGATTGTTCAATGGGCAGTGCTGGGTTATATGGCCAGATTGTACAATGGGTGGGCAGTGCTGGATTATATAGCCAGATTGTACAATGAGTGGGCAGTGCTGGATTATATGGCCAGATTGTACAATGGGCAGTGCTGGATTATATGGCCAGATTGTACAATGGGCAGTGCTGGATTATATGGCCAGATTGTACAATGGGCAGTGCTGGATTATATGGCCAGATTGTACAATGGGCAGTGCTGGATTATATGGCCAGATTGTTCAATGGGTGGGTAGTGCTGGATTATATGGCCAGATTGTACAATGGGTGGGCAGTGCTGGATTATATAGCCAGATTGTACAATGAGTGGGCAGTGCTGGATTATATGGCCAGATTGTACAATGGGCAGTGCTGGATTATATGGCCAGATTGTTCAATGGGCAGTGCTGGGTTATATGGCCAGATTGTACAATGGGTGGGTAGTGCTGGATTATATGGCCAGATTGTACAATGGGTGGGCAGTGCTGGATTATATAGCCAGATTGTACAATGAGTGGGCAGTGCTGGATTATATGGCCAGATTGTACAATGGGCAGTGCTGGATTATATGGCCAGATTGTACAATGGGCAGTGTTGGGTTATATGGCCAGATTGTACAATGGGCAGTGCTGGATTATATGGCCAGATTGTACAATGGGCAGTGCTGGATTATATGGCCAGATTGTACAATGGGCAGTGCTGGATTATATGGCCAGATTGTACAATGGGCAGTGCTGGCTTATATGGCCAGATTGTACAATCGGTGGGTAGTGCTGGATTATATGGCCAGATTGTACAATGGGCTCTACTGGATTATATGGCCAGATTGTACAATGGGCAGTGCTGGATTATATGGCCAGATTGTACAATGGGCAGTGCTTAATTATATGGCCAGATTGTACAATGGGTGGGCAGTGCTGGATTATATGGCCAGATTGTACAATGGGCAGTGCTGGATTATATGGCCAGATTGTACAATGGGCAGTGCTGGATTATATGGCCAGATTGTAGAATGGGTGGGCAGTATTGGAATCTACAACCAGTTATATGGTGAGTTGGACAGGGCAGCGCTATATTGTAAGATGTTCTGACAACATTGACATATATTTCTGGAAAACCCAAAAGTACTGCACCTCTCATAGGAGAAACATGTAGCAAAACACTTCCAACCTTCATAAATGTGTGAAACCTGCTTGTTTAGGTGTCTACTATGCTTATATAGGCGTTAACGTGACCCCTGAGTCACAGTCTTCCATATAGTGGAATATAGTGTTCCATATATTTCTTGCCACTTCCTCTTAAGCAAGGCACTTGGCAATGACATAACACAATGGATGACATCATCAGTAACACATTAAGCTAGTTGTAGAGGATGTGGGGGGAGAGGAATGTAAGGCAGAACAATACTTCACATCTAACTATAGTTATATTATGCAGTATATTTGCATTAAAGATATACATGGCCTCAATGACTTCCCATGTTGATTTACGCAAACCCAGTCATGGCTGACGTCAGTTTGTTGGGGATTGGGGCGATGCCAAGAAAGTCAGGTGATATTACTAATATAGTATAGAAGGTCTGTCTCTAAAGTGCTGCTCATGCAAGATAGTCTATAAATATGAATCATCATTGGTTGTCTATCAGCTAGAGCCAGGTTTAATGATGCTGACTGGCACAAATGTTTCCCTTAGAAGAAGAAGAAGAAAGTAATACCCGATAGTAACAAATACAAATGGGTTTTTTAATAGTTTGACCTTAGTGGGTTGAAGCCTGTTTGCCTGTATCATGTGTTATTGTATTTTAAACGTAACAAATACAAATGTGTTTTATAACAGTTTGACCTTAGTGGGTTGAAGCCTGTTTGCCTGTATCATGTGTTATTACGTTATTATGTGCTGAATCATGAAATACTATTATAATCATAGGGAATACTTAGGACTTTACACTGCCTTGCAAAACCAGGTGACTACCTGGATTTAAAGCGGAGTCAAACCCAGCGCACTGGATTTAAAGTGGACCAAAACCCAGGATTTTGACTATTCTGGGTTTTGTTCCTTTCCCCGGGGGCACCCCAATCGGGGGTGCCCCGCTGTGTCACACCCCCTAGGACACCGAGACCAGCTCACCTCTTCCCGGTCCTGCGGCACTTCTAAGAGCAGGGACTCTGATGGCTGCATCCTCCGCTTCCCTCTAACAGGGAGCGTGCCCGTGCCAGCCATTAACAAATGCCTGGTGCGGGCACACGCCCTGCTAGAGGTAAAGCGGGATGTGGCCGCTGCTCTTAGACACGCCGTGGGACTGGGAAATGAGGTAAGTGAATGGGGCGACCTGTGGGGTTTCACACGTCAGGGCATCCCGACTTTGGATGCCCCGGGGGGGGGGAATCGATAGGCCCAGGAATCTTATAGATCGAGCTGGGTTTCGGTCCATTTTAAAAGATTCTAACAGATTCTAGGGCTGGTCGCTGGCCCTCCTCATCCCAAATCGGAATGTTCGGCTGTGTGAAACCCGCTGGGACACCGATAAACACTCACCTTTCCTCGCTCCAATGAAACATGTGCAGGCTCTCGCCCAGTCAGCCTTTTGGCAAACAGCTCTGATTGTTTTTAAAGGGGAGCGGCTGGATCCCCAGCATCTGTGGGTGGGGGGTGCTGCTGGGCGCGAGGGTGTGCACCATTATGGCCGCTCTAGCTCCCCATTGAAATCAATCAAAGCCCTTTTTGGAGTTTTACTGGGCGAACTGTGGGGTTTCACACAGCAGGGCATCCCAATTAGGGGTGGCTCATGGCCACGTAACAAAACCTGTAAAAAGTCAAAATCCTGGGCTTTGTTTTAAGCAAACTGTCCCAGAATTAATGGATTTTTTTCTTCCCTGTTGGCACATTGGGTATATTCCAGTATGACAATGCCAGGAATCATCATGCCAGTCCTGAACCCCATAGAGAATCTTCAATACAAAATCACCCATCATCAATACAAGATCTTAGGGAAAAATCAATGCAACGCTGGACAGAAATAAATGTGACATTGCTGAGGCGGAATATGAGGCCTGTGTATGTTGTCACATCAAAGGGGAACCAATACATTTAGCCATCATCAGATTCCAGGAATCATTGAAGGGTTTAGTCCATAACTCTGTGTTTGAAGTGTCTTGAAACGTCTTGAATGATGAAGGATCTTTAGCTAGCTTGTGATTCTAATGATAACTGTAGACCTTTATTAAATGGACCTTTGTACAGAGCATGTTGTTTCTAAAGGAACTAAGGAAATTAGCAACCAATAGATTCCAGTGATCAGTGTAGGACTTTGAAAATGGACCTATGTATAGAACATGTGTACTGATAGAGGAACCATAAAATGAGTTAATAATAGACCCCAATCATTACTGTAGAACAGAAATGTTGGTTGCACGGATGATGGTAAACATCTTTTTGGACACTAGCTGGTCAGACTAACTAGTACAGGACTCTATAGAAGATGTGCCCTCGAGGATATTATGCAAAAATGCCAGGCTTAGCTAAAATGAAAAGAAATCAAATCATGCCGTGAACATTTGCACAGGACCTATGCCTCAGCCCGGTGTCTAGCTAAATACTGGAACAGAACGTGTTGTTGCTGAAATGAGTAAGTACATGAAGTCATCCTCCCATAAAGCCATGCTTCAGATGTTGAGTGGATTATGAGCTCATGCCAAGGTGGCACACAAACAAGATGGGATCATGTTACATGTTCTGTGCTCCAAAGACAATTGTAGTCATTTTTCATAAATCAAGATAATGTGAAATGCATAACCTTAGTCTACAGGGGCATACATAGCCCTGATGGGGCTCCATAGCAGGGCCCCACCATCGCCAGCAATCACCCCCCACCCCACAGACAATCACCGACCTGTGGGAGAGGGGCACCACGGTCCCGGAGGAATGGGCAGGCACGCGTGGTCCCCACATCGGTGCCTGCCCACATGCAACGTCGGTGCAGAGGCAGGGCATGTTTTTGGCAACCAGGTATAGGCAGGACCCACGTCTCAGAGGGAAGGAAGCGGCATGGGGGCAGTATGGCTGGGTAAGTATTTGGAGTAGGTACACGGGCCCGGTGGCACGTGTCTGCACTGCCCCTATGGTATGTACACCCCTGCTTAGCTATGAGTTCCTTGTCTCATCACACGCTGTACCATAGGGGTCCATACAATTGGAACAGTGGTGCACACGGTGAGGCTGCCAAGATGACCCTTCTTAGCCCAAATTTTGCTGTCTACCATCATCTTGCCAACTACTAACACTATGATATTGGTTGCCTACCTGAGAGAAGAGGACAGTGGTGCACATGAAAAGACTTGCAAGATTACACCTTTTTACCCCAAAATATTTCTGTCCACCATCATCCCGCCAAACAGTAACACCATAATGTTGGTTGCATAGCTGATAGCAGAGAACAGTGGTGCATATGGCGAGGCTGCCAAGATGACCCTTAGCCCAAATGTTGCTGTCTACCATCATCCTGCCAACTACTAACACTATGATGTTGGTTGCCTACCTGAGAGCAGAGGACATTGGTGCACATGAATAGACTAGCAAGATGACACATTTTTACCCCAAAATGTTTCTGTCCACCATCATCTTGCCAACCAGTATCACCATATTGGTTCCCTACGTAAGAGTAGACAACAGTGGTGCACTTGGATAGGTTATCGAGATGAAGAAAAGCTTCAGCAACAGATGTGCAACCCTGTGCCAGCTTAGGTACCAAAATCATGGTGTGTAGAGACAAGTTTTAGATATTTGGCCATTTATATTTTAGAGGTCTTAACTGAGTTGCCAGGGGGGTGTAGGTCTGCTTGTCTCCCTACTGTCCTCATTATACCTGCAGTAGAGCTGCTAGGCATTTATTTTACGGTGACGAATATGTACCGACAGACATTTATGTTTCCTATTCCCATTGTTCGTTTCCCTTTGTCGAGCTGGCAGACAGTTGAGCACAAAGGTCTGGAACGGTGGAAGGACAGACAAGGCTACCGGGAGACAGCGAGCAGTCAGAATTTTGTTAGGTTGGGAGACATTTCACCTTATGTTCGTGTGATTGTTTGATTCATGTCTGCTCAACGTCAGGGAATATTTAAATCAGCTCTAAACAGCTCATTAGCTTGAGTTCAGAAGATCAATGTCACCTGCATATATTATTTAAATCCTCCATTCCCTGTCTGCTCTACATATAGCTCAGTATCGAGTGATGGCATCACGGGGGGGGGTAAGCAGGTCAGGTTACTTGCTGGCGTTTGCTTTCATTTTTTTAGCCAAGCTCCCCTCTGGCACCTAACTTGCACCTAACAAATGCCTAAATGAATATCTCCACCCCTTTTATTTACAATTTCTGTATTGGGTAAATAAAGAAACTACAGAACATAAGATCCGACCGAGTTATTGTAACACCCGTAGTAATTTCATTGTGCCATTCATAGACTGCATTAGGAAATTACATTCTTAAAGGAGCTACAGCGCTCAACCCTGTTAGCTTGCAGACCAGCCTACAATCTGTCTCTAAACTTGGTTTAAGCTGCACCCCCTGCGCCAAGGTGCCTCTGTGGGGTGCAGTCCTAACTCTAATCTCTGAGATCCCCATTTGGGACATACAATGCAAAAGATACCCTCCTCCTTTGTTTCTTAGGAAATTACATGTTTACAAAGCAGCAAGTTTGGTGGATGTTTTAATACACCAGAATGTAACTCACTATTATTCTAATCTTATCACAAGTTAGGTCCAAGAAGCGCCCAACCTCATCCCCGTAGCAGCTGCCTGTCCACCCCATGCCGACACATTGAAGAAGAGCCCAAAGGGTCAGATTTGGGGAACCCAGGGGGCCAAAGTAAGAGCAGAGAACGATTTGAAAGAGAGAGCAAGTGTAAGCGGTAATGTGTTGTACTGTGTTAGCCATTGTGAATAGTAGAAAAGTAAACAAATATGGCGATACCTTTTGTAGGCCAACTAGATATATTTTAAGGTGAGCCTTCGAGAATACCTAGTGTTCTTCGTTAGACATGAAGTTATACAATAGAACCATAAGCACTTATATACACAAAACCAGCACACATCAAAAGATGTTATAAAAAACCTTTAAAAAGTATCAGGAGATAAGAGGGTCATTTAGAGCAAGTTATTTACAATCATTCAGGACTTAAATTTCAGATTAGTCAGACCTGAAGAGTCCACACTAAAGCTTGATGGTGCCTGCTTCTTGTCAGGAAAGACCAAGAAATGGCACCACACTTAATTCCTTAGATATAGTGGCACACAGTATTGTCTTGTACTAGAATGGTAGAAGAGTGAAGAAATAAGGCAATACCCTCTATAGGCCCACTGAGCACACGCCAAGGGAGGCCAACTCAGGAGCTCATTTGGGGTGCGCTTGGTGTGCCTAGGGGCGGTTTTCCCTTATTTCCTCACTTTTCAACTATTCATGATAGTACAAGACACTACTGTTTGCCACTGTTGCTGTTTGCTGCAGGTTGAGAGTGTCTCCAGCCAGCCAGCGCATAGTTACATAGATGATAAGGTTGAAAAAAGACATATGTCCATCAAGTTCAACCAAGAGTGATGGGGTAGGGGAAGTTATTTTTTTTTTATTTTATAGGTGGGAGTTATTTGTTTTATTTTTTGTTTTTTTTACTGACAACCGCTAATAGTAACTGTTAATGTTATTTTCTTCTAAATAAGCATGTTCCTTTTTTGAAGCCGTCGGCAGTTAATGCTGTAACAATCTTCTGTGGGAGGCTATTCCATAGATTTATAGTGTGACCAGAGAAGAGGAAAGAGGGTGGGGTTTCATAGCTGCAAGGAGAGACAGCCAATCAGGACGTCTTGGGATAAAGTGGAGGGCGTTTCCGTGCTTGGTCCACTGAAGGTTGATTGAAGGACTAGGTCAGCGGGGTGGTGATTGAAAGCTGAATGAGGAGGTGATTTCCTCACTAAGATAGCGCTCCAGCCACTCAATGAAAGGTAAGCTACTGATATTTAATTTTTAACTTTTAAATTGCCAATCACTTTAATCTAATACCTACATGACCCTGACTATCCCCTAATGTGGATATTAAATGGCTTCCCTTAAAGTCGACCAAAACCCAGGATTTTGACTAACCCCGATCGGGGGTGCCCCGCTATGTGAAACCCCCCAGATCGCTCGCATCAACTCACCTCACCACGGTCCTATGGCGCATGCGTGGCCGCTCGTCCAATCAGCGCGCTCGGAGCCACTGAGCTATGCACGTCTAAATGACGTCTTAGCTCAGCGACTCCGAGCACGCTGGCGGCCGCATCTCGCGCTTCCCTCTAACAGGGAGTGCCCCTGCTAGAGGGATAGCGGGGCTGTGGCCGCGGCCTGCGCATGCGCCGTTGGACTGGGTTTAAGGTAAGTGTAGTAGGCGACCTGGGGGGTTTCACAAAGCGGGGCATCTCAATTTTGGATTAGATTCCCGGGCTGATCCAGCTGGGTTTTGGTCCACTTTAAAGCAGATGACCTTTCTACTCTAGGCCTAAACTATGGGGAATTCTGATTTGCGATGCTCAACCAGTTAAGGTTTAAAAGGTAGGCCCCTAATTTGTCATTTCTACTTATTTGGTCCATGCTCCCATGTCACCTGTATGTCCCATGTGAGAGCAGCAGCCAATGGCGTTCGCCCTCCCATCAGATTTGCTGGTGAAGCAGGGATCTCAAGGGCAGCTTGTGACAGTGAACCAGGTGTAGCTGCCGCATGGGTAGGGTGGGTAATTTTATAGGGTACTATTATAATGTGTAAGGAACTACATACATTGCTATAAGCAGCACCAGCTTGAACAAAGCTATTACAACTTTCAGATACTAAGGGGGTGATTTACAATGTTGGCGAGTTTGCGTGAATTTCCCCTTCCGTGCTGCAATTTGCTAGCGAAAAATATTGGCATTTAAAATGGTTTGGCAAATGCCGGTGAACTGCTGTGGAGGATTTTGTTTTTAAAAGAATTACATTTTACTGAAAACCCATAATATATGGACATGGAAGGGGTCTCGGAACATATGAGGGGTGTACTGGGAGTGTCTTGGTTGTTTAAAAAAAAGTTTTATGACAATATAAAAGTACTATGAACACAATATCATTAACTGTAGGACACTTGCCCTGATGAAGTGACGGGGCCATCCATCATGGAACGCGTGGGAGGCGGGGTGCTGCATTCTCATTACTTTGCACTGGTAATGTACGCATATCACTAATTGTTGTTTGTATGGCTGGGCACCCCTCCGGGTTCTACTTTGCTTAAAAGGGAAAATGTAAAGGGATAGCGTCATTTAAAGCACTTGCATAAGCACATTAGTTGGGGCAGCAAGAATTTATGGATTGTGGTTGATATTATTTGTTTATTCGTGGATATGGATTTTTGTATATGATATAGTGGTCTACCTCATTATATAATTTGCACTGGCACTTGACACTTTTTGTAAATAGGTGTATGATATTGTATAATTATTGGGGGGGACATGGCCTTTTCTTGATTGTGTTTGGATAAGTTGTAGTGGTGCAGTGCCCTATACGATATATAGTGTCGGCATAAGTGTTTTTAATGATATGTTAATTGTGTCTTGTCTGTTTTTCCCAATATAAATAAAAGATTGATATGGTTTTTGTAAATACTATGTTGGTGCGGATATTTGCTTATGGTGTGGTTGTGGGGAATCTTAGGGTTATCCCCAATTAGTTTTTCATTAGTTGTTTTTCACATACTAGTTACCTATCTGACGTTCAAGCTTCTGCTTGGCCATCAGGTCTACTTAATTATCGGTGACCACGCAGACTTTTTTTTTATATCCAGAAAGAAAGTTTGTCATCACTTTCTATACCAGCTAAACATAGACTGTTTCTTTTTTTTTACTAAAAACTTTGCCCAATATAAAAAAAAACAGTAAAATGACTATGTATGATGTTCCTGGAGGCTGGATGGCTCCCTGGCCATGCTACAACACCCCCTGGTGCTCTCCAGCAACAATTTATTCAGTTGCACTCAGTCCAGCGTGGGGGGTCAGCCTTATCAGGTATAATAACTGCAATATATCTTGTATGACATACATCTCATGTGGCAGTTTAGGTCGTAACTGAATTGGTAGAAAGTACCAGGGGGCCACTGCTGCATGGCCAGGGAGCAATACGGTCACCATTCATACTGCACCATCATTTAGGCTTTAATTAAAAAGAAAACACAGGCTGTTTGGGGGCACTGGGCTGGGGATAGAAGGTGATAACATAAACTTTCTTGGTATAGGATAATTTTAAGGGTGGGGGATTTGCCGAATTTTTTATTCCTTTGAACCTATAACTGTTAGCCTGGATGCCCCTGGGTTGGGACTGCAAGCAGACCATTATTCATTTTTGATAGGAGGTCTGTTTTTACTCCCTAAATGGTATCTTAACAGAAGGGTAATCTACACTAATTGCATATTCATTTAAAGTGGACCAAAACCGAGCACGATCGGATCTTATAGATTCCCAGGCCTGATCGATACCCTCCCCCCGGGGCATCCAAAATCGGGATGTCCAGTTGTGTGAAACGCCACAGGTCGTACCGTTCACTTATCTTCGTTCCCAGTCCAACGGCACGTGCGGGAGCCCTGGCCTTAGACGCCATCTTAGATGGCGTGTGTCAGGGGCTCCGAGCACACTGATTGGACGTACAGCCGCGCATGTGCCGTAGGATCGGGAAGAGGTGAGTTAAATTGGGCTTGGGTTAGATTTTCACACTGTGGCGCACCCCCGATTGGTAAGGACCAAACCCCAGGATAGTCAAAATCCTGGGTTTTGGTCCACTTTAAGTTTGTTTAGAATTCCCTTTTAAACATTAACTGAAATGACCCCAATCCTTTGCCACAATCTGTATTAGGAAAGGCGTTTTATCCTGTGTTTGTGTGTGTAATCAGTTGTGATGTGTTAGTTATAGTTGTCCTCCCAGTGATTTGTGTTGACAGGAAGACCTTCAGTTGTGTACTATCAAGCAATGGTGGGAATAACCTTCCCCACCATACGTGCGTCTGAAACATCAGCTGCGTGATATTAGAGAGGTGTTAATTTGATAGACACGGCGATGAAGATCTGGCTGCATAGTCCTCCGGTCAGAATTAATTGCTACAGCTCCGCCGGTTTTGACAACCGTGGTTTAAACCCAATAGCCTTTTGACTTCAATTGCTATTTAGACTCCCTGTAATCAAATGAGACCTGACACAACATTGCAGGAGCGCTAAGTGGCCATGACGCAACGCTCTCCCCTGCCCCGCATCTTCACCAGCGTCCAAAGAAATGCCTTTCCACTGATTAACAATTCATGATAATGCAGAGCCTCCCTCCAAGAGCTCTTCTCCAGGCAGATGAGAAGAACAAGGAAAACAAGACATTTCCATAGAAGGAAATAAATATTGCAGGAGGTGACTGATTTAAAGGCATTGTACAGTATTTTTGCACATTCATTAGGTTTACCACCATAAAAACATTAATATATAATTTTTCAAGTCTAAAAATACTTTACATGGATATTTTATACCTACCAGCCTGCAGGCGGCATACTAGAATATACACCTTGCAGTTCTAGTCACGTGATCTTTAAAGTGGAGACCACCTGCCTAGGGTCCATAAGATTCTCTGTGGGACATCCTTATTTGGTCTGTCCTAAATCGTGAAACCCCTTAAGGTCATGGTTCTCATAACTACTGCACCAGTGTCTTTGATGGTAGAATAGATATGTCCAAAGGTCCTTGATTGACAGTTATATTAATGTCCCTCTAGGTGTAACAGGTCCTAGAAACCTCTTGTAGAACACATTAAATCTATCTGGGACATGAGCTTATCTAAGGTCAACAACAGGGACTAGGTCAGACAAGCAGTGAAAATTCAAAGCTAGCAAGTGCTGTGACCCGGGAAGCTAGTATCAGAATGTCAAACCACACCAGAACCACCCTGAACAATATGCAGAGGTATCTCTAGGGCCGCCATGGACTAGGGCTGCAAAAATAGGTTCCTTTCTCCTCCTGTCAGATCAGCAGATTTCTAACTGAACCCCAACACTTCCACCAGAAGCACTTATGGTAAATTTGCAAATTGCCAGGAAAGGTTTTGTTCTGCGGCACCTCATTATAGAGCATATGTGTCAAATTCAAGGACTGGGGGCTGGATCCGGCTTGCCAAGCCCTTTTATGTGGCCTTGTGCTGCTAGGTAGCGATTCCTCTAGCCGGAATGTCCTTGCAAATGTTTGTGGAGCAGCCAGATTATGCAAAAAAATTCAGTGTCTGCATCTGTCCTGGGCAAAAGAATTTAGTGTCTGCATATGTCCTGGGCAAAATAATTCAGTGTCTGCATATGTCCTGGGCAAAATAATTCAGTGTCTGCATCTGTCTTGGACAAAAAATTCAGTATCTGCATATGTCCAGGGCAAAATAATTCAGTTCCTGCATATGTCCTGGGCAAAATAATTCAGTGTCTTCATTTGTTCTGGGCAAAATAATTCAGTGTCTGCGTCTGTCCTGGGCAAAATAATTCAGCATCTGCATCTGACCCGGGTAAAATAATTCTAGGGTTGTCCTGAACAAAATAATTCTGTGCTTGTATCTATCCTGGGCAAAATGATTGTGTGGCTGGTCTGAACAAAACAAGTCTGCATTTGTCCTGGGAAATGATTCAGTGTATGCATCTGTCCTGGGCAAAATAATTCTGTGCTTGTATCTGTCCTGGGCAAAATAATGGTGTGACTGTCTTCGGGCAAAACAATCTGTGGCTATGCTAGGCAATATAATATAATAAAGTCTGCATCTGTCCTGGGCAATATAATTATGAGTCTGCATCTGTCCTGGGCAATATAATTATGCGTCTGCATCTGTCATGGGCAAAATATTTAAATGACTGTCCTGGGCAAAATATTTCAAGGACTGTCCTGGGCAAAATAATTCTGCACTTGTCCTTGGATAAATTATTTAAATTACTTTTTAACCATATATTTTAATACATTTAAATGGTCGTGTTGTTGGTAAAACCAGCACTTTGAAGACAACCAGAATGCTTTTGTGGCCCTCTGTGAAAATGGGTTTGACGCCCCTGATATACAGTGATTAGATATTTGTGATTTTAGGAAAAACAACCTCTATGCTAAGATACGATGCATTATATTGAAATATAGATGATTGATCTTCTCGGGTGTCCATTGAAGTTGGAACACCTTGTTACAGTAAAGTTAGTGCATTGTGTCCTAAGCTTCAGATGACCACTCAGGGATTTCAGTATTGAACAACGTGCTGCTTTTTTTCTGACAGGTGCGCGCATTCATTTGTCATTCTTCTCACTGAAGTACAGTTCTGTTTTAAAAACACAATTCCTGGGTGTAATTGGGTTACTTTCCATTTGGCTGTCATTGCTGGAGCAGAATTACAATAATGGCTGGTCTACCTGTCACATCAGGTCTAATCAAGGGATGAAGCAAAGTTAGTTGAGCATCTTACTTATGCTGCGAATATGATGGCCCGATTAGGGTGTAAAAATGCTCGACGCGTCAGAGGCAAGAACACTTTGAGAATACATTTGCTTTTTTAATATATCTTGGGAATTAATTCAGATCAATAGTAGTAGCAACAGAGATGGATTTCTGCCCAGGAAACATACAGTACACAATAGCCTAGGGGGCAGGAACACATTAGGGACTGCACTAATCCACCTACTTTTATATACAAAATGATTTTGTTGTCTGACCTAAAGGGGGGCATGGATTCCTGGATTAGGTGGCAATGGCTTGGCTAAAGACATACCTTTCTCCTTAGCGGTGTGTGCATTTTTTCTGGGTTAAAGTGTGTTTGCATTTGGCTGGGGAGTTTCTATTGCATTTATGGGTTGTTTTTGTAGCCAGCGGGTCTTTTTTAAT
Source organism: Gastrophryne carolinensis (assembly GCA_027917425.1). Classification (NCBI taxonomy): domain Eukaryota; kingdom Metazoa; phylum Chordata; class Amphibia; order Anura; family Microhylidae; genus Gastrophryne; species Gastrophryne carolinensis. Next base: position 71,020,540 of record CM051243.1, on the reverse strand, counting down.
TAGGGGGGGGGGGGTGTTTATTTAGCTGAGCGGTCAATTAGTAATTGACATTGACAGGAATTTGGCTCTTATTGATTGAGTATTCATGTGCCTGATGGGTTAGTTATGTTTTGGGGAGGTTATTAATTGGTTTGATGAATTTCTTAATAACTAAGGAGTTATTTTGGTTTCTTTTGGATTGAGAAGATATTTGGCCAGGTGCTCTCTTTTGGGTCAAGGGGTTTTCAGTGAATAGCTAAATAGTGTTCCACGGATTTTTGGGGGTGTTCCTTTAGCTGAGGCATCAGTGGGTGATTGAGGGATATTCATTTGGCTGAATGATATTAGATAAGGATGCTCTTATAAGTAGAATAAAAATAAAAAGGAAATAACTACCCAAACTGTTTTTCTGTCCCATCTTGTTTCTTACCTATTGGTCGAAGTCGTTTCTTTGTTTTCAGGCGGCAGAAAGTCGCCTCTTTCCTCTGCATCAGTAGTCTGTCCACCAAGAAAACAATCTGTTGCTGGGCATTCTCTGAGCTCCCCTGCCTTTCTGCTCATTTGCATATCCCCCTGCTGGTTATAAAGTCATAAACTGTATGGAACCTGCAGCCTTTTCAGTAAACTAAATCACTAACATAGTAAGTAAAATTCCACTTACAAAATCAGTCTTTCCTTATTAGCATGTTATTCCTGTACATCTTTTCTACATTGTATTTGAGGATATATATATATATATATATATATATATATATATATATATCATTTTATTAAATATTATTATATATATTATTTACTTTATACTTATAGATAAATGTATGTGAAATAACTTATTTTCTTTATAAAGATTATTGAGTTATATATGTATATGCTGATATATATGTTAGCAGAATTAAATTAAAGTGGACCTTCACTTTTAATAAAAGCATATCTTATATGTTTCCTACACCCGGTACATACAGATTGCACACATTAAAAATCATCCTACCTGCATCTACTGTATTTTATGAGCCTTTAAACATCCAAGATGGCGGCTCATGAACCATCAGGCAGCCTGCAAACAGGAAGTGTCTTCTGACTGTGTCGCTCTGCATTCTGGGATTGCTGTCCTTTCCCTGACCCCAGCTCTGCTATGTCTGAGTCAAGATGGCGACGCCCGTATCCTCGAGTCCTAAACAGAGTTGCAGCCCGCTGGGGGAAAGAATAATAAGTAGGTGACTAAAAATGTAAACTATATTAATTTTATGTGCTGGGGAATAGTTTTTTAAGCGTTTGGGCTTTTCATTAAATCATGCTGAAGGTCCGGTTTAAAAGAAAAAAAAAAAAAAATATATATATATATATATATATATATCATATGGACGGACTTATAGCCCTCTGCTAGTGTAAGCACTATAGTCTTCAGTATGCGACCCCGCCTACCTCACAGGATTTTCTAAAATAAGGAAAGGAAATACGAGTTTTTCCAGCTTTGGGGGCCCTGTTTAAAACATAAAAAAACTGGGGAACATTAGAAGCTTTGGGACAATCTGATTATTTAGTTTATTTACCTGCCTGAAATGTTACCTTAATTTATTCAGGGAGGAAGTTCATTGATTGGTCACCGATTGGTAGGGTTACGTGTTTGGAAAGATATATTGAGGGTTTCTGGAGTCACATGAAAAATAAAAGGGAAGACCTATGTAGCTGAGATTAGTCATTTATAAACTGATGGGTTTGCAGGGAAGAATAATCCTCATACCAAACTCTGAGTAAAGGGGCAACTCATGGATGTCAGTAAAGTACATGACTGCTGGAAAGTTGACTAGGGGACCCTTTATTTTATCCCTATTAGGACAGACATGAAGCATGCATGCAGCTTTAAAGTGGACCAAAACCCACCCTGGAGTCTTTGAGACTTCAGGGCAGGCATACTCCCTCCCCCGGGCATGCCAACTGGAGCCAAGTGTTTAAACAAGCCTATGAGCCTACCAATAGGGGGTGCCCTTGAACCCCCAAAGAAGGCTGCCCTTACACCAAAGACTGATAATTGCACTGCACCTACTTAATTAGGCAAAAAAGACAAACTCCACAAAGTTAAAATATCCATATATCACTCACAATAACACTATCTGCCACAAGGGGGTGCTGGACCTGATGCTGCTGATATAAATCCAAATTAATATAACATGATCATATATATCCTCACATATTTCACCTTTATAAACATCTATTTTCTATAAACTGCATGTGCCCAGAAAAAAGTGCATCCATTGCTAACATTTCATCCTACTATAAAGTGCTTTCAAAAAAGATTTTTATATACAAGAAAAAAGTACATGTCACACAAGTGTACACTTACATGTTACATCATTGCTATGAAACCCTGCAGCGCCCAAACACCCCCTGAGAGCCAACACGTTTCGTGACAATCTCTTGTCACTTTCTCAAGGCAGTGTGTAGCGCCCTATTAGGTGCCCATCTGTCTTTTATACTCACCTCATTCCTGTTCCCCTGCTTGTGCCAGCTGCTATTAATCGGCAGTCAACCGCTAAACTGGAAACGGCAGCCCGCGCTCCATGCTGGAGTGCCGGTCTCCCTGCCTTGAGACAGTGACACTTGGGGGGTGTTCGGACACTGCGGGGTTTCATAGCAATGATGTAACATGTAAGTTTGGGGTTCAAGGGCACCCCTCTCCCATTGGTGGGTTCATTAGCCGTGCACACACAGTTTCTTAGGGATCATAGTTGGTGCCGTAAGATCGGGAAACGTGAGTTGCAGTTGGCGACCTGGGAGGTTTCAAACAGAGGGACATCCTGCATTGGGGTGCCGGGGGGGGGGGGGCAAGAACCCAAAACCGGGATAGTCCTGGGTTTTGGGCCACTTTATAGACCATATTTTGGAAGTGAGGATTCTGAACAAACAATCCTTGAAATGTTTTTCTTTTTTCTTCTCCACCTCCACCCAAAATGAATGCTCCATGGAAAAGTAAATGAATAGTGTTGCAAGTTTGAAATGAGTTGGATCCCAGCAAACAATATAAGCTTGTCGGTGTAATGTTTCCCTAACACCTGGGCAATTTGCCGTAGACGATGATCTGTAGCCGTTTACATCATAGAGATATCGCAGCAGATGGTCTGCTCTGTTTTCTCAATTCAGAAAGAAGCCATTTCTCATGTAGGAGTTTCTCCGCTATGTCACCCAGCAGTTGGTTTAACCAAATATATTGAGTTGTTTGGTATTTTTAGAAAGGCCATTCAGTGAAATCTCCGCTGACGTACATTCACCACAAATAAGAAGACAGTATAGTCTGGCACATCCTTCCACATACAACCCCCCGCCCACCCCCGCATGATTTTATAATTCCTTAGAGCTAGGAAAATTCTAAGGTCCTCGGCTCCATGTGCTGGTTCCAGACATGAGACATTGTATAAAATTGAAGGTTTCGTTTTTTAATTGTTAATTTTATCAAAGAAAAAATTCAACTAGATTTTTTTTACCATCCCTCTAAATGTTTCTTTACATAGAAGATGCTTTAAACTGGTCCTTCACTCTGAATTAGCCTATGTTATATGTTTTGCCCACCCTGTACATCCATTAAAAATCATCCTACCTGCATCTACTGCATTTTATGAGCCTTTAAACATCCAATATGGCGGCCCATGGAGTCTGCCTGCAAACAGGAAGTGTCTTCTGACTGTGTTGCTCTGCATTCTGGGATTGTTGTCCTTTTCCTGACCTCAGCTCTGCTCTGTCTCTGCAAAGCACAGCTATAACTCCGCCCCCTGTACTTTATCCCGCTCTCCTCTGCTCAGTATGCGATGCTTCTGAGGCAAGATGGCGGCACCCGTATCCTAGAGTCCTGAAAAGAGTTGTAGCCAAGTGGGGGAAAGAATAAAAAGTGACTAAAAATATAAAATATATTAATTTTAAATGCTGGGGAATAGTTTTGCCTTCCGGCGTTATCAATACCCTAAAGAATTTGGAATGGCAATTAATAAAAATAATAATCACATAATTTAATATACATGTAAATATATATATAGGGCCTATATGGCCTATATATTTTAAATTTGATTCTATTTAAAGGCCATATAGGGCCTATATATATATTTGTATATAGTAAATCGTGTGATTATTATTTTCATTCATTGCCATTCCAAATTCTTTAGGGTATTGATAAAGCCGGAAGGCGAAACATGTCTGCCCAAATCCTCAAAATGAAAGAGGAAGCATCAAATAGTATCTCTGAGATGGACTCTAACACGATCTATTGTTAAAGGTTTTTAATGTATTGTATGAAATGTATAAATCATGCTAAGATTTTTTTAAGAATATTTAATAAATTGTAATCCTTCTTAATAATACTTTAATGATGTGATCAAATGATTGGGCTAATAAAATTGGGGTTATGCCTAAAAACTCCTAAATAAAAAAACATATAGTATTTCCAGCCCAACTCTTGAACCAAGCAAATATTTGGGAATAGAAGGAGAGGTCACCTTTTGGGTGATCCAAATATTGGGATCACCTATTTTTGACAATTTTACAAAATTCCTGCCATATTCTTAAAGTATAGTCACCAATGCCCTTTGGCACCACCAACACAAACATTTTGTCTTCTTTAAGATGGATTGAATGAATATATAGATTTTATGAACTTTTGCTAGCATCTCCAAACAATATACCTCTACTTAATTTTGGAATGAGAGCTCTCCCAATGAGCTCTAGCCCATAGTCAGAAGGCTACTGCATCCCTCTGCCTCTCTTCTACAATAGGACTGTAAAAAATCTGTAAAGGGCTGTGAAGAAGAACCGCTGCTACAGTCTTATATTTGAGTGTCAGTGGCATGCTGGGTGTCAGGTAGGCTACTGTTAGGTCCCCACACAACCTTCATGGCAGGGTGTCTCAGAAAATGAAATGAAGAGCCTCTCGTCCATAATGTGTCTGTAGAGGAGAAGCTAATGGCACACTGTGTGTAACATGGAACTGCTACTAGTAAGGATAGGAGGAGCTAAAAAAGCAATAGGAAGGGACTGATAAATGCTACTGGCCTTTAATTTGAATAACAACACAATGACAAAGAAAATACGTAGTTGTAATGCCCAGCTGATCACCAGCCTAAGTTCAAATGCCAACATCCAATCTAACACCACCGTCTTCACCATGTCAGAACTAACTCACCTGCGTCCCGGTCCCGCGCTGTCTCCGGGCGGCCGGCCGCAGCACTTCCTGTTCGCCGCTCTCCTTCCTCTCCCCCGCGTCCCTGGATCCCGATTTATATGGCGCCCGCCGGAGGCTTAGTTAAAGGGCCAATGGCCCGAGGTGTGTGGGGGGGAAACGCCCCTAGTTCTGGGTTGGGGCCAATGAGCCCAAAGGAGGGTTTTGAGCTATACGCCCTTTTTGGGGTTCAGAGCCAATGATTGTGGAACTTCTAGAAAGCACCAATCACGCACTCACTTCCCCCATTTCCAATCATATCTGGATCCTATAAAGTCTTCACCCTGTCAGTTACTCAGTGCCTGTGATAGAGCCTTGTCGTACCTAGTTTGCCTACTGAATTGTTCTCTGATTGATCTTCCTTGCCGACCCCTGCCTGAACCGACCATTCTCTGTTTGATCTCAGTTGCCGACCCCTGCCTGAATCGACTACTCTCTCTGATTGATCCCTGTTGCCGACCTTTGCTATCCACGACCATCCTGCCAGCTGCCAGCCTTGACCCCTTCTTCGTACCCTAACCTCGAGGTGCCTCATCCTACTGTACCATCGCGATCTCTGCTTACCCGGTGCTGACCTCTGGCCTGTCTTTGGACTTCCTAGTTATTCCTGCTTCATCAATTGGACTCACTTTGATCCCGCTCTTCGTTTTTGGTTCTCCAGACCTCCAACCAGTAAGCTCCCATCCTTTGAGCCATTGAAGTCCTGGGGGCAACCAATCACGGGCAGGCGTGTACCGCATCCTGGCAAGCGGGGGCTCCTATAGGTGAAGCTGGCTGCGGAGATTGGGGGTTGAAGGCTTACATGGAGGGCTGGAGTTACCTGAGCGCGACACACCTATAGTCAAGCCCCCATTTGCCAGGATACATTACACGCCTGCCCGAACACGGTCGCCCCCAGGACTTAAGGGCGCAAAGGATGGCACCTGAGTCTTCAATGGCTGATGTACAACAGGGCAAAACTAACAGTACACAGGGAAGTCAGAGGTAGCCGGGTCTGCACCAGATATCCAAAGGGTCAGGCAAAAACGTAGTCGGGATGCAAAGCAAACTAATCCGGTCAGCATGAAATAAACTAACATCATAACATACCACAAGCTAGACGCTATCACAGGCAGTTTGTGCTGAAGCCTGGACAGCTTTATGTGGCTGCTGACCAATGGGAGATTGGAAGGCAGTTGCTTAATTGACACTCTACTCCTAGTGAGCCAGACAGAACCTCTGAGTTAACCCTTTCACTGACCACAGTGAGCTGCAATACGCCACCGCAAGTCATATGAGGCGCGGGGCCCCTAAGCTGTGTTTCCGCAGTGATGTTTTGATACTCTGAAGAGTGCGGACAGGTAAACACTTGGCTCTAAGAGTAGTGGACCCCAGCAGGGCGTCATTGGCCTTACATGAAAAAACATTTTGACCTTAATAGAGCATACCAGTGGCTTCTCCTGGATGAATGTATCACTGTTGGTCATGAAACATTCTAGTTCTAACTGTGACTCTTGTTCTTCTTGCTACTATCTCTCTGGGTTGTAGGTGCTCGCTCTACTCTGCTCATACTTTATTAAAGGACAAGTATCATGTGCAAACTGCTCTGGCAATGGGCTGTGTGTTTATTACATGAATTAATTTTCTCTGCCTCTCAGCTGTTTGTTACTTCTAGTGCAGGAGATACTTGTTACATTTAGATACAGTTGGATGTTAGTTTCTGTTACATATGTATCTAAATGTAACAAGCTTCCTCCCATCACTAGGAGAAGTAATGTATTTATCAGCTGAGAGGCAGAGAAGTGTCACTAATAATAATAAACACACATCCCATCCCCAGAGCAGTTGGCAAATGATACTTGTCCTTTAATAAAGTATGGCATCCCAGATAGCGAAAGTAGAGCACCTACACCCCAGAGAGATAGTGGCAAGAAGAACAACAGATAGAACTAGAAAGTTTCATGACCAACAGTGATACAATTCATCCAAGAGAAGCCACTGTCCCTAAGACTAAAATTATGGAGAAGTCGGCCAATGTGTCCTTTAAAGTGGACCAAAACCCAGGATTTTGACTAGCCACCACACTACCCATAAGTATTTCAATGGTGTCTTCTTAGTGAGGGAGAGTAAGATTTGGGGTTTTAAAAAAAATCGAAAAGTCGACCTTTTACAATTACAAACCCAAAATCAAACACAAACTTCATCCTTCTTCCGATAAAAAGTGACCGAATCTTAACAGTACTGGAATTTGTTCTCACTACCCATCAATATTTTGATAATATTTGACTGCTTGTAGACTATCCATAAAAATCAGAAATGATGGGATATAATACCTGAACGTGCCACATGGAGAACAAAGACAATTCAAGTGAGCCACGCACCTAGCCGTGTTGCCTAGCAGCGGGACAAAACAGTGAAATGATTGTGTTTCAGAATGTCTAGGTCAATGAGTAGGAAACAGAAATCTCACAGACTGAAACAAAATGTTCTCACCAAGGCCTTGATGATATTGGAGGGGGGGAGGGTTGTGTGTCAGGTTTATAGCTTGTAAAGTACAAAATGAAACTGGAGCGCCGTTTTAACAACAGGTTGTTTGAGGATTTGAACTGTATTGTTATAGATAGTTTACCTGTAGAGTCTTTATTGTTCTGTTTGTTCTTAGACCTACCAGTGGCTTCCAAGCTTAACGCAGAGCTACAATCAAAACCATTTCCTGGATTTCCTAATTATTAAGCAAGTTTACAATCACTTTCTGTTTCTGTATGCCACACTGAAAACATGTCTGCTACCTGGAATGATCTCCTTCAGATATTACTCCATCATTTGGGGAGAAAATCTGTCTAGTGAAGGTTGTCTAGAAACCTTAGCTGCAAAAGCTAAGATCACTAGTAACGTTTTGGCTCTAAAGAGTAGTTAGGGTTTAACAGTCTCTTTCAGGGTCTTTTTTCAGGTGTTTTCAGGGTTGCAGCATGGAGGGCTCAGCAACATGGGATTAGAGCCTATGGATCAGAGTTTCATACATAAGACCTATCCATAGGAGGCCCTGTTGGGAAGTGTTACTCAAAGTCGATTACTTTTATCTTCACTGCCACTAAGCAAACAATTTTGGGAGTCTGGCTTAAAACAGGCCTGGATTTTAAATGTACCTGGTATGGGAGTGGGCGATTGAAGAATCTGGACCATTCCAGCAGTGCCTCTCTAATACTGGCTCCAATAATGGCAACAGAGTGACAGTTAAGAGAAGGCTGGTGTGTCAAATAGAGCATAGGTCCCAATTCCACCATCACAGCACCGTCAAGACTAGGGAGGGTAGGAGCCACACAGTCTGATCTTCTCCAGTGAGCAGCAGCTGCATATGAATGCTGGTCAGAGGTTCCACAAGTTACTAATAGTCTTAGACAAGAATGTGAAGCCGATGCAGGTAGTCATCCAAGTTGGAGTCAGAAGCCAAAGTGGATAGTTGTCCGAATTTGGGGTCAGAGCCACAGGTGGTTATCTGTTGAACTAAGGTCAAATATGCCTAGTTAGGAAAGAGGATCAGAAGATGGCAGGCGTCACTTCCAAGAAGGCGCTTGAAGGTCATCAGGTTCTTGTATTTACAGAGGAGAGCTCAGAGAGCAATATATGGGATGTGATGGTAAAACCTTGGGAGGGGCTATCTCTCCTTCCTGCTGTCCTGTGGCTGTAACAAACAAGATGAGTTATTCTGAAAAGCCTGTCAGCTCTGAATTGTTTCTTTTGTAATAAGCTGTGATACTTTCCAAAGCAGTCTTGGGCCTTTTATTGCAATTTAGGTAGCTTGCAGTGCATTGTGATGTGTGCATTGCGCTGTGGGATGGGAAAGACTCTCTAAACATTGTCTCATGGTTACATGGAAAAGCGTTGTGTGTGGTTGGCGCTGAAAGAAGTTGTCATTGGATAGCTGTGTGTGAACCAAGTTCTGGCATATCGTTGTAAGTACCTGCACATGGCAATCCTGTGTTCGAAACATCATGACAGATTTTTGGGCGCAGGATATCTGTGACAATGGTCATTGAGAACTTAACCTCAATATTATTTTCTTACACGACTGGCAATTGGCTTTCCAGAAAGCTTTCCTGGTTGGACTACACCCTAACAAAGTAGGGGTAGTTGGGCATTTGGGCTGTGGGGTTGGACACAAGTCACTTCTTTTTCTCTCTTTTTTTTTCTCTTTCCTCATTTACCCTATTATTTTACTTCTCCCACTTGTTCTCTGCTGTTCTGGCTTCAGACATCTACCATTTACATGAGATGGGCAATCTCTGTGCCCTTATGGGGATCAGGGCTCAATGGTGGTGACTTCTGGGTTGCAAGTTTGGCTGGCAAGCTCTGCCAATTAGGCCTTTGGATAGCAGTGTATACATCAAGCTTTGCCTTTCTTATATTATAATAATATAGACTGACTTTCTCTTTAGAAGCAGAGGACCCCTATACCAGTTCACTAAATAGCGGACTGCCCTGTCACCCGCCAGCACTGGCGTGTGACATGGTCCGACGACCTGCACCCCCATTTGGGACGCCCCGTGTCTGGTGGAGGTTTTACTCATGAAAAAATGTGCCCAAATGTCTTTACTCATGATACTGAATCGACCTTTACTGCACTTCTCAGCCATACTTAATGTGTCAGATAACTGCTCCAATTTAGCTTAGTCAATGTATTTCCCATACAGCTTTATTTTATTTTGCACCCGACAACGTGATTTATTGCACCTGCATTCTTGCAGGTCTTTTAATTATTGAAAGCATTGAGATCCAGCATGCTTCCTGATTTATGAGCCCTCTTTACAGGGTTTTAAAGAGCGTTTTGCTATAGAGCAAATTTGTAATTCGCTATTTTCCAATTTAAAAACCAGCCTCTGTAATAGGAACATTATGCTTGCTGAAATTGCACATAGCAAATAAGAGCACCAGCTCGAACACTCTTCAAATTGGCTAATAAAACCTAAAATTGGACTTGTCATGACTGGTTAAACAAACTTGCATGACGCCCGACTCCAGACAAAACTGTATTTTGTGATAGAGTCGGGACAGGGATAGTTGCTCTTTATGCTGTCCTCTCACAGTGTCATTAAAGCAGACCAACCATCTAAACTCTTGGAGAAGCCCTTAGGGCTGCTGCATCCCCCATTCCTGCAAGCCTCCCTTGAACACTGGTCTCCAATTCTCATTATTACTTTTTATTTATAAAGCGCCAGTTGCATGAGTAGTTGCAGCGTCTGCCAGTGGGGTGGGTATTAGGCCTAGTTTTTAGTAATTTTTAGAGGCTTTCAATGGATGAGCCATGTAGAGTCAAGGTATATATTGGTCCTGTGGGCTATTTTGCATTTAGGGCTGCTTTAAGTTTAATAGGGGATGAGCAACAGAGGATTCCCATGCCAGTGACATGCCTATTGTACCTTTTTTGCATTTACTTCCTGATCAGTCAGTCCTTCCTATTGGAGTCAGTGGTAGAAAAGAGGACACTAAATTACTTTTAGGCTTTTGCTACTCCATAAAGAACTTAAATACAACTTTTTTTTCTGTGGTTGGGCTTAAAGTGGACCAAAACCCACGGCGATCGGCGCATGAGCGAGCCGTGGCTGCATTCCCGCTATCCCTCTTGCAGTGCGCGTGCCCGCGCCAGGCATTTGTGAATGGCACGCTCCCTGTTAGAAGATAGTGGGGGATGCGGCCATCAGCTCTGAGCCGCTGGCCTTAGACGAAGGCGTAGACAACGTGGCGTTAGTGGATTCGAGCTCACTGATTGGATGAGTGGCCGTGCATGCGCTGTAGGACCAGGAGGTGAATTTCACCCCCCTGATTAGGTTGCCCCAGCAGAATGGACCAAAACCCAGGATGTTGACTTACCTCACTTTAAATACAACCTTTTTTTTCCTGGGGTTGGGCTTAAAGCTGGAACTGGAAGAGTACTGAATTATCACGCCATTATTGTTTATTCATAAAAGCCCTCTTAGGGAGCTGTACTCTAACCATCAGTTGTGGCTGCCTTAGTTTTTTACAAAACTTTTGCAACTCTCCACCTTGTACCTTGCTTGGATTGTAAAGGCAAAAGTCCTCCAGAAAAAGAGAAGATCAGGTCTATTTATTGGCATTAACAACATGATGGATACCTTTTCTGCCCTGCACTGGAACGCAGAATGGTCCCGAAGCATCCAGAACTCCTTGGGCAACCAACCTAAGCCCACCCGGGCTCTGCCCCCATGTCAGTCACAGTGCCTGGCACACCCTTCTATTGCAATAAATGTCATTGTTGTGGGAGAAGACAAGAAGCAAGAACGCCGGGCCACCTAAACTCAGAAACCTGTACGTTTCTGAGCACCAGACCTGCTGCTGCAGGAGAGACAAGGTGAGGATCCTTTTTTACATTGTTTGACTATACAGTAATATCACCTTTTCCTCTGCTATTACTGTATATCATTCACTCCTTTAGAATGGCTTGTTACCAGATTAGGCTATGGAGTTTACACCCACCTATACGTTACAGCATCAGTGAGGATATTTTCTTAAAGTGGACCAAACCTTAAAACTTACATGGAATTTATATTATTTAATTATAAAATAATACTAAAGGTCAGAGTGATGTCGGATCAGACGCAAAGATCTGGACATTAGAGAATAATACTGTAAATGAAGGATTGATGTGGACTGAGATGAGAGCTAGGTTATATGGGAGGGCAGTCCAGATTCATTACTAGCACCAGGTACCGGCAGATGAGCGTCTGTATAGCGGTGATTAGAGCCGCCGCTAGTATACACTGTGATCGGTTATCGGGGGCGCTGTAACAGATCGCTTCAGTCGCTGTAGTAACCTGGGCAGCATTGATGAATGAGATAAATGTTGGGCGCTCTAACACCAGTACAGCTCTGCAGGAAGCGAAAGGTAGCGCCAGCTCAGTGCGACCGGCTCTCAGCGGCTCACACCATATTCAACAAAAAAACAGACTCACACAGCGTCGGCGCTCTGGATCTGGTCGCTATAGCATAGAGCACCAGACGCTGTGTGAATAAAGTCTGTTTTTGAACAAATATCCACCAGTAACAAAGCGAAAACACATGGAATTACATTGTTGTAACATTGTGACTAGAGATGAGCGAACTTTTGAAAAGTTCGATTCGGCCGATTCGCCGAATTTCACAAAGAAATTCGGGTTCGGCCGAATCGAACTTTTACGAAGTTCCCCATCAAAAATGCCGGCATGGTGGGAGCGGGCTGGCCGGTTCCGCTGTCAGCGGGCCGGCAAAGCCTCCTCTGATGATGCGCCGTCAGATGACAGCTGAGAGCGGCGCCGGCCTCCACGCTCCGGACCTGCAGGTAAGTGTTTGCTTTTTTTTTAAATGCCGGCATGGTGACAGCGGAGCGGGCCGGCCCGCTCCCACCATGCCGGCAAAAATGCTTTTTTCTTTTTTTTTTTTTTTTTTTAAATGCCGGGATGGTGGGAGCGGGCCGGCCGGCTTTACCGGCCCGCCGGCCGGTTCCGCTGTCAGCGCGGAACCGGCCGGCCCGCTCCCACCATGCCGGCAAAAATGCTTTTTTTTTTTGTTTTTGTTTTTTAAATGCCGGCATGGTGGGAGCGGGCTTTACCGGCCGGCTCCCACCATGCCGGCTTTTTTTTTTTTTTTTTTTTAATTTCACGAAAAATTCGATCGGCACGAACCACAAAATATTCGGGTTCGTGCCGAATTGAATATTTCCTGAAATTCGGAGCGAATTCCGGTTCGTCCGAACCGGTTCGCTCATCTCTAATTGAGACATTAATACTTTAGTGCCAGACCTGTAATGACAATTCTGCATAAAAATATAAAAAAATCAAAAAAAGTTTTCAAAAATGACTCTTTCTAGGCCAGGAGAAGTGACACAATAATCTGAGAGAGAAAAAAACCATTAAAAAAAAAAAAAACTTTAAATGGAAGAAAAGGAACGTCCATTGAAATGTATAGGAGAGCGACAGGTAGCGACAGGTAATACCTGGTGCTCTGAAAGCTAGAGCACCGGCGCTATACGCTGAGCCGCCTGTAATGATAAATCATACACTACATGATGCTGTTAGAGACGCTCATCAGATTCGCTTTCATAAATGTGGTTTTGCGCCCGGTGTTCACCAGACGCTGCCTGCCGCTACGAGGCTCTACCTGGCGCTATCCCTCCATATGTGTTGAAAGTCACTGAGACATTTTACCGCAATGGAAATGGCATGACTATATGTTTGATTTTACACTCTGATATGTCATTAATGGACGCACCCTGGCAGAATTATTGAAAACCACTTTTTATGAAATCATAATTAGTCAGGCAAAACTCATTTATTTTGTTTTTAACGGGCTTCCAATTAAACTTTATGGCATCACATAATAGCACAATCATCAAACTAAACTTTGCAATAAAGACAATAATGAGATGGCCTCTGCTGAGAAGTGTGCACACCCGTAGTTTGTATTACTCTGTATTGTCCCCTCTGGCATCAGTGGCAGCTTCCAAGTATGGATAAGGCCTTTATTTTCTCAGGTGGTTAAGCTGCCCGTTGTTCTTGCCAGAAAGCCTCCAGGTCTCATAAATTCTTGGGCTGTTTTGTATGAACGTCATGCTTGAGATCCTCCCAAAGTGGCTCGGTGATACTGAAAGTCATTTCAGGACCTTCATGTATATCTGCTGACTCCGTTAAAGTGGACCAACACCGAGAGGTGATCGGCCCGGAAATCTATAAGATTCCCGGGCCGATCACCTCCCACCCCGCGGGACATCCGAGATCGGGATGTCCCGCGGGGTGAAACCCCCCCAGACACCCCAAATCGCTTACCTGAACCGTCTGCGAATGGCCGGCGGGGGCGCGCGCGCGCCGAAAGTGACGCGAGGGAGGCGGCGGCGGCGGGGATTGGACCGTCCAGTCACGTGGGAGCGGGGACAGGTAAGATTTTGGGGCTTTCTGGGGGGTTTCACACAGCCGAAGTGGACCAAAACCCAGGATAGTCAAAATCCTGGGTGTTGGTCCACTTTAAAGAGTTGACTTGGTCTTGTGTCTCAGATTGTTGTCATGTTCGGGGCTGGTGCCTGTACTGGGCCTGCCTGGACAAGTACCAGGGCTAGATGACGACTAGCAGCAATGGCAGACTCGCCAGCGCAGACCTGGAGAATGATCATCAGCTTTGAAGAAAGCAGTAAGGTCTGGAGAGCAATCGGCTGCACTGAAGAACATGACAAGTACCAGGTACAAGGTAGCAAAGACCACGGGATGATTAGTGGCAGTGGAGATGGCATTGACAACCGGAGAGAGTTCAGCAGCAAAAGGGGACCCATCAGTGGCAGCGGAGCTGAAGGGTGACATGACATGATGGGTTACATTTGGAGCTATGGTCAAACTTTGTTGGTCAAAGTACAGTATATGTTTTTGGGTTTTTATTGGCTTAGGTCAGGATTAAGGCTTATGGTTATGGTAAAGTCCTGCCTCCTCTCCCTGGCACTAAAAACTGCTTACCCTATCCGCTGTCCAGCACCGTTCCCCCGGCGATTCCAGCTCTGGGCACAGCCATCTTGGAGAGCCTGTATACAGCAGGGGATCCTGCTCTGTGCAGCCTCTGTGCGGCCGCTGTCCCTGTCCTTCTTAAGCACCAAGGGAGGTAGGCAGGGCAGAGGTTATGAAGATACAGGACAACCATTTTAAACTGAACCAACAGCCTGTCATAGTTGGAAATGAAAGGTAGTGGCCAATTTGGAGCTTTCACTCCCAACTGGCATAACTGACAATGCACAGTAACAGGAAGCCCAGCAGCACTTCCTGTTTGCAGGTGCCCTGCAAAAGCATGAGCCGCCATCTTGTTTTTAAAATTGACCCCAGCAGGAGTTAGAAAAATTCATTTTTATGTGCAGCAATCTAATTAACCCTGGGGAGGGATGCATATGAGCACTGTTTATTGTGTTGGTCTGGTTCATTGGGGCTTTGTTCCTCTCCAGCAGATCCTACCTTTTGACCACATTGATTGGTAACGTTTCCTGGTCACATGGGCCTCTCTATTCATGATAGAGGCCCATAGGTCTTTGACCCAACAAGTGGAATGGTAGCGATGGATAAATATGCTTAAAACT
Source organism: Gastrophryne carolinensis (assembly GCA_027917425.1). NCBI lineage: Eukaryota > Metazoa > Chordata > Amphibia > Anura > Microhylidae > Gastrophryne > Gastrophryne carolinensis. The sequence goes on along the minus strand of CM051243.1, from coordinate 71,005,283 downwards.
ACCAACGTTATGTCTCTTCCTAAAAAAAATACAAATCATTACAAATAATTACAACGCAAACTAAAAGAATTACAGCCGACCCTGTGTATTAGTGGGAATGGCATAGTCGGAAATACTGTGAATGCGCAAATAGCCCTCAAAAAAACAGCGCGTTGGAGGCACACATGACATGATGATGGTAGGATAGGGAGGGGGTTTCTAAATAAAAAAAAATCCTTACCTGCGCCATTCCCTCGGTTCCTGGGCATCTTGATTTTTTTTGTGAGCATGTTGGGGATGGATGGCCCTGGATCCAGGTGAAGTAAAGGTGAATGCGAATAACTGAAACCGTGAAAGTCACGAAAACAGAGTGCCGGCTGTATTTACAAAAAATACAGAAAGTGGGAGATTCCATTGAATGATCAGCCTTCTGTTCTGTTTACCTATTGACCTTTTCTGAAAAGTATTTAAAACAAAGGGTTAATTTCTGTGGTGCTGGTAATTTCACATCACAGACTAAAAGGTCAGATTAAAAGAGGAAATAAAAATCAAAACGGATGAAAGCACCACATTAAGTTGTGTCACGCAGCAGTGTGCAGCGGCTGGATGTTGTTCCAATCATGGCCGCTCCTTGCCCGTTCCTCTCCTGCGGGAGGCTGGAATTGTGTAGCAACGGCAGGATATTTTTAGCTGTATAGATACTTCACAGGTAGTTACTATTAGTTTAGAAACAGCAGCGCAGTGAGTAGTTCCGGTCATTAGAGGATTTTTCTTTTCCTCTTTTTAACTCCATGTTGGCAGCCAGCTTGCGGCTCTTTCTTCCCCAGGGGAAGGATGATTGTGGATGAGACACTTGTCTTTCTTAAAGCACAAATGCAGACTTTCAGTTTTGAAAAATGAGTTTTTAAAATGTATGGAGGATTAGAACCATTTTAGCCTTTTTTTTTTTTTTTTTTTGCTGTCTGTGACCCCAGTGACAAGATCTAGTCTTCTCCTCCAACAACAAGTCCATAGGTGTCAATGTGACCTAAAGGTGGGGGTGGCAGCATCAACTATGAGGTATCACTTTCCTCTGACCCCCATAGCTTCAATGTAAGATGAACCACCGATAGGATGTGAGGCGAGAAAGTACTTGAGGAAACAGGACAGGTATGGGGATGCAGATGTGTAAACCAGGCCGGATTAAGTGTGGTGGAGGCGCCTGGGCACAAAATCTGGTGGAGGCCCCAGATACAGTATTTTATTTCCCTGAAAATAATAGTCCAGCCAAGTAACTAATTGGTGGTTCGCCCACCTGCTTACCGGAACGTCACACGCGTGCTGCTCGGGAACTCCTGCTTTGCCATTCTGGGTGGGGGGTAGTGTAGTCGCCCAGCTGGTCCAGCAGAAAACAGTTCCCTGCATTGAGCTGCCAGCGGCTGTGCTTGGTGGCTTATGTACAGTCACAGCTCTGCACCCATCACTGTAGCATTGCTGACGACAACTTTGCCTCTCTAGACTCTCCGTCCTTCCCTGTGGTGGCTTTGGCTGCCCAGGCAAAGGTAACCTGGTAACCCTGTGGGCTAGTCGGAGTGTTCATGGTTTAGTTGCACTGGTCATGTGGGATTTTACATCCTAGGAGAATCTGACTGGTGACTCTGTAGCTCTATCAATAGGTACATGTAGGCTGTCTAGTGACTCTGTAGGTTTACCAATAGGAAGTTTGGCTGGTGACTCTGTAGGTCTACCAATAAGCAGATTGACTGGAGATGGTAGATCTACTAATTGGAAACTTGGCTGGTGGCTGTGTACCTCTGCCAGTAGACTGGTTGGCTGTTGACTTTGTGACTCTATCAACAGGGAGATTGCCTGCTGACTGTAGCTCTACCAACAGGCAGGTTGTCTGGTGACCCTGTAGCTCTATCAGTAGGCAGGTGATCTGGTGACCCTGTAGCTCTATCAGTAGGCAGGTGGTCTGGTGACTCTGTGTCCCTATCAGTAGGCAGGTTGCCAAGTGATTATGTTGCTCTACCAACAGGGAGGTTGTCTAGTGACTCTGTAGCTTTATCTGTAGTAAGGTTGTCTGGTGACCCTGTAGCTCTATCAGTAGGCATGTTTTCTAGTGACTCTATAGCTCTACCAACATGCTGGTTGGCTGGTAACTCTGGAGCTCTACTAACATGCAAGTTGTATGGTGATTCTGGAGCTCTACCAATAGGCAGGTTGTTTGTTGATTCTGTAGCTCTACCAATAGGCAAGTTGTCTAGTGACTGTAGCTCTACCAGTAGGTAGATTGTCTGTTGAATCTGTTTCTCTACCAATAGGCTGGTTGTCTGTTGATTCTGTAGCTCTACCAATAGGCAGGTTGTCTGTTGATTCTGTAGCACTACCAATAAGCAGGTTGTCTGGTGACCCTGTAGCTCTACCAATAGGCAGGTTGGCTGGTAACTCTGGAGCTTTACTAACATGCAGGTTGTCTGGTGACTCTGGAGCTCTACCAATAGGCAGATTGTTGGTTGATTCTGTAGCTCTACCAATAGGCAGGTTGTCTGGTGACTCTGTAGCTCTACCAATAAGCAAGTTGTCTGTTGAATTTGGAGCTCTACCAATAGGTAGACTGGCTGGTGATTCTGCAGCTTTCCTAATAGGAAGCTTAGTGGCTCCACCTATAGGGAAACTAGCTGGTGACTCTGAAGCTCTACAATAGGGAGTTTGGTTGGAAATCTTGCAGCTAAAAGAGTTGGTTGGTGACTCATGAGCAGTGATTATCTCATGAATATAGCGCGTGTCATTGGAGAGGGGTGGAGCTTTTAATGGCCATTGAAAGGATGTACCCTGTTCCCCGGCACCAAACATCAGAGACTTACCATCTATACTTAGCTGGAGAACATCTACATTTGTTGGAGAACTTCTTTGATGGACATCATTGCTTTATTGGAGAACTTTGTCTCTGAAAATGTCTCCTCCTCTTTGTAGCTCTTCTCCTCATTGGACTTGTTGGCACCAGGATTTTGACTATGCTAGTAATTGGTTCTTGCCCCGGGGGCATCCCAATGTAGTATGCCCCACTGTGTGAAACTCCCAGATCGCTCACTTTCACTCACCTTTCTCTGTTCCCACTGCGCATGAGCGGGTGCTAGGTTTGGCCACTAGGAGTCCACAAATAATTGACAGCCCTGCAATGAACATATCGAAGAGATACAGCAGACAAAGGCAATGGTTAGACCATTGTGTTGTTCTAATCTTGGTACTGTCCTAAACTGTTTTAATTTTTTAAATGAAAGAACAAATGCCAAGATATGAAGGTTTACAGTTTCACCTCATTATTTATTTTCTGAAGTAAGTGGGTGTTGCCCCTGCAGCTGTGCTGCTACATAAAAATCAACATAATAGGCACGGCCTGTTAGAGCCTGATATTACCCTTGCCATGCTCCTCTCTCCCTGTTGCTACTGTTCCTATACATTAGATAGAATCAGTCTATACACACCAGCAGAGTCATTTCTTATCCACAGTGTCCACACTGATCAACAGTGAAGGGAGGGGGTGCAGGCTCTATTGTCTTGTTCCAAAGCTGTGACTGTGCCTCATTTTCACAATACCACATGTCACATGTGCTTATTACAGTTTCACTTCATGATTTATTTTCTAAAGTAAGTGGGTGTTGCCTCTGGAGCTGTGCTGCTGCCATAATAATCAACATAATAGACAGGGTCTTTTAGAGCCCAATATTATTCTTCGAACACCCTTGTTGTGCTCATCTCTCCCAGTTGCTAGTGTTTATATACATTGAATAGAATGAGTCTATACACAACAGCAGAGCCATTTCTAATCCACACTGTCCACAGTCTGATAATCAACAGTGAAGGAAGGGAGTGCAGGCTCTATTGTCTTGTTCCAAAGCTGTGACCGTGCCACCTTTTCACATTATCACACGTGCTTATTCTTGCTAAGTTGACAAATGGCGGGGCCGTGTTATAGACCACCAGTCGTAGCCTTGATGGTCTATGGCGAAGGAATTTAGGGTCTGTGCCACTACTCTTTGGCTTGTTTCTATTTCCAGGAGCAGCTGAATGATAGTTTAGTCACTTTGCCTACAGTGTCCCTAAAAAAAACAGTCTATGTTCACCTTATCCTTGGGCAGCAGCTCTTACTGAAGAGGCCACCATTGTTCTCCAGACAAGCAATCTCAGTATGCCCAGTCTCTCTTGCCCCCAAATCATCGAAGAAGCCTTCTCCCTGGAGGTGAAGCTAGCTTACTCAAAACATAATAGGGAAACCTCTTCACTCATCATATCTTAACTGGAGAGGCTGTCTCATGGGTAAGGTGAAAACAGATAGGCTTTAAAGTCCCTCTATTGGAGATGCAGCTTTTCTGCAGGACGCTGTATGGGAATCACATATGTTCTGCACAGGGCAGGCGTTGGCACTGGGTGTATCCGGGCAGGTGCCAGGGCCCTTGCATCTTGGGAGGCCCACATCATTCCCTCTGCCCTGGGCAGCCCCTATGCAGGATGCAGAGCAATACAATAACCAGGAATAGGGACTGGGACAGATTGGCTATTAAGAGAGACTTTCTGTCAGCCCTTCTGTTCCTTTTTTTTTTCTATTCATTTTCTTTCTTTCATCTGTTCGTTCTGCCATCCATTTTCTTCCGTTTTCTTTCTTTGATTCTTTCATTCTCTTCTTTATTCAGCCATTTCATCTATATAAATCCTTTATTTTTCACTATATCCAGTCCAGGTCGTCCCAGAAGTGATGACAGTTGGGTGGCGCAGTTACTGCAAGATCCAGAGCTGTAACTCCTCCCGGCCCCCTATAAAAAGAGCTGTCTCCATAGAATTCCCAGAATTCATCTTGCAGTAGCTGCTGCTAGGATTGTCTTGGATACTGTCTCTGGATACTGCAGCTGAGCGGGGCATTCTAAGCCGCTGCACCTCTATTTCCACTGTTCCCGTGGACCCATTTATGCCTCCCAGCCTTTGTTGACGGGATGGTGAAGGTAGGGAGAACGCCAGGGTCGGGCGTTCACAGAGCTAAGCTCTGGGCCGCAGACCCTCTCTTAAAGGGTAGCCGGCCATAGGCGATGGTGAGCCTATTGGGGGGGGGACCACCTAATTGCCCGGGGTTTATGCCCTTACCTGTGCCCACTAGCTTTATTTTCATATGTTGTGCTTTTTACCTCACTTTTACGTCTTTTTTACCTCAGACTTTGTTGTTGCTGGCAGCTGTGCATACTCACCTTCCCTCGTTCCCTCACCTCTTCTCCTTCCCCTCCATCTTGTAGCTGTGAAGGGGGGGGCCGGGAACGGCGAGGCCTTGGCATGTTGTGCGGGCGCGCTCCGCGTCCGGGGAGGGGGCTCCTCCGTGGGCGAGGACGAGGACATGTGGCTCCCTGACGACAGTTGCTGTCTTCTGTATTTGAGACTTTGCATATTGTCCCTCCTAAAGCGGCTAAGAGGAAGCAGGGTGATTTATTCTGACCTGAGAGACAGAGGATTGTCTTCCCGGAACAGGTCCACTTTTCCAATATGAGGCTCGATTCAGAGAGACAAAAAAAAACTTCAGTTTTAGTGCCGATCTGTTTTTTTTTGTGAAATGTTTCCGTTCTCGTATGAGTGTACGAGCGATTCTATGCATGCATTGAAAACCTTCTATAAAGTTTCCGTCCGTTCGTACGGCAGATTACGAATACGAGGATGTCATTTTCCAGCGTGACTTTTCCGTTTCATTTTCACATTACAACGTAGGCTTTCGTTTTTGCCCTTTTCCCATTGTATCCTCCAACGAATCCTTTATGTTTCCCGTTCGATTCTGTTTCCCTTTTTCAATAAATATTCGTCCAGACGGAAATCCTTACGATCTAGCGCCTGCGCACTACAAACTTAACTCATTAAAGTGCTCGCCTACATATTTGCCACCCTCACTTCTACTACAATGTTTAGCTAAATCACTTAGCACTATCCTCCATCTTCCCATTTGGACCCTTAAAGCTCACCCAAATCACTTCTCGATCATGTGAATATTCATATTTAAATATTTCTGGGCCCATTAGTTTTGTGTTAATGTATTTTGTAAATGAAATGACACTGTAGCTTTTTTTTTTTTTTGGATTCCATCATAAAATATAAATTGTTTTAAAATGTAGAAAATTTCTAATTTTTTCAGCTATAAAATACAAAATACATAGCAATGGCAAGCCACAGAACATTATTCTTCATCTGTGGTCCCCAACGAGTTGCGCAGCTCCTGCATCTCGCCCACCAACTGAAGGACCCTGACACTCAGTTGTGCCACTCTGGCACGTGTGGTCCCTGTTAAAAAACTTAAATGAAAATATTGGTATAACCTTGTTGGGGTCATACTGCAGTGCCCCCCCCCTGTAGGGTCCAAACACCTAAATCTGGACTTCAAAAGCCAGAGGGCCCTCGCCACCACGGGCCGGGTTTTGCATAGTGCCCGATTAGAGAACCCCTGGCCCGCATTCTGCAGGCAAAGATCGGGCATCAGGAGCAAGGGCAGGAGTGGATATCCAGAATCCCCTGAAAGAATTTAAAAATAATAACATAAAATACACATTCTAAGCTACAATATTATTTAACATGTCATCAAGGGCTAAAAACAGCCATAGGTTAAGTCATGAGTCATCAACTATATTAATTGTCATACAGTGAAAATGGATTGATGGAATGTGAGCAAACTTACCCTGGAGCCATCCCCCAGATAATTCTCCTGACTCAAACTGACGAAATAAGCCGGAGCTCTGCAATATATAAGCATCATGGGACGACCCTGGATGCCCTGCAAGAACACTGAGGAATCGCATAGCTGGACCAAAGACTGCTTGTATGTTGTGTGAGTGGCACATCTTGCGGTTCCTGCAACCAAATATAAAATAATTACACAAAGCAAAGGTAACTGACTAAAACAATAACTCCTACAACTAATTAAGATTCAAGTTCAACAATCCAAATATAATTCACAAAGGACATAAGTCTAAAAAAATATAGCAATTATATGGATGTGTGGGAAAATAAATGTTTACATGCTAAGGACTAATTAAGGTCAGCATTAAAATGCTTCTATAAGGCATACATGAAATGTATTGATTCAGGTATGCATTGCTATACAACGTATGGCCTCGGCCATGCTGATACATGCAATGCCTTGGTGCTAAAGGCGCGCAGACTCCTCCACATAGCCGTCGGAAATCAGCTCTCTGAATCAGACGGAAACCCATCCCAATAATGGAAGTTATCTGAACGAACGAAAAATTTCCGATTTTGTTTGGAAAATGATCAGAACTAACGGAAATGTTCCAATTTGCTTCCGTTCATCGAAAGCGCATATACACATTTTCCTGAACGTTCATACGAATGAAAAATGAACGAAAAAAAGCAAAAAAAAGACTCACCCAAACTTTCACAGACAGCTACGGAAGTCCGGACGAATGTGTCTTTGAATCGAGGCTATGGTGTTTAAGGAATGGGAAAGACCTAATAAATTGCCATCGGTGCTTAAGAGTCTGGACAGGCGGTATCCCTTCCCTGAGGAGCTGGTCCGCCTCTGGTCCTGTCCTCCCGATGTGGATGCCCCTGTCTGGGGGGTTATCCAACACTGCGGTTATGCCGTCACCCGATACTGCTTCCTTGCGTGACCCTGCTGACAGGCACATGGATCAGCTGGCTTGTCATGTGTTTACCTTTGTGGGTGCTGGGCTTCGCCCTGTCTGTGCCGCGGCCGTTGTATCTTTGGCCATCAGGAAGAAAGTGCGGATCCTTGTTGATTTTGCCAAATCTCGCAAGCAGGCGAGGAGTATAAAGACCTTAAAGCCTGTGTGGACTTTATTGCTTTTGTTGTCTCAGCCATGGACGATAGTGTCCGGCTTGGTGCCAGGGCTTTGGCTCTGCTTGTTGCGCTTCGCCGCTCGCTCTGGCTGCGGCAGTGGTCGGCTGACTCTGCTGCTAAGAAGTCGCTCACTAATATCCCCGTCCTGGGGCTCAGGTTATTTGGGGAGCGTCTGGACCTTCTGGCCAAGCCCGTGCGACCCTTTCGGGGTTCTTCTGCCTATCGCTCCTTTTGAGGAGGAAGAGGCTCTTCATTTTCAGGAGGCCGCAGAGAATCCTGGGGATGAGGTAGGTCTCGCGGTTGACCCAATCCCTCCTGGGGAGCTAAATCCAAACCCCCTGCCAAGCCCTCTCAGGCATGAGGAGGCGCCCTCACCCATCCGGGTGGGGGGACGGCTGCTGCTTTTTGCTCACATATGGAGACAGCACATCTCGGATCGGTGGATTCAGGAGGTGGTGTCCTCCGGGTACAAAATAGAGCTGGCAGTTTGGCCGCCCTCAAGATTTCTTCGGTCGTGGATTTCCCGGAACGCCTTGGCGGCACAGGGCCTAAAGGTGGCCGTTCAGAGCCTTCTGCTATCTGTCCCGTGCCTCGCCAGGAACGGGGGCGAGGGTTCTACTCCAATCTGTTCACGGTGCCCAAGAAGGATGGAACGCTGCGACCTATCTTGGATCTGAAGGGTCTCAACAAGTTTGTCAGAGTCAGACATTTCCGCATGGAGACCTTACGGTCCGCGGTGAGCTCGCTTCGGTCCGGCGACTTCATGACCACGGTGGACATCAAGGATGCTTATCTGCACATCCCGATTTTTCAGGGGCATCAGAAGTTCCTGAGGTTTGCGCTGGAGGATCAGCATTACCAGTTTGTGGCACTACCTTTCGGGATAGCCTCAGCTCCCCGTGTGTTCACCAAGGTGCTGGCAGGCATCATGGCCATCCTGAGGAACCGGGGCATTCGTGTTCTTCCTTATCTGGACGATTTGCTGATTGCGGCTCAGTCCCTTCCGCAGGCCGAGAGCGACACCCGGACAGTGTTATCCACTCTCGAGGATTTCGGATGGGTAATCAATTACCTCAAGTCTTCTATCACTCCCTCAATGGTGAAGTCCTTCCTGGGCATGACGTTGGACACCTCTCAGGTCAAGGTATTCCTCCCCCAGCTGAAGTTGGAGGGCCTCCAGACGCAGGTGCAGGCCCTACTGGCTTGTCAGCGACCATCTTTCCGTCTGGGGATGAAGCTGGTGGGCCTCATGGTGTCCGGCTTCGAGGCGGTGCCCTTCGCCCAGTTCCACATGAGACCTCTTCAATTGAATCTGTTGAGCGGTTGGGGACCGGACGCAGGAGTCCCTGGATCAGGAATTTTCACTGTCCCCCATGGTCAGACAGTCTCTCTTGTGGGCGGTGGGAGATAATTACCACGGACGCCAGTCTGACCGGCTGAGGAGGTTTTTGGCAAACGCTTAAGTTAAAGGGTCAGTGGGGGCAGCAGGAGGCCCACTTATGCATCAATCTTCTGGTGCTGAGAGCGATTTGGTTGGTGCTTATCCAATTGACTCCCTATCTAAGGGGTCGTGCGATTCAGGTCCGCTCGGACAATCAGACGGCTGTCGCCTACAGCAATCACCAGGGCGGGACTTGGAGCAAGTCCCTCAGGAGGTGTCCCAGATTCTGTCTTGGGCCGAGGAGAATGTTCCCTGCATCTCGGCGGTTTACATCCCCGGGGTAGAAAACCAGGAGGCAGACTCCCTGAGCAGGGGGACTTCTCATCTGGGGGAGTGGTCTCTTAGCAACAAGAACTTTCACGCTCTGTGTCTCCGCTGGGGTCAGCCGGACGTGGACCTGTTTGCATCCAGACACAATCACAAGCTTCCAAGGTTCGTCTCCCTGTCAAGAGATCCTCTCGCCTTCGCCACAGACGCTCTGGCGATTCCGTGGACGGAGTTCAGGCTCCTTAATGCATGTCCTCCGTTTCCACTCCTGGGCCGAGAGCTGTACAAGATAGCCCAGGAGGGGGTACCAACCATCTTGGTGGCTCCTCGCTGGCCGAGAAGTTGTTGGTTCGCGGACATAGTTCAGATGTCAGTCGATCATTACATCATGCCCGACGACCCAGGGCTTCTCACACAGGGGTCGCTGCGGCACCCCAATTTACAGACGCTGGCTTTGACGGCCTGGCTATTGAGACCTCAATCCTAATGGAAAAGGGGCTGTCGGCCATGGTTGTACATACCATGATTCAGGCGCGGAAGAAGTCTTATTCCATGATTTACTACAGAGTTTGGCATGCCTACATTTCTTGGTGTGAATCCAAGAGTTTCCCTTGTCACTTTTTCTATTTCTAGGATTTTGGAATTTTTACAACATGGCTTAGACTTGGGTCTAAAGCTGAGCACCCTCAAGGGCCAGGTCTCGGCCTTGGCCATCTTTTTCCAAAGATTCTTTGCCAATCATAGACTAATCAGGACTTTTTTCCAAGGAGTTACCCATGTACGTCCACCGCGTAAACCTTTATTACCAGTGTGTGATTTGAATTTGGTGCTTTCTGCTCTCCAGGGGCCTCCCTTTGAGCCTTTGTGCGACGCTGCATTATCTGTCTTGACCCTAAAGGTGGTCTTTTTGGTGGCTATCACCTTGGTGCGGCGTGTGTCAGAATTGCCCGCTCTTTGTATGAAGCCTCCTTATTTTGAGCGGCATAAGGATAAGGTGGTTTTTCGCTTTAAACCTGATTTTTTGCCTAAGGTCATTTCTCCCTTTCATCTTAATGAGGAAATTGTTTTGCCTTCCCTGTGTCCAGAACCGTCTAATTCTAAGGAAAGGACCCTCCATGCCTTGGACGTGGTCAGAGCCCTTAAGTACTACCTGGTTGCGACTGAATCCTTCAGGAAGTCGGATTCACTCTTTGTTCTCACTGAAGGTTCCAGAAAGGGTTTGCCTCCGGCAGGGCTGTGGAGTCAGAGTCGAGGAAATTTTGGGTACCTGGAGTCGGAGTCGGAGTCTTTGCTTTTTTGTCATTCCTTTTCTCTCGTTCTTTCCTTCTTGCTTTTTTTTTTGCTGTCATTTCTTCCACTTTCATTCTGTCATTCCTTCTATTACTTTATTCATTATTTCTCTTTCTATCTGACATTCTCCCCTGTTTTTGTTCTTTCTTTTCTGTCTTATCTTTTCTTTACTTTTTTCCTTATACTTTCATCTATTTTTTACGCCTGTCTTCAATCGATTCTTTTTGCCATTTTATTTCCTCTTTCCTTTTTGTTATTATTCCCTTTCTCATTTTCCTTCTTGCTTTCTTTTTTCTGTCATTTCTTCCACTTCTATTAATTTATTTATTTTTTCTCTTTCTTTCTGTCATTCCCTCTATTCATTTATTTTATATTTCTCTTTCTTTCTGGCATTCCCTCTATTTCTTATTTCTTCTATACTTTGTCTTTCCGTATTGCTTCTATTATTTTTTTTTCTTTTTATTATCCTCAATATATGCAACTACTACCGCGTACGGAGTGAGACACTATTGCCCAGGGGCCCGCATAAAGCTGGAGCCAGCCCTGGTTCTGCAGCTATAAGAAAGCACAGAGGGCCAGGAGTTAATCATGTGCAGGAACAGGGAAGGAACACAGCCATTTGTCTGCACTTTTCACCCCTGCTGTATCTTCCTGTGAAAAGCCTCCGGGTGGGAGGGGCTAGACACAGCATTCCGCACCAATATGCAAATCCATTCCGCTGACACAGGACTATGCGAGCGAAGGAGAAAGATTACCCGGCTCTCTGCAGCGGAGGGGGGGGGGGGGGCACATGGCGGGAACAGCTCGCTGGCTTTTTATTGGGGTTGATTAAAGGTGCTTCTGGAATCCGCCGAAGCCGAGATTAAATTATCATTCCGCAGTCCATTTACTATCCATAGAAGAAAAGACTGGCAGGCTGATTTATTATTAGCGGCAAGTAGCGACAGATGAGCGTCTGTAGCAAGCTTTTCAGAGTGCCCGCTAGTAGTCACTGTGCTCGGCCGCTAGTTCAGAGCGCCTCAGTCGCTGTGCAGCATTGATGAATACATTGTGGGGAGTCGCTATATGACCAGTATAGCGCAGTATGGGAACGAATGTTAGCGACTGGTCAGTGCGACCAACTCACAGCATATTCATCAAAAAAACAGCCTCACACACCTCCGGCGCTCAAAAATGCTTCGCTGCAGCCCAGAGCGCCGGAGGCTGTGTGATTAAAGGCTGTTTTTTTCAGCATGTGTTCACCAGTAACAAAACGAAAACATATGGAATTACATTGTTATAACAATGTAACATGAACACATTAAATCCAGACCTGTCAATTCTGCATAAAAATATAAAACATGAAAAATGTTTTCAAAAATGGCATTTTCTAGGCTAGGGGAGGTCACAACATTATTTGAGAATTAAAAAAAAATTATGAAAAAAACCCTGTTTAAAGAGAAATAAAAGAACGTCTATTGAAATGTATGGGAGAGCGCCAGGTAGCGAGAGGTGATACCTGGCGCTCTGCAAGGCTGAACGCCGGCGGTGTACACTGAGGCTGGGATAATGATGAATCGGACGCTACATGGCGTTATCCCAGCCGCTCAATAGAATCTGCTTGATAAATGTGTAATTGCGTGCCGTGTCCGCTGTTTACTAGCCGCTACCTGTCATTTACAAGGCACTACCTGACGCTAACCCTTCATGAATAAGGCCCTATGTCCGGTCCACTATAGGCCCCAGAGCTGACAATTAAAGTGGACCAAAACCCAGGATTTTGACTATCCTGCCTTTAGGTCCTTTCCTCCTGGGCACCTCAATCAGGGGTTTGAAACCTCCAGGATTGCAGATGCCAACTCACTTCTTTCCTGTCCTACGGCGCATGCAAGCTCGTCCAATCAGTGTGCTCGGAGGCGCTGACGTCACATTGTCTAAGCCTTCGTTTAAGGCCAGCGAGCGGAGGCGAGTGGAGGCATCCCCCACTTCCCTCTAAGAAGGAGCGTGCCCACGCCGGCCATTCACAAATGCCTGGCACGCGTCCTGCTAGAGGGATATCGGGATGCAGCCACGGCCACATGGGCCATTGGACCAGGAAACAAGGTAAGTGTATGGAGAGACCTGGGGGGTTTCACACACCAATTTTGGATGCCCTGGGGGGAGGGAATCAATCGGCCCGAGAATTTTATAGAATGGGTTTCTGTCCACTTTAAAGTGGAAGAAAACTCAGCTCGATCGGCCTTGGAATCTTATAGCGTTGGTTTTGGTCCACATTAAAGTGGACCAAAACCCAGCTCGATCGGCCCAGGAATCTATAATATTCTCAGGCCCCCCTCAGACCCCCCAGGTCGTTCACTTACCTTACTTCCTGATCCAACGGCGCAGGGCCACGGCCACATCCCCACTATCCCTCTAGCAGGGCATGTGCCAGCGCCAGGCATTTGTGAATGGCCGATGTGGGCATGCTCCCTGTTAGAGCGAAGCCGTTGGCCTTAGTCGTTGTCTTAGATGGCATGATGTCAGTGGCTCTGAGCGCTCTGATTGGACGAGCAGCCGCGCATGCACCGTAGGACCGGGAAGAGGTAAGTTTCTTCGGGTTATCTGGGGGGTTTCATGCAGTGGGTCACCCCCGATTGGGGTGCCCCAGGAGAAAGGACCAAAACCCAGGATAGTCTAAATTCTGGCTTTTGGTCCACTTTAAACATTCAAACACAAGGAAACGCTTGGGCTAAGATAGAATTTCGTTTCGCTTTCATTTCGCAAGTTGTTTTAAAGGGGCTCCACTACTGTCTTCAGTTCATATATACAGGCCTCCAGGAATTGGGCTGATTCAGGTCTGAATCCTATTGCAGACTAGTTGGTTTGTGTGGTTTACATCTCAATGCTGGAGCCCAGTATAGGAGCCATGCTGCAATCCCTGGAGGAGGGCGGAAGGCGCCAGTGTCCATATTTGTATTTGGAAGGAAAGGCATGATTATAAGCCAGCCTGCCACTTTCCTGCATAACTATTGAAAATCCATGCTGCATCGGACAAGCAGAGGGAGAAACAGCTATTTCTCCTGCAGACACAGGGGGTTGTGTGGTCAGCCACAGCATGATCCTTGACTTGGAATTAAATAAAAGGTGGTTGTGGGGTCCAAGTTACAAAGAATGGTCGAGAATGGTCTAGATCTCAGCTTCAACAGCTTTATTCAGCAACACTGGAGGATCATCTGCATTGTTAGTGCCTTGGTGCTCTCAGTGCTTCACGGCCCGATCCTCACCCCGCCTCCTGCTTAGCTGTCTGTTAATGACAAGCACGGCGATCTCGCAGCTCAGCGAAGGAATACCATCCCGATTTTCCCGGAACTGCCCAGATTTTTATGACCTGTCCCGCGGCGCATGCTCTAGTCCCGCGCCGTCATGTCCCACACCATCGCCGGGGGTTTGCCGCGGCCTCTCAGACGCCCCCCCGCCGCCAGCCCCGAGTGTAAGCGCTCAGTCTGAGAGGCAGGGTTTTTTCTTCTATACTGTTATTTCATTGGTGGTTCAGTGGGTGGGGGCGGGACTCCAGGAAGGAGCCTCGCACAGGAGGGGAAATGGCCACACTGGTAAGTGTATTTGTCTGTGTGTGTATGTGTATGTGTGTGTGTGTCTGTCTGTGTGTTTGTGTGTGTGTGTCTATGTGTTTGTGTCTGTCTGTGTGTGTGTCTATGTGTGTGTGTGTGTGTGTGTGTGTGTGTGTGTGTGTGTGTGTGTGTCTGTTTGTGTCTGTCTGTGTGTTTGTGTGTGTGTCTATGTGTGTGTGTGTGTGTGTGTGTGTGTGTGTGTGTGTCTATGTGTGTGTGTGTGTCTGTCTGTGTGTCTATGTGTTTGTGTCTTTGTGTCTATGTGTGTGTGTTTCTGTCTGTCTGTGTGTGTCTGTGTCTATGTGTATGTGTGTCTATGTGTGTGTGTTTGTGTCTGTCTGTGTGTGCTTGTGTGTGTCTATGTGTGTGTGTTTGTTTCTGTCTGTGTATGTGTGTGTCTATGTGTATTTGTGTCTGTGTGTGTGTGTGTGTGTGTGTGTGTGTGTGTGTGTGTGTGTCTGTTTGTGTCTGTCTGTGTGTTTGTGTGTGTGTCTATGTGTGTGTGTGTGTCTATGTGTTTGTGTGTGTGTGTGTGTGTGTGTGTGTGTGTGTGTGTGTGTGTCTATGTGTGTGTGTGTGTGTGTGTGTGTGTGTGTGTGTGTGTGTGTGTCTATGTGTGTGTGTTTGTGTCTGTCTGTGTGTCTATGTGTTTGTGTCTTTGTGTCTATGTGTGTGTGTTTCTGTCTGTCTGTGTGTGTCTGTGTCTATGTGTATGTGTGTCTATGTGTGTGTGTTTGTGTCTGTCTGTGTGTGCTTGTGTGTGTCTATGTGTGTGTGTGTTTGTTTCTGTCTGTGTATGTGTGTGTCTATGTGTATTTGTGTCTATGTGTGTGTGTGTGTGTGTGTGTGTGTGTGTTTGTGTGTGTTTGTGTCTGTGTGTGTGTTTGTGTGTCTATGTGTGTGTGTTTGTGTGTCTATGTGTGTGTGTTTGTGTGTCTATGTGTGTGTGTGTGTGTCTATGTGTGTGTGTTTGTGTGTCTGTGTGTGTGTGTGTGTGTCTGTGTGTTTGTGTGTCTATGTGTGTGTGTTTGTGTGTCTATGTGTGTGTGTTTGTGTGTCTATGTGTGTGTGTTTGTGTGTGTGTGTGTGTGTGTGTGTGTGTGTGTTTGTGTGTCTATGTGTGTGTGTGTGTGTGTGTGTGTTTGTGTGTCTATGTGTGTGTTTGTGTGTGTGTGTTTGTGTGTCTATGTGTGTGTGTTTGTGTGTGTGTGTGTGTGTGTGTTTGTGTGTCTATGTGTGTGTGTGTGTGTGTGTGTTTGTGTGTCTATGTGTGTGTGTTTGTGTGTGTGTGTGTGTGTGTGTTTGTGTGTCTATGTGTGTGTGTGTGTGTGTGTGTTTGTGTGTCTATGTGTGTGTGTTTGTGTGTCTATGTGTGTGTGTGTGTGTGTGTGTGTGTGTGTGTGTGTGTATGTGTGTGTGTTTGTGTGTCTGTGTGTGTGTGTGTGTGTGTCTGTGTTGCCCCAAACTGTTAGTGTAACGAGGGATGCCCTATTTAATTCTTAGGTGGTGTTTCCCTTTAAGGGCGTGGCTGAGGGTGTGGCTGGGCGTAGCTTCTTTTGTCCCTCTTGACGGCTTTCAAAAGTTGGGAGGTATGGCGAAGGCCCCATTGCATCCCATTCATGGGCACTGCGCAGGCGCGAGATTGGGGGCCGCACACAGTGCCTGATAAGGATGCAAGGATTCCGCCTGTCGGAAGGTCAGCTGAAAACCGGGGGGACCTAGATGATGGATGCCCTGGTGAGGTGAGTAAATATTGCCCTAAGGTGAAACCGGAGGAAGGGAGCAAATTGGTGAGGCTTGGGGGAGGTTCTAACCTTTAAAGAGAAACACTGGAGCCGCCGGCTCCCTTCGGCACTGCTTGGCCATCCAGGTCGCTTAGACTTCCTCGGCGCAGAAGAGAGCTGAGCTTTCGTCCGAGTCTGTGTCTGCGTCAGAAGGAAGGTGAGTGAAGCGGGGGACCTGCGGCGTACACACAGCGGGGCATCCCAATTCGGAAAGTCAAGTTCATGTGTGTTGTTCCTCTTTAAGCCACTCTATAGCCTAAAGTGAAGTCTGTGTGTAATGCCCTGACCGCCTCCTCCCCCACATCCTGCCAGGGCGACCAGCCTCCATCATCTTTCCTCCTCCTTGTTGATGAGCTGGACATAGACCCTGGTGGCAGGGAAGAAGCCTGTGGTTTAGGCACAGTCTTCCCTTTAGGATGTAGGTCTGCTTAAATGAAGCCAATGTTTAACCGCTGGGCTGGCGCTGCCTTTGTGCTTTTGCTATGTGCTCAGCATGTTGCAGGGTGGCTCTGGAGCGGGAGTAAGTGCTCGGTGTACGGTTATGTCACAGGATGATTGCAGAAGAGATTTACAAACCCAAATGGTGACTCAGTGGCGTCCTTCTGTTTTCTCTGCAGAGGTGGTTGAAGACATATGGCTATCTGCTCCCACACGACATCCGACTATCAGCTTTACATTCAGGAACAGCTATGCAGGCCGCAGTGGCAACCATGCAGCACTTCTACGGGATTCCCGTCACCGGCGTGCTGGACCAAACCACCATTGAGTAAGTCCTAACGTCATCTCGCCATCCACACATCTGACCCTAGTCATTTACCTGCAGATCTTTGGGGGGTGCAAGCTGTGCAGTCACACAGGGCGTCATCCAGGACCCTCTGTAACAGGGGACTAGTGGACTGGCCATAGGGAGACCCAGGACAATGCCCGGTGGGCCGCTCTGCTTGGGGCCAGTTGGGCTGCTGCTTTTAACACCCACATTCAAACCCTGTTCCCTTTAGTCTCCCTCTCAGCCCCCTGTACCCACAAGCCAAGGAACCCCAGCTACAAAGCTATAGCCCCGGCAACATGGTAGGGGGAGAGGGGCCTCAGCAGGGAAGTGTCGGGCTGGCCAGGGGCTAGTAAAATCCAGGACTGCTTTTTGGCCCCAGTCCGCCACTGCTAGCAGCAGGGCCGGAGTAAGTGTGGTGGAGGCCCCAGAGTATTTTTTTCCTTTAAAATAATAGTCCAGCCAAGCTGGGCCGGCGTCAGCACCCGGCAAGCCCGGTCAGCTGCCGAGGTCCCCACCCATCGGGGGGCCCACTGACAGCTGGCACAATGTGGTTAAAGAACTGCACACACTTCCTTTCTCTGTCACTCTGCTCCATCCATCCCTGTCTACTCAGCTCTGTCCCATTGGTTGTATGTCACCTCTGCCTCAACCATCCCTATCCCCTGAGCCCTGACCCATCCATCCCTATCCCCTGAGCCTGACCCATTAATCCCTATCCCCTGAGCCATGACTCATCCATTCCTATCCACTCAGCCTTTCCCCATTCATCCCTATCCCCTGAGCCCTGACCCATTCATCCCTATCCCCTGAGCCCTGACCCATTCATCCCTATCCCCTGAGCCTGACCCATTCATCCCTATCCCCTGAGCCCTGACCCATTCATCCCTATCCCCTGAGCCCTGACCCATTCATCCCTATCCCCTGAGCACTGACCCATTCATCCCTATCCCCTGAGCCCTGACCCATTCATCCCTATCCCCTGAGCCCTGACCCATTCATCCCTATCCCCTGAGCCCTGACCCATTCATCCCTATCCCCTGAGCCCTGACCCATTCATCCCTATCCCCTGAGCCCTGACCCATCCATCTCTATCCCCTGAGCCCTGACCCATTCATCCCTATCCCCTGAGCCCTTACCTATCTATCCTTGTTCTCTTAGCTCTGTCCCATTCATCTATGTTCCCTCTTCCTCAATATTTCCCCTTTCATGTGAGACCAAACTAAAAAATAGCTCCTGACCCGCGACTATCCCCCGCAAAGGGGCCCATTGAGACCATGCTGCCTAAGGGCCCACAGAAACCTGCAGCCGGCCCTGCAGCCAAGTAACTGATTGGTGGTTGTCTGGCACCCGCCTACTTACTGGAACGTCAGATCGTTTCCCTTGTGTGGGTGCGTGCTGCTCGGGAACTCCTGCTTTGCCATTCTGGGCGGGGGGTAGTGTAGTCACCCAGCTGGTCCAGCAGAAAACAGTTCCCTGCATTGAGCTGCCAGCGGCTGTGCTTGGTGGCTTATGTGCAGTGACAGCTCTGCACCCATCACTGTAGCGTTGCTGATGGCGGCTTTGCTGCTCTAGACGTCCTGCCCTGTGGTGGCTTTGGCTGCCCAGGCACACGGAGGGCCCCCATTGCCGCTGATAGCTTTGTTGCCGGCCCCGCGGCCTGCCAGAGCAAAGACTGAAAGCCTCCTGGACCAGACCATAACCCATAGGTTGGTGGAGACCCCCTTTGCAGGGCAAGTGCTGGAGGCCCCGGGGCTCGCGCCCCCTCATAATCCGTCCCTGGCTAGCAGATACCATTCAGGCGCCCTTTTAGAGACAACTCTTAGCAGGCTCCACAGGTCTGCCCAGAGTCTATCCCATTTCCATCCCGGTGCTGCAGCTTTATTCTCTCTTCTGTCCCTCCATCCCTTATGCTGCATTGCTTCTGTCACCCTTTCTTTTCTACATTCAGTTATTCTTTCTCTCTTTTCCACATTGTCTTTATTTGCCTCTTTCTTTTTCTCACTCATCTTTCCTCCTCGAAATCATCCTCCTTCTTCTCTTTTTTTACATGCTCTTTATCCCCATCTTTCTTTTCCACACTCCTCTTTTCCCACATTATCTCCTTTATTCTCTATGTAGAGGTGCACCTGTAATGAGGCCATGTGAGGCATCCGCAGGCGGCGGCACTGCAGAGAGGGCAGCAGTTGTCCTTCTTTTTAAATTATTTTGTATTTATAATGTATTTACATTTTTTTCTCAGCAGCCCTGGACCTGTCTCCGCTCCCTTCCCTTCTGCGTAGCTTTGTTGAAAAAAGGAGGGGTGTCTTTCTATAGTTTGCCTCGGGTAGCAGAGAGTCTAGGTTCACCCCTGTCACATTCCCTCCTCTTTTATCTCATTTCCCTCCCTCCTTTTTTCAAACACATTCTCTCCTTCCTTTACTCTGTTTCACATTCACTTATTTGTGTTTTTCCACAGTTTTTCTACATTCTCACTTTTTTACATTTTCTTCTTTTTTTCTCTTTTTATATCCCCTCCTTTGTTCTTTCTTTTTCTCTTCACTGCATCTCCTCTCTTAGACATTCCTTTCTTGTTTCTATTTTCCACAATATCTCCTTCTCTCTCTATTTTCCACAATTATATCTATATTTCTCTCTCTTTAATACATCTCCATCACCTTTTTTCCCACGTTCTTCACTATTTATTACCCTTTTTTTCACACTCATCTCTTTTCTTTTCTTTCTACGGTATCTTCTTTATTCTATATTTTCCTTGTTCTCTTATTTATTCCCTATTTTCCTCATTACCCTCTTTTTTCCACAGTGCTTATTTGTTTCTCTCTGTTCCACATCCTCTTTATCTTCCTCTTTCTTTTCACAATCCCTCCCTTTTTTCTACATTATCTCCACCATTCCCTCTTTTTCATATTCCATCTATATATTTCTCTTTTACGCATTAGCTCCTTCTTTCTTTCTTTTCAACATTCTCTTTATTTCCTTTTCTCTTTTCCACATTGCTTCCTTCTTTCTCTCTGTTTCACATTCTCTTTATTTCCCTCTGTATTTTCGCCACTCCATTCATTTTCTCTTTTTTCTACATTATCTCCTTCATTCCCTACATTTCATATTTCCTACTTTCTTTTTTTACCCTATTCTCTTCTCCTTCTCTCTTTCCACATTCTCTCATTCTTTCTCTTTTTTTCCACATTTTCTTATTTTACTGTTTCCATATCCCCTCTTCTTTATTTCTTTTTCAACTTTCTCTTTATTTCCCTTTCATTTACCCCCTGCGATTCGCCCCAAAACTAGCTTCTGTCAGCTAATTAGCGAGACTTGTACCGAATGGTGCGACAAAGGAAATCTGAATGTCATAACTGGTGCAGGCCACACCCCCGCCTCTGCCTCGCTGCCCAATCAGAAAGGCCTGGAGGGGGCACTCATAGAGCTAAAGGTATGCTGGGATGTAGCTGTGGCACAGAGACGTGGCGCAGGCACGATGGGCTGGTGAGTAGATCGGGCGATCTGGGGGGTTTCACACAGCAGGGAAGCACCCCCCAAGAGTTTTATAAACTCTCTTTAAAGTGGACCAAAACCCACCCTGAAGTCTATGAGACACCAGGGCAGGCATACTCGCTCCCCCTGGGATGCTCGCTGTATGAAACCCCACAGGTCACCCGAAAACTCACCTTGGCTCCCGTTCCGACATCCCAGCTATTTCTTTAGCAGGAAGCGCGTGTAGCCAATGGCGCACGCTCTGAGGAGTGAGGGGGGTTCTTGGACCAGGTTGGCGTGGCATGTGAGAGGTGAAGGTGCACTTACTTATTCAGCCGTCGCTGGTCTCCAGTCATGACCCTCCTTGTAGCAAACAACAGCGTCTTTATTACATGCCCACGCCAGGCATTTGTGAATGGCCGGCACAAGCGCACTCCCTGTTAGAGGGTAGCGGGGGATGCGGCTGCCAGCGAGCTCAGATCCACTCGCATTAGATGAGCTCCTGGCCGAAGGCGCTGGAGCGGATCCGAGCGTGCTGATTGGATGAGAGGGCTGCGCATGCGTCGTAGGATCGGGGAATGGTATGTGAGATCGGACGACCTGGGGGGTTTCACACTATCACTGTAGGTTCATATTATGAGGCTATTTATGGGTTACAGTATTGGGTCTGTGTTTACATGCCTTGGGTATTGTTTCACTTTTTTTACTATTTGATTAGCATATAATTTTTAGGGATAAAAAATAGATTCCTTATTATTATTTTGGGTTATTTATACATACACACACTTTTTGTGTCGGCACAAAAAACCTAATGTATGAGGTATATTTATTTTTTATGTGTATTTGGCAGTAGTAACTGTCCATATTTATCCGCTATTTATTGGGTATACTATGCATGGGGGACTGAGGGGGCTCTGCTTTTAATTGTCCTTGTATCTGTAGTATGTATGTATGTAGTTTTTTGCTAAATAAAATTGATTTATCAGATGTATTATTGTGGCGCTCCCAATTTTAGGTGCGGGAGAATCTCTTCCTTTCACCTTCACCTCTGTTCATAATGTTTTGACATGAGCAATTATAATTGTGATGTTTTCTCCTCGCTGTGTGAATCAGGCCTCACCGAGGTGTCTGCTCCTTATTTCTTCTCTAATGATCATGTAGGTGGATGAAGAGGCCTCGCTGCGGAGTGCCTGACCTTCCTCATTTAAGCCATAGGAGAAGGAACAAGCGCTATGCACTAACGGGGCAGAAGTGGCGGCAAAAGCACATCACATACAGGTAGGCATTATACTGTATCAAAAGGGATCTGCTGGGCCTTAAAGTGGGCCAAAACCCAGGATTTTGACTATACTGGGTTTTGGTCCTTTCCCCCACTCAGGGGTGCTCCGCTGTGTGAAACCCCCCAGATCGCCTGAAGAAACTCACCTCTTCCCGGTCCTACGGCACACGCACAGCCGCTTGTTCAGTCAGTGCACTCGGAGCCGCTGACGTCACGCCATCTAAGACGGCGTCTAAGTCCAGCAGCTCCGAGCGCACTGGCAGCTGTATCCCCCGCTTCCCTTTAACAGGGAGCGGCTATTCACAAATGGCTGGCACGGGCCTGTTAAAGCTGTGGCCCGCGCATGCGCTGTTGGAGCGGGAACAAAGGTGATCGAACAGGGGAGGCGTTTTCACACATTGGGGCATCCTGATTTTGGATGCGCCAGGGGGGAGCAAATCGATCTCCCGGGCTGATCGAGCTGAGTTTTGTGCCACTTTAAGCTGAACCTTCAGCATCATTTAATGAAAAGCCCAAACCCTTAAAAAACGATTCCCCAGCATCTAAAATTAAAATAGTTTACATTTTAGTTGCTTACTTTTTATTCTTTCCCCCATTGGGCTGCAACTCTGTTCAAGACTCTAGGATACGGGTGCCGCCATCTTGCCTCAGAAACATCACACAATGAGGTAGAGGAGTGGGGTGAAAAGTTCAGGGGGCGGGGTTATAGCTGTGCTTTGCACAGACAGAACAGAGCCGGGGTCAGGAAAAGGACAGCAATCCCAGAATGAAGAGCAGCACAGTCAGAAGTCACTTCCTGTTTGCAGGCAGCCTGAAACTCAATGTGCCACCATCTTGGATGTTTAAAGGCTCAAAAAGGCAGTAGATGCAGGTAGGGTAGGATGATTTTTAATGTGGGCAATCTGTATGTACAGGTGAGGGATACATATAAGATCGGCTCTTATCACGGCTGTATTTACCATTAGGCGACCCTAGGCACGTGCCTAGGGTGGCAACCTGGAAGGGGAGAGGGCGTTGCCCTTACTACTATAGTAAAGAAAGGAAATTAAAACTCACATAGCCAGAACATTAATGCCTCCTAACAAGCCACAGAAGGATGCAGAGTGTTTTTGTGTGAAGGGGGTATAATCGGTTGAACACAGGCCAGAGCATCTCCCCTCCACTGGTGTGGTCATGTGACTCCTGTATGTCAGAACGCAGTAAAAGATGGAACATGCTTGCCTGTTTTCTGCATGCCACCTTTGTGCCCTCTAGCCCATTGCACTCTTTCCCCCTACACACTTTTTTATATGGACCTTAACTTAAAAAAAGGAGGCGCAAAGCACATAAAGTGCCTAGGGCACCATGAACACCAAATACGGCCCTGGCTCTTATTCAGGGTGAAGGTCCGCTATTGTGTAATAAGGTGAATAAGTTCACAGAATCTCAGAAGATACTGGCCAGACGAGGTTAGTACCAGGCAAGTGGGTGGAGAGCTTCTCCAAACTTTCATAGATACTTTAGTTAAAGTTTTTTATGTTAGTAAATACCAGCCACTTCATTTTGAGATCCTTTCAGACATACTGAGAAGGCAAATTGAGGTTCTTCAAACTCCTGTGCTGTAAAGGTAAGTAGTAAAGTAGAGAAGCTCTCCATACTTTAGTAAATATTGGACAAGGGAGGTGGAGACATTCTCCGAACTCTAGGTAATTCTGGGTAAGTAAGATTGAGACACTTTCTAAACTATATTAAAGAGGAACAAAACCCCAAAATTTTTGGGTTGGGATTTGGGATGCCCCGCTGTGTGTATCCCCCGGGATCGCTGACAAACTCACCTTCTCATGGTTCCAGCCCTTGTGCCATTCAGATTTCTTTAGCTGCACCAAGCTAAAAAATCTGCATAGAGGGGATTGTCTACAGACACATTTCTGCTAACCTTTAGCTGTGGGCGTGCTTGTGCCGGCCACTAAGATAGGCCTTGTGTGGGTACGTGCTCCAGATAGAGGTATGCTGGGGGTGAGGCCGTGACGCCAAGACAAGTTAATCGGGTGATCAGAAGTGGGAATTTCACATGGCAGGGCATCCCCAATGCGGGATGCCTCATAAAGAGGGAGACCACCGCCCCTCAAGTCTTGCTTCTATTTAAAGGGTTACTAAACCCAGAGAAAAAAAATATGCAATATCCTTCTGTCTTGCACATCTCGCCTGGGTCAGTCCGATACTCTGAAACCTCCCAGTTTAGGAGAATGTCACTCCCGGTGCCTGACGTGCCTTCCCACCCCTCATGCCAATCAAACAGTGGTGTTGAGGCCCGCTCCTCCATTGCAATGAATGTATGGTGCGTGATTCGGCAGAAGCTCGCTGTTAGTTGGGGAGCGGGGAGCATCCCCCACCTTTGACTCCAAGCGCCTGCCTTGGAAACTGGGAGGTTTTTGTGCACAGGACTTCAGCTACTGCCCAGGAGCCAAGGTGAATGCCTGTTTTTTTGGGGGTTAGTAACCCTTTAAATAGCTACTGCGCAGGAGCCAAGGTGAGTGCCTGTTTTTGGGGGGGTTGGTAACCCTTTAAATAGCTACTGCGCAGGAGCCAAGGTGAATGCCTGTTTATTGGGGAGGGGGGGGGGGGTTAGTAACCCTTTAAATACCAGTGAAGTTGAGATGATCTCTATACTTAAAGAGGACCAAAACCCACACTGGAGTCTATGAGGGTAGGCATACTCACTCCCCCCGATGGGGGTGCCCTGCTCACCGGAAAAACTCACCTTCGTTCCACATCCAACGCCGCATGTGCGAGCAGCGGCCGCACCCTCGCTAACACTTTAGCAGGGTGTGTGCATGCGCCAGGCATTTGTGAATGGCCGGCGCAGGCACGCCCCCTGTTAGAGGGTAGCGGGGGATGCGGCCGCTAGCGCACTCGGATCCGCTTGCATTAGACAAGCTCCTGGACGAAGGGGCTCAAGCAAATTAGAGTGCGCTGATTGGACCCCCCATCCAATCTTTGCCTCCCCCCCCCAGTCCCCCTATGCCCCACCCCACTGTACCCCCTCACCCAAGAAACCCCAACCTAGGTTCTGACTGGTCATGGGCCGACCTGCAGCTGGTAGAATCTCAGGCTGACCCCTGGGTGGAGAATTTTTCCTTAGTGTGGTCAGAGCTGTTAGAGGGTGGTGAAAGGATGGGGGACATTGTGTGGCTGTCCTGTGTTTCCTTATACATGTCCCTTTTTCTTCTTACAGCATACACAACTACACTCCCAAGGTGGGGGAAATCGACACGCGGAAAGCGATCCGTCAAGCCTTCGATGTGTGGCAGAAGGTGACGCCGCTGACATTTGAGGAAGTTCCATACCATGAAATTAAAAGCACACAGAAGGAGGCAGACATTACGATATTTTTTGCCTCTGGTTTTCATGGGGACAGTTCTCCCTTCGATGGGGAGGGGGGATTTTTAGCGCACGCCTATTTCCCTGGACCAGGAATAGGGGGCGACACTCACTTTGATTCTGATGAACCCTGGACTCTGGGGAACTCAAATCATGATGGTGAGTAATCTTTCTTGCATTCCATTGTATTTTGAAATTCAAAGTTAGGATCAGTTCAATTATATTCATACATTTTTTTAAGCGATTGGCCCCTTACACTGACCAGGTCTCAACAGTGCAGCTCAGCACCCCTATTTACTTGAGCCTATGAAGGCTATAAAATACATTTATATATCCCAGTGAGCTGCTGAATTAAGCCGCTGTTGCTGAAATTACATTTTTTTCTGTAGCTCAGTCCTTGGATTTTATTTATTCATGACCACCTTTTTTAACACTGAAAGGTGGCCCTAGACCAAGATGAAGGGAAAAAACAGACAAGCAAATTACGGAGCACCTATCCTCCCCTGCACACACAACCATTGTCTGGTGCAAGAGGGGTGGAGACATAACAGATCCACATCTCAAAACTAAAAATAAGTGGTCATGAATAAATCAAATTCAGGGCTACAGGAAAGGGGCTAAATCTCAACAACAGCATTTTATGAGCATCTGTTTAAGAAAAAGCAAAGGTAAGGAAATTACATTTCTTATTTAATTTTCTTAATAACATGAAATAGAAAGTTAAAAGGGGCTTTTTAGGATTTTTGATCTTGTCTACAGTTGTCCTTCAAAGACATAAAGGGTGGGGCTAGTGGGTAGATGCTGTTGTCTCCTTCCTGAAGCCTGACTGGCAGCACACTGCTGATGTAGTCAGCCCCATAGAGATTCTATAATAGAAGGAAGTGACATTAAGAAATTAAGGTGTAACACATAAAGGAACCCCTATCCTACCACTTCAGCATAAGACTCCAACAGCCAGATTTAGTCAGTAATTGGGTGCTTTAGTAGAAGATGCCAGCGGCTGATGACCCCCACGCATACACCACCGCCAGCGCAAGATTTTCTTACTCCCCAAGTCCAACCCAAACCTAATAATATTTTCTGGGTTTAGCAGAGAGAGAAGCATAACATACATTTTAGACAATCGGTTATTCCGACCATATGTCCAGACTTCTTCTCCATACCATACATCAACCAAATCAAGGCCAGTATAGCTGTAACAGACCTCAGGGCAGGCTACTACAAAATACATACATCTGATCACCTCTTTCGAAGTAGAACATACAGAGAATAGGGTGAGGGATCAACAGGAACCTACATTTTCCTTGGAGAAAGAATGGAACAATTTAAAAATACCGCACATACTTTTAAAGCGGACCAACACAACCACCTAGAATCCCTCCCCAAGCATTCTGGATGCCCCCCCCCCCTCCCCAGCCTGTCTGCTGTGCTTTAAAGACCGATAGCCAGATAGCCACTAGTGTCTGCTCTTTTGTGGACAGGGTTTTCTTAGGTGGCCAGAAATCAGTCAGGTAACCTGTGGGGACCAGTAAAAGTCCTCCTGGATGCCTTCTTCAGAAGTAGGTGTTGGCAGAAGCAGTGGGACCCCGGCACCCAAGAAGCACTTTGAGGACAGCTCTTAGATCCTTTCAGGATATCTCTGTTAACATCTAGGAGAAAAATGCAATGTGTTGCAAAAGGTTTTTTCTAATGATATGGTTCAATGAGTCCTGGATGGCTGGTTTCCCTTTAGGGTGGAATAAAGCATCAACCTTATTTTGACCCCACAGCCATCCTGTGAAGAAGCCTGTCTGGAACAATGTATATAAAAAAGTAACTGTATTGTTGGATGTAGTTTAAGGAGATAAGATTTTTAAAGGTTTTTACTATTGTCTACCACAGCAACTGCCAGCAAAAGGAACCTCCTGGGCCGCTCAGTACAAGTCTCCAGCAAAGGTAGCCAGTAGAAAACCTCCTGGACAATTACTTTAGCATGAACCACTGTTGGTAGCAGCCAGGTGTGCTAGTAGAATGGCCCCTGGCTACTATTTCAGGAGCAGACACCAGCATCCTGATGTAGCCAGTAGCAGGTGCCACACAATCAATAGTTCACGTCTGGCTAAGCTGACCTTTTCTTTAGAGGGACAAATTTGGGATGCTTAAATTGTGACAGCTTAAAGTCATTATGCAGCCAAAAAAAGCAAACGCTAAGTTCACCTTTAATCCCCCCCACAGGCGATCACTGCTATTACCAAGCGCTGTCACTTACTAGAATGCCCAATCCAAGTTCTACGCCCTCCTTCATTCACGGCAATGGAGGGGGGCGTGCCTGTGACGATAGTGAGGGGTTGTCCGGGGTGTTCTGAATGGAAGCGAGCCGTGGACCATGGCAGAAGCTGTGTGGGACTTGGATTGAATGCTCCGCTAAAGAGGAACAACACACATGAATTTGTGTGTTTCCTCTCAAATTGGGACGCTCCCCCCAGATTGCTCTGTTTTACTCACCTTCTTTCCGCTCCCTCGGTGCCAAGAGCAAGTGCGCTAAATGGCTCAGCACTAGCTGTCACTCGGCTCTCTTTCGCGCTAAGGGCAGCTAAGCCGTCTGGGTGAGTGGCACCGATCCCATTCAGGACGCGCGCAGGGCTAGTGGTGGGTGAAGATGTGGCCAGAACCCACAGACGCAGCGAGGGCTCTGGGAGAGGTTGAGTGTCCCAGGGTGGTTTAGGGGGTTTTCACACATCCCAATTGGGATGCCTCAAAGACTGGAACTAGGGAGGCCCTGAAGTCTTTTAGACTCCAGGGCCTCTGATGTTCCTCTTTATGTGTCAGCACACCAGAATAGCAGTGATTGCCTGCGGGGAATTAAGGGTGAGTGTAGTGTTTGGGGGTTTTTTTGCCTGCAGAATGACTTCACTAGGTTAATAGATAGCGACAGCATTGTGTGTTGTGTGGCAAATGTTATAGAACATTAACCTAGTGATGTCCACTCATGGCAACTTCTTCTCCTTTAATACCAAAAATAAATAGTGCAGTTATCCATTCCTTCAGCTTCTAAAGAAATCTTCATTCAAGGTCTGCCAATATTGAAACCAGGGTGTACTGCCATGTAAAGACATTACTGCTCATTCTCATAAATGTACACCATATACACCACATGACCATTCCCAGGTGACCCCACTCTAACTCGAAACCTCCCAAAATGGCACCATGGATTGGCAGCCTGGACTAGGTAGCTCTGATTCAGGAAGATCTTCCCATCTCTAAGCCCTTGAGTGGTGTCCTTTTTGTCCTGGTTAACAATATATAACCATATACCCTGTAAATGTACCACTACCCAATGTACTCACCAATTACTTGATGTATGTATCCTCCATGACAAATAGGATTGTTTGTATGTATGTAATGTATATACTTGACATAATAATTCTAATTCTGATAAAGCAGTTCCAGGTATAGGCATAACTATAGGTATGTTGTGCCTTGTGCAGAGATGTAGCTAGGCTTTCTGGCACCCAGGGCAAAGATTTGAAATAACGCCCCCCACCTGTGCTCACACCCCCCTGACTTGCTGCACCCAGGGCACATGCCCCCATGCCCCCCCTAGCTACTCCCCTGCCTTGTGCAACCTTTGGCACAGGTGCATAATGGAAGATACAGCCACCAGCATGGCCTTACTGTTTGTACTAGGGACTATTCTTCTTCTTGTAGCAGTAAATGATTATCAAAGTAGGACCTGAGTAGCTAGCCATTATGCTAGTCATTCATTGTAGATAGCCAGCTTTAGGTAAGCTGTATGAAATAGAACTTACCTAAAGTATATCATGAAGGACCCCAAACCCGGGCATATAATAACATTGTAACATTTCCTATATTGATGCTTGATGTCGTTCGAAAACTAATAAAGACAGAAAGCAAATACAGTCCTCCTAAACACAGGCCTGCTCCTAGTAAAACCTTTGCACTCCCTTTTATGCCAGTGAATCCTGCCCTATTATAACACATTTTCAGAATGAATAAGCACTTGAAGGGCTGTGCTTCTAAATGCCACCCTAATCACACCAAGCAGTGGCATGTGTTTGTGGTTCTATCTGAGCTCCTAAGGATATTTCTTGGCAAACATAATCTTGGTAGACTGGAGACATTGTTGAATTTCTCATGCTGCTCCTCCATCCGTATTGTTTTATGATGTGTTTGCAGTTATCTGTAATTAGCGACAATGACAGTAATAGCTCCCTTTCCCTCGGTAGCGCAATACACACAATTCATTGTGACGCTGTGCAATGTATTTTAAATGCCTTTTCAATTCAGTGAAACATTAAACATTGAGACAAAGCCAATTCGAGATACATTGAGATATAGCCACCTGAATAGTCTTTCAGCTACTGTTCACAACACTAATCCTAAATTGACCTGATGTCTTCTTTATGAAACCTATATCAGTGGGAAACAGTATACAGTATATTAGCTACTTTCCAGGTTCTAATGCCCTTCTGACCTGAAATCAGACCTGGAGGGGCCATGTAGCAAAGCAGAGGGTCAGGAGATCTAGTATCGCTAAGACATGATTTGAACATGGGTGTTCTCCTGTGGGTTCCTCAGTTCCAATTCCCTTCTGACCTGAAATCAGACCTGGAGTGGCCATGTAGCAAAGCAGAGGGTTAGGAGGTCTAGTATCTCTAAGACATGGTTTGAACATGGATGTTCTCCTGTGGGTTCCTCAGTTTCAGAGGGATATATATAAGCCATCATTCTGATAGGACAACAGCTGCATAAACAGCAGTGTAGGAACAGGCAGATGCAACCAAGCTCTATAAAATGCTTGCAAAAACTGTAGAGCTTCCCTAATACTTTCCATGAATTTAAGGAGCTGCTAGCTACTCAGCCCTGATATACAGAAATTGAGGTTTCATTTGACTCAACTTAAATAGGTCCATGGAGGGGAATACATAGGTTTCACAGGGCCCCATAGCCAAACTCACATTGCCCATAAATGTAAAATAATATGTGGGCCTCCCTTGCACCACTCCATCCTTCTGTGCGCAGCCTCCCGAGACATTATGTGCACAGCCTGGGGCAGTGGCCAGAGGGAGGCACCTGGAATTGAATTAATTCAGCATTATTTACGATGTATTAATATGCAGAGCAATTTATGCTGTTTGAAAAGGGAACAGTGAATGTGGTGTAGATGATTTTGGATGATCTTTGAGGTTCACACACATGGGCATCCCAAGTCAGGGCTGTGGTCTGTTTGCAGTGTTGGCACAGTGTGGGGCCTGGGGGGGGGGTGCCAATGGGGCCAAATTCTTCCTAAGCACTACAGTGTTAGAACACTGTCTGCAGGGACCACCAGGAGCCAAATCTGGGGGTAAACAAGGAGCTGGCATCTTAGTTCCACCCTGCTGAACCTACAGCTCTGGTCCCTGGAGCCCCCAGCAGATAGGGTGTCAATTCTGCATACTGTGGTAGTGCCGACTGGTGCTTTTGCCACAGATGCTGCAAGGTGGGGGAAAAAAGCTTGAATGGGGCCATCTTCTCTCAAGGGCCCAGTAGCAGCTGCCTCTCTTGCCTCTACGGTATGTACGCACCTGGTTCCATGTTAACCTGGGGTCAGGAAGTGGGGTGGATGCTTTCATTTTGCAATGATTTAATGGTTTAGGCATTGGCACATTGCAATAAATAAAGGTGGTGGCCTATTTGGGGTATGTTTCCTTGACTTGGGAGGCAATTACAGGAACCCTTTGCCAGCAGTTGCAGTCCCTTCTTACTGTAGATGAGCATCTGTTACTGTTGCCCTCTGCTTCACAAATATTCAAAAAAGCAACTGTATTGTCAGACACTAAAATTGAGGTACCAGTCATATATCCCAAGTGCAGTGACCATGCTGAGCCCTGCATTTGCTGCTAGGTGGTCGTGGAAGACCCTCTGTAGAGGGGGGACTTGCTATGAATCTTTTTCATTGCTGTGAGCTAGGGCAGAGTCTACCCAACCTTGTCAGCCATGTAACCATGTCAGCAGTCGTTGGGCAGATTTATGTTAGGAAACTGGAGCAGAACTGGAGCAGAGATGGCGCAAAACAGAGGATACAATCTTGACCCAACTTTGCCCTACTTCCACTCCATTGTTTTGTTCAGCTTGCCTAAAACTAACCCATGTCTACCCAATAATGATATTCCACTCTCTTCAAATGGGAGTTTGTTCTGGATATCTGTAGCAATGGTCATTTATTCTGTACCCCAGGTCACTGCCTGCCACCACATTAGTATGATGACCAATCAGCACTTTCTTTGAAATGCTTTGGTTGGCCAGCTTACATAGATACTGTAGTATGATATAGAACAAATTGTCCACTTTAATCCCTCAAAACCCCTTTTTAGGTTGACCACTCTGCATGGCAGGGTAGAATTTGTTCAACTTAAAGGGAAAGTCCACTTTTCTGAACTTTTGCAAAAAGACCCTAGATCAGTATTTTTGTTATACAGTATATGCCTAAGCTCCCCTGCTTACTGCCATTTGCTCCTCTGCTGTCTGTCATTCTGCTGCAGGTCTGGCGTCTCTCTCGTCTCCACATTGGAACCCCCCCCCCCCCCCCCCGGGGTTGTTTGTGGCGTAAGAGACCAGACCAAGGTGCTATGAAAAGTCATTCCGCTTCTGCTTAGAAAGTCAATCAAAGTGGACTTACCCTTTATAGCTCTGATGACATTAGAATTGCTTGGTTACATTATTATGAGTGATCCTGTGTGTCTCTTTCCTGCTACAGGTAATGATCTGTTCCTTGTTGCTGTCCATGAACTCGGTCACGCCTTGGGCTTGGAACACTCCAACGACCCCAGCGCCATCATGGCACCCTTCTACCAGTATATGGAAACGCACAATTTCAAACTTCCACAGGATGATTTACAAGGAATTCAAAAAATTTATGGTGAGTTGTCCCCCTGATGAGCGAAAAATAAGGGAAGATGGGACTGATTTTCTAGAAATGTAATAATCCCAGCTAGAGGAGTAGCTAGGCCTTCTGGCACCCAGGGCCGAATCAAAATGGTGCCCCACCTGTGCTCAGGTGCTCCCCTGACCTGCTGCTCCCGGGGCACATGCCCCCCTGCCCCCTCTAGCTACACCCCTGATCCCAACAGCCTTTGGGTGGTCAGTGAAGATTTATACCAACAAGGCTTTCACGTCTTTGCTTGCGATACCCTCCTTGCTTTTGCTTCCCATTTGATCCTTCCAACACCAAAAAAAGGGGGCCAAACAACAAGCACTTAAGGACATCTTTTTTAGTAGCGGTGCAATAATCTACTTGACTTAGGAGTCAGTTGTAGGAGTCTTTACGTAGGTATATCATTAAAATATGGCCAGCTCACCACCTCATATGGGAGAGACAATTGCCAAGTTGTATCAAGCTTGCTTCCTCATGGGGAGAGCTTTCCACACCTTACTAAAATCCGAAGTAGAGTCTCAAAGCTGAAATCCTTCCCTTAGGGGTATCCTGATTTTGGGGGTTTGCACTGGGGAAGAACAGACTGGTGGCAGTGGGAATACTGTGAGGTGCTACAGAGTATGGCTAAGCTTATCTACAGCTTAGCCTCAGCCGTGTGATCAAGGTAAATTTATGGGAAAACCATTTCAACCCATACCTGGCCCCACTGTTCCCCACAGCCAAGATAGTTCATGGTCTGCCCCCCAAATGTTATAAAATCAACATTATAGCTGTTTAGGTTTATAACCACCCCTGCCCGTCAATACTAATGCTTCTGTACAGTTGCTTTAAAGAGGCGCCTTATCCACCAATGGCCATGATTTTTCTCTGCAAAGCTACAGCCTCAGCCATAAAGCACACTTGTTTACCAACTAGGGAGCACATTAGGGGTAAGACTCAGCAGGGGGGAGTCTATCCTGGTTTTTAGAGGAGTGTTTAGATTTCCCCACACAAGGGGACCGGTTTTTCCCTTGCTTTTTAGCTCCATATTGCTGAGAGCTTGACGTTGTAGTTGGTTGGCACTGGGAATACAGTTAGGGAGTTCTCGTCATTCCGATATTAGATGCCTGAAGGTTATTCAACTCGCCAACCACTCACAGGCAAAATATCAGGTTTAATTGAAGTTAGCGTCCTGGGGAGAAGGAACTTTCATTCTGTCACAGAGAGCGCAGTGACTCATAGATCATTTGCTTTGTACGTGTTTATTAGCGGGCACATGTTGGCGGAATCGATATTATAGCTACAAGGGACTCGGATCAAAGTGGCCCCGTTATTAAATGTTAGCAATGCATCATCCATTACTATAGTGCTGATGAGCTTCTATTGTTTCATCCTCCTGGGACTCCAAAACTTGCCGTAGTGATAATACCAGTCACCCCGCACTGCCAACTCTTGGCTGCCATAGAGTTCTAGAACCCATCAGCTATGATAGACTTCAACAATGGTAGGAAATGGGACTTGACTTAAAGTGGCATTCAGTTTTTTGTGTGTAGGGCCCTTCTGTAGGAGCCAGAACATAACAATTATACTGTACTTAACTCACTGCTGCCTTTCACAGATCCACAGCACTGAAATTGGTATTGGAAGGCAATTGTAGGCTCCATTCAGCACCACCATTCTGCTAATGAGTCAGAGCTGATCCCCCAAAGAACTTGGAGGAGGATAATCTGTGCCTCATGGACTCCATCATGACTGCCAACCTGACTCACAAATCCAGAGTAACACACATTATTCAGGCTGGGGAAACGACCATAACATAAGCAGAGATCTAAGGTTGGATGAGGAGCTCAGTTATGTACAACTTTTACCTGGGGGAGACTCCCCATATGTCCAGTCCCTGACATCCTCCACCATAGGGTCGATTCATGGTCGTGAGCAAAGCACTCAGGCGGATCGCAAACGATTCCGCATGTGCCTAGGCGCATGATTCATGGCTGCGTGCGCATGCTAGGCACATGTGTGAAGCGCACCGAATGGCAGGCGCATGGGAGAAGCGTAAATAGTGTCTTCTTGCGCCAATTTGCGTCTTTACTTTACTGTTCCTCCATAGCAATTTGATCTCTCTAGCTTCCTTGTTTTCCACAAAGCTCTATTCGCCTTTCGGAGTGTATTCTCTGGAGAACCTGTGTTCTTCATTTTTTTGGGGGGTGGTTTTTGTGGAGGATATTCTGATTCTAGTTAACCACAATGTTTTTTGGCCCAATGTTTTGTCCCAGATATTCTCTTTAAACCTCCCTTCCCTGTTTGGTTTGCATATTAATGCTTAATAAATTAATGATTTTTTTTATCCACATTTTTGTTGTTTTGATCTTAATTTTTGTGATTTTGAAAACTTTTTATCCATTTTATTTCGAACAAAAAAAGGGTTATATCCCTAAACACAACTCGCGGCTGACACTTTCATTGTTCAAAAACGTGCCGGACACCTCCAGCATGTGTTTTTGGAATGAAATAAGGCTGTTACTCATTGGAATCAGCAGTTCCCTTCACCTTTTAGCTGGAGGAAATTCACTCTTCAAATTGCCACATTTGCTCACACTTTTCCATAAATCAGTCACCGGAGACAGTTTGTTGTGAAATGGCGCAAGTGGAACATTTCAGCAATGGGAAACAGTGCACAGATTGGTGCAAAAACAAATGCGCTTCCCATTTTGACGACCATGAATCATACGGATGCACAAATTCACCGGCACACAACCATGAATAGACCCTCATGTGTCCAATCCTTGACATACTCCACCATGTGTCCAATCCCTGACATACTCCACCATGTGTCCAATCCCTGACATACTCCACCATGTGTCCAGTCCCTGACATACTCCACCATGTGTCCAGTCCCTGACATTCTTTCCCATGTGTCCAATCCCTGACATACCTTACCATGTGTCCAATCCCTGACATACTCCACCATATGTCCAATCCCTTACATACTCCACCATGTGTCCAATCCCTTACATACTCCACCATGTGTCCAAACCCTGACATACTCCACCATGTGTCCAGTCCCTGACATACTCCACCATATGTCCAATCCCTGACATTCTCCACCATGTGTCCAATCCCCGACATACTCCACCATGTGTCCAATCCCTGACATTATCCACCATGTGTCCAATACCTGACATACTCCACCATGTGTCCAATCCCTGACATACTCCACCATGTGTCCAATCCCTGATATAGTCCACCATGTGTCCAGTCCCTGACATACTCCACCATGTGTCCAGCCCCTGACATTCTCCACCATGTGTCCAGTCCCTGACATACTCCACCATATGTCCAATCCCTGACATACTCCACCATGTGTCCAATCCCTGACATACTCCACCATGTGTCCAATCCCTGACATACTCCACCATGTGTCCAATCCCTGAGATACTCCACCATGTGTCCAATACCTGACATACTCCACCATGTGTCTAATCCCTGACATACTCCACCATGTGTCCAATCCCTGATATACTCCACCATGTGTCCAATCCCTGACATACTCCACCATGTGTCCAATCCCTGACATACTCCACCATGTGTCCAATCCCTGACATTCTCCACCATATGTCCAATCCCTTACATACTCCACCATGTGTCCAATCCCTTACATACTCCACCATGTGTCCAATCCCTGACATTCTCCACCATATGTCCAATCCCTTACATACTCCACCATGTGTCCAATCCCTTACATACTCCACCATGTGTCCAATCCCTGACATACTCCACCATGTGTCCAATCCCTGACATACTCCACCATGTGTCCAATCCCTGACATACTTCACTGTGTGTCCGGTCCCTGACATACTCCACCATGTCTCCAGTCCATGACATACTTCATCAGGTCTCCAGTCCCTGACATACTCCATCATGTCTCCAGTTCATGACATTCTCCACCATGTGTTCAGTCCCTAGCATACTCCACCATGTGTCCAGGACCTGACATTCTCCACCATGTGTCCAATACCTGACATACTCCACCATGTGTCCAATCCCTGACATTCTCCACCATGTGTCCAATCCCTGACATTCTCCACCATGTGTCCAGGACCTGACATTCTCCACCATGTGTCCAATACCTGACATACTCCACCATGTGTCCAATCCCTGACATTCTCCACCATGTGTCCAATCCCTGACATTCTCCACCATGTGTCCAATCCCTGACATACTCCACCATGTGTCCAATCCCTGACATTCTCCACCATGTGTCCAATCCCTGACATACTCCACCATGTGTCCAATCCCTGACATACTCCACCATGTGTCCAATCCCTGACATACTCCACCATGTGTCCAATCCCTGACATTCTCCACCATGTGTCCAATCCCTGACATACTCCACCATGTGTCCAATCCCTGATATACTCCACCATGTGTCCAATCCCTGACATACTCCACCATGTGTCCAATCCCTGACATACTCCACCATGTGTCCAATCGCTGACATACTCCACCATGTGTTCAATCCCTGAGATACTCCACCATGTGTCCAAAACCTGACATACTCCACCATGTGTCCAATCTCTTACATTCTCCACCATGTGTCCAATCCCTGACATTCTCCACCATATGTCCAATGCCTTGCATACTCCACCATGTGTCCAATCCCTTACATACTCCACCATGTGTCCAATCCCTTACATACTCCACCATGTGTCCAATCCCTGACATTCTCCACCATGTGTCCAATCCCTGACATTCTCCACCATATGTCCAATGCCTTACATACTCCACCATGTGTCCAATCCCTTACATACTCCACCATGTGTCCAATCCCTTACATACTCCACCATCTGTCCAATCCCTGACATTCTCCACCATATGTACAATCCCTTACATACTCCACCATGTGTCCAATCCCTGACATTCTCCACCATATGTACAATCCCTGACATTCTCCACCATATGTACAATCCCTTACATACTCCACCATGTGTCCAATCCCTTACATACTCCACCATGTGTCCAATCCCTTACATACTCCACCATGTGTCCAATCCCTGACATTCTCCACCATATGTCCAATCCCTTACATACTCCACCATGTGTCCAATCCCTGACATTCTCCACCATATGTACAATCCCTTACATACTCCACCATGTGTCCAATCCCTTACATACTCCACCATGTGTCCAATCCCTTACATACTCCACCATGTGTCCAATCCCTTACATACTCCACCATGTGTCCAATCCCTGATATACTCCACCATGTGTCCAATCCCTGACATTCTCCACCATGTGTCCAATCCCTGACATTCTCCACCATATGTCCAATCCCTTACATACTCCACCATGTGTCCAATCCCTGACATTCTCCACCATATGTACAATCCCTTACATACTCCACTATACTTACATACTCCACCATGTGTCCAATCCCTGACATACTCCACCATGTGTCCAATCCCTTACATACTCCACCATGTGTCCAATCCCTGACATTCTCCACCATATGTACAATCCCTTACATACTCCACCATGTGTCCAATCCCTTACATACTCCACCATGTGTCCAATCCCTGACATACTCCACCATGTGTCCAATCCCTGATATAGTCCACCATGTGTCCAGTCCCTGACATACTCCACCATGTGTCCAGCCCCTGACATTCTCCACCATGTGTCCAGTCCCTGACATACTCCACCATATGTCCAATCCCTGACATACTCCACCATGTGTCCAATC
Source organism: Gastrophryne carolinensis (assembly GCA_027917425.1). Lineage (NCBI taxonomy): Eukaryota > Metazoa > Chordata > Amphibia > Anura > Microhylidae > Gastrophryne > Gastrophryne carolinensis. The sequence continues at coordinate 70,967,599 of CM051243.1, read as the reverse complement.
CCTGACATACTCCACCATGTGTCCAATCCCTGACATACTCCACCATGTGTCCAATCCCTGAGATACTCCACCATGTGTCCAATACCTGACATACTCCACCATGTGTCTAATCCCTGACATACTCCACCATGTGTCCAATCCCTGACATACTCCACCATGTGTCCAATCCCTGACATACTCCACCATGTGTCCAATCCCTGACATACTCCACCATGTGTCCAATCCCTGACATTCTCCACCATATGTCCAATCCCTTACCTACTCCACCATGTGTCCATACCCTTACATACTCCACCATGTGTCCAATCCCTGACATTCTCCACCATATGTACAATCCCTTACATACTCCACCATGTGTCCAATCCCTGACATACTCCACCATGTGTCCAATCCCTGACATTCTCCACCATATGTCCAATCCCTTACATACTCCACCATGTGTCCAATCCCTTACATACTCCACCATGTGTCCAATCCCTGACATACTCCACCATGTGTCCAATCCCTGACATACTCCACCATGTGTCCAATCCCTGACATACTTCACCGTGTGTCCGGTCCCTGACATACTCCACCATGTCTCCAGTCCCTGACATACTTCATCAGGTCTCCAGTCCCTGACATACTCCATCATGTCTCCAATCCCTGACATTCTCCACCATGTGTTCAGTCCCTAACATACTCCACCATGTGTCCAGTACCTGACATTCTCCACCATGTGTCCAATACCTGACATACTCCACCATGTGTCCAATACCTGACATTCTCCACCATGTGTCCAATACCTGACATACTCCACCATGTGTCCAATACCTAACATACTCCACCATGTGTCCAGTACCTGACATTCTCCACCATGTGTCCAATCCCTGACATTCTCCACCATGTGTCCAATACCTGACATTCTCCACCATGTGTCCAATACCTGACATACTCCACCATGTGTCCAATCCCTGACATTCTCCACCATGTGTCCAATCCCTGACATTCTCCACCATGTGTCCAATCCCTGACATACTCCACCATGTGTCCAATCCCTGACATTCTCCACCATGTGTCCAGTCCCTAAAATACTCCACCATGTGTCCAGTCCCTGACATTCTCCACCATGTGTCCAATACCTGACATACTCCACCATGTGTCCAATACCTGACATACTCCACCATGTGTCCAATCCCTGACATACTCCACCATGTGTCCAATCCCTGACCTACTCCACCATGTGTCCAATCCCTGATATAGTCCACCATGTGTCCAGTCCCTGACATACTCCACCATGTGTCTAATCCCTGGCCTACTCCACCATGTGTCCAATCCCTGATATAGTCCACCATATGTCCAGTCCCTGACATACTCCACCATGTGTCCAGCCCCTGACATTCTCCACCATGTGTCCAATCCCTGACATACTCCACCATGTGTCCAATCCCTGACATACTCCACCATGTGTCCAATCCCTGACATACTCCACCATGTGTGCAATCCCTGAGATACTCCACCATGTGTCCAATGCCTTACATACTCCACCATGTGTCCAATCCCTTACATACTCCACCATGTGTCCAATCCCTTACATACTCCACCATGTGTCCAATGCCTTACATACTCCACCATGTGTCCAATCCCTGACATTCTCCACCATATGTACAATCCCTTACATACTCCACCATGTGTCCAATCCCTTACATACTCCACCATGTGTCTAATCCCTGACATACTCCACCATGTGTGCAATCCCTGAGATACTCCACCATGTGTCCAATGCCTTACATACTCCACCATGTGTCCAATCCCTTACATACTCCACCATGTGTCCAATCCCTTACATACTCCACCATGTGTCCAATGCCTTACATACTCCACCATGTGTCCAATCCCTGACATTCTCCACCATATGTACAATCCCTTACATACTCCACCATGTGTCCAATCCCTTACATACTCCACCATGTGTCCAATCCCTTACATACTCCACCATGTGTCTAATCCCTGACATACTCCACCATATGTCCAATCCCTGACATTCTCCACCATGTGTCCAATCCCTGACATTCTCCACCATATGTCCAATCCCTGACATACTCCACCATGTGTCCAATCCCTGACATACTCCACCATGTGTCCAATCCCTGACATTCTCCACCATATGTCCAACCCCTTACATACTCCACCATGTGTCCAATCCCTTACATACTCCACCATGTGTCCAATCCCTTACATACTCCACCATGTGTCCAATCCCTGACATACTCCACCATGTGTCCAATCCCTGACATACTTCACCGTGTGTCCGGTCCCTGACATACTCCACCGTGTCTCCAGTCCCTGACATACTCCATCAGGTCTCTAGTCCCTGACATTCTCAACCATGTGTCCAGTCCCTAACATACTCCACCATGTGTCCAGTACCTGACATTCTCCACCATGTGTCCAATACCTGACATACTCCACCATGTGTCTAATCCCTGACATACTCCACCATGTGTCCAATCCCTGATATACTCCACCATGTGTCCAATCCCTGACATACTCCACCATGTGTCTAATCCCTGACATACTCCACCATGTGTCCAATCCCTCCCTGATATACTCCACCATGTGTCCAATCCCTGACATACTCCACCATGTGTCCAATCCCTGACATTCTCCACCATGTGTCTAATACCTGACATACTCCACCATGTGTCCAATACCTGACATACTCCACCATGTGTCCATTCCCTGACATACTCCACCATGTGTCCAGTCCCTGACATTCTCTACCATGTTTCCAGTCACTGACGTACTCCACCGTGTGTCCAGTCCCTGACTTACTCCACCATGTCTCCAGTCCCTGACATACTCCATCATGTCTCCAGTCCCTGACATTCTCCACCTTGTGTCCAGTCACTGATGTACTCCACAGTATGTCCAGTCCCTGACTGTGTGTCTAGTCTCATGTGTCTTGTCCATGACATTCTCCATTGTGGGTCCTGTCCCTGCCATCTGCTACTATATGTCCAGTCACTGAAATCCTTCCCCATGTGTCCATTCCCTAACATCCTTCCCCATGTGTCCATTCCCTAACATCCTCCTCCATGTGTCCATTCCCTAACATCCTCCTCCATGTGTCCATTCCCTAACATCCTCCAACATGAGTCCAGTCCCTGCCATCCTTCACCCTGTGTCCAGTCCCTGACACTCCCCCACCCCCATGTGTCTTGTCCATGACATTCTCCATTGTGTGTCCAGTCTCAGACTTCCTCCTCCATTTGTCTAGTCCATGTGTTCGAACACTGTAGAAGTGACAGGCAGTGGGGACAGTGCCGGGGGTCACTAATGCCCATAAATGAGATGGCTGCCGAAGTTAGGGTAGTGGCCACCTCTTGTATGAGCACCAGTGAGCTTTACACTACACTCAACACCCTGGGCAATAGCAGGTTTCTAGCTCTAAAGCCAGTTTGCAACCCCTCCCCCAACACCAGCCCTAGTGGCATGTGGGTGGTTTTGCATAGGCACAGAATTGCTTTTTTTTCTACAACCATTAGATTTCTTGTCACTATTGACCAACATGTGACTAAAGGCCTAATACATTGGATGGGCCTCCCATTCTTTGCCACCATTAATGATACAATGAAGGTGCTTGTCATTTTCCTGCACTAGCCACACTTACAGCTGTGTAAAATGCTGATTGTTAACCACACAGAGGGGCAAATGAAAGGGGGTTGGGGTTTGAGACTGCTGCCATTAAGGGGCAAAATAAAGGGGAAATAATAAAAGGAACAGGGAAGTTACCACACAGGAGCTCTGGAGCTTTAAAGCGTCTCTCATGCAGCTGTTTGTGGTAATTGTGGAGGGTAACAGATATGTGAAGAGGAGGGTACTGTATCAGGAACCACAACTGGGGTCTACTCTATTTAAAGTGGACCAAAACCCACTCCCAGAGGAGTAGCTAGGCTTCCTGGCACCCGGGGCAAAGATTCCAAAAGGCGCCCCCACCTGTTCTCAGGCCCCCCGACCTGCTAGTTACACCCCTGCCCACGCCGATCAGCCCGGGAATCTATAATATTCTCGGGCCGATCAATTCCCTTCCCCCGGGATGCCACGCTGTGTGAAACCCCCCAGGCCATACACCTTCCTTGTTTCACGATCCAACTGCACATGCCCAAGCCACTGCCACATCCCTGTTATCCCTCTAGAAGGGCAGCATGCCCGGCATTTGTGAATGGCCGGGGCAAGCATGCTCCCTGTTAGAGGGTAGTGTGGGATGTGGCTGCCAGCTCACTTGGAGCCGCTGGCTTAGACAAAGCCTTATATGACGTGACATCAGCGGCTCCGAGCGTGCTGATTGGACATGCGCTGTAGGACAGGGAAGAGGTGAGTTACCTTCAGCGATCTGGGGGGTTTCACATGGCGGGCACCACCGATCAAGGGATAGTCAAAATCCTGGGTTTTGGTTCACTTTAACATATTCAACAACATGGTTTTACATTGAATTGTTCCATTAGTGAAAGGATAATATGTTGCAGTCCTCTACTGCCATCTGCTGGACATATATTAGAATGCAGTATAGACTGTTTCCAATTAGTAGCCTCTTTTTCCAATAACCTGTTTTTCCAATATATGGGTTTTAATCAATGTATTATACGTTTCCAGACTCCATTAGGAAGGTCTGTCCTTCTGTTTTGACCTCAAAAGTTTGCAACAAAAAATCAGTGGTAAAAGAGCCTAAAAGGTGTGACACCAAATCCTTTTGCATTCTACTAGGAAAATCAGATATAAAATCAGGAATAAAATACTCACCTTTCTTCTTTTCTGTTCACCCCTCTGCCCCCTGGTAAATCAATAGAGTTCACCAGGTGGACATGCATCCACCGAGGGGGCACCATGCAGGCAGTTATATGGGGTGCACAGCCATTTTAAGGCTTCTGAGCAGATGGGCATCCCAAATTCGGTTGCCCAGAGTAAAGGAAGTTAAAGAGGACCCAAAGTGTGGAACCCCCCCAAAATCTGGACTCCCCACAGTGTGAAAAAAACAGTCCACCCTATGCACACCTCAATCTGGAGATCCCATAACACATGTGCAGATCCCCATTGTGAGTATGCAGGAAGGAGGTCACGGGGTGCTTGGTTAAGCTTAAGCGAGCACCACACGCCATCCCTTGCCCTCTCCTGTGCTCTTGCACTGGCAGACATTTAAAGCGGACCAAAACCCACATTTTTAACTAGCATCCTCTGAATTGCTCCCCCAATGAAGAGGACCTTTTGCCAATTTTCACTGCCCCTGTTTCACTCTAATTCCAGATAATGGCGCCTGTTTTAGCTGTAAAGCTCTGCCTTCTCCATTCATTTCCACTGTTGTGTGTGGCAATGATGTAATTGCCACAACTATGCAATGACTGATCTCTTGCCATCTTACAGAGAAGAAAATAAAGTGTCCATTTCTAGTTCTACATCCTAAGAAGGGAGTATCGGCAGGGGCTTTGGCCAAATGTATTTCACAAGGTCAGTGGGTTTTGGTCTGCTTTAAGCCTTGCAACCACACATGGCAGAGATGCCAAAGCAAATCCATGCATGTGTTATGAGAGTGAGGATTTAGGTGAGTTTACAGGGAAACACAAGGTTCACAATGTGGGGCATCCCAAATCAACATGCCCAGCAGAGAGGGAGTTGCCAAAAAGACTCTAGGGCTGGCAGCATGCGTTCACTCTGAATTGGTACTAACCTTTCCAAATATCATTGTCTTTGCATACACAGCCTAGTCTCATAGTCATACAAGTGCAGGACCCTGCATCAAGGTTTTCCCATTAGCATTTCTAGGAGAATGGCAGGTGAGTGGCAAAGCCTTGGCCACATTTTGAGGCTCTGATCAGGGGTTATGAATAAAAAGTACCTTTAAATAAATAGGCAGTGAGGGAGGGGGAGGGATGTTTACAGAGGAAAAGGTCTCATGTTCCTCTTTAAAGTGGACCAAAAATCAGGATTTTGACTATCCTGGGGTTTGGTACTCGGTTGTGTGAAAACCCCCCAGATCGCTGAGCGCAACTCACATCTTCCTGGACCTACAGCGCATGTGCGACTGCTCGTCCGATCAGCGCACTGATGGCCGCATCCTCTGCTTCCCTCTAACAGACATTCACAAATGCCTGGCGCAGGCACGCGCCCTGCTAGAGGGATAGCGGGATGCGACCACAGCTCGTGCATGCGCCATTGGACCGGGAAACAAGGTAAGTGTATGGGATGACCTGGAGGATTTCACACAGTGGGGCATCCAAATTTTGGATGCCCCGGGGGGAGGGAATCGGAAGGGAAACTGGGTTTTGATCCACTTTAAGCACCTCCTACAACTGCAAATGAATGGCGCCCCCTACAGTTTTATTTAAGTTATCATTTTTTTATTATTAATATGCCCTAGGTCCTCCTGCAGAAACGCTAGAACCAACGCGGCCGTTGCCTACTCTTCCACCACGCAGGATACAGTCAACGTCGGAAAGAAAGCATGAAAGGCAACCAAGACCACGACCCCCATCTGGAGAAAAGCCCCACCCAGGCAGCCGACCCAATATATGTGATGGAAACTTTAACACGGTGGCTCTGTTCCGAGGCGAGATGTTTGTCTTTAAGGTATTGACAATGTTTGCTTAGTGCATACATGCCTCATGGGAAGAAAGTCACTTGACTATATTTGTCTAGTGATGACATCACATTGTGCACTCATTCTTAGTCATTTATATTGTCCATGGTCTTGGGTTCAATAATATGAGTCATATCGTATATAAACTAATGGGCATAGCACAAATAGTGTATGTGCAGACAACTTGAAGACAACTAGACTTGCTCTTTTGTCTTTTAAAGAGGAACAACACCCCGGAATTTGACGCTTCCGTGTGTTCCTTTCAGATGGGGCATCCCCACGGGTTTGCAAGGAAGCTCACCCTTCCACCGCTCCCATGGCACAGGCACGTGCCGGTCATACAATCAGTGCGCTCATTCTCACTCGTCTCAATTTGGCTCTGATAGCCGCGCAGAGGCTGTGCAGGTAAGAGAGCTAAAAGTGGACCAAAACCCACCCTGGAGTCTCTGAGACTCTAGGGCAGCTCGATCAGGGATGCCCTGCTGTGTGAAACCCGCCAGGTCGCCCCATTCACTTACCTCATTTCCCGGTCCCACGGCACGTCTAAGAGCAGCGGTTGCATCCCACTATCCCTCTAGCAGGGCGCGTGCCCGCGCCAGGCATTTGTGAATGGCCGGCACAAGCACGCTTCCTGTTAGAGGAAAGTGAAAGATGCAGCTGTCAGAGTTGCTGCTCTTAGACGTGCAGTGGGACCGGGAAGAGGTGAGCTGGTGTCGGTGTCTTGGGGGGTTTCACACAGCGGGGCACCCCTGATCAGGGACCAAAACTCAGGGTAGTCAAAATCCTGGGTTTTGGTCCACTTTATTGGAGCCGAGTGAGACGGGTATTCTGCACCATGCACCAGCCATTCAGAAAGGCCCAGCGTGGGTACGTACCCAAGCTGGAGGTATGCTGGGGATGTCATGAAGTGACAAGGGCTCCAAGAACAGGTAAGTTTCACAGACTTGGGCATCTCAACTGGTGATGCTCCAGGGAGTGGGACCCAGATGGCCCTGGAGTCTAAAAGATCTGATGTTCCTCTTTTAAAAGGACGTACTTAGTTAGATGAGTTTTGATCATTTTTAAAGGACAAGTCCAGAACAATTTACTGGTTAAGGCAGGTAGCACTGGTAAGTAGACCCCCTCCAAAATCTTTGTACTGCTCCAAAACCAGGAATTTTAGTCACAGGGATCAAAGATGGTGACCAGCGCAAGATATTGGGTTCTTGTGCCAGTGACTCCCCTCCAGACCCTGTGACATCATCGGCCTGCTACATAATTGGATAAATCCCTCTTATTTGGAGATGGGTTTTAGTAATATGTAGACTGAAACTGTGTCTCTACAGTTGCTCTTACTATTACAGGATCGGTGGTTCTGGCGGCTTCGGAATAATAAAGTCCAGGAAGGGTACCCAATGCAGATTGAACAGTTCTGGAAGGGACTGCCCCCGAAAATAGACGCAGCGTATGAGCGGTCAGATGGCAAATTTGTCTTCTTTAAAGGTATTTTTATTATATTCCCAAACCTGTCTCTGTACTGTGCACATCTATTATTATCACCTCTGCCTTGGCAGAATTTGGCATCTATACTGCCCTAAGCATTCTTTAGTGATGACCCCCCTCATTCCCTACTACATCCATTGTATTGCACCCCCCTTTTTGTTTCCGCCCTCTATGATTACAGCTAGAAAAAGTCACCCAAAACAGCCTGTATTTCTATTTTTACTAAATAGACCAATATTCATAAAAACATGAACCGGGTAGAGCCTGATGTTCAAATGGTCGGCCATATTTCTCCAGCCATGATACATTCAGTTACACAGCTCAGCATTGGGGGGATTGACCTTATCAGTTATAATAACTGCAATTATGTGACAGTTTAACTTGGAACTGAATTAATTAGCATGTGGCTGTCATTCAAACATCACACTGCTTCCTGTTAGTGTTTGAGTATTGGGCAAAAGAATAGAAGGCAATGACATATACTTGTTTCTGTGTATAGTTTTAAGGGTAGTCCAGGACTTTGTTTTTCCTTTACCAGAGGGCTTTCAGTTATGCATCATTTGGCTATTTTCATTAAATTATGCCAAAGGTCCAGATTATTAGTTTCTATTTGATACACATTTCTTCAATTATAAGTCACAAAATATACTTAGAATAATTGTCCAATTATATGATTGATATAACAGTTTTAATAAACTCTACCAGACAATTCTGAAAACTATTTCTTGCATTGCAGGAGACAAATATTGGGTCTTTAAGGAGGTGACAGCAGAGCCTGGCTATCCGCACAGCTTGGTGGAGCTGGGAAGTTGTCTCCCTCGGGAGGGAATTGACACAGCTCTACGATGGGAGCCAGTTGGCAAGACCTACTTCTTTAAGGGGGACAGATACTGGCGGTACAACGAAGAGAAGAGAACAGCTGACCCTGGGTACCCCAAATCCATAACTGTTTGGAAAGGAATCCCAGTATCACCGCAAGGAGCCTTTGTTAGCAAAGAAGGATGTAAGTACTGTTTTGCTCGAGCTTTACTTAAAATAGACCTATATCCTGTAATGTCATAACAAGTGATGGGCTTCAGATCTGGGCCAAAGCTAGGCTGTACCCTTATTTTACCAATTCAGTCCAATTCGCCCAATCCTAAACGCTGGCATGATTCGAATCAGATCATTCGGCATGCCACAAAGATGGCATTCTGGCCACCATAACATGTGAACTGCTAAGGGGGGTCCCTTGGACCCAATACCTGCTCTTAGACAGCCTCTTAGCATCTTCCTCCTCTTCTCTTTAGGCCCATTGGGTCGGGGGTTCCCTCCAGGTCTTGCTGGTGCAAATCTTCTGATGAAGGGGAATTGTCTGATCCAAGTCCCACACCACTCTCTTCCCACCGTTGTTGTCCAGCAGCTGTTTTCCGAGCGACTGGGGAACATACTGCCCCATGCCATTTACTGGAGGATGCATGCTAGGTCTTGACATCTCTCCCTCTATTGCAGTGAAAGGAGGGGGTTGTGCCATAGTTCATGTAACAAATGGCGCAGGGTGGTTCATTGTCAGTCTAGAGTGGTGGGAAGAGAGTGGTGGGCAGTGGTGGGCAGTCGGTGTGGATTTTGGCAGCAATGGCCTGCAGAGGGTAAAAGGTAGCACTTTTATTTTTCTTGCCTGCAGAAGGACTTTAACCAGAGATTTCTGTGCTCTGCATTGCAAATCGCAAGCCTGCAGAAATCACGTTGGTTGAAAATGAGGCTGAATATTGGCTTACCCCCCACCGCTGGTTAGATTTAGATTTGGGATGCACCTCCATACAAACAGTAAAAGGAAGCCCCAAATCAGGCATAAATCCTCACGGTTCCAACCTCATGCCCCGTGTCTTTTGCTCGGAGGTGGCATCCTGGGTGGTGTCCTGCCGTTGGTGGGAAAACCTAAATCTGCCTGTTTTGTATTTTACAGCTTACACCTATTTCTACAAAGGAAAAGAATACTGGAAGTTTGATAATCAAAGGCTGTCTGTAGAACTTGGCTACCCAAGGTCAATCGTCAAAGACTGGATGGGCTGCAACCAAATAGACGTAGACAACAGCAAAGACCGACATCTACCGCATGACGACGTGGATATTATGGTGACGATAAACGATGTCCCCAGCACTGTAAACGCTATAGCTGTGGTCATCCCTTGTATCTTGTCCCTGTGCATCTTAGTCTTGGTATATACTATTTTCCAATTTAAGAACAAAGGGGTGCAACAAAACGTGACCTATTACAAAAGGCCAGTGCAGGAATGGGTATGACAAGATCTGGAACCCTTTTTGATTTTTCTTTTTAGTTTTTACGAGGGCTAAAAAGATCCTGGGATCCAGAAGTCCATTGATCGGACTGGCAAAGGACATTCGTCACTGTGGATCCTGGCTTTTCTAGTAAGGGAAGACTTCAAGGATTACAAAAGATGGCCTTACACAATGGAGCCTCTTTCATTCTTACTGCCTCATACTTTTTCTAGTGTGCCATTTTCCGGGGCTCACCTTGTGAGCACTGGTGGACATTGCTTGGAATTTTTCTTCATACAAAATAAAAAGATTGACAGCCAATGGCTTGTCTTAAAACCAGCTTACTCCATTGAAGTCGGCTACATTTAGACTTATTTCTTATACCAATTTAAGGAGGAAACAAAAAAGATCAAGCACACATTGCTCGAAAAAGGCAAAGAACTGACGCTTGGATATCTTTACAGATCAGTCGTTCCTCGGTCTGGCTCGCCAATGTAATGCACAATAGAGGAACTCACCAATTTTTTTCTAACCCTGCTGGTCAGAATTATTACCTACACATTGTTACATATAGATTATTGAATTTTGGCATTCTCTGCCTGCGTTAAAGAATTGTAACATTTTAAAAGGATGTCACTCTTGGTTCGCTTATTTCACAAGGAACCAAGAGTATGAAAAAAGAAACCTGTCCATCCAATGGCGATATTTGGTAAACGTTGTACTCATGTAGAAACAAAAAAATAAAAAGAAAGTTAAATAAAACAAAACATAACATTTACAATTGTTTTGTTGGATGTTACAGTGTTGGACACATGAGTAAGGCACTTAGTATGATAATCTCGTATTCTCAGAATAACCTGTAAGAAGGAAATGTAATGGCTGTTTTCATGATGTATCGGCATGTTCTTTTTCCTAATTGTGGACAATTGGGATTAATGTTCTTAGTTCATTTCATGATTTTTAATATTTACCAGGACTTTCTAAAGTCCCATAAAAATGTACAATTTTTTGCTGTGTTTTTTTATTCTTTAATAAACTAATAGATGTAGGCTCAGATTTAACATTAGTCGCAGTGGGCACGTGACTATAGGTGCCATTGCTGAGAAGGCAGCTGAGTCTTTAGAAACCATGTACCCGATACCCTATTCAACATATATCTATGAAGGTTCACATTCATTCAGAGCATAGCATAGTAATAAGTCAAGTGAGTGAACGTTTGTATGATTAGCAGGTCATCTGACTGGCTTTCTGAATTGTTGCCTTCCCTTATTACTATGAACCAAGGGTCCCTAACACATTTGGCTTTGTGGCTCGTCTTTTAGGCCAGAACACAAAGGTCTAGCACACTTTAGAGGCTGATGGGATAAATGTTGCCCAAAGCTGGCCATCATCAGTGCATTGCATGAGGTTAATTAAAAATCAGACAGATGGAGCAGCATGCTGGCTTACCTCGGCAGCTCTAACACTATACAAAACCAAACACACCAAAACTGGTTACACAGACTCTAATGACACAAAAAATTAATTAGCCTTAATAAAAGGTCTGAAAAGTATAAAAAATATATTATAAATCCCATAATGGAAAATACACCCTCTTAATTCCAGAAAAAGACCCCACTACCCTCCCCAATATAAAGAAAACTTAGTCCATAAAATGCTAAAGCATCGTAAAGGTACCTCCACCAGTTTGTATGTCTTTGTGAATATTGCCAGTTGCCTTATACTTTGTGGGCCAGTTAAGAGCGCTTCAGCAAGATTCAGGTTTTGATCAGTGTCATGGGAATTCTAGCAAGGTGTCCCCTTGCTATCAGCATAATCTGTTGAGTTTGGGTGTGTGCAATTTGTGGCAATAGACCTGGAGTCCAAATTCCCCCCATGTACTGTAGATGACTTTCCCGGCAGTTTGCATCATCTGGAATGCTACACTTGAACATTTGGGTGTGCTTGATAGCTGGCTGATTTCGGGTTTGCAGGTGGGCATGATGGTACGGTACCTCTACTGTGTTTTAGCAGTCTTTGGACACCATTTTTACTGGGCGACTGATAGGGGGGTCTTTTCCTGGAATTTTAGAGGGGGTACTGCCTGGTATGGAATTATTAAAGCTAATTGATTTTGAGAGCTAGCCATTAAAGTCTGTTTGTCCGTGTAACCAGTTTTTGGTGTGTGGAAGGGTTTTGTATAGTATTGCTCCCCAGTGGTAAGTGTCTTTCTTGAGGTGTTCTTAAAGGTATAGTTAGCTTCCAACACCACACTTGTTTATCCATCATTTCTGTACAGTGTTGGGGTTTCCATTCTGCCATTTCAATTCTTTGGGGCTGGGGGATGGTTTTTTTGTGGGTGAAGTATGTAATGGGGCAGAGGGATCCACATGCGCTCTACAAATATTTTGGAGCTTGGGGCTTTCAAGAAGTTGAAATTTAATATTTGGAACTCGGTTCTTTTTGTGCCATGCTCTATTATTATTCTACAATCTACCGATCTTCTACAATTACATTGAATGTACTGTAGCACCCAAATATCTCTCAGTGCTGAATGTGACTCTCATGTTGGGAAGGTTGAGGACACCTGCTGTAGATCTTACCAGTTGACATGGGATCCCAAGGTTTGTTATGTCCTGTAAGTTTTTTCCAGCAAACTCTGGAATTCTTCATCCAATCTTTCAATCTAATTACCCGGTCTCATTGTTAGGGATATATGCACATTAACATCTATCTGGAGATCTTCTTCACATCATCGGAGAACTGCTACGCCTTATGTAATCTGTATTTTCTTTAGTTTATGAAATGAATGATTAAAATACACAGTCTACTTCTGATTCATGTTTACAGTCATTGAAGGTGGCCAAGTTTTGGTGTTGGTGGTTAATATTTAGATTACTTCTGGTAGGTCTCCACCAGCGATATGAATATCTGGTTATATTAGCTTTATAGTCATGCACAGGGTTGGATTATGAGTGGGGCACAGGGGATGCGTGCACCGAGGACCTCCACCACTTGCCCTACAAAGGGGGCCTCCACCAACCTTTGGGTTATGGCCTGGTCCGGGAGGCTTTTCAGTCTTTGGTCTGATGGGGCGCGGAGCCAGCAACAAGTCTTTGGCGGCAGTGGGGGCCTGCCTGGGCAAAGCCACCACAAGGCAGGACAGAAAGTCTAGAACAGCAAAACCGCCGTCAGCAACGCTACAGTGATGGGTGCAGAGCTGTCACTGCACATGAGCCACCAAGCACAGCCGCTGGCAATTCAATGCAGGGAACTGTTTTCTGCTGGACCAGCTGAGCGACTACATTCCCCCCCCGCCTAGAATGGCAAAGCAGGAGTTCCCGAGCAGCACGCATCTACACAAGGGTGGCACAAGGGACTCGATCTGACGTTCCAGTAAATAGGCGGGTGCCAGACAACCACTAATCAGTACTTGGCCGGACCATTATTTTAAAGGAAAAAATACTGTATATGGGGCCTCCACCACATTTTGTGCCCAGGGGCCTCCACTTAATTTAATATGGCCCTGGCTGCCAGCAGTGGCGGACTGGGGCCAGAAATCAGCCCTGGATTTTACCAGCCCCTGGCGACCCGGAACATGAGGCTGGGATGAGACCGCCAACCATAATGACAGAGCTATATTATTCGGGTGCTAGGGTTTCTTGGCTTCTGGGTAAAGTGAGGATAGGATGAGAAGGAGACTAAGGGGGCAAGGGCACCCGTTTGGTGTTTGTCTGGTGCTTTGAAAGCTCATTTATATTCATATTCATGGTGTTTAACCACAGGCCACCAGGTGGAGGCATTGAATTATAATCAGAAAATGCTTTCACTTGAGCAACAAACTCACACCTTCAGTATACAAGGGACTAAATAAAAAAACATGAATTATTTTTATATTTTCGCATTAAATTAATTATGCATACACCCACTAAACATTTTGGCCCTGATTTACAATGGCCGTCACTTTCTGCTAGTTTATGCTAAATTATTCTCGGCAGTCACCTCCCCTGTTGCCTCTAATGCGGAAATTGGAGGAAACTAGTGGAAATTGTTAATCAGTTTCTGCTGGTAGCGTAGGACATGTTCCACTGGCTTACTCCATGTTCCATCATCGACAAACTATAACATTCAGAAAAAACTGTGCATGGCACAGGATTGCTAAAAGTGTCGGATAAATGTTAAAGTCAATAGCACAGATACTGTCCTGTAGCATGTTCACGATGGCAGAGGGCATGTGTGAAGGCATGTTAGTTAGTTATGGATTCATTTCAAAGTGGACCATAACCCAGGATTTTAACTATCCTGGGTTTGGGTCCTTTTGCCTGGGGCACCTCAATCGGTGTGAAACCCCCCCAGATCACCAAAACAAGTGTTATTCTGCTAATCAAAGTGCTACTAGTGCTGATATAATACAATAATAAGACAGTGAACGAAAAGTAACTATTTGGAATAAGATCATCTATGTGCTGCAAAAAGATCTCCCTGCTGGGCCCCACTGGTATCCTAACCCACGCGTTCCGTGAACCCACGTCACTTTCCCAAGGTGCCAAACGGATTCGCTTACATCACGTCATTTAAGTATTCGTCTAAGGCCAGCAAGTCCAAGCGCACTAACAGCTGCATCTCCCGATTCCCTCTAACAGGAAACGTGCCCACGTTGGCCATTCACAAATGCCTGGCTCAAGCATGCGTCCTGCTAGAGGGATAGCGGGGATGTGGCCGCGGCTTGTGCATACACCATTGTACAGGGAAAGAAGGTAAGTGTATATCACACAGCGGGGCATCCCGATTTTGAATGCCCCGGGGGAGGGAATCAATTGGTCCGGGAATCTTTTAGATTCCCGGGCCGTTCGCAGTGGGTTTTAGTCCACTTTAAATAAAAAGCAATAACATGACACCTTTTAAGATACCTTCACAAATGTGATCTTTTTCAGCTCTTCCTCCTGTTTGATGTTTACATGATAATAATATTCAGTGAGAGCGTGGGAACAGGATCTGTGCCACAAATTTACAGACCCTCGAAAGGAGAAGATATGCCTCCTAGCCCACAAAGCATCTTGCTCTACTAGAATACAAGAGATGAATTACAAAATAGTGTCCCCCTGGTGCTACACGCCAGATAGAAACATTAAAATATCCCCCTCTGGCCAAGATACTTGCTGGAGGTGCCACTCAGACAAAGGGACCCTATTACACATTCTAAAATAGCTATCAATAATTAGCGATACCCAGAGACCCTGACTTTATTCTCCTGCACCTCAAGGAGGTATCAGTGAGCAAATGCAGACACTACTGGTTCACTGACTACACCTTTGGAAGCAGAGCTGCCCCTCCACTGTTACAGAATGGCTGAGCAAGAGCAAGATATTCATGATATTCATGGAAGAATGAACTCTGGCACTTCACAAGAGAGATCAAATATTCACTAATATCTGGCTCCACTAGGCCCAATTTTAAGACACAGGAGAATACAGAAGCCACCTTCCCTAGTAAGCCCATACTAGTACTCAACATAATCCTACCCCCTTTCTTTTGTCTGGACTCAACACTGAGATCTTATTGCTCCCTTTATACTCCCCCAGCTCTTTCCTATACCCCCCATTAGCTCTTTCCTTTCATCCTCCTCCCTCTAAATCCCCCCCAGCTCTTTCCTTTCCTCCTCCTCCTCCCTCTATATCCCCCCTAGCTCTTTCCTTTCCTCCACCGTCCTATATATTCTCCCCAGATCTTTCCTTTCCTCCTCCTCCTCCCTCTATACCCCACACTAGCTCTTTCCTCCTCCTCCTCCCTCTATACCCCCCCACTAGCGCTTTCCTTTCATCCTCCTCCCTCTAAATCCCCCCCAGCTCTTTCCTTTCCGCCTCCTCCTCCCTCTATATCCCCCCTAGCTCTTTCCTTTCCTCCACCTCCTTCTATATTCTCCCCCAGATCTTTCCTTTCTTCCTACTCTATACTCCCCCAGCTCTTTCCTTTCCTCCCCTGCCCTATATATTCTCCCCAGATCTTTCCTTTCCTTTCCTCCTCCTCCCTTTATACCCCCACTAGTTCTTTCCTTTCATCCTCCTCCCTCTATACCCCCCCCACTAGCTCTTTCCTTTCCTCCTCCCTCTATATCCCCCCCCCAGCTCTTTCCTTTCCATCTCCTCCTCCCTCTATATCCCCCCCCCAGCTCTTTCCTTTCCTCCTCCTCCTCCCTCTATATCCCCCCTAGCTCTTTCCTTTCCTCCACCGTCCTATATATTCTCCCCAGATCTTTCCTTTCCTCCTCCTCCTCCCTCTATACCCCCACACTAGCACTTTCCTTTCATCCTCCTCCCTCTAAATCCCCCCCAGATCTTTCCTTTCTTCCTATTCTATACTCCCCCCAGCTCTTTCCTCCTCCTCCCTCTATACTCTCCCCAGTTCTTTCCATTCCTCCTCCTCCCTCTATATCCCCCTAGCTCTTTCCTTTCTCCTCCTCCCTCTATACTCTCCCGACTCTTTCCTCCTCCTGCATCTATACTCCCCCCAGCTCTTTCCTTACCTCCTCCCTATATACCCCCCCCCAGGTCTTTCCTTTCCTCCTCTCACTATACTCTCCTCTAGCTCTTTCCTTTCTCCTCCCCCCTCTATACCCCCCTAGCTCTTTCCTTTCCTCCTCCCTCCATATCCCCCCCAGCTCTTTCCTTTCCTCCTCCTCCTTCTATACCCCCCTAGCTCTTTCCTTTCCTCCTCCTCCTTCTATATTGCCCCCCCTGGCTCTTTCCTTTCCTCCTCCTCCCTCTATACCCCCTAGCTCTTTCCTTTCCTCCTCCTCCTTCTATATTGCCCCCCCCCCCCCCTGGCTCTTTCCTTTCCTCCTCCTCCCTCTATACCCCCTAACTCTTTCCTTTCCTTTCCTCCTCCTCCTTCTATACTCCCCCTGGCTCTAATTTTTACCCCTCCTCCCTCTATACTCCCCCAGCTCTTTCCTTTCCTCCTCCTCCCTCTATATTCCCCCCTAGCTCGTTCCTTTCATCCTCCTCCCTCTATACTCTCTCCTAGCTCATTCCTTTCATCCTCCTCCCTCTATACACCCCCCTGGCTCTTTCCTTTCCTCCTTCTATACTCCCCCCCAGCTCTTTCCTTTCCTCCTCCTCCGTCTATACGCCCCCAGATCTTCCCTTTCATTCTCCTCCCTCTATACTCCCCCCTGGCGCTTTCCTTTCCCCCTCCTCCCTCTATACTCCCCCCTGGCTCTTTCCTTTCCTCCTCCTTCTATACTCCCCTCCAGCTCTTTCCTTTCCTCCTCCCTCTATACTCCCCCTGGCTCTTTCCATTCCCCCTTCTCCCTCTATACACCCCTCTAGCTCTTTCCTTTCCTCCTTCTCCTTCTATACTTCCCCCAGCTCTTTCCTCCTCCCTCTATACTCCCCCCCAGCTCTTTCCTTTCCTCCTCCTTCTATACTCCCCCCTGGCTCTTTCCTTCCCTCCTTCTTCATCTATACTCCCCCCAGCACTTTCCTTTCCTCCTCTCTCTATACTCCCCCCTAGCTCTTTCCTTCTCCTTCTATACTCCCCCCCAGCTCTTTCCTTTCCTCCTCCCTCTATACTCCCCCCCCAGCCTCTTTCCTTTCCTCCTCCTCCCTCTATACTCCCCCCTAGGTATTTCCTTTCCTACTCCTCCCTCTATACTCCCCCCTAGGTCTTTCCTTTCCTCCTTCTCCTTTTATAATCCCCCCCCAGCGCTTTCCTTTCCTCCTCCCTTTATACTCCCCCCCAGCTCTTTCCTTTCCTCCTCCCTCTATACTCCCCCCTAGGTCTTTCCTTTCCTCCTCCTCCCTCTATACTCCCCCCTAGGTCTTTCCTTTCCTCCTTCTCCTTCTATACTCCCCCCCAGCTCTTTTCTTTCCTCCTCCTCCCTCTATACTCCCCCCTAGGTCTTTCCTTTCCTCCTTCTCCTTTTATAACCCCCCCCCCAGCGCTTTCCTTTCCTCCTCCCTTTATACTCCCCCCAGCTCTTTCCTTTCCTCCTCCCTCTATACTCCCCCCTAGCTCTTTCCTTTCCTCCTCCTCCCTCTATACTCCCCCCTAGGTCTTTCCTTTCCTCCTTCTCCTTCTATACTCCCCCCCAGCTCTTTTCTTTCCTCCTCCTCCCTCTATACTCCCCCCTAGGTCTTTCCTTTCCTCCTTCTCCTTTTATAATCCCCCCCAGCTCTTTCCTTTCCTCCTCCCTCTATACTCCCCCCTAGCTCTTTCCTTTCCTCCTTCTCCTTCTATACTCCCCCCAGCTCTTACCTTTCCTCCTCCCTCTATACACCCCCCTGGCTTTTTCCTTTCCTTCTCCTCCCTCTATACTCCCCCCCAGCTCTTACCTTTCCTCCTCCCTCTATACACCCCCCTGGCTTTTTCCTTTCCTCCTCCTCCCTCTATACTCCCCCCTGGCTCTTTCCTTTCCTCCTTCTCCTTCTATACTCCCCCCCAGCTCTTTCCTTTCCTCCTCCTTCTATACTCCCCCCCAGCTCTTTCCTTTCCTCCTCCTTCTATACGCCCCCCCCAGCTCTTTCCTTTCCTCCTTCTCCTTCTATACTCCCCCCCAGCTCTTACTTTTCTTCCTCCCTCTATATGGCCCCCTGGCTTTTTCCTTACCTCCTCCTCCCTCTATACTTCCCCAGGCTACTTCTAGACCTTTCTCAACTGTCGACGCTTGCCTTAGAAAATGAAAATAAAAGAAATTACCATCACCGCGTCTTCCCTGCCCAGCGGCGACCTCCCTTTAGGTCCGCTGGGTCGGGGCCTGCCTCCTGGCATCTTCATGATGCCGGGAAGCCGCTATTGCAGCCACCCCACTGGCATTTGTAGTGAGGGGGGACAAAGGTCAATCTTCCTCCAGGTGTTTTCACTTCAGTTACATAATTAGTCACATGGGGGGATTTCACGGAGACTCCACTTATGTGGTATAAAAGCCTCCCTAACATAGCCGCCTGGCATTTTCTTGGCTTGATGCCAAGGAAGGAGGAGGGGTAACCTGTGAACCCCCTGGGTGCAGGGCTGCAAAGGTTTCTCCCCTGGCATCAAGAAAATCACAGCCCCCCCCCCGGACCAGGAAGGGGACCCCAAGCTGACAGAGCAGCAGAGAAGACACTGCCCAAAGGAGAACCGATTAAGGAATACACGGCGATGATAAGTCTCCCCAATACCGGATCACAGGGTAGTGATGTCTGGCAGGCAACCTGACGCCCCCCGCTCTTAGTGCTCTTCTTAGCTGTCATTATTGCGTTGCCCATCTGATGCTTGAGCGGCCATCTTTGTGTGTCTGTTTGCGCATGCGCAGTTGAAGCTGGCCAGGGAGAGAGAAGAGCTGACTCTGGGCAGTTGGCGCATGCGCAGTGCTGGCCGTGCGCGCAACCCGGAAGTGTTTGATACACTTCCCGACGGAGGTAAGCTCTGAACTATTTAAACATTCTTTTAATTGATTGCTGCAAACCTGGTTAAAGCCCCGCGGAGGGGTGAAACGCGTTGGTGAGCAGCACTTTCATTTTTTAAGTACATCTTCTAATGGTTGGATTGGGAGCCCTTGCGGTGAGAGTCGCCATAGCTCTGCATTATTAAGCTGTGCTTTTTACCTTTTTATGGAAATGTGAGTGCGGATTATTTTAGAATAAAGTGACCGTTTGAATAGCGTTTTTGCACTAGATCCTTTTTTCTTCATCTCTCCCTGCATGCATTTGGAGTAACCCCCTGTGTCATTTGAATGTGGAGAGCGGAGGGAATGTATATAACCCCAGGAAAACTGCTGATATAAGCCATGCTGATGAGTGAATTTAAGATCCTTTGTTGTTTGAAAGCTTAACTGTCCTGCTTGGTTCGGTAAGCCTCCCATTTATCAGGTGGTGGATCTGCACTGGAATAATTGTTCACTGGGTGATAATGAAGATTTGATGATCATCCTTTTACTAAAAGTTTTCAAAGACTTTAATTGTTAGCTCTGTGCTGTCTTGAAAGAATTTGTTTTAACCTGACAGCATTGGTGTGTGGCATGCTGGGTAATTTGACCCAAATCTTGCTGGGATGGGGCGGACCGGGCTGAATGTGAGGTCCAACACTACTTCTGGAATGCATGTCCATTGTGAAAGGGAAAGGCTTGTGATTTCAGTTGGAACCACCAGGAAAAGTCTCACCTCCCACATCGGTTTCTTTTTCACATTCATGTCTGCGCAGGTTACTGCCTCTTTTGAGTTGTCTGCAGGTCTGTTCATGCTTCTTCTTCTGTGTCTTTTCTTGGGTCTTCTGCTGGTCAGATCACCTGCCTTGAATACTGACCACAATTGGCAGCTATGGATGGTAGTCCTGTTTTGAAAGTGCTTCAAGACTGGTCTACAACAAATTACTAATATTTTGTACAGTATTGCGTTATGTAGTCATTTAAGTCATAGGATTGTATTTGTCGGTTAAAGGAATTTGCATATTTAATAGCACTTTAATAAGTAACACAGCAGTAGCACATGTCTGAGCCTCATGGAGAATGGAGGCTAGGAAGTACAGCATTGGAGCTGCAGAGATGGGTAAGCAAGCATGCTTTTTACCTTTCCCAACCATTTAACCTCTCTGTGGTCGGGGGAACTAATCTGCATATTACATTTTTGGGGCTGAGGGGAATTCACATGTATATTTCGTATTTGTTGTTGTTTTTTGGGAAGGAGGTTGGAGGATACACCTTTACCAGTTCAAGATGGCAAGCCACCTACTCGACAACCCGCTGGGTGTCTTGCTGCCCACCCTGCCACATTTCCAGGTTTCGCCAAGCATGGGCTCCTTGGACCTGTGCCGTCGTGCATGGTAATAACTAGGGCCAGGAACCAGCTGTTCAGCCCTTCGACTCCTTACTTAAACCAGATCTTCAGCATTTATTGAAAAGCCAGAACCCTTAAAAAAGATTCCCCAGCATCTAAAATATATATTTATACGTTTTTAGTCACTTACTTATCATTCTTTCCACCACTGGGTTGAAACTCTGTTCAGGACTCTAGGATACGGGCCCCGCCATCTTGACTCACATACTGAGAAGAAGAGAGGGGGATGAAGTACAGGAGGCAGGTTTATAGCTGTGCTTTGCACAGACATAGCAGAGCTGGGGTCAGGGAAAGGGCAGCAATCCCAGAATGCAGAGCGACACAGTCAGAAGACACTTTTCACGCTGCCTGATGCTCCATGAGCCGCCATCTTGGATGTTTAAAGGCCCATAACATGCAGTAGATGCAGGTAGGATGATTTTTAATGTGAGCAATCTGTATGCGTGAGAAACATATAAGATATGCCTTTATTTAGGGTGAAGGTCCGCTTTAACAGCCCATATGCTTGGTGTAGTGAGCTGGAAAGCCTGAAAAAAAAAGAAAAAATAAAAGAAAAAAAAGTGTGCCCCTCTGGACGCATTTTTAGGGGCACTGGGCTCCTCTACACCCCCCTGCTCATTGATGGATAGTGAGCAAGCCCCTGCCAGGATCTTGAACATGAGGTTTGCTGTCCCCCTGCCCTTTTAATTGATATAGGGTTCCTTTAGTAGCAGGGCAGGCGTCAGCACTGGGCATATCTGGGCAGGTGCCGGGGCCCCTGCACTTTGGGAGGGCCCAACTCATTTCCTCTACCCCGGGCAGCCCCAATACAGGGCACAGGGCCGTGCAGTAACCAGGGCTAAGGAAAACTGTCAGCTAGAGGTAGATTGGCCATTAGGAGAGCCTTTTTTCTATCAGTCCTTCTATTCTTTTGTATTTTTTTCTTTGTATCTGTTTTTCTGCTATTCATTTTCTTTCTTTTATTCCATGCATTTGTTTTTTCTTTTCTCTATTTTTTATATTTCTTCATCTTTCTTTCCATCTATTCTTTGTTTCTTTCTTCAATCTAACATTGTGGTCATTTTATTTCATCTTTCTCTGTATTCTTTCTTTTTTTGTCATTCTTTTTCTCTTGTTCTTGCTTTCTTTTTTCCTGTTATTTATTCTACCCCTCTTTATTTCTGTCATTCCTTCTGTTACTTTGGTCTTTCTTGCTTTCTTTCTGTGCTTCTTTCTTTCCTTCTATTGCTTATTCCTTCTATTGCTTATTCCTTCTATTGCTTACTCCTTCTATTATTATTATTATTGTTCATTTATATAGCGCCATCAACTTCCGTAGCGCTTTACAAGGTAAGAATACAGACAAGGTAAAACATATAGCACAGACAACAATACAAAATTCGATGCCACAGGTTAAAACCAAGAGGCCGATTCATTAATAGCGCCAGGTAACGACAGATGAGCGACTGTAGCAGTATTTTCAGAGCGCCCGCTAGTAGTCGCTGTGCTTGGCCGTTGTTCGGTTGTTGACAGCGACTCAGTCGGTGTGTGGTAATGTTGAATATTGGGTGAGGAGTCGCTATTTGACAGGTTCCACGCTGTATGGGAGCGCATGATAGCGAATGGCCGTAGTGAACGGCTCCCACCATATTCATTAACAAATCATGCTCAAAAAATTCTCGCGCTGTGAAATGCATGTTTAAACCCCAGAGCGCTGGCGATGGGTTAAAAGTAGTTTTTTAACCCCCAAACAACCATATTTTTTTAAACCAAAAAAAACAAGTTTATAAAAACATTTTGTAATATGAATACATTAATATCAGACCTGTAATGTCAATTCTGCACAAATGTTTTTTTTATTTTTTTTTTACCTTAAAAAAATATCTTACACTGCAGAAGTGGTAACAGAATTTTTCACATTAAAAAAAAAAAAAAAATTATAATTATTTATGATTATTTAAAGATTGTTCCATTGAAATGCATTGGAGAGCGCCAGGTAGCGAGAGGTCATACCTGTCGCTGTTCAAGGTCACTCGCTGATGAATGATTCGCTATCTGGCGCGCTCTCAGTTGCTAAGCAGGATCGGCTTGATAAATGTGTGATTGTGGTGGGGAGCCGGCGTTCTCGTGGCGGTGAGTGTCATTACCGTTCGCTCACCAGTCGCTACCTGGCGCTATCCCTTGTTAAATAAGGGCCCAAGTGTTGTGAGCACAGGAGACAATAGGGAGGAGTGCCCTGCCCTTGCGACCTGGGGTGGAGACAAAGGGGGCGGGGTCACAAGTGGTAGAGCTTGAGTATGGCTGCATGTGCCATTGAAGGTTATAGGAGCTGCTTATGCCAGGTCATATGCTTGTCTGAAGAAGTGAGTTTTGAGGGCTCTTTTAAAGGCTTGGAGTGATGGAGACTCCTTCTGTAATTGTTGTCTTTCTGTGCTTTGGCAGTAGTCACCATACATCTTTATTACCCATGCGTGGAGTGTCATACCACACTGCAGAGGGCCCACTAAGACTCTATCACCCAAGGGTCCACATAAACCTGGAGCTAGCCATGTTTAGTACTTAAATAAAAAAATAAAAGAGATTACAAAAAATCTTTTAATATTTTAAATTGTACTATATTTACCTTCAGACGTCCCCCCCATCTGGACTAAAAGGAGACAAAGGTTCCTCCTTCCCCTGTCATGGCTTCTAGCTAAGGGTAATATCAGGTGTGGGGGAGGGAGCTTTTATACTAGAGAGGTGGAGACTCTCTGGAGGGAAGTCACATGGAGGGAAACCTCAGTACAGCAGCCTCACTGCATGGATCCTGACCATTACTTCTACTTTTGATGCCACTTTGAGAAGACCCTGGCGATGAAGAAGGAACACACTGCGAGGGACCAAGAAGACCCGCATAAAGGGGGCAGAGGACGCCACCAGGCAGGTGACCTAGAGAAGTAACGTGAAGCCAATTTAGATTACTTATTATTATTGTTTTGTGTGGCGTCCTTTTTTAAAGTGGACCAAAACTCACAGCGATTGGCTCAAGAATCTATAAGATTCCCAAGCTGATCGATTCCCTCCCCCAGAGACGTCCAAAAATCGAGATGTTCAAAGCTTGTTCCATTGAAATGCATTGGAGCGCGCCAGGTAGCGAGAGGTCATACCTGTCGCTGTTCAAGGACGGACGCTGGCGCTGTGGGCTGAGGCTGGAATAATGATGAATGAGTGGCTATATGGCGCTATCTCAGTCGCTAAGCAGGATTGGCTTGATAAATGTGTGATTGTGGTGGGGAGCTGGCGTTCTCGTGGCGGGGCCCGTCATTACCGGCCGCTCACCAGTCGCTACCTGTCGCTATTCCTTCATAAATAAGGGCCTAAGTATTAAGCACCAAGCATGTCTAGCTATGTGGAAAGACAGAGGTTTGGTCACATATATCTGTAGATACATGTGGAAGCCACACCGCCCCGGCAAGGCCTCTGTGTTTAGTGTGGTCCCTACTCTATATATATATGAGCCCATAATGGGGGGGGGGGGGGCATGTACTGCAGCTAGTAAAATACAGAGCTACTTACCGGGACACTTGCCCCATACACTTACCTTCTTTCCCTATCCAACGGCGCACACGCGAGTCGCGGCTGCATCCCTGCTATCCCTCTGGCAGGGAGCTTGTCTTAGGGCCTTATTCATGAAGGGATAGCGTCAGGTAGTGCCTTGCAAGCGGCAAGTAGCATCAGGTGAATGCCGCAATTACACATTTATGAAGCCGATTCTGGTGAGTGACTGGAACAACGCCATGTAGCGTCCAATTCATCATTACCCAAGGCTCAGTGTACAGCGCCGGTGTTCATCCTTGCAGAGCGCCACGTCTTACCTCTCGCTACCTGCCGCTCTCCAATACATTTCTATGGACGATCCTTAAATCCCTTTCCTAAACCCAATTTTTTTTTTTTTATAAAATCTCAAATCTTTATGACATGTATCCTGGCCTAGAAAATGACATTTTTTAAAAACTTTTTTGATTTATAATATTTTTATGCAGAATTGTCCTTACATGTCTGGTATTAAAGTGTTCATCTTACAATGTATTAACAATGTAATTCCATATGTTTTCGCTTTGTTACTAGTGGATATGTGTTCAAACAGACTTTAATCACACAGATTCTGGCGCTGTGGGTGACCTGATTTTGAGCGCCGGAACTGTGTGAGGCTTTTTTTTTATGAATATGATGTGAGTCGGTCGCACTGAGCTGGCGCTACTGTTCGCTCCCATACAGAGCTGAACTGGTGTTAGAGCGACACAATATATTCATCAATGTCGGCCAGTGTCTCAGACGCTCTGAAACAGCGAACCATGGCTTAGCACAGCGACTACTAGCGGTCGCTCTCAATGCCTCGCTACAGACGCTCATCTGTCAGCACCTGGCGCTCATCTGCCCGACGTTGTGACATCAGCGGATCCGAGTGTGCTGATTGGTCGAGCGGCCGCACATGCGCCGTAGGACCAGGGAGAGGTGAGTTCGTTTTGGCGACCTGGGGGGTTTCACACAGTGGGGCACCCCCGATCGTGGCTGGAGAGCCCCAGTTTGTGTTTTGTGTAGTGTTTGTCTTGGTGTATTTGTTTTTTAAATGAAATATCTTAATCAGTCTTTTGTCCGTAATATGTGTATTGAATAAAGTTTACATTTATTGAGCATTTTTGGAGGTGTGCTGTTATTGGCTGTCAGTGGAAAATGGAACAGAGCTTTTTAAAGGTTACTACCTACTAGATAATATATCTTTTTATATTTGTATCTGGCTCTTTAAAATAGCTCCAGTGTACATTGATGAGCACAAATTCTGGGTCAGACGGATGAGGGTTTGGGGGGAGGGGTGTGTTTGTGGTATTTATGGCCACGTAGGGCTGCTATAAATGTAAGCACTCTATATACTATTTTTGGCCCTGAGGTTTCGTTTGATACTACGGATAGCGTTTTCTGTTGATGTACGCTTCCCGTTGCCGGCAATTGTCAGGTTTCTGCTGCCCGGTTTCTTTCTTTTGTCCGTGCACCTTTTCGTTTATTTTTTTTTTTTTTTTTGGAGTCGATGAGTATTTGCGCTCTTGTAGTAACTTTTTGTTAAGTACTGTAGGTGTCGGTTTGCCGTAATGTTGAATATTGGGTGAGGAGTCGCTATTTGACAGGTTCCGCGCTGTATGGGAGCGCATGATAGCGACTGGCCATAGCGACCGGCTCCCACCATATTCATTAAAAAATCATGCTCAAAAATTTCTCGCGCTGTGAAATGCATGTTTAAACCCCAGAGCGCTGGCGGCGATGGGTTAAAAGTAGTTTTTTAACCCCCAAACAACCATATTTTTGGAAACCAAAAAAAAACAAGTTTTTTAAATAATTTGGTAATATGAATACATTAATATCAGATCTGTAATATCAATTCTGTACAATTTTTTTTTTTACCTTAAAAAAATTATCTAAAATGGCAGAAGTGGTCACAGAATTTTTCACATTTAAAAAATAAACAAAAACAATTAATAACAATTAATTATGAATATTTAAAGATTGTTCCATTGAAATGCATTGGAGAGCGCCAGGTAGCGAGAGGTCATACCTGTCGCTGTTCAAGGTCGGACGCTGGCGCTGTGGGCTGAGGCTGGAATAATGATGAATGAGTGGCTATATGGCGCTATCTCAGTCGCTAAGCAGGATTGGCTCCATAAATGTGTGATTGTGGTGGGGAGCCGGCGTTCTCGTGGCGGGGCCCGTCATTACCGGCCGCTCACCAGTCGCTACCTGTCGCTATTCCTTCATAAATAAGGGCCTTAGAGGCTGATTTACTACTAACGCCAGGTATCGGAAGATGAGCATCTGTATAGCGGCGCTTAGAGCGACCGCTAGCAGACGCTGTAAGCAGGCGCTGTAACAGAGCGTCTCGATTGCTCTAGTAACCTGGCTGGCATTGATGAATGTGATGTGTGTTGGGCGCTCAAACACCAGTACAGCGCTGCAGGGAGTGAGATGTAGCGCCAGCTCAGTGCGCCTGGCACTCGGGCGCTCCACACCATATTCAAGAAAACGTTAGACACACACAGTGTTGGCGCTCTAAATCTGGGCGCTGTAGCATAGAGTGCCAGACGCTGTGTGATTAAAGTCTGTTTTTTAACACCTATAACAAAGTGAAAACACATGGAATGACATTGTTTTAACACTGTGACATTAATACTTTAATGCCAAACCTGTAATGACAATTCTGCATAAAAATATAAAAAGTCAAAAAAGTTTTTAAAAATGTTTGTTTGCAGCCAGGAGAGGTCACACAATGATTGGAGCAAAAAAAAAAAAAAGTCAAACACACTATTTATACACAACTAATGACAGCCCATTGAAATGTATGGGAGAGCGACAGTGAGCGACAGGTACTACATGGCGGTCTGGAAGCTATAAGCTCACCAGATTCTCTTTCATAAATGTGGTTTTGCGTACAGCGCCCGGCGTTCACCAGACGCTGCCTGCCGCTACGAGGCGCTACCTGGCGCTATCTCTTCTTAAATATCCCCTCTTAGGACCCCTCCACAACATGTGTTTTGCCATAACCCACAGAAACAGCCGACTGACATTCGTGCACAGCTGTCGGGGTCCAATGAACCAAAAAGGCATTTAAACTAAAGAAAGTTTAGTAAATTACTCCCCTAACCCCGCCCCCCACATGAACAGTGGCGTAAGCTGTTTGAGAGGGCTTAACACCATGCGGATGTGAAGAAGACTTTAACATTTTATCTTTATAATATTTACTGTATGTTATTGTGTGGCAGCCACAGAGCATTCGGACAGTGGAAACAATGTATCGAAGAGCTCTCAGCTATGAGCAGAGCAATGACGAGCCATTACAGTTTAAGGCTTTCTACTTATGGCTACAAATAAGGGATTGCTGCACAGAAATATGAGGCAATTCTTACTGTGGGACTGGGTTTTTCAAAAGCAGGGCTCTGATGTGTGTGGCAAGCTCCTATTCAGTTCAGGAGCACATAATCTGTCTACTGTTCCATAACATCTGCATGGGGATAAGCTCTCTTAAATAGCTTATTGCACTGATGCTTCAGGGGAACAATTTTTTTTTGATCAGAGGTCCACTTTAGGTAGATATTGTGGTCAATGAGCCAATATGAACTGTAATGCAGCCAAAGGGCGGTCCTGACCCCCTGTGATTGGACACGGACAAATGAGGATGGCTCTGTCCTACTCCACACTGCTAGTAGTCAGCCCCTCCACACAGCATCATTCCCCCCCATGACCATAAGGGAGCACAGCAGCTTGTCCTCTGTTCACAACCTGCTTGCACTTATTGGCAAGTGTCACTGCTCAAGAGCGTTTTGTGCAGTGGGCATCCCCAATCAGGATGGGAGAGGGGTTGTGGCAGTAGGACGGACTTTCACTCTTAAACCCTTATTTGGGTGCCTTCCAGCCCTGGTCTGATTGTGGATCAGAATCTGCAGCACACGCTGGAAATGGGCTGGGCTGAAATAAATGCCACCTGCTTACCTACTGTAGCCCGATGGGTTTATGGGTTCCCCTTTCTTATTTGGAGAGCCAGTTACACGAATCATGAAAGGCTCACCGGTTGGGGGCGCTATCCTGCAGCCTTGCATAGGGCACCTTTTAAAGTGGACCAAAACCCAGGAGTTTGACTATCCTGGGTTTTGGTCCTTTCCCCGGGGCATCCCGATTGGTGTGAAACCCCCCAGATCGCCGAGTGCAACTCACCTCTTCCCGTTCCTATGGCTGACCGCTTGTCCATTCAGCGTTCTGGGAGCCGCTGGCGTCGCGTCGTCTAAGCCTTCGTCTAAGGATGCATCCCCTGCTTCCCTCTAACAGGGAGCGCGCCCTTCACAAATGCCTGGCGCGGACATGCGCCCTGTTAGAGGGATAACGGGGATGTGGCTCGTGCGTGCGCCATTGGACGGGAAGCAAGGTAAGTGTATGGGGCGACCTGGGGGTTTCACACAGCGGGGCATCACGATTTTGGATGCCCCAGGCAGATAGATTTCCGGGCCCATTGCGCTGGATTTTTCTCTGCTGTCTCTGCAGCGCCGTATGATGATTAGTCATACCTACCAACTTTTCAGGGTGGGAAAGAGGGACATTTGTTAAATGAGGCCACACCCCCTCATTTAGGGATGGATAGGAGATAGGGGGTAACAGTTACAATAGAAACACTTTGAATAGGCAAATGAATGATTTATTGATGCAGGGCCGTGTTTTTTTTCCCCCCGAATTAGCTGACACGTACACCCATCTGAGTATTCACCGCATTATTTTGGCTGATGCCTAGATTTTACGCTTGTGCGAATGTAATTTAACGGGTTTACCCTACCCTTGCATGTGATTCTCAGCCCTGTTTTGCCCCTTTTTGGCCCTATAAAAACTGTTAAGAAGTTACCTTCCAGAGCTTAGGTAAAGGAGTAGCTGGGCTCTCTGGCACCTGGGGCAAAGACTCCAAGTGGCACCCCCCACCTGTTCTCTGGCCCCCCTGACCTGCTGCACCCAGGGCGAGAGCCCCCCCCCCCCCCAGATACACCCCTGGCATAGGGACTCTATTTACCCTCTGATTGTTTGGCTTTATCTCAGAAACTACAAGATGGGCCACTCTCTTAATGTCCAATGCCTTGTGGGACCGGATCTGCGTTTTCTCAGCATTTTGGCTGGCTTCCCATCCTCGTCCCACGACGCATTTATCTTGTGGAGTTTGAGTTTATATACTTATTTTGAGAGTGGCGAGCTGAGTGGCCGTTGGCTTCTGGGTAAGTGTGTCTATTCTTCTCTTGGTTCTGTGTGTATTGTTAGCATTGCATTTCTACTGTTTTATCTAGTTTAAAGGTATTTGCACTTATTTGTTGTGTTGATACTTTGTTGTGGATGCCTATTTTTATCTTTGCCCTATATCCCTACTACTGTGCTCATGTGGCTAGATAAAGTGACCCTGCTCCCTGTCACTAATCATATCCCTTGTCAATGCATACTGCCTTCTGTTGTGCTTGATTGCTCAGTGGTTTGCCCTAGAAAACACGAAATTTCGGGATATTCCCTGCTTCCCTGGTTCCTGATACCCTTTTGCAGGCCCAAGACACATGGCCAGGAGGCGTATAATTGCGCCACCACCACACTCAGGCATTTGTGGAGCATGCCTTTGGCCTATTGAATTCCCTGCTAGAGGGATAGCGGGGATGCGACCGTGGCTCGCGCATGCGCTGTTAGCCCGGGAAGCAAGATAAGTGTACGGGGCAACCTGGAGGGTTTCACACAGTGGACAACCTGATTTTGGATAGGCCTATTTATAAAATTCCCAGGCCAGTCATGTTGGGTTTTTGTCCACTTTAAGTGTATGGTGACTGTTCAAGAGCAGAGCTCGCCAGCAGAGTATGATTGGACAGTGATTGGAGTTCCACCTGCCAGATTTGATCACTTAAAGTAGACCAACAGTCAAAAGTGATTTAAACCAGACCAACACAACAAACAGTGCTCATATGCCTCCCTCCCCAGGGCAGTTTAGATTGCTGCACATAACCATAAAACTTTTCTAACTCTTGCTGTGGTAAATTTTAAAAGCAAGATGGCGGCTCATGCATCTGCAAGCCACCTGCAAACAGGAAGTGCTGCTGGGCTTCCTGTTACTGTGCATACTATTTCAGCTGAATCCGGGCAGCAGCATGGCTGAGATGCTGGAGAGGCAGCTCCAAAATGGCCGCTACCTTTCTTTTCCAATTGTGCCAGGCTGTTGGTCCGGTTTAGATAGTACATGACAGTGATGGCTCTTAGTGCTGTGGGTGTTTTAGTGTGATCAGGGGTGAACCTAGCTTTTCCTGCTGCCCGAGGCAAACTACAGAAAGACCCCACTACCCTCCTCAGCAGAGCAACACAGGGGTAGGAGATAAAGGGGGGAGGGGCTGTGGCTGCTGGGCCGCCAATAATAGATTTAAAACATAACAATAAACCTCTAATGAAAGAGAGTAAAAATAATAAATTAAAATATATTTTAAACAGAAAGGCAGGTTAATTGCAGCTCCATAGGCAGTGCCCCCTAAGGCGGTCACCTCACATGGCCGTCCTGGGTGTGATTGAGTATCTGTTCTGGAAGCCGTCCTCACTCACAATACACATTGTTCAAACAAACTGTGTGACAAAGAATCTATGAATCTTAAAGTGGACCTTCACCCTGAATAAGAGCCTATCTTATATTTTTCCCCCACTCTGTACATACAGATTGCTCACATTAATCCGGACCTTCACCCTGAATAAGAGCCTATCTTATATTTTTCCCCCACCCTGTACATACAGATTGCCCACATTAATCCAGACTTTCACCCTGAATAAGAGCCTATCTTATATGTTTCCCACACTCTGTACATACAGATTGCTCACATTAATCCGGACCTTCACCCTGAATAAGAGCCTATCTTATATTTTTCCCCCACTCTGTACATACAGATTGCTCACATTAATCCGGACCTTCACCCTGAATAAGAGCCTATCTTATATTTTTCCCCCACCCTGTACATACAGATTGCCCACATTAATCCAGACTTTCACCCTGAATAAGAGCCTATATTATATGTTTCCCACACCCTGTACATACAGATTGTCCCCATAAAAAATCATCCTACCTGCATCTACTGCATTTTCTGAGCCTGTAAACATGCAAGATGGCGGCTCATGGAGTCTCAGGCTGCCTGCAGACAGGAAGTGCCTTCTGCCGCTCTGCATTCTGGGATTGCTGTCCTTTTCCTGACCCCAGCTCTGCTCTGTCTGTGTAAAGCACAGCTATTAGCCACCCCTGTACTTTTGCCTTCTTTCCTCTCCTCAGTAGGTGATGCTTCTGAGGCAAGATGGCGGCGCCTGTGTCCTAGAGTCCTGGACAGAGTTGCAGCCCAGTGGGGCAAAGAATAAAAAGTTACTAAACACGTAATGTATATTAATTTTAGATGCTGGGGAATAGTTTTTTAAGGGTTTGGGAGTTTCATTACATGATGCCGAAGGTTTAATGAATAACTCCAAAGGTTGCACAAAAATTCTGAGTGCTGAAATATTAGCCTCTGTTTTTCTTCATCCTCACCCTCAGCAGAGTGGACAGGAAGCTGCAGCTTCCTCTGCCATCGGGGCCAGGGGTTTGACGAGTCTTGGAAATGTGGTCAGCGCTCTGACTTCAACCTCTTGGCCACATCACACAGGTTGCTGCGCTTTCTTACGCGTTGCGTTGTACACCTCAAAAACAACACGTTATTAAAGTGTTGCTGAAATGGAAACTTGTTGCAGAGAGATAATTTTCATCTTACCTATGATGATGGTTTATTATGATGAGCCAATGAACTTGGACTTTCTGATATCAGCGCACTTGTAGCAACCAAGTGTTAAGTATTGTAGGAGATGCTTTTAAAGATGCTCAAAACCCATAGAAATGCCCCCTATGCTTTACGAGCAACTGATTTGGGATGCCCCAATGTATGAAACTCCCCAGGGTCCTGATATACTCACCGATTTCATTGGACATGCACACCTCGGCGGTGGCATCCTGGCTCTGCTGCACATTCTCCTTAGGATCAGGGAGTGAGGTGAGTATACAGGAACTCTGGCGGAGTTTCACACAGTGCTCCCAACCCAAATCGGGAAGCCTGGGGGGCAAACCTTCACCCAGCCCTAGAGTCTTTTATAAACTAGGGCCTGGCTATATGGATTTGTGTACCAAAGTGGAAGGATATTGGGTAATAAAATGGGGTGCGACACCTCCTAAGGACACAGACTCAGTAGCCACGCACTAATAAAATAATCAGCCTACATTATTGTTCCAAGGTCATGGTAAAGAACAAGTTAAAGTGATACAGCAGGCAAAGGTCATTGTTACACCATTGTGTCGGGCTACATTTGCCACTGTCCTGAACTGTTTTCTGTTTTTAAATTAAAGCAAAAATGGCGAAATATTGGGATTTACAGGTTCAGCCAATGACATTTTCTTTTTCATCCCATCACCCAATCAGCTCAGCAGAGTCGGACAGGATTTCTATTTCCTCCCATCTCCCGCCCCTTCCTCCAGGTTCATATTGTACAGTCACAGTGTCTCATGCAAGTTCTGGGAATCTTACAGATCCTGCCCATTATGCTGATTAATCTGCAGCATCACAGATCCAAGGGCTGTAGCCCCACACAATGGTGTAACAATTACCTTTGCCTGGAGTTTCTCTTTAATTCAGTTCACAGCGAGGTCACAGTAAAAAACATATTAATAAAATGAATGGAAAGACGTAGAGAAGATTGAAAGAGTTTAACCAATCAGGGAGCTTTAAGCCAGCAATGGAGACCCTGAAAGGAAAAGCCTGCAAAGCTTTCTCTGCCATCGGAAAGCGACTGTGCCACCTGAAACCACCAGTGAGGGTCTGGATGAAGATCATTGATCAATCCTACTTTATGGCAGTGAGGGCCGGGGGCCCAATCACCTACCCAGACCAGTCAAAATGGGCCCAA
This sequence comes from Gastrophryne carolinensis, assembly GCA_027917425.1. NCBI lineage: Eukaryota > Metazoa > Chordata > Amphibia > Anura > Microhylidae > Gastrophryne > Gastrophryne carolinensis. The sequence goes on along the minus strand of CM051243.1, from coordinate 70,933,990 downwards.
CAGAGACCTTTCATCTGGAGTTCTGCAAGTACCTCCTCCAGGACCACCATAGCACCTCCAACATGGCGTGCTGGGCAGAGCTGGGCAGATTCCCACTATGGTTCCAGGTGCAGAAGAGGGCGCTATCATTCTGGGGGCACATACAGAGCAGCAGCCCCGAGCCCCAGAGCAAACCCTGTGCCCTCCAACTGAGGGTCAGTCATCTGTTCAGCCAAAACCCCCAACATGTCCTGACAAAAAGCCCAAATAAAGGGGGCGATAGAGAGCTGCCAGGAGCAATATATAGACGATTGGAAGAAAGAAATAAGTAATTCTCAGAAACTCACTGTCTACCAGTCACTGAAGAGGGACTACACCATGGCCCCATAACTGGAGAGGCTACCCCATGGCCCCATACCTGGATAGGCTACACCATGGCCCCATACCTGGAGAGGCTACACCGTGGCCCCATACCTGGAGAGGCTACACCATGGCCCCATACCTGGAGAGGCTACACCATGGCCCCATACCTGGAGAGGCTACACCATGGCCCCATACCTGGACAGGCTACACCGTGGCCCCATACCTGGAGAGGCTACACCGTGGCCCCATACCTGGAGAGGCTACACCATGGCCCCATACCTGGACAGGCTACACCATGGACCCATACCTGGAGAGGCTACACCGTGGCCCCATACCTGGAGAGGCTACACCATGGCCCCATACCTGGAGAGGCTACACCATGGCCCCATACCTGGAGAGGCTACACCGTGGCCCCATACCTGGAGAGGCTACACCGTGGCTCCATACCTGGAGAGGCTACACCGTGGCCCCATACCTGGAGAGGCTACACCATGGCCCCATACCTGGAGAGGCTACACTATGGCCCCATACCTGGAGAGGCTACACCGTGGCCCCATACCTGGAGAGGCTACACCGTGGCCCCATACCTGGAAAGGCTACACCGTGGCCCCATACCTGGAGAGGCTACACCGTGGCCCCATACCTGGAAAGGCTACACCGTGGCCCCATACCTGGAGAGGCTACACCGTGGCCCCATACCTGGAGAGGCTACACCGTGGCCCCATACCTGGAGAGGCTACACCGTGGCCCCATACCTGGAGAGGCTACACCGTGGCCCCATACCTGGAGAGGCTACACCATGGCCCCATACCTGGACAGGCTACACCATGGACCCATACCTGGAGAGGCTACACCGTGGCCCCATACCTGGAGAGGCTACACCATGGCCCCATACCTGGAGAGGCTACACCATGGCCCCATACCTGGAGAGGCTACACCGTGGCCCCATACCTGGAGAGGCTACACCATGGCCCCATACCTGGAGAGGCTACACCATGGCCCCATACCTGGAGAGGCTACACCATGGCCCCATACCTGGACAGGCTACACCATGGACCCATACCTGGAGAGGCTACACCGTGGCCCCATACCTGGAGAGGCTACACCATGGCCCCATACCTGGAGAGGCTACACCATGGCCCCATACCTGGAGAGGCTACACCGTGGCCCCATACCTGGAGAGGCTACACCGTGGCCCCATACCTGGAGAGGCTACACCGTGGCCCCATACCTGGAGAGGCTACACCGTGGCCCCATACCTGGAGAGGCTACACCATGGCCCCATACCTGGAGAGGCTACACTATGGCCCCATACCTGGAGAGGCTACACTATGGCCCCATACCTGGAGAGGCTACACCGTGGCCCCATACCTGGAGAGGCTACACCGTGGCCCCATACCTGGAGAGGCTACACCGTGGCCCCATACCTGGAGAGGCTACACCATGGCCCCATACCTGGAGAGGCTACACCATGGCCCCATACCTGAAGAGGCTACACCGTGGCCCCATACCTGGAGAGGCTACACCGTGGCCCCATACCTGGAGAGGCTACACCGTGGCCCCATACCTGGAGAGGCTACACCATGGCCCCATACCTGGAGAGGCTACACTATGGCCCCATACCTGGAGAGGCTACACCGTGGCCCCATACCTGGAGAGGCTACACCGTGGCCCCATACCTGGAGAGGCTACACCATGGCCCCATACCTGGAGAGGCTACACTATGGCCCCATACCTGGAGAGGCTACACCGTGGCCCCATACCTGGAGAGGCTACACCATGGCCCCATACCTGGAGAGGCTACACCGTGGCCCCATACCTGGAGAGGCTACACCATGGCCCCATACCTGGAGAGGCTACACCGTGGCCCCATACCTGGAGAGGCTACACCATGGCCCCATACCTGGAGAGGCTACGCTATGGCCTCATACCTGTAGAGGCTACACCATGGCCCCATACCTGGAGAGACTACACCATGGCCCCATACCTGGAGAGGCTACACTATGGCCCCATACCTGGAGAGGCTACACCGTGGCCCCATACCTGGAGAGGCTACACCATGGCCCCATACCTGGAGAGGCTACACCGTGGCCCCATACCTGGAGAGGCTACACCATGGCCCCATACCTGGAGAGGCTACACTATGGCCCCATACCTGGAGAGGCTACACCGTGGCCCCATACCTGGAGAGGCTACACCATGGCCCCATACCTGGAGAGGCTACACCGTGGCCCCATACCTGGAGAGGCTACACCATGGCCCCATACCTGGAGAGGCTACACTATGGCCCCATACCTGGAGAGGCTACACCGTGGCCCCATACCTGGAGAGGCTACACCGTGGCCCCATACCTGGAGAGGCTACACCGTGGCCCCATACCTGGAGAGGCTACACCATGGCCCCATACCTGGAGAGGCTACGCTACTGCCTCATACCTGGAGAGGCTACACCATGGCCCCATACCTGGAGAGGCTACACCGTGGCCCCATACCTGGAGAGGCTACACTATGGCCCCATACCTGGAGAGGCTTCACCGTGGCCCCATACCTGGAGAGACTACACTATGGCCCCATACCTGGAGAGGCTGCACCACCCCAAACCCAGGCAGACCCAGAGCCTCTATAGAATGACCGCCCACAGACTGGCGATGGAGACAGGCCGGCACAGGCAGATATACAAGCCTTGGCACTGTAAGCATAAGGCCCTGGAGGATGAGGCCCACTTCCTGCTGCACTACAGCAAATATTCATCCACCAGGGACACTTACTTCCAGAGACTCTCCACCCTCATCCCAGACTTCACCTCCATAGATGATGAGAGGAAACTCCACATCCTGCTGGGGGAAGAGGAGCCCACCCTGCAAATAGCCGCCCAATATGTCTCCACCTGCCACCAACTGAGAGGAACATGACACACCATGGACTGTTATACCCCTATACTGCCCCCTATACCCCACATCTATACTGCCCCAACTAAAATGACAATTAGAATCTATGGATTTCAAACCCTATACTGCCCCTTAATCCCGACCCAACCCCTTACTGCCTCTATACATCTCCAACTCCCACCATCACTGGACCATTGTACACCCAACACACGCCCCCCAATTTTTTATTCCCTTTTGCTTTGGCAATGCTAAATGTTTTCTGGACCTGCCAATAAAGCTCCTTTGAATTTAAATTTGTAAGATGTATAGAAGGTGAAAAGAAAGGAAGTTGAAGAGGAGAGAAAATACAGGCAGACTTGAAAATAGAGATTGATGTAGAGAAAGTAAAGATAGAGAAAGATGTAGAGAAGATAAAAAAGAGGAAGACTTAGAAAAGATGGAATACACGACATAGTGAAAACAGAGGCAGATGAAAAGAAAATGGAAATAGAGATGTTGTATAGAAGATGTATAGAAGGTGAAAATGTTCGAATACATAGAAAAGGTAGAGGAAGATGTCAAGAATATGTAATATAGAGGAAGAGACAAAGAAGGTGAAAATAGTCGAAGTTGTAAACGAAATTAGACGTAGAGGAAGACGTCGAAAGGGTGAAAATAGAGGAATATGTAGAAGGCAGAAAGAGATGAAGACATAGAAAAGGTGATAATAGAGAAAGAGTAGAGAACATATAAGATAGATGAACAGAAGATGAAAATGGAAGAAAGCCTATAGAATGGGAAAATACAGGAAAATCTAGAGAATATGGAAATAGAGGAAGATGTAGAGAGAGTGAAAATAGAGGGAAATGTAAAAAAGATAAAACGAGACAAAGACATAAAGAAGGTGAAAAGAGAAGGATGGTGGAAGATATGTGGAAAAGAAAAGGAGCAAATGTGAAAAAGAAAAGAATGAGGGAAAGTGGAAATGAAAGTGTGATGGGGGAATGGGGAAGAAGGCTGAAAAGTAACGGCTACAGAAAGAAAGATGAAGAAATCACATTAAAAGAGGTAGGGAAGGACAAGAAGAAAGAAACTGCTGGAGGAAGAGAATAAGAAAGAATAACATAGGCAATGTGGAAACGAAAGCGATAGAGAGTGATGGAAGAGCAGCGCCGTCTCAGTCTAGTAGTGTAAAATGTCCTAGTTCCCGAGATTGAGTCCCACACTGTGCAGGTCTGTTCTCCATTCGCCATTATTCTGAGAAGGACTTAGGCCCTTATTTATGAAGGAATAGCGACAGGTCGCGAATGGGTGAGCGACCGGTAATGACAGGCACCGCCACGAGAACGCCGGTTCCCCTCCACAATCACACATTTATCAAGCCAATCCTGCTTAGCGACTGAGATAGCGCCATATAGCGACTCATTCATCATTATTCCAGCCTCAGCCCACAGCGCCAGCGTCCGACCTTGAACAGCGACAGTATGACCTCTCGCTACCTGGCGCTCTCCAATGCATTTCAATGGAACAATCTTTAAATGTTCATATTAGTTTTTATTTTTTTTATTTTTTTATTTTTTTTTTTAAATGTGAAAAATTCTGTGACCACTTCTGCCATGTTAGATAATTTTTTTTAAGGTAAAAAAAAAAAAAAAAAAAAATGTGTGCAGAATTGATATTACTGGTCTGATATTATTGTATTCATATTATTAAATTCTTTAAAAAATAATTTTTTTTTGGTTTCCAAAAATATGGTGGTTTGGGGGTTAAAAAACGACTTTTAACACATCGCCGCCAGCGCTCTGGGGTTTAAACATGCATTTCACAGCGCGAGAATTTTTTGAGCGTGATTTTTTGATGAATATGGTGGAAGCCGGTCGCTAGGGCCAGTCGCTCTCATGCGCACCCATACAGCGCAGAACCTGTCAAATAGCGACTCGTCACCCCGTATTCAACATTACTGCACACCGACTCAGTCGCTATCAACAACCGAACAATGGCCAAGCACAGCGACTACTAGCGGGCGCTGTGAAAATACTGCTACAGTCGCTCAACTGTCGCTACATGTCGCTATTAATGAATCGGCCTCCCCATCTTTGGAACAGGTATGTTTTACAGTAACAGACTAGGACGGATCAGCTGTGTGGGAGAAAAGGTGAGTAAGGAGGGCTAAGAACCCCCTGTAGCTCTATGTACTTTATCATGCTGTCTTGGTGATGTTTATCTTCTGGTCGAAGGTGTCTATTTTCTATTTTCCATTCTGAAAGGCTGAACAAAGCTTCACACAGGGGAACTAAAATAAAAGTGTGTTAGCCTTGTCCGCCCACCTCTCGCGGTTTCACTGCTTTTGCTTAGAATTTAATTTTGCCTGGGACACAAAACTTCTGATGAAAACGTATTAAAGTTACAGTCGAACTATCTGGAAAGGCATCCTCTAACAAATAGATGCAGCTCAGTACAAGTAACACTTAGGGCCTTATTCATCAAGGGATAGCGATAGGTAGTGACAGGTGAACGCCGGACACGGCACGCAATTACACATTTATCAAGCGAATTCTGGTGAGCGACTGGAACAACGCCATGTAGCGTACGATTCATCATTATCCCAGCCTCAGCGTACAGCGCCGGCGTTCAAACTTTCAGAGCGCCACGTCTTACCTCTCGCTACTTGTCGCTCTCCCATACATTTCAATGGATATTCTTTTACTTCTCTTTAAACAGGGGGGTTTATAATTTTTTTTTTTTATTCTCAAATAATGTTGTGACCTCTCCTGGCCTAGAAAAAAGCCATTTTTGAAAACTTTTTTCATTTTTTATATATTTATGCAGAATTACATTACAGGTCTGGCATTAATGTGTTCATGTCACAATGTTATAACAATGTAATTCCATATGTTTTCGCTTTGTTACTGGTGGATACATGTTCAAAAACAGCCTTTAATCACACAGCCTCTGGCGCTATGGGCTACAGCAAAGCATTTTAGAGCGCCGGCGGTTTGTGAGGCTGTTTTTTTGATGAATATGGTGTGAGTCAGTCGCACTGACTAGTCGCTACCATTCACTCCCATACTGCGCTGTACTGGTCACATAGCGACTCCCCACAACGTATTCATCAATGCTGCACAGCGACCGAGGCGCTCTGAACTAGCGAACCACGACTACTAGCGGGCGCTCTGAAATGCCTGCTACAGACGCTCATCTGTCGCTCCCTGCCGCTAGTAATGAATCAGCTTGTTAGAGTCATTTGAACATGCTGTGAAAAAAAAATGAATGAATGAATGAATTCTATCTCTTTTTTTACCAATTTGTTCCCCACTCAATTTGTCTCTTTCCTACCCTTTCTTCTTCTCTCTCACCCCACATTTTTTTCCATTTCCCATTCTCTGTCTCTCTCTCCATCTACCTCCATCTAGTCTCTCCACTTTTCTTCTTATTCACTATTTTTTTTCCCATTTCCTTCTATAGGGTTGATTCAGAGAGACATAAAACGATTTTCGTTTTTGTGTCGATCTTTTTTTTTTTTAAATGTCCCCGCTCTCACATACATCGCAAGCGTTCTGTAAAGTCTTCGTCCGTTCGCATGCCAACGAGAATGTCATTTTCCAGCTTTCGTTTTCTGTTTATGTTACTCATGTTACAACGTAGGCTTCTGTTTCTGGCATTTTTCCATCGTCGCTTCGCACGAATCATTTATGTTTGCCGTTAGATTCAGATTTCCTTTTTCAATAAATAATCGTCCAGACGAAAATCCTTACGACCTTACGCCTGCGCACTACAAACTTAACTCATTAATGTGCTCGCCTACATATTTGGTTCACTCAGTTCTGCTACAATGCTTAGCTAAATCACTTTGCGCTTTCCTTCTTCTTCCATTTCCCACACCTAAAGCTTACCCTAATCACTTCACGGTCTCATTCTTCTTCCATTTCCCGCACCTAATGCTTACCTAAATCACTTTGCGGTCAGTATATTCTTCCATTTCCCGCACCTAATGCTTACCTAAATCACTTTGTGGTCTCATCCTTCTTCCATTTCCCACACCTAATGCTTACCTTAATCACTTTGCGGTCAGTATATTCTTCCATTTCCCACACCTAATGCTTACCTTAATCACTTTGCGGTCTCATTCTTCTTCCATTTCCTGCACCTAAGGCTTACCTAAATCCCTTTGCGGTCAATATATTCTTCCATTTCCCGAACCAATGCTTACCTTAATCACTTCGCGGTCAGTATATTCTTCCATTTCCTGCACCTAATGCTTACCGTAATCACTTTACCGTCTCATTCTTCTTCCATTGGCGCACCTAATGCTTACCTAAATCACTTCGCAATCAGTATATTCTTCCATTTCCCGCACCTAATGCTTACCTTAATCACTTCACGGTCAGTATATTCTTCCATTTCCCGCACCTAATGTTTACCTTAATCACTTTGCGGTCTCATTCTTCTTCCATTGGCGCACCTAATGCTTACCTTAATCACATCGCGGTCTCATTCTTCTTCCATTGGCGCACCTAATGCTTACTGTGACAGACGCTCTGTCTTTTGGATGTCATCACTATTCAGTTGCCCACCGGGTCATTCACTGGCCTTTTCTTAATTAGGTCATTGTATTTTGATACTGTTACAGGCAATGTCATTGTATTTTGACTGCCATTGTGTATTGTTGATTACGTCACAGTCAATGGCATTGTCCTGATTGATTATAATTATATTACAGCCTGCTATTGTTCTACTGATTGCGTCACCGGCAGAGTTGAGGGATTGTTTGCCCTGCTGCTATTGGTCGGTGTGTGTGTCATGCAATAGAGACTTGTGTATATAAGGCCCAGTGTGGCACTAATAAAGGACACTTCACCTTCACCTGTTCTGTCTCTTATTGGGGGAAACGCTATATTACAATTCACTAGCCCTTGTAAGGGCTGTTCCTGTTTCCTCACGGACGACTCTGGAATTCCAGCAGCACCTCTTACGATTGGGAAAAGGACGTCTCAGACGGTGAAGCCCTCCGGCGATAAGGGTTATCGCTACAATTGGTGGCAAGCGGTCGGATGGTCCTTTGTACCCAGAGAGAGTGCTACCCTGATGGAGAGTCAGTATGACAAGTTGAAAAGGCTGACCCTGAAGGATCTACTCGAGAGCCGGGGAAGGTCAGCTAGCAACCGTCCACGTCAGGAACTGATAGCCGAGCTGATCAAAATGGATGGTGCAGCAGTGAGGACCGAAACCAATATAGAGATCGATGAAGACGCTGCTCTCGTTCAAGCGGTTCGGAACAGATTGTCGGTCTATGGCCGAATCCATCACAAGAACTGATCGACCAAGTCTTCGCCGCAGCGGAGGCAGAGGCCAGTAAGCGAAGGGAAGATCGGCGACTCGCAACCCAGCAGCCTCTCAGCCTCAGTTACACTGGGGGGAAAAAGATTCCATTTGCAGCATTTAACTCCGTCCAGGAAAGTGACGATGAGATTGATGGATTTTTGGCCGATTTTGAACGGCAGTGCGCTTTACACCGGGTACCCACGGAGGAATGGGTCACCATATTATCAGGGAAAATCTGGGAAAGCTTCCGATGCTTTCCGGGCCACCCCTGATGCGGACTTACCACACTACCATCTGGTAAAGGAGGCTTTGTTAGCCCGGCACGCTGTCACCCCGGAAGCCTACAGTTGTTTTTACTAGAACATTTTCTCAATGCCTTGCAACCAGAGCTAAGAGTGTGTGTACAAGACCAGCACCCTGTGAGTACATGTGTGTGTACAAGACCAGCACCCTGTGAGTACATGTGTGTGTACAAGACCAGCACCCTGTGAGTACATGTGTGTGTACAAGACCAGCACCCTGTGAGTACATGTGTGTGTACAAGACCAGCACCCTGTGAGTACAACTGTGTGTGTGTGTGTGTACAAGACCAGCACCCTGTGAGTACAACTGTATGTGTGTACAAGACCAGCACCCTGTGAGTACATGTGTGTGTACAAGACCAGCACCCTGTGAGTACAACTGTATGTGTGTGTACAAGACCAGCACCCTGTGAGTACAACTGTATGTGTGTACAAGACCAGCACCCTGTGAGTACAACTGTATGTGTGTACAAGACCAGCACCCTGTGAGTACAACTGTATGTGTGTGTGGGTGTATCATCTTCACCCTCAATACTGAGTTCTGTCTCTTATTGGGGGGAAATGACAAGACCAGCACCCTGTGAGTACAACTGTATGTGTGTGTGTGTGGGTATCATCTTCACCCTCAATACTGAGTTCTGTCTCTTATTGGGGGGAAAAGACAAGACCAGCACCCTGTGAGTACAACTGTATGTGTGTACAAGACCAGCACCCTGTGAGTACAACTGTATGTGTGTGTGTGTGTGTGTGTGTGTGTGTGTGTATACAGGCCCTGTAGACAAACCAGTAATGCAGATGGATTATCCTGGCAAACAGAATTCTGCCCATAACAAGAGTCCGGACAGCCCCACGTTAACCCGAACAGGGTCAATCCGGGTCTGCCGGTTGTTCCACAAAAAGGGGGCATTGTGACAGACGCTCTGTCTTTTGGATGTCATCACTATTCAGTTGCCCACCGGGTCATTCACTGGCCTTTTCTTAATTAGGTCATTGTATTTTGATACTGTTACAGGCAATGTCATTGTATTTTGACTGCCATTGTGTATTGTTGATTACGTCACAGTCAATGGCATTGTCCTGATTGATTATAATTATATTACAGCCTGCTATTGTTCTACTGATTGCGTCACCGGCAGAGTTGAGGGATTGTTTGCCCTGCTGCTATTGGTCGGTGTGTGTGTCATGCAATAGAGACTTGTGTATATAAGGCCCAGTGTGGCACTAATAAAGGACACTTCACCTTCACCCTCAATACTGAGTTCTGTCTCTTATTGGGGGAAACGCTATATTACAATTCACTAGCCCTTGTAAGGGCTGTTCCTGTTTCCTCACGGACGACTCTGGAATTCCAGCAGCACCTCTTACGATTGGGAAAAGGACGTCTCAGACGGTGAAGCCCTCCGGCGATAAGGGTTATCGCTACACTTACCTTAACCACATCGCGGTCTGGTGATTCTTCGTACCTAAATTTTGGGTTTTTCCTTTGTTTTGTTGTAACCAACCCTTAATGAATGTATGTAGAAAAGAAAATGACACAGAAACAAGTTTTTTTTTTTGTTTACTAATAAATGGCATTTTTAATGGCTTTTTTTATTTTATTTTTTTTTACATTTTTGCATCTACAACCTTTTTTTTTTCTATACAAATGTAAAATTTATAAAATATTAAAATTTTTAAAACCAAAATAATATCTGTAAAACTATATACAAAGCAATGGCCGGCCCCAGATAATTAATCTTCATCTGTGGTCCCCAATGAATCGCAAAGCTCCTGCATCTCGCCCACCAACTGAAACACTGTGGCAGTGAGTTGTGCCACTCTGGCACGTGCGGTGTCTGTTAAAAAAAGAAAAATAAATTATTTGTCGGCAAATACATGTTTAACAGCTGTGGATGGAATGTTTATTAGGTTGCAAGCTAACTCATGAGGCCATATGTCATTATGCTAAGGATTTGCTAAAAGGAAGAGGCCATATGTCATTATGCCAAGGAATTACTAAAAGGAAGAGGCCATATGTCATTATGGTAATGGCCTTGACAATGGAGTTAGGTGAACTGGTGATGATGTCATTTCCCACATACTCCAAAAATTAACATTACAACTTACTTCGTTGGTGGGCGACCTCTGCTTCAGGGACCACCCTATGCTCTGGGGCCTGCCACTGCTGGGAAGTTGAGGCTGTAGAGACATGTAAAATCGGGTCACTTCTAATGTCTGATTCAACATTAAACAAATGACACTTAGAATGTGTGTGTGACACCACCCACCTTCTCCATGTGCCTCCTGGGCATGTTCTGCTGCAGTCTCTGCTCCAGATCGTTCACCCGCTACATAATCATCTAGAAAAAGAGATTAAGGGAATCAGCTTGATCTGTGTATGGGTGAAGGTGGTGTCCGTCTCCTGTCGGATCCGGGAAACGATCTCCAGGGCCACGTTCCTCTTCTCAGACGCGTTGGGCAGGTAGTCGTACCTGCGCTGAAGCATGGTCTAAAAAACACACAAAAACATAGTTGTCAGATCCAACTGCATACAAATATATGTCACAATTAGATCAGGTGACTAAATGACATAGATACAAGTGACTTGGTTCTCACCTGTGCGCACTAACTTCTGTTTGGCACGGAGTTTAAATAAGTTTTGCAAACAACTGTTTCTTCCTGCGCTTCCTTAAGGCCTAGGCCTGCATTTAGATGCCAAATTTACATCCTTACAATACACTTACGAGCATAATCAGCTCTTGTTGTTGGCGGGTGAAGATCGGGGGCGCCATCTTTCTTCTTGTCCGCAGCAGATAAGTAATGCCCCAGCGGTTTCCGTGTTCCGCACGGCCGGACGAATGGGCGTACACACGCGTACGCAAGCGCGTAAGCGTCATACCCAGTCATTAGTATTTAAAGGGTCATGGACACACAGATCATTCTTTTTCAGATTGTCAGCATTAAAAAACTGAGTGCTAAGGCAACACCAGCAAAGGACACCAACAGCAAAAGAGCACAGCGGCATGAGGAGACTTCTTCCTCCCGTCCGATCACTAGGTCGCACCAAGCAACTAGCAAGGTGCGGGAAACTCGGAGCCAAAGTGGCAAACACAAGGCGACATTGGCCACAAAGCCCGGAACATCAAAACCACCAACCAAAAGCAAGGAAGGAGCATGAAAGAAGAAGGCACACACATCCAAGGAGCCATGTACGAGGACGTCCAAGGCCACAAAGAAGTAGAGGGTGAGAACCACGAGCCCAACAAGAACACCCTCTCCTCCTCCCCACCCTACCACATCCCATCATAAATGGAGCACCAGTTCCAAGGCCAAAAAGCACAGCCTCTCCTGCTTCCCGTGCAAGCACATCCCATGCCAAAAGGAGCACCAGTGCCAAGCCCACTAAGAGCCAGCAGGCCCGAAGCCCCAGCCCAACCAGCACAGCCTCTCCTGCTCCACGTGCAAGCACATCCCATGCCAAAAGGAGCACCAGTGCCAAGCCCACTAAGAGCCAGTGGGCCCGAAGCTCCAGCCCAACAAGCACAGCCTCTCCTGCTTCACGCGCAAGCACAGCCTCTCCTGCTCCACGTGCAAGCACATCCCATGCCAAAAGGAGCACCAGTGCCAAGCCCACTAAGAGCCAGTGGGCCCGAAGCTCCAGCCCAACAAGCACAGCCTCTCCTGCTTCACGCGCAAGCATATCACATGAGAAACAATTGCCGCATTTGCCGCCAGAACAGGTGGAAACCAGCGATACATATGCCACATCCACAACTGGAAGTTCGGTGGCCACCCAGACAAGGACCCCCAGTCCTATTGCGAGTCCAGTCGTTTTCAAGCTACGTGTTGGCCATTTCATCACCACAGAGCCAGCCCAGAATTTCCCCCGAATTGCCACCAAACACAGATGAGCCAGAAGACCAAGCATTAGGCCGAACATTGCGGCAAGGCCAGTTGTGTGGCCGGTTTGGGGAGGCGCAAACTCTAGCATTGGCAAGTGGCCTCACACTTCATTATGATGAGCTATACGGGCGACATTCAAAAGCAACCAGCAAAATGAGAGAGACCCAAATCTTGGGTTAGGCGCAATCACAGGTACATATTTGAGTTGTGCATTTTGCTGCTTGTTGTATTGACCACAATGACCAAAATTTGTTAACCTCTATTTTTCAGCTTACAAACTGGCGGAGGCTTCCCCACCAAATTACAATATACCCGAGCTGAGGAGCTGGTCCTGGCATTATTACACCCCGTCGCATTAGAGGGCCTCTCTGGCAGACAGGACACGGACATCCATAACATTCCTGCTGGTTAGTAATGTGTTAGTGTGAAATGAGGCTCACAGGCACATATGAACACATGCCCCTAGGGAGTGGCTTTGAGGGGAGGTTACTGTTTTAGGCGGGTGTTTAATGTCTGAGTAATGGCCTTCATGATGAGCACTCTCCCAGGGTGCAGTAGTTAATGGTCCTTAAAAAGATTTGCAGGCCAAACACGACCTTTGACAGTATTTATGCTCACTATTAAACTCTTTATCTTACCAAAGCACTGCATATGATGTGAATATAGTCAATAATAGACAACACTTACTTCTTTGTCTTTCTACCACTTGGGTTGTAGCTGTGCTTTGGTCAGACAAACTTGAGCTGGGGTCAGGGAAAGGTCTACATAGTAAGAATGCACAGCAGCATACTCTGAAGCCAAATGCTATTTGCAAGCTGACTGTGGGCCCCTAATGCACCATTTGGGATCTGTAAAGCCTCCTAACATGCAGTACATGCATGTTTGTAGTATTTAAGGTGACCAATCTGTATGTACAGGGTGAGGCATACATATAAGAGATCCTGACATTCCTTGTGAAGGTCAACTTGGACCATTGGGGGAGTCGGCATTCCTGCTTGGCCACATGTTTTCTAAAGCATATGTACTAATCCAGTTCATCAATGGATGTTTGTGTGTTTACGTGCCTTTTACTTTTAAACCCAGCCCAGCATCCAGCCTCTGGAAGTGTGGAAGCCTCCTCCAGTTTGAGCACGCCGTCTACATCCCTGCTGCCTAGGACCCAGGAACAGATATATAGGGTAACTGGACTTTGATGAAACTGCTGATGCATGTGAATGCACATGACTAATTTGTATTAAAAAGATATTTAGGGCCCAAACTGAAACAGCTTTTTCACATGTCCCAACAGACTCACACACTGATGGATGAAATCCAGGAGATTGAGGAGGAGGAGGATGCAAGCCTGATGTGACCTTCTGAAATTACCCCCCTGGAACCTAATCTGCCACTGCCCCAGTGGTAGCTCTGCTGCAGAGGTTTTGCCGAGCACATCTGGGACTGTTGCTCGCCCTAGAGGTCCAGCATCTGCAGGCGCTCAAACCCGGGGAATTGAAAGACGTAGTCAACAACTTCGACCAGTTTCCCAGGGGAGGCGCGTGCCGATCCTGGAGTCCATGGCGCCATGACAGCCGTTACTTTTGGCAGGTGAGTCAACGAATCACACAGAGCAGATTACTGCACAATTAGAGACTTTCAAAAATACATTCACCAACATGCTGACTGAATTTAGGACGAGCAACAGGCAGATGTCTGAACAAATGGCCAACTTAAGCAGCCAGATGTCTGAACAAATGACCAACTTAAGCAGCCAGATATCTGGACAAATGGCCAACTTAACCACACAGATGGCAGGACAAATGGCCCCCTTAAATACTAACTTTGCTGCCATGCTCGAGGAATTTAGAACAAGCAATAGACAGATGCTGGAGCAGTGGCAAATTATGAATGCCACACATGGCCAGGTGTTGGGACACCTCCAAGGCCCACCACAAGCTTATTATGGGCAACCTCCATATTACCTGTCTGGTGAGCGCTACCAAGATTGACTTTTTTATGGCTTTGCTGGTTTGATTTTGAATTTGCCCATATAGCTCATTAGAGTGCTGACATACCCCACTAGCCAATGGCTGAGCTTAAGCCTCACTGAAGCGGCCGCTCAAGCTCCCACACTGCAGGTTTGGGCCTAATCAATTTGTTGCCAATATTGGGAGACATTCTTGGCTGGGAAACAACTAAATTTGCCCATGGCAAAGATTGGACTGGACTGGCATTAGGACTGGGGGTCATTGGCTGGGTGACCACCGAACTTACAGGTGTGGATGTGGCATAGGTATGGCTGCTTTCCACCTGTGCCGGTGGCATATGTGGCCGAGCAGGAGAGGGTGTGTATGTGGGCCTATGTATTCCTGTCCCACAAATTGTTGCTCCCTATGGATCTTGATGTTGGTGGGCGGGGAAACTTCGGCCTGGAGTCGTTATGTTCTACAATGTATGTACATTTTGAGTCTGCGAGTGCCCTTCAACTAAAAATTGACATATTTGGAGAAAATAGATTGAACGTGACCTTCCCTGTTCTTGGCTAAGTTGATGCATTAATGTTTAGGTTATTTTGATATTAATGAAGGTTTTTAAGAACAAACATGCGAAAATAAACTGCATGCGGCTCAAATCAGGTGTCAATTTTTAAGTAATTAAGTCATTACTTTTTTTTAAAAAGGTCTTCACAAAGGCAAATCATAGTGAAAATAACAAAATTACATAAACAAACAAAAAAAACAAAATAGCTGGTAATCAAATTTGCCCGCACTGCTTTGCCAGAGGCACTAGGTGTGCCAGCGTAACGCTCATCTGTCTCCTGGCTGGGTGGAGAGGGGGGCAGATCCACATACCGGGGGACACACTGCATGATCGCAAAATTATGCAGCAGGCAGCATGCAAGGATGATGTTTATGACCTTGTTGGGGTCATATTGGAGTGCCCCCCCGGTATGGTCCAACCAAAGGCCCTCTCTACTACGGCCCGGGTCTTCCTGTGTGCCCGATTGTATGCCTCCTGTGCCTCATTCTGCGGCCGAAGTATGGGCATCAGGAGCCAGGGAAGAAGCGGATATCCTGAATCCCCTGAAAGAATAAGAAAATACTTACATAAATTACACATTTGAAAGAACAATATTGTTTAAAGCGGTTGTTCACTCTGAATAATAATAATCTTATATGTTTCCCACACCCTCTAGATACAGATTGCTCACATTAAAAATCATCCTACCTGCATCTACTGCATGTTATGAGCCTTTTAACATCCAAGATGGCGGCTCAGGGAATATCAGGCAGGCTGCAACCAGGAAGTGCCTTCTGACTGTGCTGCTCTGCATTCTGGGATTTCTGACGTTTTCCGGACCCCAGCTCTGCTCTGTGTGAGCAAAGCACAGCTATAACCCGCCCCCTGCACTTTATCCTGCTCTCCTCAGTAAGTGTGATGCATCTGAGCAAAGATGGCGGCGCCCGTATCCTAAAGTCGTGAACAGAGTAGCAGCCCAGTGGGGGAAAGAATAATAAGTAAGTGACTAAAAACTTGAAATATATTAGGTGGAAATGCTGGGGAATCAGTTTTTAAGGGTTTGGGCTTTTCTAAAAATCATGGTGAAGGTCTGGTTTAACATGTCATCAAGGGGAAAAAACATAGGTTAAGACATGGGTCATCAACTAGATTCATACAGTGAAAAGGGAATGACGTAATTTGAGGAAACTTACCCAGGAGCCATCCACCTGATAATTCTACAGACTCAAACTGACGGAATAATCCGGAGCTCCGCAAGATATACGTGTCATGGGATGAGCCTGGATACCTGGCGAGGACACTAAGGAACCACATGTCCGGGCCAACCACTGCTTGGACATTCATTGAGTGGCCCATTTTGCGGCTCCTGAAAAAAGAAAAAATACATTTAGCAATCCAAGGTAAACTACTCAAACACTAAGGCCCTTATTTAACAAGGGATAGCGCCAGGTAGCGACTGGTGAGCGAACGGTAATGACGGTCACCGCCACGAGCAAACAGAGTGGAGGAGCCTAGACTGTTCCCTCCAACCCCCTACACAAGGCCGCACACTGATATTTAGAAATGTATAAAAATTAATTTTAATGGATATATCAAAAGGACATCTACATAACATACAGACAATATTAAAAGACACAAAACACAGACAGGGGTATCCCACACAGGGTGACTATTACATCTATATAATCGCCATGAATATATACACAATTATTATATACAAAGTACTATGAATGTACCCAAAGTGTTGAAAAAAGGGAAGAAAATAAATGTATGGATACAAGTATAAAATGTGACCTATAAAAAGTAAATAAATAAATCAATGAATATAAAAATGGTGCAAAGTATCTGTGACAAAACAAAGTGGATAGTGTGTGCAGAAAAACCAAAAAGCTGGTTTCTGTTGAAGCAAATGAATATACTAACAATCAATGTGAGTGTATGACCACCAACTACAAGTGTCAAAAAGAACGGAAGTGAACAACAGTTTGGTCATTCAACAATGGAATCACAAAAACGTATGAATAATATAAACAATGGTACTTAACATGTCACCAGGGGTCCCCCCGTAGCAGCCGCCACCTACGCGTTACGTGTCCGACCGACACTTCTCCAGGGTGTATCGGCTGTACCCCCTCGCTCTTCCTTAAATACCCCGGGATAAACAGCAAGGGCCAATGAGGCGCCGCCACGCCCTCGCCAACACGTGGGTCCCCCCGGCCAATCGGAAAGGCCGCAGGAGTTCCACATCCGGCGGCGTGCGGCCGGCGCCATCACTGGCCATCGCAATCAGTAAGTGCCCGCGGCGGGCGCGCGGCCGAGCGCGCGGCGAGCGGGCGCACTCCCCTGCAGTAGGAGGCGTCCGCCCGCCGCGCGCACGGCCGCACGCACCGCACACGAGCACCGCCTGTCCACCCAGCTGCTGGGAGAAACCCAAAGCGGATCCGTGGAATGTAAGTATGCGGGGAAGGAAGAGAGAAGGGGAAGTTGGAAAACATAAAAAAATGCATAAAAACAGCAGATGTTATATCCTATATACATATTCACAAGTTTCTCATAAGGGTAATTTGTAAATGAGGGTAAGTTGACCCCACAAAGGTATAATTGTTGGTATCAATAATATGGCCAATCTGATCCACATCGGTGATCTCATAAACATATATAGGGCATACTAGATTGCACAGGAACTACCACATGGATACTAATAAATATGGGCATGGTTAGGTGGAGAACAAAGGGGGATAAAAGAACATCGCATGTCTAGGGCAAACAACCCTAAAGCTGGCCCAAATCACAGCCAATAGCCTAGCGTCACGTCTATACCGACGCAATACTGAAGGGGATGTACTGGTGTACATGATACCTAATTAAATGTACCACCTATTGGTTCAACCAGAAACGGTATAGTATGGGGCTACAGATGGAAAAACAGCCAAAGGCTTGGATGAATAAAAAATTGTATGCGGGGTCAAGTACATCGAGCCCCGTAACTCAGGGTCCCACCAAGCCTAAATGGTGTGCGTGAGCATCCTATGCTTATTTTATTATCAGTTTTTAGTAGAGGTTCAAAGGAATTGTCCTTTTGCACAGAGTCACTGGCACCCCGCTCATCGGGGATAAAAACTCCACTATGGTCGAAGTGGATTCCCAGGGGCCCACTATATCCTCGACGCCCCAGATATGGTTTCCAGGGTTCTGAGATGGTTGCTGATAAATGGATAGATGTGATGTCCTCTGTATGGATAACATTGTGAGGAAGTCACGCAGATATAGGGATCCACATGAAGAAGGTCCCCACTATGCAGTTGTTCCAATGTAGATTGAATTGTTGCAACATTTCATCTTCTTTTGTATACATTTATTTTGATCTTCTTCAAGAGGTATAAGAATCGTGACCATTGATCCTGGCAGATGTTCCAAGTTGAAACCGCGTATATTGCATCAATCGACCACCAATTCAAATGCATGGATCAAATTCAGAGTTTTGTGATCGACTCATCAGCACACTCTAGTTAATAAACATAAATAAAGAGTTAAAGAAGTCCACAGTGATATTATATACATATATACCGCAGCAGAGAGGTGTATAACTGGCATATTAATCGCGGCCCAAAAAGGATGAGAACCCAAAGTCCTCATTAATGCCAAAAGGCGCCTGTGATCTCAAGGTATAAATCCATCGAGACTCCTGTTGCAGCAACATTCTTTTAAGATTTCCACCCCGAATACCCAGTCTGACCTGATCCACAAAGAATATTTGTGTCCCTGACACATCACCCTGATGGAAATGAAGGAAATGTGAGGCTACCGGCGTCAATTTCTGCCCATTCTCCTCATCTCGCACTGCCAATCTGATGGTGGATTTATCACCATCAAGCCGATCCTGCTTAGCGACTGAGAGCGCGCCAGATAGCGAATCATTCATCATTATTCCAGCCTCACCCCACAACGCCAGCGAGCGACCTTGAACAGCGACAGGTATGACCTCTCACTACCTGGCGCTCTCCAATGCATTTCAATGGAAAAATCTTTAAATATTCATAATTAATTGTTAATCATTTTTTTTTTAATGTGAAAATTTCTGTGACCACTTCTGCCATGTTAGATATTTTTTTTAAGGTAAAAAAAAAAAATTAAAAAAATTTTGGTGCAGAATTGATATTACAGGTCTGATATTAATGTATTCATATTACAAAATGTTTTTATAACCCTTTCGCTGCCAGCCTACCTGAAGTTGTCATCACCCTTGGTGCCAGACCATTTTGCACTATTTTGCGCTCCCCATATTCAAATGTGATTTTTGAAGGGATTTCCCAGGAAAATGATATATTGTTTTTTTCAGCAGAGTCTGGGCTTCAACATGCGATGTCTTGTTTGGCCTTTTTTTTGTGTATTCTCAATACTTTTGGGTGAAATATGTGCAAAAAAATAAAAAAAAATCTATTTTTTGCAATTTGTAGTTTTTTTTGTAATAAAAAATGTAAGTTTGTCAATAAAATCTTATTGCGTGTGAAACCCCAATTTCTCCTGGTTACAGCGGTACCACATATGTATAGGTAGACACCCTTTCCTGCCCAGGAGACTCCCCCAAACTGAAACAGCGCTTTAGGGGATTTTCAGAAAAAAATACAACTGTGATATGCGCTATGCGCGCCTTGCAGTTTTTCCAGAAAAATAACCCTTTACATTTGAAATACCCCCAACAAACTATATATTCTCTGGAAGTACACACCTCAAGCTTTCTAGGTTTACCAGGCTTGTTGATGTGGCCACAGTTTTCTGGAAGTAATCCCTCAATGTATTCTTTGGTTGCAAAGAGTTTCCCTAAAAAAAGGATAAAAAAGCAGAATCAAAGCAACATTTTCCTAAAAAAAACTATATACAAACAAGAAAAAACAAGTATAATCTGAAAAAGCAACCTCCCCCGAACAGAACAATACCCAACATACATAGCTACTGTCAAGGGAAGAGTTGCCAAACACCCCAAAGTAAAGCATGCGCATAACGGTAATTTTTCTTGAAAATTTCAGCTCTGCAGACAAGGTGCGCACCTTGCTATTTTTCAACCAAAACAACCCTTTACATTTGGAATATCCCCCATAAACCATATATTCCCTGAAAGTACACATGTTAAGCTTTCTAAGCGTACCCAGCTTGTTGTAGTGGGCTCATCTTTCTGGAATTAATCCCTCAAAGAATTCTTTGGTTGCGCAGGGTTTCCCTAAAAATTTTATAAAAAAGCTGAATAAAAAACACCTTTTCCTAAAATATAAATATGCAAACCAGAAAAAACAAGTCTGAAAGCGCAAGGTCCCCCGAACAGAACAATACCCAACATGCATAGCTACTTTTAATCCTTTTAATTGCCAGCCTACTTGAGATTTTGTCACCCTCTGTTGACAGGACATTTTTCCCCATTTTGCGCCATGTTTTGCGACATTTTTGCTGGAATTTTCAGGAAAATGATATATTTATATTTTTTGCAGCAGAGTTTAGGCTTTAACATGAAATGTCTTGTTTGTAAATTTTATTCTGTTTTTTACAATATTATTAAGTAAAAAAATAAATAAATAAAAAATTTTTTTTAGAAAATTGCCTCCTTTATTTTAAATAAAAAATGTATTTTATTAAAGAAAACTGTATTGCATGTGAAAGCCCCATTTCTACAGATTAGAACGGTGCCACATATTTATCGGTAGCCCCCCGTTCCTGCCCAGGAGACCCCCCTAACTGAAACAAGTACTTTATAACATTTACAAATAAAATACAACTACCATCCACACTAAGGGTTAAATCGGGGAAAAAAATGACACAGGGTCTCCCCTCCCAGGGGGGGGGGGGACCCCATTTTTTGGGGGGGATTTTTAAGGGTTAAAAACCCTTAAAAATCCCCCAAAAAAACGACATGGGGGCCCCCTTAAATGAAGTAACCAGCCCAGGACCAGCTATGCAGGGCTTGTAGGAACAGGGCACAGGGGCCAGCTTTTGTGGCCCCTGGCCCTGCAGGCTACAAAGCCCGCATAGCCCGTGGGCCCGGGCTCTTCTGCCCCCCCCCTGGCCTTTGGGGAGGCAGGTAATGGGGGTGCCAAGGGTTAATGGCAAGTCACCCGCTAGTGCAGGTGACTTGCCATCCCCCAGCCTTGTGAACTGACATAGGGGTCTCATGGACCCCTTACCAGTTCACAAGGGGTTAAATGTAAAAAAAAAAAACACCACACAGACGCAGAAAAAAAATATTTTATTATTTATTTATTTATTTTTTTTTTTTATACTTACCTCCCATCCATCTTCCCCTCCCAATCACTGGCTTCTGCTCATCTGCTGGAAGCCTTTTATAGCTGCTGGGTGACAGAACATAAGGGGTTAATTAAAAAAAAAACGACATAGTGTCCCCCCTCCCAGGGGGGGCAGACCCCATTTTTTTTTTTATTTTTAAGGGTTAAAAACCCTTAAAAAAAAAAAAAAAAATGACATGGGGTCCCCCTTACCCAGCATTACCAGCCCGGGACCAGCTTTTGGGCCCCCCCACCCTACAGCCTACGAGCCCACATACCCTATGTGGGCCCGGGCTCTTCTGACCCCCCCTGGCCTTTGGGGAGGCAGGTAATGGGGGTGCCAAGGGTTAATGGCAAGCCACCCGCTAGCGCAGGTGGCTTGCCATCCCCCCAGCCTTGTGAACTGGTATAGTGGTCACATGGACCCCTTACCAGTTCACAAGGGGTTAACAGTAAAAAAAAAAAAAACACCACACAGATTAAAAAATAACTTTATTAAAAAATAAAAACTTTTTTTTACTTTACTCACCTCTGATCCTCAGCTTCTGTGTCCCTCGCAGCTCTGATGACAAATATTGTCATCGCTGGCCAGTGGAGGAGGGAGGCAGGCGATCAGATCATCACCTGCCTTCCTCCTCCTGTGGCCAGCAATGACAAGTGTGAGAATCGCAGCCCGGAGCCAGGACGACACCCGGGGTGTGACGTCATAAGCCACACCCCCAAAGAGGCGGGGCTTATCGACAAAATGGCAGCGCCCGTCAAGCAGGACAGGGAGAGGGCCTTTCAGGCCCTCTCCTGAAGCTGGAGAGCCAGGGGGGGGGGGGCGATCGGAGGCCCCCCTGGTGAAGAGGAGACCCGGCGGGAGCAATCGATCACTAAGGTAAGTAAATGTCATTTTTATATATATTTTTTTTAACATGTATTTCGGCGGCTGCTGAAGGGGGGGCTATTCCGGGCTCTCCCCGGCACCTGGGGGGGCCTGGGTGGGGGATCGAAGCCCCCCCGGATGAAGAGGAGACCCGGCCGGATAGAACAAGGGGTCAGGTGATTTTTTTGTTTTTTTACTTTTACTGTAGCAGGGGGGAAAGTCAAGCACGTAGATTCTACATGCTTGGCACCTAAGTGGATAAACTTGTTTTTTTTGGTTTAAAAAAATATGGTTGTTTGGGGGTTAAAAAACTACTTTTAACCCATCGCCGCCAGCGCTCTGGGGTTTAAACATGCATTTCACAGTGCGAGAATTTTTTTAGCGTGATTTGTTAATGAATATGGTGGGAGCCGTTCGCTATGGCCATTCGCTATCATGCGCTCCCATACAGCGTGGAACCTGTCAAATAGCGACTCCTCACCCAATATTCAACATTACCGCACACTGACTGAGTCGCTGTCAACAACCGAACAATGGCCAAGCACAGCGACTACTAGTGGGTGCTGTGAAAATACTGCTACAGTCGCTCATCTGTCGCTACCTGGCGCTATTAATGAATCGGCCTCTAACTCCTAACTCTACTAACTCTAACTCTAACTAACACCCTCAAAAACATGTTGTACAATCCAAATAACAGTAAATAAGTACATAAGTAGTTTTAATAACAAAGATTATATGTATGTGGGAGAAAATAAAGATTAACATTCTAATGACTAATTAAGGTCAGCATTAAAATGTTTTGATAAGGCCTACATTAAAAAAATTGATGAAGGTATACACTGGAAAGTGGTTCACAGGGACACTTTACAAGGAGGGATTAAGGTATAGACTGTAAACTAGTTCACAGGGACACTTTACAAGGAGGGATTAAGGTATACACTGTAAACTGGTTCACAGGGACACTTTACAAGGAGGGATTAGGGTATACACTGTAAACTGGTTCACAGGGACACTTTACAAGGAGGGATTAAGGTATACATTGGAAAGTGGTTCACATGGACACTTTACAAGGAGGGATTAAGGTATACACTGTAAACTGGTTCACAGGGACACTTTACAAGGAGGGATTAATAGATAGTTACAATACAGTTTGCCTAAAATATATAACAAAATGACATAATTAACTTACCTATAGATGTACTCGTCGGCTGCGGGAGGGACTAATGCAATGTGGGTGCAATCGATCGCACCCATGATGTTGGGCATGTCTGAGATATTAAAAAAAAAACAACTTAAGCGCGTTCCAGGCTACCATGTCGTCCGGAAATGAAATATATTTTGGACTAATGGTAGCCATGCCATCCAAAAACTTGGATAGCGCGCGGCTCAGCGTAGGCTGGGACATCGCACGGAGAGAGCAACCAGCCTCTGGAACGAGCCGTTCGCCAAAAATTGCAGGCAGCCAAGCATCTTGGTCATACCTGAAATTGCTCACCCCTTCCTTGTGGTGCGGGCTAACCATGGCCGCATCTCACTATACAACTTATGGAGGGAAGGGCGGTTAAGTCAGGTCAGCTCGAACAGCTCAACGTCATGCATGCCATTGATATGCATGCGTCGCCGGTGCAATGTGGCCTCGGCCCTGCTGACACATGCAATGTCTTGGAGCTGAAGGCTCTCATACTCCTCCACAAAGCCGCAAAACATGGTCAAGCAAGCCAAGTGCAAAATGGTCCCGTAAGTGGATCGCAAATGAAACCGTTTTATAGGGCGGTGGTCCCTCTGCAATCAGCTCTCTGAATCAGACGCAAGCCCATCCCAATAACGTAAGTTATCTGAACGAACACAAAATATCAGATTTAGATGCGAAAATGATCCGAACTAACGCAAATGATCAGCTTTAGATCCGTCCATCGAAAGCGCATATGCGCATTAGCGGGAACGAACATACGCATGGAAAAAGGAATGTAAAAACCAAAAAAAGGCCAAACAGACACAAAAACATACACAGACACATACGAAAGTCCAGACGTATCTGTCTCTGAATCGAGCCTTATCTCTCACCCTTTTACATATTCCCTCTCTTGTTTCTATTGTTTCTATACTCTCTCTTTTCAATCCCCCTTCTTCTTTCTCTCTTTTCCATTATTATTTTCACTTTACTTTTTTTCCCATGCCCCTCCATCCCTCTTTTTCTTTTCCACATTTCATTTTTTATATCTTTTTTCACGTTATTCCTTTTTTCATATTCCATTGTTCTCTCTCACTTCTAACCCTTTAACTGCCAGCCTACCTACAATTGTTGTCACTCTCTGTTGCCAGACCATTTTTCCACTATTTTGCACTACACATGATCAACTGTGATTTTTGAAGGAATTTCCAGGGTTTTCCTGGGAAAATTATATATTGTTTTTATGTTTAACATGAAATGTCTTGTTTGTCATTTGTTAAGTGTATTCTCAATATTTTGGGGTGAAATATGTGTAAATAAATTAATAAATCTGTTTTTACAATTTGTAGTGCTTTTTTGTAATAAAAAATATATGATTTTCAATTAAATCTTATTGCATGTAAAATACACATTTCTCCCAGTTACAGTGGTACCACATATGTATTGGTAGACACCCTTTCCTGCCCAGGAGACTCCTCCAAACTGAAACAGCGCTTTAGAAGATTTTTAGATAAAATACAACTGCTATGCGCACCTTGAAGTTTTTAAAAAAAAAAACAAAATTTTACATTTGAAATACCCCCACACACTATATTCTCTGAAAGTATACACCTCAAGCTTTCTAGGCGTACCAGGCTTGTTGACATGGGTGCAATTTTCTAGAAGTAATCCCTCAATTAATTCTTTGGTTGCAAAGGGCTTGCCTAAAAAAAGCAGAATCAAAGCCACATTTTCCTTAAAAACAATATGCAAGCAAGAAAAAACAAGGGTCTCCCAAACAGAGCAATACCCAACATGCATAGGTAGTGTCAAGGGAAGAGTTGCCTAACACCCCAAAGTAAAGCATGTGTGTAAGGGTAATTTACTAGAAAATTTCACCTCTGCAGACAAATTGCACACCTTGCGCTTTTTCAACCAAAACAACCCTTTACATATGGAATACCCCCCACAAACCATATATTCCCTAAAAGTAGACATGTTAAGCTTTCTAAGCATACACAGCTTGTTGTAGTGAGCTCATCTTTCTGGAAGTGATCCCTCAAATAATATTTTGGTTGCATAGGGTTTACATGAAAAAATGAATAAAAAACAGAATAAAAAGCACATTTTCTTAAAATATCAATATGCAAACAAGAAAAAACAAGCTAAATCTGAAAGCGCAAGGTCCCCCGAGCAGATCAATACTCAACATGCATAGCTACTTTTAACCTTTTTATTGTAATCGTTTTTTATTGGTTTTTCAGACAATAGCAGCCTCTACTCCACTTAAGTGCCAGCTGCGTGAGACTCACGTAGCTGATTTTAAACCCCCACAGTAAAAAAAATATAAAAGTAAAATACTCACCTGACCCCTCGTTGGATCCAGCCGGGTCTCCTCTTTGATTTGGTGCCATCTGATCCCCCGTGGGGGCTCGGATAGCTCCAGGAGAGCCCCCGGAATAGCGCCCCCCCCTTCGGCAGCAGCAGCTGCTAACTGTAAAAAAATAAAAAAAATAAAAATGACATTTACTTACCTGCAGTCGCGCTGCCTCCCTCCGGGTCTTCACTGGGGGGCCTCCGATCGCCCCCCCGGCTCTTCAGCTTCAGGGGAGAGCCTGAAAGGGCTCTCCCCCTCCTCTTCCGACGGGCGCCGCCATCTTGTCGTTAAGCCCCCCCTTTTAATAAAAGTAATTTTTTCTTATGTGTCAGTGTGTTTTTTTAATGTTAACCCTTTGTGAACTGGTAAGGGGTCCATGAGACCCCCTATACCAGTTCACAAGGCTGGGGGCTGGCAAGTCACCTGCAACTAGCGGGTGACTTGCCATTAACCCCCGCACCCCCAATTAGCTTCCTCCCCAAAGCTCGGGGGGGGGCAGAAGAGCCCGGGCCCACACAGGCTATGTGGGCTTGTAGGCTGCAGGGTGGGGGGCCACAAAAGCTGGCCCCTCCACTCTGTTCCTACAAGCCCCAATAGCTGGTCCCGGGCTGGTTATAACGGGTAAGGGGACCCTACGTCATTTATTTTTTATTTTTAAGGGTTAGGGTTAGGCTTAGCCTAACTCTAACCCTTAACATTAAAAAAAAATGGGTTTCCCCCCCCGGGAGGGGGGACCCTATGTCATTTTTATTTTTTTATTTTTAAGGGTTAAAGTTAGCCTAACCCCTAAAATGCCAAAAAATGGGGTCGTCTATGTCAATTTTTTTTGGATTTTTAAGGGTTAGTGTTAGCCTAACCCTAAGCCTTAAAATTCAAAAGAAAAACGGGTTCCCCCCCGGGAGGGGGGGCCCTATGTCAATTTTTGGGGAGAGCACTTTATAACATTTGCAAATAAAATACAACTACTATCCACACTATAAACATAAGGGGTTAATTAAAAAAAAGACATATGGTCCCCCCTCCCGGGGGGGGGGGGGGACCCCATTTTATTTTTAATTTTAAGGGTTAGGGTTAGCCTAACCCTAACCCTTAAAATGAAAAAAAATGGGGACCCTATGTCTTTTGTTTTTTAAATGAGTTGTTTATAGTGTGGATAGTAGTTGTATTTTATTTGTAAATATTATAAAGTGCTCTTTTCAGTTTGGGGGGTCTCCAGGGCAAGAATGCGGAGGCTATCGATACATATGTGGTACCGTTGTAATCGGGAGAAATGGGGCTATCACATGCAATATGGTTTTCATTAATAAAACTATTTTTTAATTTAAAATAAAGGAGACAATTGTCTAAAAAATAATATTTTATTTATTTTTATGTTTCTTTTCGCAAAAATATTCAAAAAACAGTAGAACAATTACAAACAAGACATTTCACATTAAAGCCTAAACTCTGCTGCAAAAAATATGTATATAATTTTTCTGGAAATTCCAGCAAAAATTACGGTTAAAAATGGCGCAAAATGGGGAAAATGATCTGTCAACAGAGGGTGACAAAACTTCAAGTAGGCTGGCAATTAAGAGGGTTAATAGTACCTATGCATGCACATATGTAGCGCAAAATAGTGAAACGTGGTCTGGCAACAAAGAGTGACAAAAATTCTAGGAAGGCTGGCACTTAAAGGGTTAAACAATTGTGGGGAAAGTACAAAACGTAGGGTAATGGGTAAGGGAAGGAACAGAAAGTAAAAAGGGGAAGGGGGGCAGGGTAAAGGGTTCGCGCGAATGTTCTAGACATAGTATATAATATATAAAGTACAGCTACTACATCACCACTTATTGACATGCGTAGTTAGTAAATTTCACCCACGACTCCACCTTAGATCGAACTATAATGTTGGCTACCTGTACTCCTCCTCTAATTATGTTATGTCCTGTGTCTAAGTAAGAGGAGCGGGGAGTGGAGGTGAGAGTAGTGGACACGCTGCAAAAGCTTTGAGAGTTGGGATGAGACCAGTTTCGAGGGAGTGCGGGCAGGTCAAGAAAGGGAGTTGTGTCTCTTCCGGCCAACCCTCCCCGTCAGGTTTAGCCCGGGGGGGGGGGGGGGGGGGGAGGCCACTTAACTTTGTATCTGGTTTGCTAAAGCAATGCTGGAAGGTGCGATTCTCGGTAAAGCAGCCACCACATCCAGGTGGTTGTACACTGGTCTGTGGTGTCTCTGCTTTTTGCGACTAGTTCTTCCATACAGCAAATTCCCTCTAACTCCACCACCCACTCCGTTAATGTAGGGGGGGTTGGAGTCTTCCAGTGCCTAGGGATAATGGCTCTCATAGCCGTAAGGAAGTGACCCAAGACCCCCTTTTTAATCCTTGACACCGGGCCCGGGATTAGTGACAGGAGAGCGACCTGAGGTGTATTATCTATCTTGATCCCGGATACCTCCTCGTAGACTGCGAAGATTTGGTCCCATAGGGCCTTGATCACTGGGCAGCTCCACCAGATGTGGGTCATGGTACCCAACTCCCTCTGGCATCTCCACCATTTGTCCAATTGTGCAGCTGCAAATCGGTGCAAGTTAACTGGGCACCTTTACCATCTAGCGAGTACTTTATAGTTTCTTTCTTGCGAAGTACTCGCCAATGAAGTCCCATGGGTGCTCAGGAACACTTTAGTCAAATCAGTATCCGAAATCCGTATACCTAGTTCTCTTTCCCATTTGTCTATGAACTTGGGTGGACCTGAGTGGTGTGTTCTGTGTAGAAGAGCATAAAGGGATGATATTACTTTAGTTGGGGGAGTCTGTGTGACAAAGGACTCTAGTTCCGTGGAGGGGCCACGGGATATTTCCAGGAGCTTATTAGTGATAATAAAGTTGTGAAGCTGTCTGTGTAAGAGCCACGAGACGCGTCTGCCTCCTGATCTCTCACTCAGTTCTGATAGAGTGGGAATCTTGCCTGCCTCTAAAACGTGTCCTATCGTGGCGATATCGGCGATATTGGAAGCTTCCCAAGTGAGGAAGCTCTCGGCACCAAGCCCGGGCTCGAAGGCTGGATTGTCAAAGAGTGGTGTAAGAGGGCCGGGCCGATGGACTAGTGCACACTTATTCTGTAGGGGAAGTGCCTAACCAGGAAGGGTTCGAGCTGCACCCAGAGTTTATCCCTCCCCCTGTGCAACCAATCCACCATCCGCTGCAAAACCGCGGCCGTGTGGTAGACTTTTAAGTCCGGGAGGCCTACTCCCACTTCACTTTTGTTTCTGGAGAGGGAGTCGTATCCTGGGTTTGGAAACACCCCAAATGAATTTGGAGAAGTCTGACCTCAGTTTGTTAAAGAACCTGTTGGGCATTTTTATCCGGACCGTCTGGAAAATGTATAACAGTTTGGGGAGAATATCCATTTTTAAACTGTTGATCCTCCCAAACCATGAGACTGGCCTTTTAGTGTAGGAGTCAAGTTCGGCTAGCATTTTGGTGAGAAGCGGGGCATAATTAAGCTCATATAAATTGGTTAAATTGGCTGGGATCTGTACTTGTAATTGATGGCCTGCGTTCTCCACTTGAAAGGGAAGCTACTTTCTAAGCGACTGGCCTCTTGGGGTGATAGAGAAATGTTGAGTGCTTCTGATATAGAATAATTAATTTTAAAGTTACTCACTTGGCCGAATCGCTGGAATTCTTTTAGAACAGAGGGAAAAGAGATGTGTGCTGAAGATAGATGCAACAACAGATCGTCCGCGAACAGGGAGGCTTTATAATGGTGGTTAGCTGTATCCCTTTGATATCTGGGTTGTCCCGGATGGCTATGGCTAAATGCTCCATGGTGAGAACGTATAGGAGGGGGGACAGTGGGCAACCCTGTCTCGTGCCATTGCTTATAGGGAAGGGGGTAGACAGGAGTCCGTTCGCCCTGACTCTAGCAGTAGGGGAGGTATACAGAGCGAGGATCTTGGAGAGGAGGCCAGGGCCAACACCAACCTGCCGAAGCGCTGCCTCCATGAATGCCCAGCTCACTCGATCAAATGCTTTCTCTGCGTCGCAGGAGAGCAAGCACACCGGTTCCTTTGAAGAGACAACGTGGGCTATTAGGTCGAGCAGTTTGTTGGCGTTGTCCCTGGCCTCCCTCCCGGGAACGAATCCCACCTGGTCCAGATGTATCAGCTCTGGGAGCAAGGGTTGTAGTCTTAAAGAAATGTTCTTTTGTGTAAAGTTTGAGGTCTACATTAATTAAAGATATTGGTCCGTAATTTCCACATAAGGAAGCGTCCTTACCCGGTTTAGGAATGACCGAGATTGTCGCTTCCAATGTCTGTTTGGGGAAGGGGCAGTGTTCATCAATGGCATTGAAGGTTTTCGTCAGGAATGGGACCAGGCGGGGAGCTATGTATATTATATAGTGAGGAGTAGAACTCTCTGAAAGTGTCCACTATAGCAGTCGGTGTCTGCGCTAGGGTTCCATCACCTCTTTGGATGGTTGGTATATAGGCTGCTGCTGGTCTAGGGTGTAGGGTTCTAGCAAGCATCCGGCCGCACTTGTTGGCTGACTCATGAAACAGAGCTTTGCCTCTATCTCTATAACGCAAGTAGGATTGCTTATATAACTTTTGGAGCTTTTCCCTAGCGTTTTGTAATTCTAGTAGTATGGGATTGGTTGGCCTCTCTTTGTGTTCTTTCTCAAGAGTAAGGATCAGGGTTCGGGTCTGGGTAATAAGTGAGGCCCGCTCCCGTTTGAGCCTAGTACCATGCTTAATGAGCTCCCCCCTGATAACGCACTTAAGCGCTTCCCATTGATAAGGCAGCGGGGTGGGGTCCTCCCTGTGAATTTAAAAAAAGTGCTCGATAGTTTTTTCTATCGCAGAAGAGCAAACTACGTCGCCAAGCAAGTCATCATTCAGCCTCCAGGTCCAACCCGGGGGAGTAAGCCCCAGTAAGCAAAACGAGATAAAGATGGGAGCGTGGTCTGACCACAATATTGGCCCCATCCATGCCTTGGGGTCCCAATCCAAGGCATGGTGGCTAAGTAAGAGGTAGTCAATTCTACTATAAGAATTGGCGGCATGGGAGTAGAACGAGTAGTCTCTCTTGTTGCCGTTTAGTGCCCTCCAAGTATCTATAAGTTGGAGGCTCCCTAGAGATTTTTTAAGTCTATTGATCTTACTTAGCAATACAGCAGACCTCCCGGAGGAGGTCTCAATTGTGGGGTCAAGAGGGACATTAAAGTCACCTCCAAAGATAATAATTCCCTCCGCAAAGGCCTCAAGCAATTTAAGTGTTTTAACACAAAAGTTTACTTGATCTAAGTTCGGGGCGTATATGTTCACAAGAGTGTATATCTTGTTAAATAGCTTGACTTTAATGAAGAGAAACCGGCCTTGAGGATCGCTTTTTGTTTCTATTATTTCATGCAGAAGTGACTTGTGAAATGCCACGGATGCTCCTTTTGTTTTAGCCTCGGGGGTTGGAGGAATGGTGTCAGGTTGGGAAATATCTGTTGCCTATCTTGGGAATGTGTTTTGCCTTAAAGTGTGTCTCTTGGAATAGGGCAATTTTTACTTTCTGCTTGTGAAGGTCATAAAGAACTTTATTTCTCTTTTCTGGTATGTTGAAGCCTTTCATATTGTCACGTCCCCCATTGTGTGGGTGGGAAGGCTGATCCTAGCGAGGTTGACCGGGGGGGGGGGGGGGGGAGAGACCGGGGGACGAAGAGAGGGATAGCAGAGAAAGTGGGCTAAGGGTAAGGAGGTAAGGAAGTGGGTTTTTATCCCTAGGGGCGATGGGTAGGGTTGTGAGGGGGTTACTCTAAGTGTAACTTATTACGCTCTTCGCTCTCCTGGAGAGGGAAGGATGGCCTAAATCGGGGGTTGGAAAACTATGGCCACCTGATGAGAGATGTGCTTTCTTGACGGAGAGATTGTTATAGACATCAAAGTCAAATCAAACTGTGTTTACAGAGAGCATTTACAGATTTGCGTGAAATCCTTATTTCTCCCTGTCACAGCGGTACCACATATGTATTGGTAGACACCCATTCCTGCCCAGGAGACTCCCCCAAACTGAAACAGCGCTTTAGGAGATTTTCAGATAAAATACAAATATGCTAAGCGCTATGCACACCTTGCAGTTTTTTAAGAGAAACAACCCTTTACATTTGAAATACGCACAAAATATATATTCTCTGTAAGTACACACCTCAAGCTTTCTAGGTGTACCAGGCTTGTTGACATGGGTGCAGTAATTCCTCAATGAATTCTTTGGTAGCACAGATTTTCACTAAAAAAGAATAAAAAAGCAGAATCAAACTCATATTTTCCTAAAAAAAACAATATGCAAACAAGAAAAAACAAGCCCAATCTGAAAAAGCAAGGGTTCCCTGAACAGAACAATACCCGACATACATAGCTACTGTCAAGGGAAGAGTTGGCAAACACCCCAAAGTAAAGCATGTACGTAAGGGTAATTTTATTTAAAATTTTAGCTCTGCAGACAACCCTTTTTAGCTCTTCTACCAAAACAACCCTTTACATTTGGAATACCCCCCACAATATATATATATATATATATATATATATATATATATATATATATATATATTCCCTGAAAGAGCATATGTTAAGCTTTCTAAGAGTGCCCAGCTTGTTGTAGTGGGCTCATCATTTTAGAAGTAATCCCTTGAAGAAAAAACACATTTTCTTAAAAAACCTATATGCAAACAAGAAAAAACAAGCTAAATCTGAAAGCGCAAGATCCTCCGAGCAGAAAAATACCACACATGCATAGGTACTATTAACCCTTATAATTTCCCGCCTACTTGAAGTTTTTTCACCCTCTGTTGACAGGTAATTTTTCACCATTTTGCACCATGTTTAACCGTGAATTTCCAGAAAAATTTAGGCTTTAACATGAAATGTCTTGTTTGTGATTTTCTACAGTTTTTTAAATATTTTTGCGTAAAAAGAACAAAAAAAAAATAAAAAAATATTTTTTAGTAAATTGTCTCTTTTATTTTAAATAAAACATTTACTTCATTAGAAAAAAACATATTTCATGTGAAAGCTCCATTTCTTCTGATTACAACGGTACCACATATGTATTGGTAGCCCCCCATTCTTGCCCAGGAGACCCCCTAAACTGAAAAGAGCACTTTATAAAATTTACAGTTAAAATACAACTACTATCCACACTATAAACATAAGGGTTTAATTAGAAAAAAATGACATAGGGTCCCCCCTCCCAGCATACCCAGCCCGGGACCAGCTATGCAGTGCTTGTAGAACCAGGTGCAGGGGGCCAGCTTTGGTGGCCCCCCACCCTGCCAGCTACAAGCCCACATACCCTCTGTGGGCCCGGGCTCTTCTGCCCCCCCGGGCTTTGGGGAGGCAGGTAATTGGGGTGCTGGGGGTTAATGGCAAGTCACCCGCTAGCTGCAGGTGACTTGCCAGCCCCCAGCCTTGTGAACTGGTATAGGGATCTCATGGATCCCTTACCAGTTCACAAAGGGTTAACAGTAAAAATAAACACACAGACACAATAAAAAAATGACATTTATTTACTTTTTTATTTTACTCCCCTTCGACCCTCCTCTGTCCCCCAGGGGTTTCCCGATGACAGCTGCGGGTGCTGGGCATCGCGTCCACAGGTGAGTAAATCAAAAAGTCATTTTTTTTTTTTTTTTTACAGTTAGCAGCGGCCACTGCCAAAGCTGGGGGAGGGGGGGTCGCTATTCCGGGGGTTCTCCTGGAGCCATCTGAGCCCCCAGGGGGGATCAGATGGCACCAAATTAAAGAGGAGACCTGGCCGGATCGATAGAGGGGTCGGGTGAGTATTTTTTTAAAAAAAATTTGTAACTAGCAGGGGGGGAAAGTCAAGCACGTAACACCTACGTGCTTGCCACTTAAGGCCCGGAGAAGCGAGCCCGTAGGTGTTATGTGCTTGGCACTTAAAGGGTTAGTGCCAGACCTGTAATGACAATTCTGCATAAAAATATAAAAAGTTCAAAAAGTTTTCAAAAATGCCTTTTGTCTAGGCCACACAATTATTTGAGGTACAAAAAAAAATAAATAAACCCCTATTTAAACTATTTAAACATCCATTGAAATGTATGGAAGAGTGACACTGAGCGAAAGGTAATACCTGGCGCTCTGGAAGCTAGAGCGCCGGTACTATACACTGAGCCGCCTGTAATAATACATGTGACACTACATAGCGCTGTTAGAGTCGCTCACCAGATTCGCTTTCATAAATGTGGTTTTGCGTACAGCGCCTGGTGTTCACCAGGCACTGCCTGACGTTACGTGGCACTACCTGGCGCTATTCCTTCATGAATAACCCCTATATTGTACTTTCGACCCTGCACAGTGAAATAGCCGGTAATGCTCTCTTACTTAAAGCGGACCAACAGTCAAAAAACAGGATGCATTTGCAGGCCACCTGCAGACAGGAAGTGCTGCTGGGCTTCCTGTTACTGTACATTGTCAGTTATGTCATTTGGGAGAGGATGCTCCAAAATGGCCACCACCTTTCTCTTCCAACTGTGCCAGGCTGTTGGTCTGGTTTGAGCAACTAAATGCAGCACCTAAAGGGTGACTATGCATTATGAATTTGTTGATGGTGCAAAAGGTAGATAAATCAAACATCACCGATTGTTAGACGCACTAGTCCCGGGGGCGGTTGAGGACTAGGAAATAGCTTCAGCAGAATAATCCTGCGTGAGACTATCCAGTCGCCCTCACACAAAAATCAGGACTAGCGCGACTAACAATCGGTGATGTTTGATATATCTACCTTTTGCACCATAAACAAATTAGAAAAAGGCTGATACAACTTGCAGCTCCTCCCCTGCGCCCACAAATTTCAGCGTTAAGCTAAATCTTTACTATGCATAATGAATGATTGTGTTGATACCTTAGCAGGTAATGATGAGTTCAGATATATTGCAACTTTGTGCCTGTAAAACAGGATCCTGCATTGTGAGTAACCTGTGCCACCCCCTACTAAATGCAGCACTTACAGGGTTACTATGCATCAGGCTTTATTTTTCATGAAATCTCATCATGGCGTTTTATCAGATAATGGTATAAGCCTCGTAGTCTGGTAAATCCAAGATTTTCAGCCACCTATCTTATCACTGCAGTCAAATGTAGCACATAAAGGGGGAATGTGCATCAGCCTTATCTTCATGATTTATCACATTGGTGTCTTATTGATTAATGGTGTGTAATTATTACTGAGCAATGTGAGCGTCCACCTGTGTTTCTCTCCTACTTATGCGACATGCCAAATATTCTCTTTACCGGCTACTTGTGAGTATATGATAATTCCTTTAAGTTCTGTGCCAGGAGTGATCTGTTTCATACTTATTATATGACATTCAAATTCAACAGGTAAAGGGTGTCTTAGCTTCGGTATGATGAGATTGGCATAACAGGTGCATTGCAAGTATATGTCTGCCTTTCTGTATCTGTGCTGGGTGTAACTGTGATCCTCGTTACCTTGCAACTACATACAGCAAATAATGGGGTTATGAAAACTGACTTTTATGCTTACGGGCTTCATTGGTGCAATCCCGCCCCACAAATTAAGCTGGTAGCTTAAAATAATGGCATGCAGCAGGGGATTCCCCCTTGCTTGTCTCCTTCTAGCTCTCAGTTGGCTCAATGTCCTCCAGTGGATGAGCATAGCGGACAAGAGGGGTCCTCGCCAAAAAAAGCAAAAAAGAAGAGCTCCAGATCACCGTCTTTGCATAGGCACTCAAGATCAAGATCTCCCAGATCGCATTCTCACGGGTCATACATATGTTCCAGGGACTATCATAGAAGTGACAGAGAGGAGTGCAGTTACTGTTATTATGCAGTCATGCCACGCAGGAAGGTATGCATTGGCTGCTGTCGACCAGCAGACTCACAGGTGCTGTGACAGGGGAGAAGAGAAGAAATGGAGGCACGATCCATAGCCTCTTTCCTGATAGGGGATGCACACACCATAGAGACTACAGACTCCGGATCGGCCAGTGATGTCTCGGTAGATGAGGACATAGCTTTTCCCAATCTGCAGTCGGATTTTGACTTCTCCTTGGTGGAAACCTTAATTAAGGCGGTGAAAGAGCCCCTGGAAGCCCTTAAACATTAACTTAGCCTCGCTCCCCAGTCGGGAATCCAGCACCACTACTGGCTGCCTAGCGCCCACGTAGGCAGGACATTTTTCAGTGGCATAAGTCCCGGATAAAGCTACTGGCTGGCTGGCAATTGATATAAATTGGATTTCTGGGTCCGGGATTTAGGAGTGGCCGTCGAGTGCAGAATTCACAGATTGCTGGATGAACACTCAGGTGTACACTTGAGCTGATATTAAGGGGAAAGCTGCTGGATGTCAGAGAGACAAAAGAGATGTGGACTGAGCAGCAGGAGGGAGCCAACCCCGCTCTGCTAGAAGCTGGAGAGCACTAGCGTCTGCCTGAAAAGCCTGTTACTGTGTGAGCTTTGGAATTATATGTGTTTGCCTTTTTGCTGAAGAAAGCATTGTCTGATGGAATGTTGATGCGATGCTAAGCATAAAAATCCTGTGTTTGCCCAAGAACTCTACTAGTGCCTGCCTGCCTGTTTTATGTCTGTCGGCCCACGCCCATTATGGAGTGGGCCATGAAGAATGTACCCATAATTTCGTTCTCCTACATCCCGGGGTCACAGAATCAAGTAGCGGACAGGGGTTAAACAGCAAGGAGTGCAAACCCTGGTCTCACACATCCGTTAGATGTTGGAGCAAATACCTAGAAAGGTCTCAACCCTTCAGGAAAGTGGAAAATCTGTTTGTAGTACCTTTTGGAGTGAAAAGGGGTGAAACGCGTACCCTGGCCAGTTGGGTAGTGAAGAACATCACAAAGGTTTAAAACGCTACAGGTAGCGTTCTGCCTGCAAGAATTACAGCTCACTCATCTAGAGCAATGACCACCTGCTTCTCGTGTAGGGATCTTCCTAGAGAACATTTGTAAAGCAGCAACATGGACTTTATCCAACACTGAGGCACTGTGATGTCGATTTGTCGAGATTCACTACGTTAAGCTTTAGCAAATAAATGGTTCAGCATTGTCTAAAAATGTAGACTGTATCTTGTGTTGAATTAAAACTTTTAGCATCTCACCTACATATGCTTGCTATATCCTATAGTATGATGCCATGGAGGCGCC
This sequence comes from Gastrophryne carolinensis, assembly GCA_027917425.1. NCBI lineage: Eukaryota > Metazoa > Chordata > Amphibia > Anura > Microhylidae > Gastrophryne > Gastrophryne carolinensis. The sequence goes on along the minus strand of CM051243.1, from coordinate 70,896,946 downwards.
AGGAAAATAGAAAATTCTATACTTATCTGGTGCATATCCATGGCAGTATACGACCCACCCATAGGAGGGGGTTACAGGTCGCTTCGACCCGAATTTATTCGCGACGAATCGCTATTAAAAACGGCTATTTCTGAGCCTCCTAGAGCCTCAATAGGGTTGTAAACCATTTTGCCTTGCTGTAACATGCATAGGATGTGTGCTGGGTTAGTTAAATAATACTGTAAATAAATATCACATGCAGATCAGGGGCATCGCTAATAGAATCGCAGAGCGGCACAATTGCAGAGAATTGAAGTGGCATCACTATGAGGGGCAGGAGCCCAAACATTGCTTTAAAGAGACACTGGAGTTGGCAGCAGCAGGAGCCCAAAAATTGGATGAATCCCACCCTGGAGTTGCAAGCAGCAGGAGCCCAAACATTGGCTGAAAGAGACACTGGAGTTGGCAGCAGCAGGAGCCCAAAAATTGACTGACACACCCTGGAGTTTCAAGCAGCAGCAGCAGCAGGAGCCCAAACATAGCTTGAAAGAGACACTGGAGTTGGCTGCAGGAGCCCAAAGATTGGATGAATCACACCCTGCAGTTGCAAGCAGCAGCAGCAGGAGCCCAAATATTACTTTAAAGAGACACTGGATTTGGCAGAAGGAGCCTGGAGTTGGCAGCAGCAGCAGCAGCAGCAGCAGCAGCAGGAGCCCAAACATTACTTTAAAGAGACACTGGGGTTGGCTTCAGGAGCCCAAAAATTGGATGAATCACACCCTGGAGTTGGCAACAGCAGCAGCAGCAGCCCAAACATTACTTTAAAGAGACACTGGAGTTGGCAGCAGGAGCCCAAAGATTGGATGAATCACACCCTGGAGTTGGCAGCAGCAGCAGCAGGAGCCCAAACATTACTTTAAAGAGACACTGGGGTTGGCTTCAGGTGCCCAAAAATTGGATGATTCACAACCTGGAGTTGGCAGCAGCACGAGCCCAAACATTACTTTAAAGAGACACTGGAGTTGGCTTCAGGAGCCCAAAAATTGGATGATTCACACCCTGGAGTTGGCAGCAGCAGCAGCAGCAGCAGGAGCCCAAACATTACTTTAAAGAGACACTGGGGTTGGCAGCAGGAGCCCAATAATTGAATGAATCACACCCTGGAGTTGGCAGCAGCAGCAGGCGCCCAAACATTACTTTAAAGAGACACTGGGGTTGGCTTCAGGACCCCAAAAATTGGATGAATCACACCCTGGAGTTGGCATCAGCAGGAGCCCAAAAATTGGCCTAAAGACATAAATATGTTTTGCACCATTTGGAAAGTGTAAAACGTGGCACCATGCTGAATCTAGTCGCATGCATCAGGCATTGGTGGGTGGAAATCCTGGCTGATCCATCCCTGATTCATTTTGACAAAGGTGAGTCTCTCCACATTTTTAGTTGACAGACGAGTTCTCCTCGCCGTAACTATGGCCCCCGCCGCACTAAACACCCGCTCAGATGGCACGCTACTTGCCGGGCAGGACAGCTTTTCCAGGGCAAACTCTGCTAGTTGCGGCCACAAATCAAGTTTGGCTGCCCAGAAGTCCAGCGGATCCTCAAGGTGTGTTGGCATGGTCATGTCAAAAGACCTGCTGGTTCAGGTCCTGCTCCAGGTCTTCCTGCTGCTCATGAGTAGCCTCACTATGCGGGTGTAGAAAGCTACTTATTAGCGACTGAAGACTGAGGCGGCTGCTGATGGAGCTGCTGCTGCTGCTCCTGCCAACCCCCCCCCCAGCGGCCATGACAGTGGAAGGTGAGCGCAGAGGTCCCCTCGAGTCAGACCTGCGAGAGTATGGACCATGGCGCAGATAGGCATCGGCCAACTGCCTACGTAGAATGTCTTTGTAGTAGTTCAGTTTGTCCTCCCTCTCGGTGGGTTTAAAAAATGCCCCCATTTTGTGCCGGAAGCGAGGGTCCAATAAGGTGGACAGCCAGAAGTCATCCCGCCGACAGATGGAAACAATTCTGGGGTCACTACGCAAGCACGTGAGCATGCTTCCTGCCATTTGCGCAAGTGACTCGGATGGACTACCTGTCTCCATCTCCACTGCATACTGCCACGGTGTGCCCGGGTCCTCTGTCTCACCTTCCTCAAAAACCTCTAGCTCCTCTGGCTGCTCCTGCTCCTCCTCTCCTGTCCGCTGACTAGATAAACCAGCCATTTCGCCAAGCCTAAACTGTGTTTCGCTGGGCAGCTCCTCCTCCTCTTCCTCCTCCTCCTCCAGTTCAGCTCCAACGGGGTTCATGTGGCCGTAAGATGTAAACGCCATGTCCCCAGTGCCCTGACCAGCCATGGTTTCCAACATGTGCTGTAGTACATGAAGCAGTGGAATCACGTCGTTCATCCCGTAATCCTGCCGACTGACAAATAAAGTGGCTTCCTCAAAGGGCCTGAGCAAACGGCAGGTGTCACGTATGAGCTGCCACTGGTTGACATTGAAGTTGCACAGGGGAGTCCCCCTATCTGCTTGGATCATCAGGAAATCCGTGATGGCTTTTCTCTGTTCATATAATCGGTCCAACATGTGAACGGTGGAATTCCAACGGGTGGAAACATCGCAAATCAGACTATGTTGGGGGATACCGTTCTGACGCTGTAGCTCAAGAAGGGTGTGTTTGGCGGTGTATGAGTGGCTGAAGTGCATGCAAAGTTTCCTTGAAGTTGTTAGGATGTCTTGCAGATGGGGGGAACACTTCAGAAACCGCTTGACAACCAGATTGAAGACGTGAGCCATGCAGGGGGCATGGGTCAGGCTTCCTTGGCGCAGCGCAGACAAAATGTTCTTCCCATTGTCGGTAACCATGATTCCCATTTTAAGTTTTCTTGGCGTAAGCCATGTTTGGATTTCCTGATGAATAAATTTATGCAGTTCCTCCCCTGTGTGACTCCGTTCGCCAAGACAAACCATGTGAAGCACTGCGTGACACCTCCGTGCCCTGCACACATGGTAGACTGGAGGGGCACTGAGACTTGAGCCTACAGTGGAGGGTGAGGAGATGGCGGAGGATGAGGAGGCCGAGTCGCACAGTGTCACAGGCCCAACGGGCAGGGAGCACGGAGGCCGAAGCGGCGTGACCTGTCCAAGTTGCTGCTGCTGCAAAGGGACCACATTCACCCAGTGGGCCGTAAACGACATGTACTGTCCCTGACCGTAGTTACAGCTCCAGACGTCTGCGCTGCCATGCACTTTGCTACACACCGACAGGCTCAAGGACTGGCCCACCTTCTGTTCAACAAAAGTGCGCAGCGCTGGTACTGCCTTCTTGGCAAAGAAATGACGGCTTGGGACTCTCCACCTTGGCTCGGCACAAGCCATCAGTTCTCTGAAAGGTGCAGAGTCCACCACCTAAAAAGGGAGCGACTGCAGCACCAGCAACTTGGACAGGAGCACATTCAGCTTCTGCGCCGTAGGATGAGTGGGCGCATACTGCTGTCTCTTGGACATGGCTTCGCTGATGGATTTCTGGCGGGATGCATGACTTGGAGGAGGAGGAGCAGGAGCGACAGAGGATGGGTATGACACACAGCTGCCTTCGGCTGAGATGCTGGAGCCTTGGCTGGCAGAAATTGGGAGCGGCGTGCCAGTCGGTGAGGAAGCAGTCTGGCCCACCTCTCCGGAGCCTAGGTTCTCCCAGGCCGCTTTATGGTGACGCTGCATATGTTGACGCAGGGCCGTGGTGCCAACATTTGGACCCTGGCCACGCTTCACCTTCTGCCTACATATCTTGCATGTGGCCATGTTACCCTCCTGCGGATGCTTCAGGAAAAACTGCCACACTGCCGAGTAGCTACTTTTCCCACCAACAGGCCTCACTGATTCGCTGCTATTGTCGCCAACTCCAGGAACCCCTGCCCCACTACCTCCCGATAAGGTAGCCTGCCGCGCAGCAGGTGCTCTACCCCGGCCCCGGCCCCGTTTGGCTCCAGGCTTTACAATTGTGCCCCCATGCTGCCTGCCAACCATGCTGCTAACACCTTGCTGCCTGAGCTGCTGACTCCGGGGCAACCTGCTCCCCTCTTCTCCTGATGATGACGATGAAGCCCCTTCATCACCCGGCTCCCAAGTGCGATCGGCTTCATCGTCATCATCATTATCACCGAGTTGTGGCTGTACGTCACTGATGTTCGTGGATTCGTCAACAGTGTCTGGCGCAGGAGCTGGAACTCTCGCAGCACCCACGACACTGTCCACATCACTATTTGTCTGCCTAGCTAAAGAAGCCACCTCCATTTCTTGGCTGGGCAGTAGCTGCTGACTGTCCTCTATCTGATCGTCCTTCTCACTAAAGAGTGGAGCTGAACCCAAAGCATAGGATACGTCGCTGGGGGAGGGAACAGCGTAGGACAGAGGCAATGGGAGGACAGGGACTGCTCTCGGGGCATGCCAAATCAGGGTTGTGTCAAAGGAACCTACCGACCCTAGACTGGGGGTCTCAGACGTAAGTTGTGATGATGTTGTTGATGAGCGCTTTAACCAATCTACCACGGCAGATGCGTTACTGGTGGAGACCCGACCGCTAGCAGATACTGGCAGATTAGGTCTCTCAGCGTGACTCCTGCTGCTACTGGCCCCCAGTCTGCTGCGACCTTTGCCTGCGGAATCTTGGCCTCTGCCACTCCTCTTTTCACTTCCAGGCACTTGTCTGCCCGACATAGTCTAACTGGCGTGGTAGTAGGTGATATTTTAAGAACCCCCAGGCAGCGGTGGGTCTATATGAAACAGAATATAATGCACACCAAAAGTGAGCAGTAACACTCAGCCTCCAACAGGCCTGCTTAGTGTAAATAAGAGAGCTGCTTAGTGTAAATAAAGAGGGGTATGGTATGTTACAGAATGGGATGCCCCAACAGCAGAGCACCTGGGAGCAGTAGTACTATGCACAGCAAAAGTGTCTTTATCAGGCCAAATTACTTTTAGAATAAGTGCAAAGGGTTATAGTAAATAGAGGCTGGTGTAGTCACAGAATGGGATGCCCCAACAGCAGTGCACCTGGGAGCAGTAGTACTATGCAAAGCAAAAGTGTCTTTATCAGGCCAAATTACTTTTAGAATAAGTGCAAAGGGTTATAGTAATTAGAGGCTGGTGTAGTCACAGAATGGGATGCCACAACAGCAGTGCACCTGGGAGCAGTAGTACTATGCAAAGCAAAAGTATCTTTATCAGGCCAAATTACTTTTAGAATAAGTGCAAAGGGTTATAGTAAATAGAGGCTGGTGTAGTCACAGAATGGGATGCCCCAACAGCAGAGCACCTGGGAGCAGTAGTACTATGCAAAGCAAAAGTGTCTTTATCAGGCCAAATTACTTTTAGAATAAGTGCAAAGGGTTATAGTAAATAGAGGCTGGTGTAGTCACAGAATGGGATGCCCCAACAGCAGTGCACCTGGGAGCAGTAGTACTATGCACAGCAAAAGTGTCTTTATCAGGCCAAATTACTTTTAGAATAAGTGCAAAGGGTTATAGTAAATAGAGGCTGGTGTAGTCACAGAATGGGATGCCCCAACTGCAGTGCACCTGGGAGCAGTAGTACTATGCAAAGCAAAAGTGTCTTTATCAGGCCAAATTACATTTAGAATAAGTGCAAAGGGTTATAGTAAATAGAGGCTGGTGTAGTCACAGAATGGGATGCCACAACAGCAGTGCACCTGGGAGCAGTAGTACTATGCAAAGCAAAAGTGTCTTTATAAGGCCAAATTACTTTTAGAATAAGTGCAAAGGGTTATAGTAAATAGAGGCTGGTGTAGTCACAGAATGGGATGCCCCAACAGCAGTGCACCTGGGAGCAGTAGTACTATGCAAAGCAAAAGTGTCTTTATCAGGCCAAATTACTTTTAGAATAAGTGCAAAGGGTTATAGTAAATAGAGGCTGGTGTAGTCACAGAATGGGATGCTCCAACCGCAGTGCACCTGGAAGCAGTAGTACTATGCAAAGCAAAAGTGTCTTTATCAGGCCAAATTACTTTTAGAATAAGTGCAAAGGGTTATAGTAAATAAAGGCTGGTGTAGTCACAGAATGGGATGCCCCAACCGCAGTGCACCTGGGAGCAGTAGTACTATGCAAAGCAAAAGTGTCTTTATCAGGCCAAATTACTTTTATAATAAGTGCAAAGGGTTATAGTAAATAGAGGCTGGTGTAGTCACAGAATGGGATGCCACAACAGCAGTGCACCTGGGAGCAGTAGTACTATGCAAAGCAAAAGTGTCTTTATCAGGCCAAATTACTTTTAGAATAAGTGCAAAGGGTTATAGTAAATAGAGGCTGGTGTAGTCTCAGAATGGGATGCCACAACAGCAGTGCACCTGGGAGCAGTAGTACTATGCAAAGCAAAAGTGTCTTTATAAGGCCAAATTACTTTTAGAATAAGTGCAAAGGGTTATAGTAAATAGAGGCTGGTGTAGTCACAGAATGGGATGCCCCAACCGCAGTGCACCTGGGAGCAGTAGTACTATGCAAAGCAAAAGTGTCTTTATCAGGCCAAATTACTTTTAGAATAAGTGCAAAGGGTTATAGTAAATAGAGGCTGGTGTAGTCACAGAATGGGATGCTCCAACCGCAGTGCACCTGGAAGCAGTAGTACTATGCAAAGCAAAAGTGTCTTTATCAGGCCAAATTACTTTTAGAATAAGTGCAAAGGGTTATAGTAAATAGAGGCTGGTGTAGTCACAGAATGGGATGCCCCAACCGCAGTGCACCTGGGAGCAGTAGTACTATGCAAAGCAAAAGTGTCTTTATCAGGCCAAATTACTTTTATAATAAGTGCAAAGGGTTATAGTAAATAGAGGCTGGTGTAGTCACAGAATGGGATGCCACAACAGCAGTGCACCTGGGAGCAGTAGTACTATGCAAAGCAAAAGTGTCTTTATCAGGCCAAATTACTTTTAGAATAAGTGCAAAGGGTTATAGTAAATAGAGGCTGGTGTAGTCTCAGAATGGGATGCCACAACAGCAGTGCACCTGGGAGCAGTAGTACTATGCAAAGCAAAAGTGTCTTTATCAGGCCAAATTACTTTTAGAATAAGTGCAAAGGGTTATAGTAAATAGAGGCTGGTGTAGTCACAGAATGGGATGCCCCAACCGCAGTGCACCTGGGAGCAGTAGTACTATGCAAAGCAAAAGTGTCTTTATCAGGCCAAATTACTTTTAGAATAAGTGCAAAGGGTTATAGTAAATAGAGGCTGGTGTAGTCACAGAATGGGATGCCCCAACAGCAGTGCACCTGGGAGCAGTAGTACTATGCAAAGCAAAAGTGTCTTTATCAGGCCAAATTACTTTTAGAATAAGTGCAAAGGGTTATAGTAAATAGAGGCTGGTGTAGTCACAGAATGGGATGCCCCAATCGCAGTGCACCTGGGAGCAGTAGTACTATGCAAAGCAAAAGTGTCTTTATCAGGCCAAATTACTTTTAGAATAAGTGCAAAGGGTTATAGTAAATAGAGGCTGGTGTAGTCACAGAATGGGATGCCACAACAGCAGTGCACCTGGGAGCAGTAGTACTATGCAAAGCAAAAGTGTCTTTATTAGGCCAAATTACTTTTAGAATAAGTGCAAAGGGTTATAGTAAATAGAGGCTGGTGTAGTCACAGAATGGGATGCCCCAACCGCAGTGCACCTGGGAGCAGTAGTACTATGCAAAGCAAAAGTGTCTTTATCAGGCCAAATTACTTTTATAATAAGTGCAAAGGGTTATAGTAAATAGAGGCTGGTGTAGTCACAGAAGGGGATGCCACAACAGCAGTGCACCTGGGAGCAGTAGTACTATGCAAAGCAAAAGTGTCTTTATCAGGCCAAATTACTTTTAGAATAAGTGCAAAGGGTTATAGTAAATAGAGGCTGGTGTAGTCTCAGAATGGGATGCCACAACAGCAGTGCACCTGGGAGCAGTAGTACTATGCAAAGCAAAAGTGTCTTTATCAGGCCAAATTACTTTTAGAATAAGTGCAAAGGGTTATAGTAAATAGAGGCTGGTGTAGTCACAGAATGGGATGCCCCAATCGCAGTGCACCTGGGAGCAGTAGTACTATGCAAAGCAAAAGTGTCTTTATCAGGCCAAATTACTTTTAGAATAAGTGCAAAGGGTTATAGTAAATAGAGGCTGGTGTAGTCACAGAATGGGATGCCACAACAGCAGTGCACCTGGGAGCAGTAGTACTATGCAAAGCAAAAGTGTCTTTATTAGGCCAAATTACTTTTAGAATAAGTGCAAAGGGTTATAGTAAATAGAGGCTGGTGTAGTCACAGAATGGGATGCCCCAACCGCAGTGCACCTGGGAGCAGTAGTACTATGCAAAGCAAAAGTGTCTTTATCAGGCCAAATTACTTTTAGAATAAGTGCAAAGGGTTATAGTAAATAGAGGCTGGTGTAGTCTCAGAATGGGATGCCACAACAGCAGTGCACCTGGGAGCAGTAGTACTATGCAAAGCAAAAGTGTCTTTATCAGGCCAAATTACTTTTATAATAAGTGCAAAGGGTTATAGTAAATAGAGGCTGGTGTAGTCACAGAAGGGGATGCCACAACAGCAGTGCACCTGGGAGCAGTAGTACTATGCAAAGCAAAAGTGTCTTTATCAGGCCAAATTACTTTTAGAATAAGTGCAAAGGGTTATAGTAAATAGAGGCTGGTGTAGTCACAGAATGGGATGCCCCAACAGCAGTGCACCTGGGAGCAGTAGTACTATGCAAAGCAAAAGTGTCTTTATCAGGCCAAATTACTTTTAGAATAAATGCAAAGGGTTATAGTAAATAGAGGCTGGTGTAGTCACAGAATGGGATGCCCCAACCGCAGTGCACCTGGGAGCAGTAGTACTATGCAAAGCAAAAGTGTCTTTATCAGGCCAAATTACTTTTAGAATAAGTGCAAAGGGTTATAGTAAATAGAGGCTGGTGTAGTCACAGAATGGGATGCCCCAACAGCAGTGCACCTGGGAGCAGTAGTACTATGCAAAGCAAAAGTGTCTTTATCAGGCCAAATTACTTTTAGAATAAGTGCAAAGGGTTATAGTAAATAGAGGCTGGTGTAGTCACAGAATGGGATGCCCCAATCGCAGTGCACCTGGGAGCAGTAGTACTATGCAAAGCAAAAGTGTCTTTATCAGGCCAAATTACTTTTAGAATAAGTGCAAAGGGTTATAGTAAATAGAGGCTGGTGTAGTCACAGAATGGGATGCCCCAACCGCAGTGCACCTGGGAGCAGTAGTACTATGCAAAGCAAAAGTGTCTTTATCAGGCCAAATTACTTTTAGAATAAGTGCAAAGGGTTATAGTAAATAGAGGCTGGTGTAGTCACAGAATGGGATGCCCCAACCGCAGTGCACCTGGGAGCAGTAGTACTATGCAAAGCAAAAGTGTCTTTATCAGGCCAAATTACTTTTAGAATAAGTGCAAAGGGTTATAGTAAATAGAGGCTGGTGTAGTCACAGAATGGGATGCCCCAACAGCAGTGCACCTGGGAGCAGTAGTACTATGCAAAGCAAAAGTGTCTTTATCAGGCCAAATTACTTTTAGAATAAGTGCAAAGGGTTATAGTAAATAGAGGCTGGTGTAGTCACAGAATGGGATGCCCCAACCGCAGTGCACCTGGGAGCAGTAGTACTATGCAAAGCAAAAGTGTCTTTATCAGGCCAAATTACTTTTAGAATAAGTGCAAAGGGTTATAGTAAATAGAGGCTGGTGTAGTCACAGAAGGGGATGCCACAACAGCAGTGCACCTGGGAGCAGTAGTACTATGCAAAGCAAAAGTGTCTTTATCAGGCCAAATTACTTTTAGAATAAGTGCAAAGGGTTATAGTAAATAGAGGCTGGTGTAGTCTCAGAATGGGATGCCACAACAGCAGTGCACCTGGGAGCAGTAGTACTATGCAAAGCAAAAGTGTCTTTATCAGGCCAAATTACTTTTAGAATAAGTGCAAAGGGTTATAGTAAATAGAGGCTGGTGTAGTCACAGAATGGGATGCCCCAACAGCAGTGCACCTGGGAGCAGTAGTACTATGCAAAGCAAAAGTGTCTTTATCAGGCCAAATTACTTTTAGAATAAGTGCAAAGGGTTATAGTAAATAGAGGCTGGTGTAGTCACAGAATGGGATGCCCCAATCGCAGTGCACCTGGGAGCAGTAGTACTATGCAAAGCAAAAGTGTCTTTATCAGGCCAAATTACTTTTAGAATAAGTGCAAAGGGTTATAGTAAATAGAGGCTGGTGTAGTCACAGAATGGGATGCCACAACAGCAGTGCACCTGGGAGCAGTAGTACTATGCAAAGCAAAAGTGTCTTTATTAGGCCAAACTACTTTTAGAATAAGTGCAAAGGGTTATAGTAAATAGAGGCTGGTGTAGTCACAGAATGGGATGCCCCAACCGCAGTGCACCTGGGAGCAATAGTACTATGCAAAGCAAATGTGTCTTTATCAGGCCAAATTACTTTTAGAATAAGTGCAAAGGGTTATAGTAAATAGAGGCTGGTGTAGTCACAGAATGGGATGTCACAACAGCAGTGCACCTGGGAGCAGTAGTACTATGCAAAGCAAAAGTGTCTTTATCAGGCCAAATTACTTTTAGAATAAGTGCAAAGGGTTATAGTAAATAGAGGCTGGTGCAGTCACAGAATGGGATGCCACAACAGCAGTGCACCTGGGAGCAGTAGTACTATGCAAAGCAACAGTGGTTAACCAGGGTGAAACAGCTAACAAAGCCAGTGACCCAGGCCGTAACACTCAGGCTGCATGAAAACAAAAAAAAATTCCTGTCACTGCATCCGTTTTTTTCCTACCTTTCCCTGCTTCTCCCTGACTTCCTGCCTGTCTCCCGCCTGTCTACTGGCTGTCTACTGGCTGTCCCTAACTCTCTACCTATCTCTCCCTGAATACAGTCTGCAGTGTCCTCCTGAGTCCTGGCTCTCACGAATGCAATAGACAAATGCGCAAAAGCAAGATGGCCGCCACCTTATATAGCGCTGTGACGTCACCGGGCTTGCTGGCTGCTGATAGGCTGCATGTGACTGTCCCAGCATACACTGCCCCAGCTTACATGTCTGGACATGTCACGTAGACCATCCTAGAATGCCTGTCATTGAAATGAATGGATTTTAGAAAAAAACTTTGCTCGATCGAATCGCGGGGAATTTCGGATTCGATCCGAATCGAATTTGTCATGAAATTCGGATCGAATCCGGGTTCGTCCGGATCGATTCGCTCATCCCTAAGAATAATGTTACATGTGCAATAATCTTTGATAATTGTTCTGCCAGGACTTCATAACAGGAGAGTGTTTTCCGATCATGACTTTTTTTTTCACTCATTTTTTCCCCATTTCTTTCTATCTCTTCTTTTCACATCCTCCTTACATTTCTTTTTTTCCACCATTTTATCTTGTTTTTGTGTTCCTGCTTTCTTTCTCCGTTTGCCCCCTCTGTCTTTTCTGCATTCTCTCCATAGCCAGCCACATGCACATATGGCAAGCCGTCCAGAGAACTTCAATGGCTGCTGCAGGTCACAGGAAGACATTATGCAGTGTGAGTTCTGGCGCCCGCGTCACTCATTTTTCAGGGCCGTTTCTCTATCATACATGAAAAGCTTCTAATCTCTATAACAAACCATCTTGGTCATTTTTTATTTTAAATCTCTTGGATCGGATAGTTTTGACATAAGAAAGATGTCTCAGTATGGTGCAGATGTTTTCCGATAAGGTAAAAACATTTTTTATAAATAAGTGGAATCACTGTACGACCACGATTCCCCTGTCTTTTTAATTGTCTATTTAACACAGACATTGATTAGAGCAAAGCAGCCAGCAGTGGTGACTCAGCCACCAGCGCGACATTTAGCTCTGACCCACAGAAATGTCACCTTGTAATGACGCATCGGCCCTCTGATAACAAGGGAAGCTCTGAATCGGGGGCTGGAAACACTGGCAGGCTGATTCATTACTAGCGCAAGCTATCGGCAGATGCACGTCTGTACAGAGGCGCTAAGAGCGACCACTAGTATATGCTGTGATCGGATATTGGGCGCTGTTAAAGAGCGTCACATTCTCTGTAGTAACCTAGCCGGCATTGATGAATATGATGTATGATCGGGTTCTAACACCAGTACAGCGTTGCAGGGAGTAAAAGGTAGCGCCAGCTCGGTGCAACTGACTCTCAGCGACTCACACCATGTTCAACAAAAAAACAGACTCACACAGCGTAGGCTGGATCTGGTCGCTATAGCATAGAGCGCCAGACGCTGTGTGATTAAAGTCTGTTTTTGAACACATATCCACCAGTAACAAAGCAAAAACACCTGGAATGACATTGTTGTAATATTGTGACATTAATACTTTAATGCCAGACCTGTAATGACAATTCTGCATAAAAATATAAAAAATCTAAAAAAGTTTTCAAAAATGACTTTTTCTAGGCCAGGAGATTTGACACAATTATCTGAGAGAAAAAAAAAAACATTCAAAGCAAAAAAACCTGTTTAAACAGAAGAAAAGGAACGTCCATTGAAATGTATGGGAGAGCGACAGGTAGCGACAGGTAATACCTGGAGCTCTGGAAGCTAGAGCTCCGGCACTATACGCTGAGCTGCCCCTTATGATGAATTGTACGCTACATGGCGCTGTTAGAGTCGCTCACCAGATTAGCCTTCATAAATGTGGTATTGCGTACAGCACCCAGCGTTCACCAGACGCTGCCTGCCGCTACGAGGCCCTACCTGCCGCTATTCCTTGATGAATAAACCCCTAAATGTCAGCATAGATGCATATCTGGCCCGTTAAAGTTTTTTTAATCTTTGGAGAGCCTCTCCAACTTATGCAGAGGGGTGTTCTAAGCTTTACTAAATAACTTCCCTTGTTGGTTGTCTAATTAAAGTGGACCAACACCCAGGATTTTCACTATCCTGGGTGTTGGTCCATTTCATCCGAGATCAGGATGCCCCGCTGTGTGAAACCCCCCCAAAAGCCCCAAAAAACTTACCTTTTTGGCGACGGACAAGCGTCGGACAAGCCGCCATTCACAGACGGCCGGCGCAGGCGCGCGCACTGCTAGAGGGGCGCGCGGGAGGCGGCGGCGGCTGATCCGTCGCCGATAAGGTAAGGTTTTTTGGGGCTTTTGGGGGGGGTTTCACCCCGCGGGACATCCCGATCTCGGATGCCCTGCGGTGAGGGAGGTGATCGGCCCGGGAATCTTATAGATTCCCGGGCCGATCACCCCTGGGTGTTGGTCCACTTTAAAGGGTTGTCCACTCTCAGACCCAAGATCAGAGGTGCCCCTAGGCACCGGACACCCTACTTACCTGGAAAGTAAAGGATTCTAGGACCGGCAACCTTGAATGTCCCGCTATTTGAGCCCCCTCAACTGCCCTGCATTTCACTCATCTTTTTGGGGCTCTCACGCCGAGCTTGCGGCCTCCCTGGCCTAGCTGTAGCTGAGGTGCACTCCCTTGCCCAGCCATTCAGATGGCCCCAGCAAAGCCAGGGATGCGGCCACTCCCGATCCCTTATGCAGGGGCGCAGCATGGATGGATCTTCCATTGTAGGCAAGTAAGAAACCAGCAAGAGACTGTTACTCTTTTTACATCTAAATAATATTCCCTCTAGTGGCCAGAATCAGACCACAGCTTATAACTCAACTGGGAGAGGGTCTCACAATGGTGTAATCTGTAAGCAAAAGTATAAGTGAAACATATAAGAGATTCAAATAGTAATTATAATCTAGGTATGCATAGAAAATGTTGCCTACAATAGGAATTTTAAGGGCCTTTCCAGACAAAACACATCGCTTCCATCCGAGCCCGGAGGAACAAAGCTTTTCCTAAGTCTCACCAGTGACCCCTAGTTACCCCGCCCATGTCAGTCACAGTCCACACTTACTTTATTCAATGCAAAAGAGTTGGCAATGCCCATTGATATGTGACCAATGAATAACGGCCAGGAGTGATCCCTGCGGGACGCAATTTAAGGACTAGGACGAAAGAACAAAAAGTAAGTATGTGTTTTTCGGACTTTGCCTGGACAGTCCCTTTAATAAGAACTTTTATTTTAATCCACAGGTGACCACTAGGGGGAGCTCTATCCCAAACACCAAAATATAAATACGCAAGAAAGTAAAAGTACATTGTATTACTGAAATAAAAGAGAGGGGGGGGGGGTCCTTTTAAAGTGGACCAAAACCCAGGATTTTGACTGTCCTGGGTTTTGGTCCTTGCCCCCGCTGTGTGAAACCCCCCAGATCGCCGAAGGGAACTCATTTCCTCCCGGACCTACGGCATCCAACCAGCGTGCTCGCTCGCAGCCGCATCCCCTGCTTTCCTGTAACAGGGAGCGTGCCTGCGCCGGCCATTCACAAATGCCTGCCGTGGGCATGCGTCCTGATAGAGGGATAGCGGGGATGTGGTCGCAGCTTGCGCATGCGCCGTTGGATCAGGAAGCAAGGTAAGTGTATGGGGCGACCTGGGGGGTTTCACACAGTGGGACATCCCGATTCTGGATGCTCCAGAAGGAGGGATTCGATCGGCCTGGAAATCTTATAGATTCCCTGGCCAATTGCAGTGGGTTTTGGTCCACTTTAAATGCAAGAAGACATTTGTATATTTTCAGATTTTCTAATTAAATGCGCAATAAATATGAAATTAAACTGGATCTTCAGTATGATTTCATGAAAAGCCCAAACCCCAAAAAACTATTCCACAGCATCTAAAATTAATATATTTTACTTTTTTTAGTCACTTACTTATTATTATTTTCCCCCGCTGGGCTACAACTAGGATACGGGCACCGCCATATTGCATCAGAAGCATCACAGGCTCTCGATTTCTGGAATTCTTTAACTCCCTGCAGCGCAGTCACCTGTCAGCGCGCCTTCGTGTTGCAGACATGCAGTTGTGTTATATCTCCAGTACAGGTGAGACACTCAGTTCTCCGCGCCCCCCCCCCCTCACTCCCTCGCGACCACCTGGACACGCAGCAGCCGGCAAATCTTGCTGCTCATGCAAGTTTTGGGAAGTGCAATGGCGTTGTAAAGCAAAGCAGCCTTGTGCTTAAAGTGGAACCTTGTGCTTAAAGTGGACCAAAACCCATCATGATTGGCCCAGGAATCTAAAGGGTGCCAGGCTGATCGATTTGCTCCCCCCGGGTCATCCAAAATCGGGATGCCACACTGTGTGAGACCCCTCAGGTTGTCCCCTACACTTACCTTGTTTCCCGGTCCAATGCCACATGCGTGAGCCATGGCCACATGCTTGCTATCCCTCTAGCAGGGCGCGTGCCAATGCCAGGCATTTGTGAGTGGCCGCGTGGGCACGCTCCCTGTAAGAGCGTAGCGGGGGATGCAGCTGTCAGCGTGCTTGGAGCAGTTGGCCTTAGACGAAGCTTAGACGACATGACGTCAATGGCTCTGAGCGCACTGATTGGATAAGCGGATGTGCTGTAGGACCGGGAAGAGGTGAGTTGTTTTCGGCGACCTGGGGGGTTTCACACAGCGGGGCACCCTCGATCGGGGTGCTGCGGGGGCAATAACCAGGATAGTCAAAATCCAGGGTTTTGGTCCACTTTACCATGAGGGTCAATGGAGCAGCAACAGCGGGGGTGCCGGAGCATGGATTCCAATGGAGCGGCATTAGAATCCTATGGGGTGGCATTTATGGGACGAATATAGTAAGAATGTTTTTTAATATGGAAAAATACCCTAATAGTGTTTATTTTATAGTATTGCTACTATTGCTTGCAGTTTTTTTCTTTTTTGGTCCACTTTAACATGTAGGTCAAAGGAGTGGCAACGCTGGGAGTGCAGGAGCATGGATTCCAATGGAACGGCATTGGAATCCTATGGGGCGGCATTTGAGCGAGGCAGGAACGACTATAGTAAGCATATTTTTTTAATATGGAAAAATATCCTAATAGCGTTTATTTTAAAGTGTTGCTACTATTGCTTGCAGTTGTTTTTTTTGTTTGGGATTTTAAACCCTGGCTGGAGTGGCCCTTTAATTATGTTCTCTGCTATCTACAGTAGTACAACTTTAAAGGCTGTCAGCAGATAAGAAAGAGAAGATGTGCTGTACCTCCTGTGGAAGCATTTCTTGCAAGTAATGAGGTTTAGCTGGGCTTTCTGGCACCCGGGGCAAATATTCAAAATGGCGCCCTCACCATCATTTTGCTTGCACACGTCAGATCCTTTGGTTGGCGGCAACAATTTTTTGTTTTATATTTTTTTAATAGTAAAAATAAAATAACAATTTAGTGGAACAGGTCGGCTGTTCCTTGTTTGTGTTGCTGCCTTGTATTAGAATTTCATTGCTTTCAAGAGAAATGACAGCACTATTGTGGTTTGTGTTTCTTGTTGATGTTTTTCGCATCTTCCTGATCTCTCTCTCATATTCCTCCCACACAGCGGCTGCCCGCACCCGCCTCTGAAATGCTACAATGCTAAACTCTTACATGGTTAATATTTGAAGGGTCGGGTTTCTGTCTGCTAAAAGTTTTTAAACTTTATAAAACAACTAAAATAAAAATCTAAATGTTTAGTGTGGATTATTTGTGGACATATATTTAAGGATGTGAAGATATTGCGTTAACAAGGCAGACAGCAGCTCTAAAATATATTGTTGCTGCTCACTTTATAGCCTTGATATAGTGATCACTAATAATAATTATAAAAAAAATCTCTGTATATATATATATATATATATATATATATATATATATATATATATATATAATAAAAAAAAAAGTCTCCACACCCCTATAGAACATAAAAAAGTTTCCACACCCCTATAGAACATGAAAAAGTCTCCACACCCCTATATAGCATAAAAAGTCTCCACATCCCTATAGAACATGAAACGTCTCCACATCCCTATAGAACATGAAAGGTCTCCACACCCCTATAGAACATAAAGGGTCTCCACACCCCTATAGAACATTAAAAAGTATCCACGCCCCTATAGAATATGATAAGTCTCCACACCCCTAAAGAATATGAAAAGTCTCCACACCCCTATAGAATATGAAAAGTCTCCACACCCCTAAAAACATGAAAAGGTCTCCACACCCTTATAGAACATAAAAAAGTCTCCACACCCCCATAGAATATGAAAAGTCTCTATACCCCTATAAAACATGAAAAGGTCTCCACACCCCTATAGAACATGAAACAGTCTCCACAGTCCTATAAAACACAAAAAGTCTCTACACCCCTATAGAACATAAAAAAGTCTCCACGCTCCTATAGAACATAAAAAAGTCTCCACACCCCTATAGAACATGAAAAAGTCTCCACACCCCTATAAAACACAAAAAGTCTCTACACCCCTATAGAACATAATAAAGTCTCCACGCTCCTATAGAACATAAAAAAGTCTCCACACCCCTATAGAACATGAAAAAGTCTCCACACCCCTATAGAACATGAAAAAGTCTCCACACCCCTATAGAACATGAAAAAGTCTCCACACTCCTATAAAACACAAAAAGTCTCTACACCCCTATAGAACATAAAAAAGACTCCACGCTCCTATAGAACATGAAAAAGTCTCCACACCCCTATAGAACATGAAAAAGTCTCCACACCCCTATAAAACATGAAAATGTCCCTACACCTCCATAGGACATAGAAAGTCCCTACACCCCTATAGAACATTAAAACATCCCCACACCCCTATAGAACATGTCAAGTCTCCACACCCTTTTAGAACATGAAAAGACTATACGCCCCTGTAGAACATAAAAAGTCTCCACACCCCTCTAGAACATAATCAAGTCTCTACACCCCTATAGAACATAAAAAACTCCCCACACTCATAGAACATGAAAAAAAAGCCTTCAAACCCCTATAGAACATATGAAGTCTTCAAACCCCTATAGAACACGAAAACTTACCCACTTCCCTATAGGACATAAAAAGTCCCTACATCCCTATAGGACATAAAAGGTCTCCACACCCCTATAGAACATGAAAAAGTCTCCAGACCCCTATAGAACATATAAAGTCTTTACAACCCTAAAAATGAAAGGTTAACAGTTTCAGGTGAGAAAAAACTGTTTTTGTTTTTCTCATGCAATTCATCTAGCACCTTTTGCACAATTTTTTTTTGTGAGAATTTGCACACAACCTAGTTTTCTCGCATACAAAATAAGTTTTGCTATTGAGAATGCCTTGCTGAGAGTTGGATGACCAGTCAACTACATAGGAAAGCTAATTTATTTAAAAAGGTGCCTGAGACACTCGCCAGCGGCCGTACCATAACGCCAGCTTCAGGCTATCAGCTGTATCAGCTGCAGTGTTGGTAGTGCGCGACTTTTATATGCACTAAACACCAACACTGAACACAGAGAAGCTGGTTTATGGGCTATGTTTTTTTTGGTAATTATTTTGACATTTTTCGTTTAATAATTTTTACCTAATAAAAAAATACCCTGACTTTTAAGTGTATAGTTTCCATGTTAGATGGGAGGCTTTAAAAATCTGCATTTAGTAAAACAGTTTAAATCTGAAAAAAACTGTTAAAAAATAAAAAGTCCGGCTACTGTTCATTAGATAAAAATTGTATCTAACCAAAAATGCCAAAGAAATTACCAAAAAATATAAAACATTAAACCTACGGGCAGTGTTTAATGGGATGCTTTAAAAAGTTACATTTAGTAAACCAGTTACAAATTGAAATAATACAATTAACAAATAAAAAATCAGGCTATTGTTTCTTACATAAAAATTGTATCTAACCAAAATTGCCAAAGAAATTACAAAAAAATTTAAAACAATAAACCCACAGGCGGTTTCCATGGTAAATGGAGTGCTTTAAAAAGCTGCATTTAGTAAAGCAGTTAAAACTTGAAAAAATATGATTAAAAAATAAAAAGTGAGGTTTTTGCTCATTAGATAAAAATTGTATCTAACCAAAAATGGAAGAAAATTATCAAAACATATTAAAAAAAACCTGCAGGCCGTTTCCTGCAGCGGGAACAAATTAAACATAGAAAAACGATTTTTTATATGAATGTATGTATTTAATTTCCTGCTTTCTGTGATTATTCAGAGTACTTTCCCTATCCTTTTTTGTGTATGGTAATAGCTCAGGTGTCACCCCCCTTAAAAAATATATATTTTTAAATTTTTTATTTAATTTTTTTATTGTGTTTTTTTTTTATTTTTTTAAGTTTTTAGTTTTCTGTGATTATTTTGAGTACTTTCCCTAGCACATCTTGTGCATGGCAATCGCCCAGGTATTACCCTTCGATTTTCAGCCCTCTAGCCCTTGCTAGCCCCATTTTACAGCCATTTTTGGGCCCCAAAGTTCGGGTCCCCATTGACTTCAATGGGCTTTGGGTTAGGGGCCCGAACCTGATCTTTGGCGGAAAGTTTGGACGATCTCACTGGCTTTACTGGAACATGAGTGCAGTAAGTGAAGGTCACCTTACATGGTGGATAACATAGACAGGAAAAAAGATCATCTCAATGTGCAGGAAACACAACACAGCAGAACAATTACAACTACACATAGATATGCGTAACAGCACCATCTACTGTCATAAACGTAAACTGCATTAACCTAGCAATATAGATGCTGATCGCGTACTAAGCTAAGGCTGTTGTATCTCCAACACGGGGTGCTGTACAAACCTGGCCAGGACTGGACAGCTTTGCACAGTTGAATAAAAAACTCCCCAAAAGATCACCTCAATGTACAGGAAACACAACACAGCAGAACAATTACATCAGAGACTACACGTAGATATACTTAACAGCACCATCTACTGTCATACATGTAAACTGCATTAACCTAGCAATATAGATGCAGATCCAATACTAAGCTAAGACTGTTGTATCTCCAACACGGGGTGGTGTACAAACCTGGCCAGGACTGGAATGCTTTGCACAGTTGAATAAAAAACTCCCCAACACTCACTTGCCAGGAACTGGCTTTACTGGATTATGAGTGCAGTAATTGAAGGTCACCTTACATGGTGAATAACATATGTACAGGAAACACAACACAGCAGAACAATCACAACAGAGACTACATATAGATATACGTTAGAGCACCATCTACTGTCATAAATATAAACTGCATTAACCTAGCAATATAGATGCAGATCGCGTACTAAGCTAAGGCTGTTGTATCTCCAACACGGGGTGCTGTACAAACCTGGCCAGGACTGGACAGCAAAACTCCTCAAAATTCACTTGCCCCATTATGCATGATGCTGAATCATTGTCAGGACTTACATTTGCTCCTGCACCCTCTCAAAGCTGGAACATTGCCTCACAGGTTTTCTCTTGGCCGTGGCCATCATTGAGCACCTGGGAGGCTTCTTTCTTTCAAAGCTGTGCTGCTGCCTAGGCTTAACTGACATAACCCACAATGCAAAGTGGCAGTAAATCCAGCAGCACTTCCTCTTTGCATGACACAGGTAGGTCCAATGTATGCCATTGAGGGAGATGGATCATGGCAGGAGTTACAAAAGAGAAATCAGGAGAAAGGGATTTGTTCCGCAGAGGTGACGGGTTACTCCACAGAAGCACCAGCTCCAGGGTACAGCACCCTAAGGTTATCAAGAGAACAATGATACTAACCCAGCAGCATATTAGCAGAAGATCTCTCTCGTTATACCTCTGGTGGCCACGTTACTGATTCCTAAATGTCATGAGTTCTCAGAAGTGGTGCCTTCACCCAACCCTCAGACTTTCACTACAACAATTCTCTAACCGTCCTCTTCATCCTCCTACACGTGTTATGTGTATATGTTGGAATGTATACAGAGAGTGGAAGATCTCCATCACCCAGGTTTCATGTGAGCCTCCCACCAGCCATAACCACAGCTCTAGAAAACACCCAACAGCCATTCCACACCTACCTCTCTACTATGTGCGGAACGACCCTTACATCAGAAGATCTGTGCAAATCTGTACTATGGGGGTTATTCATGAAGGGATAGTGGCAGGTAGCGCCTCGTAGCGGCAGGCAGCGCCTGGTGAACGCTGGGCGCTGTACGCAATATCACATTTATGAAAGCGAATCTGGCTCAGGAGCGCCATGTAGTACCTGTCGATCTGTAGCACTCTCCCATACATTTCAATGGGGCTTCAATATATTGTGTGTTTGGCAATTTGTTACCTCTCCTGGCTGCAAACAAACACTTTTATACATTTTTTTGACTTTTTATGTTTTTATGCAGAATTATCATTACAGGTCTGTCACTAAAGTGTTATTATCCCACTCTATGCTAGAGCGCCCAGCTTTAGAGCGCTAATGATGTGTGTGTAGTTTTTTGTTAAATTTGGTGTGGAGTGCCAAGTGCTGGACGCACTGAGCTGGTGCTACCTGTCGCTTGCTGCAGCGCTATACTGTTGTTAGAGCGCCCAACACACATCATATTCATCAATGCCGGCCAGGTTAGTAGAGCAACCGCAACGTTAGGTTAGAGTGCCCGACACAGCATATACTAGCGGTCGCTCTAAGCGCTGCTATACAAAACCTCATCTGGCAATACCTGGCGCTAGTAGTGAATCAGCCTCCACGAAAAATAAGAGGCCACATATTAAAATATGATAGACAAAACAATTTTTCCTGTATTAAAATATGAGCAATGACCCTTATGTTCATGTCACTATTGCAATAGAATGGAATAGCGAGAATAAGGGGAGTTGTCCTTACACTTCTGATATTTTAGGTAGAGCTTCCTAAAGGAGGAAATTCAATAGCAAGAATAAGGGAGAGATTGAATTACTTTATTGCTCTTCTCCAAAAGTAATGAAAAGTAAAATTCAGTAACAAGAATAAGGGGAGAAGGTAAGTGACTCTTACACGTTTAACTCTATTTTGAGCTTCTGTAGATGATAATGTGATTTTAAAATAACAGCTTAGTCATGTGATCTGATTATAATACTCTGTAATAAGATACATGTGATAGACTTTTACGCAGAGGGTTTACCTATTTAAAATTAAATGAAACACATTTATCGTATAACTTTACATTTTATTTTTTATTGTGGTCATTCTGTAAAATTCAGGAATAAGGGGGGGAAGGTAAGTGACTCTTACCCATTTAACTCTTTTTTGAGCTTCTGTAGATGATAATGTGATTTTAAAATAACAGCTAAGTCATGTGATCTGATTATAATACTCTGTAATAAGATACATGTGATAGACTTTTACGCAGAAGGGTTTACCTATTTAAAATTAAATGAAACACAGATTTTTTTTAGCTTCTGTAGATGATAATGTAATTGTAAAACAAACTTCGGTAGCTTAGGGAAAACCTTCCTAAAATAGTCATGTGATCTGATTGTCATGCTGTAATAGGATACATGTGATAGGTAAACCCTCTGTGTAAAAGTCTATTTAAAATAAAATGAAACACATAAGAGTCGTATAACTTTTACATTACATTTTATTTTTATTTTTTTGTTAAATTCGGTAACAAAAGTAAGATGTGACGGGGCAGTTATTGATACGTTTCACTTATTTTCAAGTAGATCTTTTTAGGGACTAATATGATCACATTGTAACAGTAACGTGGATCTACAGTTCTCCGGTCCAGTTCTGGAATAAGGACATAAGCCACCCCAACTGGGCCACATGCCTATTTACCCAGAGGTCCTGTGAATGGAGTGCCGGCTTCCAGAGACATCATCAGTCTGCACACAGACCCTCAGCCAATAGAATGCCGCAGATGGCTAGACACCAGCTCTTACCTCTGCCTGAGATCCAGACTGTTAGGGCGAGCGCTGCACACCCATCTAGCAGCACTTCACTTACCTCCATGGCTGCATCCAGCCGTCATCCATTTTGCAGCACTTCCCTCATGGCTGTTCCTAGCTGTCTCCCTTCCCCCAATGCTTCCTTCTCACATGCTCAGGTGCGCGCACGTCTCCGTCCACTAGAAGGCGAGCGCACTAGATTCCTGAGATTTAAAGGGCCTGTGCAGCACTGATTGGTGCCTGGTCCAATCCTGCATCCACTTCTCCTATTTAAAGAGGCACTTCCTTTCTATCAGTGCCGGATCTTGGTCTCTCCATGCTTGTTGAAAGTCAGACATTCTTGGATTGCTCACCCTTGTACCGACCTCTGCCTGTCCCCGACTCTGAACCTTTGCTGCCTGCCCGACCTCGGCTACTCACCTTTACCGCGAACCTGTGCTGCCAGCCCTGACCTCTGCCTGTACTTACTACGCCTTTTGCCTGCCACTTGTGTACCTCGCTGAACCTCGGCTGACTGTGGGACTGGGCCGCTGTTGGGGGGTAGCAACCTGGGGGTCACTCGCCGCACAAGATCAACCTGCCTTGCGGTGAGCTCTGGTGAATACCGGTGGCCTCTTAGACTCCGCTCCCCTGACACGGTACCCGCCATCGGTCCCACAGTTAAAGCGGATCCACACCCGAGTCCGCTCCACCCGGTCCATGACACAGACATCACTATCCCTTCTCGTGATCATGGCGTGTGGTCACTCACCTTGCTTCCTCCTCAACGCCTTTGCATTCCCTCCTCACATCCGTTACAGTGACTAGCCAAACCCACTCCATTTATTTTAGTAGCGGGGGCATAGCCAGTCATTGTGATTGATGCGCGGGGATGACCGCTCAGGGAACAGCAGGGACCAGATAACTGATGCTGGTAAGTTTCAAACTACTCAAACTGAGCTGGCAGGGCTGTAGGTGAGTATCTTTATTATTTCTGCCCAGACAGGGACTTCAAACAATCCCACTCCCCTTTTTTACTGCCTTTTTGCAGAGTTTTTTCTCTCTCTCTGACTTTTTTTCTCAGATAGAGAACTTTCTTTATTTTATATTTGGATAAATGTTTCGCCATTTTACTTGGATACTTTTTTTTTCTCCAACAAATTTGGATAATATTTTGCTTTGCCCTATTCTCCATTTCACTTGGAGAACCTTTATCTTGAGTGAAAAGGGACTGTTTGCCATTTCATTTGGGTTGTTTGTTCACCTTTTTGTTTGGAGTACCTTTTATGAATGGGAATTTATTTCTTATTGTATTTGGAAAATGTTTTCCTATTTTATATGGATAACTTTTTCTCTACCAATAACTGTAACATGGAGATTTTTCTTACCCCAATAACTGTAACATGGAGATGTTTTACCCTACTAACTGTAACATGGAGATGTTTTACTCTACTAACTGTAACATGGAGATTTTTCTTACCCCAATAACTGTAACATGTAGATTTTTTACCCTAATAACTGTAACATGGAGATGTTTTACCCTAATAATTGTAACATGGAGATTTTTTTACCCCAATAACTGTAACATGGAGATTTTTTACCCTAATAACTGTACCATGGAGATTTTTTACCCTAATAACTGTAACATGGAGAAGTTTTACCCTAATAACTGTAACATGGAGAAGTTTTACCCTAATAACTGTAACATGGAGATTTTTTACCCTAATAACTGTACCATGGAGATTTTTTACCCTAATAACTGTAACATGGAGAAGTTTTACCCTAATAACTGTAACATGGAGAAGTTTTACCCTAATAACTGTAACATGGAGAAGTTTTACCCTAATAACTGTAACATGGAGATGTTTTACCCTAATAATTGTAACATGGAGATTTTTTACCCTAATAACGGTAACATGGAGATGTTTTACCCTAATAATTGTAACATGGAGATTTTTTACCCTAATAACTGTAACATGGAGATTTTTTACCCTAATAACTGTAACATAGAGATGTTTTACCGTAATAATTGTAACATGGAGATTTTTTTACCCCAATAACTGTAACATGGAGATTTTTTACCCTAATAACTGTAACATGGAGATGTTTTACCCTAATAATTGTAACATGGAGATTTTTTACCCTACTAACTGTAACATGGAGATGTTTTACCCTAATAATTGTAACATGGAGATTCATAATGTTGGAGCCCTCCAGTGCACATTATCACCCAGGACTCCCATAAACCTTACCTTAACCTTGCCCCCCGCCGGGAATCCAGCACTGCGATTAGCTGCCCGGCGTTCACATGGGCAGTGACGTTCCGGACGCCAAATCGCCAATTGCAGCGCTGTCACTGCCCCCATGAGCTTCAGGCAGCTAATTGCAGCGCTGGATTCCTAGCAGGAGAGCAAGGTTAAACCAGACCTTCACCCTGAATAAGAGTCTATATTGAATGTTTCCCTCGCCCTGTACATACAGATTGCTCACATTAAATATCATCCTACCTGCATCTACTGCGTTTTATGAGCCTTTAAATGTCCAAGACGGGGGAACACAGAGTCTCAGGCTGCCTGCAAACAGGAAGTGGCTTCTGCATTCTGGGATTGCTGTCCTTTCCCTGACTTCAGCTCTGCTCTGTCTGAGCAAAGCACAGCTATAACCCCACCCCCAAGCACTTTTTCCCCGCTCTCCTATCATCAGTATGTGATGCTTCTGAGGCAAGATGGCGGCGGCCATATCCTGAACACAGTTGCAGCCCAGCAGAGGAAAGAATAAAAAGTAAGGGACTAAAAACTTAAAATATATTAATTTTAGATGCTGCAGAATAGTTTTTTAAAGGTTTGGGCTTTTCATTAAATGATGCTGAAGGTCCGGTTTAAAGAGTCCTGGAGGGTTATGTGCGGAGGAAGCTCCAGCATTCTGGATGCCCCCCAGACTGTCAACTGCTGGTGGCTACTAAGACTCTCACCACAGAGGTTATTGGTCTGCTTTAAGATTTGTCTTCTACTACTCTTTTATGCTAGGAAGTATATTTTGTTAAACTGGAAACACCCTGCTAAGCCCTCAGTGCAAGCCTGGAAGAGGCTGATCAATCACCCCCCCCCCCCCCCTCTACAAGTTAACATACATTGCTAGAGGAGAAGGTGTGGGATCCCTGGTTACAATGTCCGGAATCGGCTACTGAGGATGAGCAAGTAGAATAGAGCCTGAGGGTGTTACTTTGGTGCTCCTGATTTCACCCGTGTGGTTTCTAAGAATTTTAAATGGAGTGAACTCTTCAGTTAGTTTGGGGCTGGGTGCCCTTCTTGGGCGCCTTTTAACTGACCCCCTCCCTCCTTGTCAATAACACTGAGGTGGAGACGGAGACATCCGTCTCACTAGCTATTGCGTCAGCCGAGCTGCTGGGTGAACGTGTGTGTGCCTGAATGAGGTCTTGGTGTCAGTTAGGATTATGTGTATTTGTTGGGTGCCTGACGCACCTGTTGTTGTGCATTTGTATATTTCTAAAACTGCAAAATAAAACTTATCTTATCTTATCTTACTTGGAAAGCATTTTAGTAAATGTAAATTTTTGCCATTTCAATAAGCAAACTTTCTCCACTGTTTTCCTTTTACGTGGATATTTTTCACTTTAATAGGCTGGATGATGCTTATGGTTAATTAACAGTTATATAAAGTTTGAAGGGTTAAGTTTAAGGTTTAAATTAACATCTTAAGGATTACATTTAAGCTGAAACAATATCCTCTCTGAGACAGATTGCACAAGGAGGGAAAGGACCAAAAGTGGCCCAAAACCAATATCCATCCCAAATTTTTTTTCTTTAGACAAAGTGAGGAAGAGTTGGGCTACGTTCACACCTTTCCAGATGCATTTGCGTATATATAAAGATCTGCAGGAAAAGTCATGTCATGCATCTTTTAGTTTATATTTTTTTTAATGCATAGATGGCCATTGTATGCGTCCTCCACATTCAACCCATCCGTGCAGAGAGTGTACACATGCCCAGAGTGGTGGGCTGCCCTAATTTAGGCGTCTGGAGAGCAGTTGCTGGGTTGCTTGCTCAAGAGCACTTCAGTCATGTTCGAGGACCAGGATTTGAACCGGCCACCCTCCGGTCACAAGTCCGCTCCCTTGCCTCTAGGCCACAACTGCCCCTTTATGGCCCTTTTACACCTCTCTGATTTGGAATGTAGCCAAAATAGTCCTGCTTGCTGCGTTCCATATGCCGATGAATTCTTTGTCTATTATATGGATCTGCCACTGCAAATAACTGCAAAACTCAAATCAAACCTGAATTTCAACAGCATCTGCAACTGCATAGTGTGAACGAAGTCTTAGAAATAAGTTATTTTATTTCTAGCTATGATGCCATTGATGGATAGATGGCGTGTTTTCTAAAGTATGAAGAGCTGCTCCTCCTCTCTTGTCCAGTATTCCATAAAATCACAAAAGGGCAGAAAAACCTCCCTTGAGTCCAGGTGAGGTTGAAATGTTCTCCATGCCTTA
This sequence comes from Gastrophryne carolinensis, assembly GCA_027917425.1. Classification (NCBI taxonomy): domain Eukaryota; kingdom Metazoa; phylum Chordata; class Amphibia; order Anura; family Microhylidae; genus Gastrophryne; species Gastrophryne carolinensis. The sequence continues at coordinate 70,869,763 of CM051243.1, read as the reverse complement.
GTAGAAAAAAGCAAAGCATAGTAAAGCAATCAAACTGTACATATATATATTTAATAGAAACACCATTTGTTTAATTTGCTATATTTGGTGATGGTTTTGATTCCAGTGACCCACATTGTCCATTAAACAGGACCAACAGCCTGACAAAGATGGAAAAGAAAGGTAGCAGCCATTTTGGAGCTTCAGCATCTGCTGCTGCCTGGATTTAACTGACAATGCACAGTAACAGGAAACCCAGCAGCCCTTCCTGTTTGCAGGCGACCTGCAGATACATAAGCCGCCATTTTGTTTTTAAAATTGACCACAACAGAAGTGAGAAAAAGATCAATTAATTTTTTATGTGCAGCGATCTAAATTGCCCTGGGGAGGGATGCATATAAGCACTGTTTGTTGTGTTGGTCTGCTTCAAGTTCTTATCTCCGGTGACCAAACATTTAAACAGAGCAAGATCCTACCCAATGAGGTCCAAAGCAGCATGATAAATTTGACCGTAGTCCTTTCCTTTTCTATTAAAAATGTTAAATAGTTGGATGGATTTGGCATTAAATGATTCAAATATCATTTTGATTTCCGAGAGAGAAGGTGTCTGAAGGCCGTCTTCTTATAGATTTCTTATGGGAACACCCTACAGATGTCTTCTCCTGCTATATTAAGTGCACAGGTAAAAATTCACTCTCTAGTTTAAAGAACATAAAATACAACATAACAGAAATAAAAGCAGCACTGCCGCAATAAATATAGGGAGGTCTGTTTGCAGCACAAGTCAGTAGATATTGACCTGCAATATCTCTACTGGCACTCAACAAGATAAATATGTTTAAAAGTTCCTAAAAAGCTGTCCCAGTAAAACATTCACTGTGCCATCTCCTCTACGAAAAGGGTCTTGATGAAGCTGGAGGAGCAGAAACTCAGTCTGTCCACAGATGTTCCCTCTCCAGAGCTGTCATTGAGTCCACGTTCTCCGTCATGAACATGTAGGAGCTGACCGCTTGCCTCAGGCCCAAGCTGACAGGACAGTCGTTCAGGTTACTGTCTTCAGTGAACAGTGTAGAGCTAGAGAGAAAAAAAATCAATTGGTCAAGTTACTACGGTAATACAGTGGTGGTCAGCCTGATGGAAGGCAAATTGTGGTACAGTAAAGTATCTTTGCTACGTAGGCATGATTCAGACCTATGGCTCAACATGTCCTCTACTGTCTGGCTACACCTACTCCCTTGACTTTGGGAAAATGGTACTGTAGACACACAATGGGATGAGAGGAAAGGAATGGTGGAACATTGGGGAATGGTCTAGACAAGTGTATGATTGCTTAGCAACCAACCAATCAGGAGGAAGGAGAAATCGGCACTGTTTGAGCTAAGGTATATATACGTTTTTGCACGTTTATTTGAGGTACTGATGTACCCTGTAGAATAGGTTGTTGCAAAGCAGAGCAAATACACAAATTCATGGTTCTGCTGTAAGCAGTTGCGGTTAACTTTGTGCCACTGATAGTAATAGAGGATACAGGGTCCAATTATTGATGTTTGGCTAAACTTATATAAGATTTTCAGTTTTTAAATGACAGGACTTACCGGTCCAGGTCTCTCCAGTTGAGTGTTGGCCTCCCAACAACGACTGGCTGGGAGGTCAGGACTACAGGAGGTGTATAGCCTTGCACAGTACACGGCTCCTTTAGCACACAACATAGTCCATCTGCCATTTCTAAAAAAGATAATAACAATAGCAAAAGGCATTAAAGTGAGCATGTGACAAAGGTAGAAAAACATCTGCAGATGTTATTTACGATGGAAACGCCACCTCATCTCACAAGGCATACCATCAGTGCCTGGGGATTTAAGAGCTCGGTTGGGTATTGTCAGGCTTTGCGCCTTTTGGGCGTCTTCCATTGATCTCTGCACGCAGCCGCAGAAGTGCTTTGGGTGTTTGTTCTAGACCTGGCTATTCATCCATTGCACTGCTCAACAGCTCCACCTGGTGTTTGGCTCACTGCAACTGCACAAAGCCTAGAGCGTAAGCTCTTGGGTTTGTTTTTTGCTTCCGGGTTATCCTTGGCCTGTGTACAGGAAGTGACCTCACTCAGACTCTGACACATCCCTCCCTGATCTAATTAACAGCCCTATTTAAATGGGCAGCTGGCCTGTATTCATTGCTGTGTTATCAGCTCAGTTCCTGGAAGCTGAGATTCCTGTTACCTGCAACCCCTGATTGTGATACTGGATTGACCTGGACTGCTTCCCGATCATCTTATGGATTAACCCGGTTACACGGTTAGAATCTCGGATTGAATATTGGACTTTGCTTGTTCTCTGCCAGCCCATGATGTCAGATTGTTTAATGGACTTTGCCTGTCTGCCGCCAAACCCTGGAATTTGTATTTGGTTTGCCGCCAGCCTCTGAACACGGATTGTTTAATGGACTTTGCCTATCTGTTGCCAGCCCTGGAATTCGTATTTGATTTGTCGCCAGCCTCTGAACACAGATTGTTTAATGAACTTCGCCTATCTGTCGCCAGCCCTGGAATTCGTATTTAGTTTGTCGCCAGCCTCTGAACACGGTTTATTTATAGACTTTGCCTATCTGGTGCCAGCCCTGGAATTTGTATTTGTTATAGGTCTTTATTAAACCCCTGAACTCTGTTCTGTCTTATTGAACTTTCCATGCTTCGCCCCACATCTGGAGCTCTGCCCAGCCCTCACTTCTTGCCAAAAGTCTGACAGGTATTGCATATCCTATAACAAGGGTTCCCAGCCAGTGGTACAAATATGCCTGTAATGGGGGATTTTGCACCTTGCCTATTATTTTGTTCTTGGGGGGATGGTGTTTTAGCACAACATTTGGTTCAGAATACTAATTTCCCTTCTCCAAATCCTAGGTGCGTCCTATGAGCAGGTGCGAAAAATATGGTAACCAACCAGTATCTTACCAGAATAGTATTCCACCAGGTCCTGGAGTGTAGGAAACGTTAGACGGGGTGAAATATAAAGCCAACCATTCTCTAGCTGATTTATACGATAATGTTTGATAGAATCCCAAGTGGCTTGATTGGATTTTCTTACTGACAGGCTGTAACATCCTATGTGAGAGAAAAAAAACATGTCATTTGGATACATGGCAAGTCTATCTGTACTGTATGTTTTGGCCTCTCTAGCAGTTTTGGGATGGGGTGCAATTGTTATCTCAACATGTACATAACGAAGATGCATCCAGAGTGGCAAATGCGGTTGGCAGGCAAACTGGAAGACAGATACTATATTCTTGGTGTTGTCCACAGCTTTTAGCAGCATAGAGGCACTGAACAGTCAGGGCCAAGACATAAATGATAGCTGCAGATTGTCTCTGCCTCTATCTGTTGTCCAACATACCTTAGACCACTCACTTTCACTCCTGCCATAACCTCGACCTCTGCATCTCATGCCCCCATATTTTGAATGCATCTGCGTTAATTGGTATGTACTGAAGTCTGCCAGCCAAAACAATTCATATAATGGGTATTTTTTTTTTAGTTATCTTAGGGTTTCTGATGAGACCTTACGACTCTATCGACTCTATAGTTAAAACTCTATCCCCCAGGAGCAGTGACCTATCACCACCTCTGAAACTCAGGAGAAACTGATCAAAGATGTTTTTTATAGATTCTTCTCAAAATGTTTTTTATTTTACGAAGCAAGGTTTCCCTCGCCACAGTCGCCTAGGTGTCCAGCAATGTAGGTCTCTGAGGGAGGCCAGGAACTTTAGTTCAGTGGATGGTCAGTTGCTAGTGTCCTACCAAGAGGCAATGAAACAAACTTGTATCTAAGTTCTAATCTTCCTACCCAAGGTAATAATTTTGTCTCCTTCTGCATGAACTGAGCTCCACTAACTTTTCCATCCTATCAGCTACCGGCTCTACATGCTGCAAGCTGGTCACTAAACAATAAATTATTTGTCTTCCATTTTTTTAATAAACACCTAAAAAGTGTCATAGTATAATACAGCATTTATTCTAACATTAATTTCCATTTTCCAATTTTATACAATAAAGGGCCAGCACCAATATAGAGGCTTAGCATACTGAAAAAAAAACATACAAAGCACCTGCGTGGGCACGCTAGGCCCAATGGTTTCCTGTTAGCTACGTTATCTATGCATCCTCTTCACTGCTTATACCACATACTTTTTTGACAAATGTGAGGGCTTCCCGAGGGCAGATGTCAAGTGTAAGAGGCTCTGTCTGAAATGTAAATCTCAGACCATTAACAATACATATAAATATGGCTAACTTGGCTTCTGCACCCCAATGCAGCTCATCTTTGGAAAAGTAAGTAATCTGGAAAGATTTCCAAGGCCAGGCTTAACTTGCACAATTCAGCCTCTGTTAGAATGCATTGTGCTGCCAAGAAAAAGGTGGAAAAATTTCACCAGTTTTCAAGAAATGGAGTCACCCATATATGAAAAAAGTGTTAACATTTACATTTATAAAAATATAAGTTTAAATATAAGATATCTTGTATCTGCAGTAATAGAAATAAAAAAAATACTAATACTAACAACAGTATACTAATAATAAGTTGCACACTACCCTATTGTGGTTTATATGTGTTTTCAAACTTTTAAAAATATTCAGAATTCTTGTATACTGTACATAATATTTGCTCTTTCTCATCTGGGCATTTCTCCCAAAGTGACTCAGGAGCACAGGAGTATTTTGTGCAATCTGTGCAATTTATTTTAAGGATGAGCAAAAAAATCATGGGAAAAAATATGGTGCTGAATCAACCTTAAAGTGACTTTTGGACCTATGAAGCTATCACTGTACTGTTTTTTTTTATTTTAAAGATGTAACACGTTTTTATGAAGAACCAGAATTGATTTCCCTACATTCCAGTTGGATTACAGTTTTCAGCTATGGTGTTCCAAAACAGTTTTCAAATCATTTTCGAGATGTAATTACAGATCACAATTCTAGATACTGTGAAAAAAATGTTCGCTCTTGTAATGATATTTTATCTGCTGGGCCTACGAACCCCCTGTTACCATACTTGCTCTTTGCTGGAAAAAATGATCACTTAGCTCTTTTTCCTTTAACCCAGATTTCAGCCATCATGTTCTAGGCCAGTTTAGAATTCAGAATCAGTTTTTGTGATTTAGATATGGATCCAAGATCTCCATCTAGACCAAACCACTTTTTGGACCAAAAAAACTCAATCTAGACCAAACCAGTGTAGCACCCCTAAATAAAGTAAAGCGTTTTTTTTTCTCTAGCCAATAATGTGATAATCCTTCATAGGTCAATTCTTGTGTCGTAGACCACGTTTAATATCAGCAGCTTAGAGCCAATAACAAACCTCTAGCAATCTCCTGCACAATTCCCGATGCACTAATAGTAAGGCCCTTATTTAACAAGGGATAGCGACAGGTAGCGACTGGTGAGCGGCCGGTAATGACGGGCCCCGCCACGAGAACGCCGGCTCCCCACCACAATCACACATTTATCAAGCCGATCCTGCTTAGCGACTGAGATAGCGCCAGATAGCCACTCATTCATCATTATTCCAGCCTCAGCCCACAGCGCCAGCGTCCGACCTTGAACAGCGCCAGGTATGACCTCTCGCTACCTGGCGCTCTCCAATGCATTTCAATGGAACAATCTTTAAATATTCATAATTAATTGTTATTAATGTTTTTTTTTTTCAATGTGAAAAATTCTGTGACCACTTCTGCCATGTTAGATAATTTTTTAAATTCATTTCATATTACTAAATTCATTACAATTTTTTTTGTTTTTTTTGGTTTCCAAAAATATGGTGGTTTGGGGGTTAAAAAACTACTTTTAACACATCGCCGCCAGCGCTCTGGGGTTTAAACATGCATTTCACAGCGCTTGAATTTTTTGAGCGTGATTTTTTGCGCTCCCATACATTGCGGAACCTGTCAAATAGCGACTCCTAACCCCGTATTCAACATTACTGCACACCGACTCAGTCGCTATCAACAACCGAACAATGGCCAAGCACAGCGACTACTAGCGGGCGCTGTGAAAATACTGCTACAGTCGCTCAACTGTCGCTACCTGCCGCTATTAATGAATCGGCCTCCCCACCTTCAGATATCACTGCATCAGGAACACATGCACCAAGTGACAAGGCTCAGATTTTAGAAAGCTAACTAAGGAGGTCTCACTTTTCTGCACGTTGAATTGCCGCTGCTATTTTAATGCTCTCCTGTTTCTTTTCTATTATCCTATTATTTGTTATCTTCTTGCTTTTGTCAGTCTCAATATTTCTCATTTACGAGAACTCTCTCTTTCATTATCTTACACCTTCGCTCTGGCTCTTACACATGAGTTTGATTTAACACCACGCAGGAACGCATTATCGTGTTGGTTTTAGGTGACAAAAATTTGCACGATTCAGCAGGCATTTTTTTTAGCAAGGGTTTTTTTTGCAAAAATTTGTTCACAAGCTAAAGGAAAATCAAGCATCCTCTTTTTAAGTTTTTCCACATACGTAAATTCTTACAAATACGGTTAAGATTGCATGACTCAGGAACCGCATTCCACCTTAAAGACAGGCTATTAAGGTGTAGAAATGGTGTGAGAATCCCCTACTAGCTTTTGCTGACAAAAAATGGTACTTTTGGTTGGTTTGAGCTGTCTTTTTGGGGAAATGGACCCTTTTGATGAATACTTTGCTGAAAGATCTTGACTGTTCTTAGGGCCTTACGCTAACACCATGTGAGTGTCGGCAGCAAGTCATATGTATGATGCAAAAAAAATGTTTAGAGCCTCTCCTAGCGTTCCATATATCAAGAACGCTGGGTGCTTTGTTAGCGCCAGCGCTGTGTTCCCTACAGTGCCACATCACATCAGGTGCTCAATGTCGTTCTCCTATATACTTCAATCAGCTATCAAGTGACACGGTATCCCTGGCCTGTGCAAAATGTTTTTTTTATTTATTGTCCTTAGGTTATCCACGGCAAACATGTGTTTTCATGCCTGCCAATCATGTGTCATGTCATTTCCATGTCCCTTATGTCATTCCATGCGTTTTCATTTGGTCACTGTGCAGCCATCCCCAGTTAAAGCCATTTTCTGTATTGCACATGGCGCTGTATGCATGCGCGTCATGGTTTCACAGCACCAATGCTGTTTTTTTTACGTGTTACATTTGCTTGATTTCTGGCACTACCTATTGCTAGCTCCACTGGAAAAACACAAACGGGGGCACAGCGCCACATAGCTTTTAGCACTGAACACTAGCAGCGCTGTCTCCCTGTGGCTGGTGTTGCAGCAACAGCAACGCAATACACTTTAACATTAAAAAATATACATTTATTTACAAAAATAATGAACTACAATACAATTAAATACACATGACAAAAACACAAAGACATTTAAAAACTGCACCGCATTGGGCTCTATCATTTAAAGTGGACCAAAACCCACCCTGGAGTTTAGGATACTCCCGGGCAGGCGATGCCCCATTTTGTAAAACCCCTAAGTCATCCGCAAATCTTACCTTTCCTATGTGACCTGCGCTAGTAATAAATTGGTCTCTTGGGCCCTTATTTAACAAGGGTTAGCGCCAGGTAGCGAATGGTGAGCGAACGGTAATGACGGTCACCGCCACGAGTACGCCGCCTCCCCTCCGCAATCACACATTTATCAAGCCGATCCTGCTTAGCGACTGACAGAGCGCCAGATAGCGACTCATTCATCATTATTCCAGCCTCACCCCACAGCGCCAGCGAGCGACCTTGAACAGCGACAGGTATGACCTCTCGCTACCTGGCGCTCTCCAATGCATTTCAATGGAGCAATCTTTAAATATTCTTAATTAATTGCTATTAATGTTATTTTTTTTTTTTTTAAATGTCAAAAATTCTGTGACCACTTCTGCAATGTTAGATTTTTTTTTTTTAAGGTAAATAAAAAAAAAAATTTGTGCAGAATTGATATTACAGGTCTGATATTAATGTATTCATATTACAAAATGTTTTTATAAACTTGTTTTTTTTGGTTTCCAAAAATATGGTTGTTTGGGGGTTAAAAAACTACTTTTAACCCATCGCCGCCAGCGCTCTGGGGTTTAAAGCATTTCACAGCGCGAGAATTTTTTGAGCGTGATTTGTTAATGAATATGCTGCGAGCCGTTCGCTATGGCCATTCGTTGTCATGCGCTCCCATACAGCGCGGAACCTGTCAAACAGCGACTCCTAACCCCGTATTCAACATTACCGCACACCGACTGAGTCGCTGTCAACAACCGAACAACAGCCAAGCACAGCGAATACTAGCGGGCGCTGTGAAAATACCGCTACTGTCGCTCATCTGTCGCTACCTGGTGCTATTAATGAATCGGCCTCTTAATCTCTAGTGATTCCAGTGGGATTCCAGGTATTACCTGTCACTAACTGTCGCTCTCCCATACATTTCAATGGATGTTCCTTTTCTTCTGTTTAAACAGGGTTTTTTGTGTTTCATTTTTTTTTTCTCTCAAATAATTATGTGATCTCTCCTGGCCTATAAAGAGTCATTTTTGAAAACTTTTTTGATTTTTTATATTTTTATGCAGAATTGTCAGGTCTGGCATTAAAGTATTAATGTCACAGTGTTACAACAATGTCATTCCATATGTTTTCGCTTTGTTACTGGTGGATATATGTTCAAAAACAGACTTTATTCACACAGCGTCTGGCGCTCTGTGCTACAGCGACCAGATCCAGAGTGCCTATGCTGTGTGTGTGTGTTTTTTTGTTGAATATGGTGTGAGTTGCTGAGAGTCGGCCACAATGAGCTGGAGCTACCTCTTGCTCCCTGCAACGCTGTACTGGTGTTAGAATGCCCAACATACATCACATTCATAAATCCCGGCCAGGTTACTACAGCGACTGAGGCGCTTCGTTACAGCGCCCGATAGCCGATCACATCGTCTACTAGCGGTCGCTTTTAGCGCCTCTGTACAGACGCTCATCTGCCGATACCTGGCGCTAGTAATGAATCAGCCTGCATGTTTTTATTCTGACTATTGTATGTATTCATAATCTACAGGGAAGGGAATGGTTGTTTTTAACATTTTTCGTCTTGTGTATTTATGTAGTGTTTTTAAGGTTCCATTATGGCCAGTAAACAATAAAAACTTAATGAAAAATGTTTATACGGTTGTAAACTTGGTTGGAGTGCCCATATTTCCATAAAGAGGTTTTTGCTGTTGAATTCTTTCTGCATCAGGTATTGCTTTTTTAGGGTAGAACCAAACTGCGTATTCGCAATCATTTACCTTTTCTAGTTTCACTCTCTCGAATGAGGAAAGAGCCACTTCTATTACTGTTCGCCAGAAGCAATTCTTCTGCTTTTTCCCGATTTACACCTTTATATAGCCACCTGAAATCATAAAGAAACTTGTGGTTAGGCCCGTTCCTCCTTATCACGCTAATCATGCACAGATATTGCACGATGCTTTGGTGTGTTACAGGGAACTAGCGTAAGCTTCTGCTGCTCGCTTCTTCTGAAACTGCCTTATGTGGGTTTGGCCTTAAAATGCTACATTATGCGGCATTTTAATTTTCACATATTTAGACAACAAAATGGTTTTATTAAATAATATTAGACACCATTAAAAAAGTTATAAACATACAAAACTATCTGGCCAGGAAATATCCAAAAATACAAACCTACCTGTTAAATACTTTAGCGACATAATTTCTAGGAATGTAGCAATCTCTTCCAGTAGTGATAGACATTACTTTCCACCAGTCTCCATCCCTGAAAGAACATTGTGATTTAACGATTTGTTTTAATGCAATACAGAAAAACCAAATATAACGATTATGGGCATATTATTTTTAGTAAGCATACTACTATATAAATGTCATACGTCGCAAAAACTAGCACAACCAAAAATATACAGCAGTACGTGTACGCTGAATACCAAACACAATCCAAAGGCACAATCCAAAAGCTACAACAGCAACACAACACACTTTAACATTAAAAAATATAAATTTATTTACAAAAATAATTAACTACGGTACAATTAAATACACATGACAAAAACACAAGGACATTTAAAAAAAGCATCACAATGGGCTCTATAATTGAAAGTGGACCAAAACCCACCCTGGAGTTTAGGATACTCCCGAGCAGACGATGCCCCATTTTATAAAACCCGCAAATCTTACCTTTCCTATGTGACCTGTGCCGGCACCAATGCCCTCCCTTTTCAGCTGTGTACGGCCCCTTCTGATGCTACTGAATGCTGGTGCCTGGCCATGCACAACCAAAGGGAGTGAGTGATGCTGCACACCGCTCGCAACTGCGGCTAGGATACCATTCATCTGCTCTAGCCATGCTGCGGGCTTGAGTGAACAGGGGGGTTTCGCACAGCAGGGCACCCCAAACCAGGGTGCCCCAAGGAGAGGGTCTGAAACCTGGGATAGTGAAAATCCAGGTCCACTTTAAGCAGTACATAAATTGATTGATTCATTGATTTATTCATTGGCACAAGGGATGAGCGAACCGGTTCGGACGAACCGGAATTCGCTCAGAATTTCAGGGAAAATTCGATTCGGCACGAACCCGAATTTTTTTTGGTTCGTGCCGATCGAATTTTCCCTGAAATAAAAAAAAAATGCCGGCATGGTGGGAGCACCATTTGTTTAAAAAGCAAACACTTACCTGCATGGTCGGAGCGTGGAGGCCGGCGCCACTCTCAGGCGCCCTCTGATGACGCGTCCTCTGATGACAGCTGAGAGCGGCGCCGGCCTCCACGCTCCGACCATGCCGGCATTTTTTTTTTTCAGATGAGCGAATCGTAAAAGTTCGATTCGGGCGAACCCGAATTTCTTGGGGAAATTCGGCGAATCGCCCGAATCGAACTTTCAAGAAGTTCGCTCATCTCTAATTGGCACTATAGCACTTTTTTCATCAGGATGGCTATGTACTGCTTAAAGTCGACCAAAACCGGGGATTTTCACTATTCCAGGTTTTGGGCCTTTCCCCTGGGGCATCCCGGTTTGGGGTGCCCCACTGTGTGAAACGCCAAGCTAACTCACCTCTTAGCCGCACTTGTGAGCGGTGCGTGGCATCACGTACTCCCTTCGACTGTGCGCAGTCAAGCCAAGCCATTCAGAAGCAGCAGATGGGCTAGCCGAGAAAGGTAAGATTTGCGGACGACCCGGGGGTTTTGAAATATGAGGCATCTCCTGCCCTGGAGTATCATAAACTACAGAGTGGGTTTTGGGCAACTTTAAATTATAGAGCCCAGTGCGATGCTGTTTTTAAATTGTTTTTAAATAAAAAAAGGTGCTATAGTGCCAATGAACCAATCAATAAATCAATACACGCAGTGAGCAACAATCAATAATAATGCCTATTGAATAACACCTTTACTAAAACCTATACCAATAAATCCCATAATGTGATCATCACTATAAATACATTCACAGGAAAATACAAATACATCACAAAGTGCAGCGTGCAAATATCAACCCATATACAACCATTACAAGCCGATCCATATGAAACCACAGTAAAACAATCACATAGTAGATAGTCAATAGTCAAAATGGCAGAGACTATGATAAAGAATTAATCAATAATTACTAAATAATTAGTTGTGCCACTTCCCTTAAATATAATGATTCTGGGCATATTAATGCAGTAAGTATATTACTGACATAAGTGATAACTAGAGAGTGGATGGTCTAACTACTGCTGACTGTAGCCTTTCTTTCTGTTCCCCTGAGACCTCTAATGTACCAAAAAAGCTTTGCTTACCCCTCATGCAAAAATAATTTAATGACCATTTTAAAATGGGAATAATACAACATTTATTGTGCTTCAAAGACATTGTGCAAAATAATAGAAAAATCTAGGGTTTTATTCATCAAGGGATAGCGGCAGGTATTGCCTCGTAGCGGCAGGCAGCGCCTGGTAAACGCTGGTCGCTGTACGCAAAACCACATTTATGAAAGAGAATCTGGTGAGCAACTCTAACAGCGCCATGTAGCGTCCGATTCATCATTACAGGCGGCTCAGCGTATAGCGCTGGCTATATACTCTAGCTTCCAGAGCGACAGGTATTACCTTTCGCTCAGTGTCGCTCTCCCATACATTTCAATGGCTTTTCATTAGCTTCTGTCTAAACAGCGTGTTTGACATTTTTATTGTTTTGCTCAGATCATTGTGTCACCTCTCCTGGCTGCAAACAAACACTTTTAGAAACTTTTTTGACGTTTTAAATTTTTATGCAGAATTGTCATTACAGGTCTGGCACTGAAGTGTCATTGTCACAGTGTTACAACAATGTAATTCCATGTGTTTTCGCTTTGTTACTGGTGGATGTGTTCAAAAACAGACTTTAATCACACAGCGTCTGGCGATCTATGCTATAGCGCCAGCTTTAGAGCACCGATGCTGTGTGTGTCCTTTTTTGATAAGTATGGTGTGGAGCGCCGAGAGTCGGTCGCACTGAGCTGGCGCTACCTTTCGCTCCCTGCAATGCTATACTGGTGTTAGAGCGCCCAACATACATCTCATTCATCAATGCTGGCCAGGTTACTACAGCGGCTGAAGCGCTCTGTTACAGCGCCCAATACCCGTATACAGCTTCTACTAGTGGTCGCTCTAAGCGCCGCTATAAAGACGCTCATCTGCAGATACCTGCCTATAGTAATGAATCAGCCTCCCCGATTTCCCAAAAATCACTTACCGCTGTGATGGGGCATTTTTTATAAGTGAGGCCCTTATTCATGAAGGGATAGCGTCAGGTAGTGCCTTGTTAATGAGAGGTAGCGACAGGTGAACGCCGGACACGGTACGCAATTACACATTTATCAAGCAGAATCTGTTGAGCGACTGGGATAACGCCATGTAGCGTCCGATTCATCATTATCCCAGCCTCAGCGAACAGCGCCGGCGTTCAGCCTTGCACAGCGCCAGGTATTACATTTCATACATTTCAATGGACGATCCTTTTCTTCTCTTTAAACAGTGTCAAATAATGCTGTGACCTCTTCTGGCCTAGAAAAAGCCATTTTTCCAAAATTTTTCATGTTTTATATATTTCTGCAGAAATGACATTACAGGTCTGCCATTAAAGTGTTCATGATACATTGTAATTCCATATGTTTTCGCTTTGTTACTAGTTGATAGATGCTGAAAAACAGCCTTTAAACACACCGCCTCCTGCGCTCTGGGCTTCAGAGAAGCTTTTTTCAGCACCAGAGTTTTGTGAGTGTTTTTTAATGAATATGTTGTTGAGTCGGTCAGACTGACCAGTCGCTAACATGCGCTCCCATACATCGCTGTACTGGTCAAATAGCGACTCCTCACAATGTATTCATCATTACTGAACGGCGACTGAGTCGCTATGAACTAGCGACCCACGGCCGAACACAGCGACTACTAGCGGGGCGCTCTGAAAATGCCTGCTACAGACGCTCATCTGTCGCTACCTGGCGTTAGCGATGAATCAGCCTGCCCGATACTTTATTTTATTATAATTATTTATTCTATTATTTTTATTTCTTATTTTATTCAGTGAGGTTTTCGATTGTTGGAAAGTTTGGAAACCAAAGCCCCATATGGGCCATGCAGAAGGATTTTGCATAGCCCATATGGTTCTATTTTATATTTTTTATATATATATATATATATATATATATATATATATATATATTCTTACACCATTGGAAAAATTATGATATATATATATATATATATATATATATATATATATATATATATAATATATTCTTACACCATTGGAAAAATTATGTACCTCACCTGTAAAAATATATATATTTTTTTATAAATTACTTGAACTTGTGTTCAAGCTAGTTAGAAAGCTCACTCAGATATAAGCACCCCCAAAGCTGGTACCCACACCCAAACTGGCTTCACCAGATCTTTAGCATGAACCCATGTGTTACTTTGCTGAAATAGTTTGAATGAGTTGGAATTGAAGTTAGAGTTTTAGTCGCTGGACTCCAGTTAGCATCCTATCTCAAGCTTAGAGGCCGATTCATTAATAGCGCCAGGTAGCGACAGATGAGCGCCAGTAGCGTTATTTTCACAGCGCACTCTAGTATTCGCTGTGCTTGGCCGTTGTTCGGCTGTTGACAGCGACTCAGTCGGTGTGCGGTAATGTTGAATACGGGGTTAGGAGTCGCTGTTTGACAGGTTCCGCGCTGTATGAGAGCGCATGACAGCGAATGGCCATAGCGAACGGCTCCCAGCATATTCATTAACAAATCACGCTCAAAAAATTCTCGCGCTGTGAAATGCTTGTTTAAACCCCAGAGAGCTGGCGGCGATGGGTTAAAAGTAGTTTTTTTAACCCCCAAACCACCATATTTTTGGAAAAAAAAAAAAACAAGTTTTTCAAAACATTTTGGAATATGAATACATTAATATCAGACCTGTAATATCAATTCTGCACAAATGTTTTTTTTATTTTTTTCTTACCTTAAAAAAAAATCTAACATGGCAGAAGTGGTAACAGAAATTTTCACATAAAAAAAAAAAAAAAATATTAACAATTAATTATTAATATTTAAAGATTGTTCCATTGAAATGCATTGGAGAGCGCCAGGTAGCGAGAGGTCATACCTGTCGCTGTTCAAGGTCGCTCGCTGGCGCTGTGGGGTGAGGCTGGAATAATGATGAACGATTCGCTATCTGGCGCTCTGTCAGTCGCTAAGCAGGATCGGCTTGATAAATGTGTGATTGCGGAGGGGAGCCGGCGTTCTCGTGGCGGTGAGCGTCATTACCGTTCGCTCACCATTCGCTACCTGGCACTATCCCTTGTTAAATAAGGGCCTTAGTGTATTTTGAATCTGTCGCTGTTGCTTCTCCTGCAGCTTCACAAGCCAGGGCTGCATTAGGATGATTGGCGGCACAGGACCAGCGTTGAGGTAAGCGGGTGGCCTTTTGCTCTCTTGTCTGAGCATTTGTCTGATTTGGGGGTCTAAGGAAAAGTCCACCAAAGGGGACTTTTCCCTTAAAGTGGACCTCCAGTCAAAAAATCAAAGCTTAGTAAATTGCTCCCCTAAATCCACACTGTGGAAATCAGTGACATAAGCTTATTGAGAGGGATTAACACCATGCAGATGTTTGGAATAGCAGGCAGATTCTGCACTCTTCAACTCTTCAATGGCAGTGGCCATCTTGCTACACACATGAAGAGGCTGATTCTGAAAAAATGAGTCTCTCAGTCAAAATTGCCTCATCGCTCTGTGCAATCATCTCCTATTTCTATCCAGAAGTAGTAAGCCTACAGCTGTAATGACTCATCATTGAATAAAATACATTGTATAGGTTGACTGGGTATTTTTGTGACAGCCGCCATAGAGATACATTGTAACAGCTTCCCTCATACAGTTTTCTTATGCTACATTAGTTGTTTATTCAGTTCTTGCATGTATGAAAAATGAAAGGCAAGCTTCTCCTTGTTTCTGAGGGATATATATATATATATATATATATATCTCAATTTGGTGTGAAATGCTGCTGGCAGAACCTCCAATTCTCATGTGTAAGCAGGACTATTAGGTGTGTGGCAAGATGGCCGCCCCATGTCATTTTAGAGTAAATCATCTTTATGCCATTCCATAACATCTGTATCGGGGTAAGCCCTCTCAAACTGCTTATGCCACTGATCATAAGAGCAATTTACTTATTTGACTGGAGGTCTGCTTTAAGATTCTAGATCCCATTATAACATTTGGCAGATAAAGCAGTCAGTTCAACACCAGGTGAGAAAAGTCACTAATTTTAAGAGAGAAAGCCGCCATTCCCTTTCATTGGCTACCTTGGGGGTGATTCAGCAACCGGATGTAAATTTGCACCTTGTGCGAAATCAGCCTCAAGGGAGACAGTGAAAGTAAATGGCAGTTTTCTCTCCTAAAAAGTAGTGACTTTTCTCGTCTGGGGCTGAAATGGCCCCATAGTCATTATCTCATGAGTTATAGAGCAGTGAGCTAAGCTAAACATGGCTAAGCTACCTCCATGCTTCTAGGGGTCTACATATAGAGACAACCGACACCATCCAAGAAACCTTCATTCCAGATACAGCCTTCCCCCTCATTATACTTATACCTCGGCCTTATACTATGGCTGATCAGCACTCGAATCTTTAGAGCCTGACTCTTTGCCCAAATGATCCCTTAAAACAGAACAAAAACTATCCGGGCCAGCAGCTTGCCATCTAAAAGCTTCTATGGCCAGCAGCTTGGCCTTCCCCTGGGGCATTCTAAACCAGCATTCCATGCTGTGTGAGCCCCGCCCCCGCGGAGCAACAAACCTCACAGCCTTCCTGGCTTCCTTCATGTACATTGGCTCGTGCTCCCGATTGCCACAAACAGAGCCATTAGCTGAACATTACATATACACCAAACGACTCCATAGGATGGCGGAAAGGTGAGTTTTACTGGGCGATCTGGGGGGTTTCAGTCAAACAACAAAATCTGGGATAGTCAAAATCCCGGGTTGTGGTCCCCACTAGATCTTATGGTCTTGCATAAGAAGTCAGATGCCACATGCGGTGTTGGCATCGGAAATATGCGGGTGAGGCCCGTGCTTCTTGGGAATGCATCCAACTAATAATCTGGATGCCCCCTGTGTGAAACCCCACAGTGTCCAATCAACAAACAGCTCTAATTGTTTTCAATCAACTCTGAATGTAGATGGCCAGTCCGATGACTTCAGAATGCCTTCATGAAAATAACACAGCAAGTCCAGTTGCCTCGCTTTATTCCTACAGACTGGGCTGGCTCCAGGTTTATGCGGGCCCCTGGGCGATAGAGTATCAGTGGGCCCCTTGCTGGGGTTGGAAGTATGGTAAATACTGCCAAAGAGTAAAAAATAAGGAATGAAAATTAAAGAATGAACGACAGAAAGAAAAGGAAAAAAGAATGAAGAAATAGAACAGTAAAGAAAAAAGAAATAGAGAAAATGAATGATAAAAAAGAAAGAATAGACAGAAAGAAATATAGAGATATAAAAAATAAATGGAAAGAAACAAAGAAAGAACAAAATCATACAATTGGGTGTCAGAAACAAAGAAAGAGAATGAATGAATAAACGACAGAAAGAAAGTAAAAATTAAAGGAACAACAAAATTGGAGGAATGAGAGAAAGAGGAATTGGGAGAAAAAAAAGAAGAGATGGAAGGAAGGAAAGAAAAACAGAAAGAAAGAGATATAAAAAATAGATTGAAAGAAACAAATGAAAGAAATAAAAAGTAGATATAAATAAAGAAAAAGACTAGAAAGATAGAAAAGAAGAGAAGAAAAGAAACGGGGAGGCCGATTCATTAATAGCGCCAGGTAGCGCCAGATGAGCGACTGTAGCGTGATTTTTTCAGCGCCAGCCAGTATTCGCTGTGCTTGGCCGGCGTTAGCTTGATGACAGCGACTCAGTCGGTGTGCGGTAATGTTGAATACGGGCTGGGGGGGTCGCTGTTTCACAGGTTCAGCGTTGTATGTGAGCGCCTGACAACGAATTGCCAGAGCGAACGGCTAGCTTCATATTCATTAACAAATCACACTCCGAATGTGCTGTCGCTGTCCATTCCTTGTTTAAACCCCAGAGCGCTAGCGGCGATGGGTGTTAACTAGTTTTTAACCCCTAAACAACCATATTTTTTGAATGTAACATTATACATGTTTATAGAATCATTTTGTAATATGAATACATTAATATCAGACCTGTTAGATCAATTCTGCATTAAAAAAAAAAAAAAAAAAAAAAAAAAAATAATACCAATTAATTATGATTAATTATAGATTGCTCCATTGAAATGCATTGGACATCGCCAGGGAGCGACAGCTCATACCTGGCGCTGTGAAAGAATTTGCAGCGGCGCTGTTCGGTCCAGGCGGCTTCATGATGAATGCCGCGCTAGCCGTCGCTCTCGCCGTCGCTAGCCTCATTTTGCTTGATAAATGCGTCATTGTGACCGCCACCGGGCGTACTTGAGTCGGTAGTCGCCGTTAGCTGCCGCTACCTGGCGCTCGTCAGACACTACCTGGCGCTAGCCCGTGATAAATAAGGGCCAAAGAATAGAAGTACTGACAGAAATAATAGAAGGAACGAAAGAAAATGAATGGCAGAAAAAACAGTTTAAAGAAAAGTACAAAGAACAGAAGGAAAGAAACAAAAAGTTGAAGGACTGACAGAAAGAAAGACTTTCCCAATGGCATATCTGCCCCTGGCTGATAGTCACTGCATGGTCCTGCATCCTGCATAGGGACTGTGGAGGGAATAAGGTGCCCCCCCCCCCCCAAAGTGCAGGGGCCCCTGGCATCTGCCCGGGTGCAGATTGGAAATGTGGATAATATTTAGCAATATCATTGTCAGCATAGGAAACACATAGCAGCTTGCTGATGTAAAGTCTCATATAACACTATAGCGAGGTGCTGAGGATGTATCACGTCATTCAGGTTAGTCAGGAAATAACAAAGCCTTTGAGGTCACTTACTCTGACACAAGACTGAGCTGCTCTCCCATTCGAACACGTAACTCAGTTTGACCACCTTCAGGGAAGTTGTATAAAGCCACAAAAATACACTTGTCCATAGCTGAAAAACAAGACAACAGGTACGTGCGTCATATTTCCTGCATTTATTCAGTATGATGTACAACAGGGAGAAGAAAGAGTCCTAGAACTGACCACCATGTTCTGCAGTGTGACATGCTCGCTACAAGAAAAGAATTGCAGAGAACAAACCAGAAGGTTGAGGGACTGCTCTTTAGTGATGGGCAAACCTCAAACCTCAAAGTTCAGCCACAAGTCCGTGTTCGGGTTTGGCGTTCAGCCTGAACACGGAAAAGCTGGTTAATGGGTTTCTAAGCAGGGGCAGTGCTGGCATTAGGAGTGTCCTAATTCATGCAAGCGGCGTCTGTTGTGGGGGTAGCTCGGACCCCCTGATAAGCCTTGCCTGGCCTCCCTGATAAGTCTTGCCTGGCCTCCCTGATAAGCCTTGCCTGACCTCCCTGATAAGTCTTGCCTGGCCTCCCTGATAAGCCTTGCCTGGCCTCCCTGATAAGCCTTGCCTGGCCTCCCTGATAAGCCTTGCCTGGCCTCCCTGATAAGTCTTGCCTGGCCTCCCTGATAAGTCTTGCCTGGCCTCCCTGATAAGTCTTGCCTGGCCTCCCTGATAAGCCTTGCCTGGCCTCCCTGATAAGTCTTGCCTGGCCTCCCTGATAAGTCTTGCCTGGCCTCCCTGATAAGTCTTGCCTGGCCTCCCTGATAAGCCTTGCCTGGCCTCCCTGATAAGCCTTGCCTGGCCTCCCTGATAAGTCTTGCCTGGCCTCCCTGATAAGTCTTGCCTGGCCTCCCTGATAAGTCTTGCCTGGCCTCCCTGATAAGTCTTGCCTGGCCTCCCTGATAAGCCTTGCCTGGCCTCCCTGATAAGCCTTGCCTTGCCTCCCTGATAAGCCTTGCCTTGCCTCCCTGATAAGCCTTGCCTGGCCTCCCTGATAAGCCTTGCCTGGCCTCCCTGATAAGCCTTGCCTGGCCTCCCTGATAAGTCTTGCCTGGCCTCCCTGATAAGTCTTGCCTGGCCTCCCTGATAAGCCTTGCCTGGCGTCCCTGATAAGTTTTGCCTGGCCTCCCTGATAAGTCTTGCCTGGCCTCCCTGATAAGTCTTGCCTGGCCTCCCTGATAAGCCTTGCCTGGCGTCCCTGATAAGCCTTGCCTGGCCTCCCTGATAAGCCTTGCCTTGCCTCCCTGATAAGCCTTGCCTTGCCTCCCTGATAAGCCTTGCCTGGCCTCCCTGATAAGCCTTGCCTGGCCTCCCTGATAAGCCTTGCCTGGCCTCACTGATAAGTCTTGCCTGGCCTCCCTGCTAAGTCTTGCCTGGCCTACCTGATAAGTCTTGCCTGGCCGCCCTGATAAGTCTTGCCTGGCCTCCCTGATAAGTCTTGCCTGGCCTCCCTGATAAGTCTTGCCTGGCCTCCCTGATAAGTCTTGCTCGGACCCCCTGATAAGTCTTGCCTGGCCTCCCTGATAACTCTTGCCTGGCCTCCCTGATAAGCCTTGCCTGGATATCCCCCAACAGCGTCCATCTTTCTGTGGCCTTGACTGTAGCCCATTTGAAAGGAACGCAGTACACCAGCAGGATATTGGGGCATAGTTGAGGTACAGCAGGCTTCCTGCTGCACACTCTGTGCCCCAAACATCATTCTGCTTCTGGGGGCCCCTTGACAGCCACTGGGGTTGTTGAGAAGTGGGGGGTATTCCAGAGGCAGAATCACCCCCAAAGTTTGGGTCTCTGATTATTTTTTATTCTATGTCTATTTTCCACTTGGGGGTTCCACTTGTTTGGTCGCCCCTGGAATTTTCCTTTTATTAATGGTTTTATAATATGCTGGTCCATGAATCTCCAATTATATTCACCAAATGCCTTTCTCTGGGTAGGTCTCTATAATCTATAGATTTACCTTTAAGCCAAAACGAATGCTGCCATGGCGGGAGAGAGATGCATTTATCCTGCCTAATCCTTAAATGTAGTTTGGGCTGTAATAAGATGTGTACATAAGCATGGGATTAATCCCAAAGTTCCACAAATCCCATATATTCCCGCGCCCCAATCTCCTCATTTCCCTTACCTATGTTCCTTAAATGTCTCTCTTGTCGGGTTACTTCTATTCATAGGCTCAGCATCTGTCCCCTCTGCCTCCGTTGTGTCGGCTGGTACGGCGCTCTCTTGCCTTTCCCTCCCCCCACTTAAATGCGCTCCAGCCTCTCATGCAGCTAGTGCGCGTCTTCTTGGCTTACGCCAGAAGTGACGCGCAAATCGCGTCTCTCCGGATAACTGGAAATGACGCCTTCTTGCTCCGGTCCTATTCCCTGTCCTTCAAATCCGTCATCTTGGCGAAGACCAATATGTTTGTTGTGTACTATGTCCTCTAACTTTTTTAGTTATAGTTTAAAAGGCTCTATAACTTTCTACATATATACCTTCTTGCTTAGTACTGTTGCATACTATAATGTTACAGCAAGTAATTGAGACGCATCAGA
This sequence comes from Gastrophryne carolinensis, assembly GCA_027917425.1. Classification (NCBI taxonomy): domain Eukaryota; kingdom Metazoa; phylum Chordata; class Amphibia; order Anura; family Microhylidae; genus Gastrophryne; species Gastrophryne carolinensis. Next base: position 70,848,755 of record CM051243.1, on the reverse strand, counting down.
GGCTAGGCTTTTTATTGTCATATGTTCACACCTATATGTACTCTCTATTTCAATAATAACAATTAGTTTTTGTGGGTACATGTTACTCAATAATGTTTTTTCCCTTGTTTTTATGCATGCGGGTGGCCATGCATAATAAATTCTGATTACAGTCTTTCCATTATTTGGATACCTTGTTTCATATTGTACATACAGTTTATTAAACACAAGTGTAACATATATAGTCTATAACTAGTTTTGTTTTTTTAGAAAAAAAAAAGAAGAAAAAGTTTCACCCTTACCCTCATTATCATTAACCACCCTATGTTTTTTCTTAAAGGTAGGCAGCAAAGCTAAGTGTTTCATTCATCCCCTGATATCTGGATGTACCTCCAGATTATGTTCTACCTGTACTTTTTTTGGCAGTCCCTCTATTTCTGTTGTGACCACACTCAAAAAAGTTACTACATTATGGTTTAATCAGACTGACAGATAATAGGTTGATGGTTTTTTGAATTTTTTAATTATTGTCTGGGGTACTATCTGTCCCGAAACCTCCAATGCCAATTCCTCTATATATTTTAATATCTGGTCAGCGAAGGGCATATTCATTAGACTCTCCTCTTCCATATTCATAAACTGATATTTACAAAGCATCTTCCTAGCGAAAAGATGTACATCTTTTACTGTTTCAAAAACATCAACTTTTTTTCTGTGGGCAAAAATTTAGACCCAGCCTCAAAAGCTCACATTGATCATTGGTCAGGACTTGGTCTGAGAGATTAACTATATCTATATGGTCTTGGTGTCAAATTTTTGTCTCTTTTTCCTCTCCTAAGCTCTTTTCCTTACCGAGATTTTTTGGGGGTTGTCTGTGCCCCTTTTGACCATTTACGGGCTGACTTTCTCCTGATGTTACTACATTTGTTCTGCCACTTCAAAAATCTTGTCTATTTTGAACTGAGTCTTCTTTATCTGAGAGGTCCTCACTGCGTTGTTCCATTTTACGTTTATTGACTTGATAATTTCTCCCTTCATTGGGCAATGTAATTTCCCTCCTTGGTGGACCCTTCCATTCTTTTTCTTTTTCTGGATGGCCCCCCAATTTTCTCTGGATCCCCCAGGGTTCCCTTCTATTCCCCACTGATCTATCTCGTGACGAGGAGGTGTCCGAGGAATTAAAGAACCGTCCAGGGTGGTCTCTCCTTTCCCTTTCTTTTGTAGAATCTGGCCAAACATAAGCTTCTATATTGCGATATGCCAGTTTGTCCCTATATAACTTACGTTCCTTCAATTGTATCAATTCCTGATTCATTTTTTCAGTGGATTCCTGTATACCTGAATCCCTCTTTTTAAATATTTCATCCTTTTTCTGTGCATCTAAGCTTTTAATCGCATTTTTAATCTGAGCGTTAATCATTCCCAATTGATGTGAGTGTTGGGTGATTAACAGCTTTAATAAGTTTAATGAACACTCCTATAATGTTTTTTCCCATTGATTTTTAAAGTTTTCATGTATATTTGGTATTTGTGGGAATAATCTTATCCTCAAACCCTTAGGGACAATTCTGCTCTCAAGATATTTTTGTAACTACGGTATGTCCCACCATACCTTTGACTTTTTAGTTAGCAATTTAAGGAGTGTATTAAAGGTGGTATGGGTCAATTCCTTGTCCTTGGCTTAAAGGTAAATTTATAGATTATAGAGACATACCCAGAGAGAGGCATTTGGTGAATATAATTGGAGATTTATATTGTATATATTCTGTATATATATTACTGTATATATTCTTTTCTTTGGAGGCCTCATAGGGCCAGAATATCTGATATATATATAGGCCTTAAAGGGCCCGTACACCCGGAAAAAGCGGTAGCCACAACGCTGTCTCAGGAGCTGCTTTTACTGTATTCTTTGTGCACAGGGTTTTGAATATATATAAAAAATCAGAAGGTGAGATGAATATAACTATATGTGTACATGGCTTTCCTTTTTTGTTTGTTTATCCAGGGCATTGAGAAAGCCTGATGGTGAAACATGTTTGCCCATCAAAAAATAAAAATGAAAAAAGACATATAGGAAAGAAAAAAACAATGGAATACGGACTGTATACTTAAAATATGTATAACGTGGCCAAAGATTTTAAATGTATAATGGTGTACACTTATGGTGATGTCTTGCAAATAAATCTGATGTCTTAAAGAATATTTTGTGGCAAGGTCATATATAAGGCCGATTATGTCTTGGGGAGTACCTAGCCCCAAAATTGTCAAAGGTTATTCTATGTCTAGCCAAACTTTCCAAACCCGAACCTTGGTGGTTCGCCCAACACTACTGACCTTCTGAAATACTGCAAGTCCCTATTTCCTCCGGAATTTCAAGGGCGTGGGAGGTAGGGGGCATTTTGATCTCGTTATGCCCTCTATATGGTCTAACATGGGTCAGCTCTAATTGTTTTCAATCAACTCTGAATGTAGATGGCCAGTCCAATGACCAGAAGAATGTCCTTAAGAAAATAACACAGCAAGTCCAGTTGCCTTGCTTTATTCCTACAGACAGGGCTGGCTCCAGATTTATGCGGGCCCCTGGGCGATAGAGTACCAATAGGCTCCTTGCGGTGTGGTATGACACTCCATACTTGTTGATAAAGTTGGAAGTATAATGCCAAAGAATAGAAAGTAAAAAAATGAAGGAATCAAAAAGTATAGAAGGAATGACAGAAAAAAGGGAAATAAAGAATGAAGGAATAGAAGAAATGACAGAAAAAAGTAGTAAGAAAGAAAGAGAGAAAATGAATAATGATAAAAAGGAAATAATAAACAGAGAGAGATATAAAAAATAAATGGAAAGAAACAAAGAAAGAACAAAAGCATAGAATGGATGTCAGAAACAAAGAAAGAGAATGAATGAATAAATGACAGAAACAAAGAAAGAATGAATGAATAAATGACAGAAACAAAGAAAGAGAATGAATGAATAAATGACAGAAACAAAGTAAGAATAAAAGAGATGACAGAAAAAAGGAGGAAAGAGAGGGAGGAATTGGTAGAAAAAAAGAAAAGATGGAAGGAAAGGAAGAAAGAAAGATATAAAAAAAATAAATGGAAAGAAACACCCAGTAAACAATGAAAGTCAATGGCAGTTTCCTCTCCTAAAAAAGAAGTGAATTTTCTCAGGCTCGGAATTGATCCCTATGTCCAGGAATCTCCAGAATCCCTTATTTTTTTTAAAGAAATGATTTAAGAGGAGTAAGAGAAGGCTTGTATATCGCATTCACACCCAGATGCTTGCGTGGCATTGTCCAGTCCAACACAAGCAAAAATAATTTTACCCATTGAAATCAATGGGCACTTACACAAGGACACTTCCAATGTTTGTTCTGGCAATTTGAATTGCCTCTGGGTGTTAGCCATCACCTCCTAGTGCTCACTACTGTCTTACCAAACCTTCCTGGTCCTCACAGGTACCTCCTGGTCCTTGATGCGGCGCCTTCATCCCACTCCGCCTTGTTGCCACCCTTGGCACTGTCTCACCGCAGACTTCTTGTCCTCACCTCTGCCTCCACTGATTTGTCCTTGCCACTTTCTCCGGATCTCACTTGGCCTTGCTGCCATCCCTTGGACCTTACCACTGCCACCAGGTCCTAGCTGACACCCACCTGTTCCTTGTCATTGCTTTACCACAGCCCCCTAGTCCTCACCACCTCATTGTCCTCGCCACTGCCTCCAGATCTCACTCAGCCTTGTTGCCATCCCCTGGTCCTCTCTACTGCCTATGGATCCTAGCTGCCATCCACCTAGTCCTCCTAGTCCTCACGGCTGCCTCTTAATCTTACAATCAATTTGTTGCCCCTGCAACTGCCTTCAGATCTCACTCAGCCTTGCCGCCATGCCCTAGTCTTTACCACTGACCCAGGGGCCTAGCTGCCACCCATTTGGTTCTTGCCAGTGCCTCACTGAAGCTTTCTGGTTCTCACTACTGCCTATGGATCTTACTACCACCTCATTATCCTTGCCACTACCTCCATATCTTATTCCCCCAAGATGCTATCTCCTGGTCCTCACCAGTGTTCTGGGTGTTTGTCTCTGCTGCAAATCGACCTGTGAGTTTTCACTGCTGCTGCCACTCACCCTGTAAATCCTCAATGCCTGACAGAATCATTAGTGAGGACACTACTACAAGCGTGTACAGTGGAAACTCACAGTATAAATGGGGCTTACTGCTTCTTTGCCAGTATTTGGGCTTGAAGTTGGATTAAATGTAATATAAGGGTTAAGCTCAATTTTGCTTTTTACTGCACTGTTTAACACAAATAATTTAAGTTCATTTTCTGTCTATTTATATACTTATTGCCAAGCCCGTGGGACACCTGCCTTCAGGTGAGTCTGCAACCCCCAATCTCCGCTGCTTCTGCCTATAGACAAGCCCCCGTTCGATGAGATACTGGATACTCCTCACCGGAGATGGTTGCCCTGAGGACTTAGGTGGCACAAAAGGATGAGGGCTTAAAGGATGAAGGGAGAAGATCCAGGAACCAGACTGCGTGATGTCGGGCTGGCCAGGGTCATAGACGAGAAGATAGTTCTCACCATACGTGGAGAGTAGCAAAAGAGAGGTCAAGGGTCAAGCCAAGGATGAAAGTCGGGTGGTCAGAGAGTTCGTGGAGTCCATGGTACAGAGGATGAGACGGGCTCAGGGTCAGGCTGGCGTCTGTCCAGGCAGCGATCAAAGGGATGGTCAGGCAAGGCAAAGTCGGCAACAGATAACAATAACAAGAGGAGAAACTATAACATCCAGCAGAACGCCATCACAGGCAATGACTGAGTGACATGGGAATACTTTTATAGGGCATGGGTGCAGGGGATTTGACGGGGCCGCTTCGGGCCTATTGGCCCAGGAGTAACATGATTAGCTGATTAGCCCAAGCATCAAGTGGGCAATCAGTCCCGCCAAGATCGCTGTGGCTCATTGGCCCATTCAAATCAGCCTCAGGCAGGCGCGCTACCTGCAGCGCCACTGGAGGGCATAAACTACACGTGCTCGCACATAACGAGCAGCCGAGGATGCAGGAGCATCAGGAGGGCCACAGAGCCGCTCGAGGTGGCGCCTGAAGCTGACACGGTGGTTGAGTGACAGCGAGCTCAGTAAGTCGTCAGGGCCGATGCGCTCAAGAGGGAGCAAATAAGACCATCGTAACTTTTATAAAATCTGAAACCAATATAGGTATTGAAGTGGAAGTTTACCCTGTGTTTTGTAAAGGGGACATGAGCAGAACACCGCCTGCCTTTTGTATAACACAAAGTGGCATTTATTGGTATAGACTAACCATGGGACTAACCACTTAAACTAATCAGGTTGTGAAAGGGGAAGGTATTAGGGTAACATGTTCCACTTGTGCTGCCAGAGAACATAAACTACATGTGCTCGTACGTAGAGAGGACCCGGGGATGTGGGAGGAGGAAGGCCACAGCGCCGCTCGACATGGTGTCCGAAGCTGATACGGCGGCTGAGCGACAGCGAGCTCAGCCGGGCCGATGCTGCTCAAGCGGGTGTTTGAGGACCTAATAGAACTCCATGGGACTAACCACTTAAACTAATCAGGTTGTGAAGGGAGACGGGGCTAGGGTAACATGTGTTCCGTTTTCTAAAATTATAAAGTTAACTTTATGATATCTTCTTGATTGATTGCTGATTGTATGCTGAGGATTTCTTGCAGTGAGCGGAGCAATTAAATAATAAAATAAATCAGGTTATTATTAGGTCTTCAGCAAGACAGTTTTTCTTTGCCCAGTAATATTTTAGTATGGAGCAAATACACCATAAAACCTGGCAAATATTTAAAACTCAAAAACAACAATGCGGAGATGGAGGAGAGAGTTGTAAATAAGTTACCGGCAGAATTGGCTTGAGTGTTGTCTAGATTTGTTTCAATGGCAGAATATCCTCTTTTGCTGGGTAAACTCCCCATTAATCCTTTAGTTGCATAACATATATCTGTTAAAAAAGCAAAGGCAGATTATTGTACCAGCAGCCGGGTCTCTCCAATCAATCACTATGGTATATAAATCCTTTTCAATTGTTTTACAGAATAATGCAACTCATGTAGGTTGAAGCTGCTGTAAAATTTAACAGAACCCCGCGATCCCCTTCCTGTCAACGGCGGCGCTGTTTGAAATGGTCCTCGGCCAGGACTAGGAGTGTCCTCACTCATGGGGAGCAGCGGACATTTTTTCTATGGCGCCAGCCACAGTAAGTTTTTACAGCAGTGCGCTTCCTGCTGCACACTCTGCGCCCCCTGCAACATTCACCACCCAAAGTTCCGGTCCTCATTGATTTCAATAGGGACCAGGACCGGGTCCCTTAACCTAAACTTTCAATAAAAGTTCAGCCGAACTTGCCAGACCCATACTTTGGGGCTTTCGCCCATCCCTATTAGCCATTTTACTAAAAATAAGCGTCACTTTTATTCTTGCATACACATTGAGCCTGATTCATTACTAGCACCATGTACCGGCAGACGAGGCGCTCAGAGCGACCGCTAGTAGTAGCTGTGATCGGCTATGGTTCGCTGTTACCGAGCAACTCAGTCGCTGGCCGTCATTGATGAATTTGATGTGTGAGTCGCTATAACACCAGTACAGCGCTATATAGGAGCGAATGGTAGCGACTGGTCAGTGTGAGCGACTCAATCCATATTCATCATAAAAAACAGCCTCACACAGCGCTGGCGCTCGAAATTGTGTCGCTGTAGCCCAGACCGCCAGAAGCTGTGGGATTAAAGTCTGTTTTTGAACACATATCAACCTGTAACAAAGTGAAAACATATGTAATGACATTGTTATTACATTGTGACATTAATATTTTAATACCAGACCTGTAATGACAATTCTGCATAAAAATATAATAAATCAAAAAAGTTTTCAAAAATGACATTTAATAGGCCTGGAAAAAAAAAATAAAAATAAAAATTAAAGAAAACCCTGTTTAAGGAGAAGAAAAGTAACATCCATTGAAATGTATGGGAGAGCGACAGGTAGCGACAGGTAATACCAGGGGCTCTGGAAGCTATACGCTGAGCCGCCTGTAATGATGAATCGGACGCTACATGGCGCTGTTAGAGACGCTCACCAGAATCGCCTTCATAAATGTGGTATTGCGTACAGAGCCCAGCGTTCACCAGACGCTGCCTGCCGCTACGAGGCGCTACCTGGCGCTATCCCTTCATGAATAACCCTCAAAGTCTTTTGGAGCTGCACAGAACTTTTCCTTCCTCATACTTTTGGGACCTAAATAGTATAATAGATGAGGTCCAAGTTCCTTGTGTGTTCACCACCTTGCATCAACTGTTGTACTACGGCTAAGGCCCTTATTTATCAAGGGCTAGCGCCAGGTAGTGTCTGACGAGCGCCAGGTACCGCCAGCTATCGGCGGCTACCGAATCAAGTACGCCCGGCGGCGGTCACAATGACGCATTTATCACGCTAAATGAGGCTAGCGCCGGCGAGAGCGTCAGCTAGCGCGGGATTCATCATGTAGCCGACTGCAACGAACAGCGCCGCTGCTAATCCCATCACAGCGACAGGTATGACCTGGCGCTCCCTGGCGTGGTCCAATGCATTTCAATGGAGCAATCTTTAAATAATCATAATTTATTGCTATTACTGTTTTTTTTTTTTTTTTTTTTTTAATGTCAAAAATTCTGTGACCACTTCTGCAATGTTAGGTTTTTTTTTAAAGTAAAAAAAAAAAAAAAAAATGTGCAGAATTGATATTACAGGTCTGATATTCATGTATTCATATTACAAAATGTTTAGAAAAACTTGTATAATTTTTACATATAAAAAAAAAGGTTGTTTGGGGGTTAAAAACTACTTTACACACATCGCCGCCAGCGCTCTGGGGTTTAAACAAGGAATTCACAGCGCGAGAAATTTTTGAGCGTGATTTTTTAATGAATCTGCAGCAAGCCGTTCGCTCTGGCCATTCGCTGTCAGGCGCACCCATACAAGCGGAACCTGTGAAACAGCGACCCATAACCCCGTATTCAACATTACCGCACACCGACTGAGTCGCTGTCAACAAGCAAAGCCCGGCCAAGCACAGCGAATACTAGCTGGCGCTGTGAAAATCACGCTACTGGCGCTCATCTGTCGCTACCTGGCGCTATTAATGAATCGGCCTCTAAGGTTTTGCGCTCAGATGTAAGATTTCCAACCACACATAGAAGCTTCACATTATCAGTGAACAAACATCCCATGTTTTCAATGGAAACTGATTCATTTGGTTTTCCAGTCTTGCTTTGGTATGTGTGCGGGTAATAATAATGACTGATAAAGATAAGGGCGGAGTACATGTCAAAGCCTCAGCATTAGATTGTGCAACCAGAGTACAAAATATTAACGTCAATAACAATTACATAAAAGAAAGCTTACATATAATAGAGATGTGTAGAGGTTAACCCCCGCCCCCAATTAGTGTCTAGTTCCTTTGTCGCCCCCCACCTTTCAATAGTCCTTCCCAGAATGGGATACCGAGGACCTATTTCTGCATTCGTGACATTGTTTATATCATTTTCCTTACACATATTACCATGAAAACCAAAGGTCAAATATGTGGGTCAGTCCCCTGTTTGGTATTTTCTACATTTATTAATATATATATATATATATATATATATATATATATATATATATATATATACTGTACACACAGGGGGTTGCAAAAGTAGGTATACAGACTAACTTGCCCTGAAGAAGTGACGCGGTGACGTCACGGAACGCGTAGGCAGTGAGGCGGGGGGGTACACTGTGGCGGCACTGCTCTTTGATCCGTAAGATTTCCGTTTATATGTGTTGTATGTCTGTATTGTCTTTCCACCTCGGCTGGTCCTTAATATTTTTTGCTAATTAGTTATATTCTTATATACATTGATAACACATTGATAATATATTTAGACACATTGCACTTTATTAAGGTGGCTATTAAGATGGCGTTAGGTATTAATTAGATCAGGTATTCAATTGAGTAATTTTTGCATACTTTATGAGGGATATTAGAGTTTACATGCACTTTTTATGGTTTTGATGGATTTTGAATTACGCACTTTATTACCAGCCTGACATATGGCTAGAACTTGTATTTATATTTAATTTCGAAGCAGGAAATGTAGCTGCTAATTGTTACATCCCAGTGTACATTCCCCCCCCCCCCCCCCTCTGGTACTTTGTTACATGTATTTTAAAGATTTTTAATATGTCTTAATTATGTAGTGTAAATAGATGTGTCAATAATAATAAAAATCAAATATATGGTTGTTGATACAAATAGAGGTGCCACTAATTTTGTGGGGGTGATTTGTGGGATCCCCGCATGGATTAATCATTGGCTTTATGGCACACCATTCCCTAGTGTAGCACACTATATAGTTATATAGATTGTTTGGTGCGGTCCTTTGCTTCTTTGTCTCCTTTATTAATATATATATATATATATATATATATATATATATATATATATATACTGTACACACAGGGGGTTGCAAAAGTAGGTATACAGTTTATCATTTTAAATTCATTGCCTGCCATAGTTATATAAAAAATATACAAAAACATAAAATAGTAACAAAAAAACGAATATAAAATATATAATAAAGAACTCAGTATAATACATATAACCAAATACCTACTCGTGCACCCCCCTGTATGTTGCAGTGATACAGTGGTTACTGTCCATGTCTGACTGGCCGACCGATGACAAAAGGATCCTCCTGACCCCAAACCACCACCAAGGCAGGAAATGTGCTCCATGACCAGTGGTGGACTGGGGCCAAAAATCAGCCCGAGACATCCCTGCTGAGGCTGAGGCTGAGGCCCCCAATCATGATGCCAGGGCTTTAGCATTGGGGACTGGGGTTCCTTGGCTTGTGGGTACAGGAGGCTGAGAGGGAGACTAAGGGGGCCCCAGGGTGAAGGACCAAAACCCTGGACAGTGAAAATTCCAGGTTTGGCCCACTTTATTATGCTCTGTGAGTTTGTTATTTTTTCAATAAGTTACTTCCATTGATTTAATACATTATTATTATTATTTTAACAATAATTATTATTAATAATAATAATAATAACATTGCACTTTATATTGTGCAGCAACGTGATTAATAGCAGGGCCAGATTTGGATGGCCATGGTACAGGGCAGTTCTGCTACCCCCCCATCACACCCGGTTTCCTCCTGGTTTCTCGCAGTCTTTCTTATATCTCTCCTCTGTCTCTCACCCTGATGTTTGTCTCTCTCTTTTTTTCTTTCTGTCTCTCCTTCTCTTCTGTTTCTCTCTGTCTTTTATGAGCCTGTCTCTTTCCTCGTTTCTCATGTGCCTCTCACTTGTCTCTCTCTCTCTCTCTCTCTCTCTCGTTTCTGCCTCTTGTCTGTCTCTCATTTTTTAGTGTGTCTCTCTCTCCTGTCTCTCTCACTCTCGTCTCCCGTTCATTCTTTCTTTCTCTATCTCTCTCTGACTTGCGTCTTACATAGAAAACATAGAGGGATGACGGCAGAAGGAGACCATACGGTCCATCTAGTCTGCCCTTATGTATATACTGTATGTTCTCTTTATCTTAGGATAGATGTGTGCTTATCCGAGACATGTTTAAATTCAGTGACTGTTGATTTTTCAACTACCTCTGCTGGAAGTTTGTTCCAAGCATCTACTACTCTTTCTGTAAAATAATATTTTCTAACATTCTCCTCTGCTGTTTCTGTCTGTCTCCAGTCTCCCTCTTGTGTTTTTCTGTTACCTGTCTCTCTTGTTTCTCTCTCGCTCTCTCTCTCTCTCATGTATATTCTGTCTCTGTCTATTTCTCTGGTCTCTCCAGTTTTTGCCCTTCTCTCTCATGCGTGCCTCTCTCTTGTCTGTATCTTTTCATTTTTCTTTGTTTCTCTCTGTCTCTTCAGTGATGATGTATTGGTGCTGGGTGCCCTGGCCATCCTGAGTTGCAGGATCCCGGAGTATGTGCTGCACTGCACCAGTAATAATCTGTCCTTGATTAAGACCAGTAATGTGTTATTTCCATGGCTGGTCTTTGGGGTGTGCGAGGTGTGCGGTCACACAGCGCATCATCACAATCTGTCTATAAGGTGGTGCCAGGGGCTCTCTTTTCCCAATCCCACATCTCTCTTCTTTCTTTTTTGCAGATATATCTAGAATTCACTTTTACCTCTTTCCTTCTTGAATTTCTCTTTCTGCTTCTTTCTCTTTTTTTTTAATGATCCCTCTATTGCCCTCTCTTTCTGTATCCCCCTCCCTTTTTGTGTCATTTTCACATTCCCTCCATCTTTCTCTTGTCACCTTTCTTTCACCTGCCTCTCTTGCTTTCTTTCATTTTTTTCTTTAGTCATTTCCCTTTCTATCTTTCTACCTCTCTCTTCTCCTGTGTAATTTTGTCTTCTCTGTGTTTTTTGGTAATTTTTCTCCCCTCTTTTTTCTAGCCCTATTTAGTTTGCTTTTTCTTTCAATCTCTTTAGTCCTTTTTGTCTCTTTCTTTTTGTCTCTCTCTTCTGTTTCCTTGTCCTAATTCCCCCCTCTTTTTTTCTAGCCCTATTTAGCTTGCTTTTTCTTTCAATCTCTTTAGTCCTTTTTGTCTCTTTCTTTTTGTCTCTCTCTTCTGTTTCCTTGTCCTAATTCCCCCCTCTTTTTTTCTAGCCCTATTTAGCTTGCTTTTTCACTCAATCTTCTTAGTCCTTCCTCTTTCCTTCTTTCTTTATCTCTTTTCTTTCTTTGTCTTAATTCCCCCCTTTCTTTTATCTAGCCCAATTTAGCTTGCTTTCCATTTAATCTCCTTAGCCCTTTCTCTTTCTTTGTCTTAATCCCCCACCTCTTTTTTTCTAGCCTTATTTAGCTCACTTTCCCTCTCAATCTCTTTAGTTCTTTCTCTTTCTCTTTTTTCTTTCTTTCTCTCTCTTCTCTTTCTTTGTCTGAATTCCCCCCCCCCCCCCCCTTTTTCTAGTACTATTTAGCTCGCTTTTTCGCTCAATATCCCTTTCTTTCTATGTTTCTTTCTTAATTTCTCTCGTTTCTCTGTCTCTGTCTTAATCTCCCTCTCTTTTTTTCTAGTTCTATTCAGTACACCTTTTCTCTCAATATCCTTTTTCTACTTTCCTCCCTCTCTTGATCTCATTTCCTCATTCATTCTCTCTCCTTCACTCATTTTCCCCCAGTCCCCCCATCTTTCCATATTCTCTCCAGCTTTTTCTTTTTCACATGCCTTCAGACCCTTCTCTCTCTCGCTTTCTGCTCATTGCATCTCTCTTTTCACTGTCTCTTCATCTTATATTGCTTTTTTATTCTCCCTTTTCCATAGGTGCTGTTATTTCTTTCTTGTCTACCTTCAGTCTTTCATTTTCTGCATTCTCCCTGTTTTCTGTGTTTCCTCTGTTACTCTAAGTTAAAGTGGACCAAAACCCACTGTGATCAGCCCAGAAATCTATACGATTCCTGGGCCGATCGTTTCCAATATCAGGATGTCCGGCTGTGTGAAACCCCCCAGGTCGCCCCATACACTTACCTTGTTTCCCGGTCCAACGCCGCATGTGCGATATCCCTTTAGCAGGGCGGGAGCCCACACCAGGCATTTGTGAATGGCCGGCGCAGGCACGCTCCCTGTTACAGGGTAGAGGGGGATGCGGCCATCAGTGCGCTCTGAGCCGCTGGCCTTAGACCACGTGACGTCAATGGTTCAGAGTGCGCTGATTGGATGAGTGGTCGCGCATGCGCCGTAAGACCAGGAAGAGGTGAGTTGGCTTTGGCGATCTGGTGGGTTACTCACGATCGGGTGCCCTGGGGGAAAGGACCAGAACCCAGGATAGTCAAAATCCTAGGTTTTGGTCCACTTTAAACCCTAGGTAGGCGCTCACTTGGGGTTGGGTGTGCACCCTCGGCACACAGTTATAAGAGCAGCGCATTGTCTGGACTCAATCAGTTGATGGACACATGTGAGCCTACAGGAGCTTTGCAAGATAAAACCTGGAACCCAAACCTCAGTGTAAATCTGTGCCACTTGCCCTCACAGTTGTCCTAGTTGCCCATCTTCTTCTCCATGTTTTTCCTATGGTGCGGCCTCCCACTCTCCATTGAGCATCTGAGCAGGTCCAGTAGGTCACATGACCTCACGCCAGGAGCATAAACAAGAGCATGGAGTAGAAGGGAGAAGAAGATCCTGGTGAGAAGCCCATTCCAGGATATAGGACCACCTACTCTCTGGACCCCCTTCTGAATTGTCTGCCCCATAAGGGGACCCCCATGACAATTCATACTAACCTGCCTCTCTTTTGTTTTAGACAGTTCTTCTAGAGCTTTCTTTTGGTGAATGTAGCTGATGCGTTTGAGAGCTGAAGCGGGGGTTCCTCACATGGTACATGGAGATGCTGAGTAATAACGCTCTACAATTGAGGTTTATCAGGAGAAAAGCTCCCCGACACTACGAATATTAATAGTGAAAACACATGTAACGCATGGAGGAACACGTCTATAAACAGCTATCGGGAGCTCCCCTCCCCTCCACTGACTCACAAATACGAAAGTGAAATTATAGTTACGTCTACCCTAAAGTAGACCAAAACTCATATAAATGAGTGGGCCCTCTTTAAACCGGACCTTCACCCTGAATAAGAGCCTATCTTATATGTTCCCCACACCCTGTACATACAGATTGCTCACATTAAAAATCATCCTACCTGCATCTACTGCATTTTAAACATCCAAGATGGCGGCTCATAGGCTGCCTACAGACAGGAAGTGTCTTCTGACTGTGCTGCTCTGCATTCTGGGATTGCTGTACTTTTCCTGACCCCCAGCTCTGCTCTGTCTGTGCAAAGCACAGCTATAACCCGCCCCCTGCACTTTATCCCGCTCTCCTCTCCTCAGTATGTGTGATGCTTCAGAGGCAAGATGGCGGCGCCCGTATCCTAGAGACCTGAACAGAGTTGAAGCCCAGAGGGGGAAAGAATAATAAGTAAGCGACTAAAAACTTAAAATATATTCCTCTCCTCAATATGTGAGGCTTCTGAGGCGCCTGTATCCTAGTTCAGTTCAGTCGGGGAAAGAATAAAAATTAAGCAAGTAAAGAAAACAAATATAAGTAAAATATATTAAATATTAGATGCTGGGGAATTGTATTTTAAGGGTTTAGATGCTGGGGAATCTTTTTTAAGGGTTTGGGCTTTTCATTAAATGATGCTGAAGGTCCGGAGATTTCCCTAGGGGTTTCCCAATTTGGCTGCCCTGGGTTTTGTTCCCTTTTAAGGCGTGTGGAAAAAGAGACTAAACTTAGGCCCTAATTTAAGAAGGGATAGCGTCAGGTAGTGGCTGATTAATGAGAGGTAGCGACAGATAGCGACTGGTGAACGCCGGACACGGCACGCAATTACACATTTATCAAGCACAATCTGTTTAGTGACTGGGATAGCGCCATGTAGCGTCTGATTCATCATTTTCACAGCCTCAGCGAACAGCGCCGGCGTTCAGCCTTGCACAGCACCAGGTATGACCTCTCGCTACCTGTCGCTCTCCCATACATTTCAATGGACGATACTTTTCTTCTCTTTAAACGGGGTTTTTTTTTTTCTTCAAAAAATCACAAATAATTCTGTGACCTCTTCTGGCATTGAAAAAGCAGTTTTTCCACAATTTTTTCATTTTTTTATATATTTCTTCAGAAATGACATTACAGGTCTGCCATTAAAGTGTTCATGTTACAATGCTGTTACAATGCGATTCCATATGTTTTCGCTTTGTTACTAGTGGATAGATGCTGAAAAACAGACTTTAAACACACCGCCTCCTGCGCTCTGGGCTTCAAACAAGCATTTTTCAGCGCCAGAGATTTGTGAGGCTGTTTTCTTGCTGAATATGGTGTGAGTCGGTCGCTATGAGCAGTCGCTACCATGCGCTCCCATACAGCGACCCACGGCTGAGCACAGTGACTACTAGCAGGCGCTCTGAAAATGCCTGCTACAGACGCACATCTGTACCTGGCGTTAGTGATGAATCGGCCTGCCCGTTCTTGAAGACTTTGGCCCTTATTTATGAAGGAATAGCGACAGGTAGCGACTGGTGAGCGTCCGGTAATGACGAGAACGCCGGCTCCCCACCACAATCACACATTTATCAAGCCAATCCTGCTTAGCGACTGAGATAGCGCCAGATAGCCACTCATTCATCATTATTCCAGCCTCAGGCCACAGCGCCAGCGTCCGACCTTGAACAGCGACAGGTATGACCTCTCGCTACCTGGCGCTCTCCAATGCATTTCAATGGAACAATCTTTAAATATTCAGAATTAATTGGTATTAATGTTTTTTTTTGTTTTTTTTTTAAATGTGAAAAATTCTGTGACCACTTCTGCAATGTTAGAGGTAAAAAAAAAAAAATTTGTGCAGAATTGATATTACAGGTCTGATATTAATGTATTCATATTACAAAATTATTTTAAAAACTTGTTTTTTTTGGTTTGCAAAAATATGGTTGGGGGTTAAAAAACTACTTTTTACCCATCGCCGCCAGCGCTCTGGGGTTTAAACATGCATTTCACAGCGCGAGAATTTTTTGAGCGTGATTTGTTAATGAATATGGTGAGAGCCGGTCGCTAGGGCCAGTCACTATCATGCGCTCCCATACAGCGCGGAACCTGACAAATAGCGACTCCTCACCCAATATTCAACATTACTGCACACCGACTGAGTCGCTATCAACTACCGAACAACAGCCAAGCACAGCGACTACTAGTGGGCGCTCTGAAAATGCTGCTACAGTCGCTCAACTGTCGCTACCTGCCGCTATTAATGAATCTGCCCCTTTGTTTCATGCGCCAGAGGGCACGCGTCTGCGCTACACCTATGGTATGTACGTCCCTGATTAAGTGGTATATATAGAATGAATGTGCTGTTCTTATGTAGTGTAATATAACTATTGCTAGGTCAGTCTAGTCCTTCTCAACAAACCAGCTACAGATTTAATAAATAGCATTTCTATCTGACAACCGTCGTAGGCAGGTCATGGAAATTCATGATCTATTTGATGCTTGAATCCCTTATCGACTTTTCCATCACCTAACTAAGAAGCTAACACCCACTTTTTCCTTCTTCAGTTTTTGCCTCAGTTCAACCGTATTCAGTTTTCTTTCCACTATAACGAAATGATTGATAACTACATTTTTTTTTTTAATTTCCTACAATTGTTCTGTAGAGACCAAGGCCTCAATTCAATATGAGTTTAAAAACATTCTCATGGGAGTAAAAAATTCACTTTATGAGAAAAAAGCCTGAGAATGTCACTTACTGAATCGCCAACTTGGAAGACGATGAAAGTCAATGGCGCTTTTTACTGAAGTGTAAAAAGTACTTTTCTTAGAAGTAAAAAAGTGCAATTGACTTTCATTGACCTACAAGCTGGCCATTCGGCAACAGTGACATTCTCAGGCTATTTTCTCATTGAGGACATTTTTTACGACCATGACAATCATTTTCAATTCTTTTGAATCAAGGCCTAAGTTTGGACAGGCAGAAGTAAGAACTTTTCACACAATAAAGTGAAATAAAAATGTTTTTCTCTTATTTAAAAATCGAAATACTCTGCACATGCAATGAGGAAATGCTAAAGGTGAGATGCTACCGTATCTGTTTGTAGACATTAGTTTTTTAAAGATACAAAATAACAGTGGCCTATGGGCAATCCAAACAAATTGGGAAGAGCTAACTTTTAATGTGTTTGAATTCCTCATAGGAATCTACAGGAGGGAAAGTCAGTACAAAACAACTATCAGTCATGGACTGCACAAACCTGACCCTTGTGGAAGAGTGGTAAGAAGAAAACTATCAGGCTGATTCATTACTAGCGGCAGGTAGCGACAGATGAGCATCTGTAGCAGGCATTTTCAGAGCGCCCGCTAGTAGTCGCAGTGTTCGGCCGTGGGTCGCTACTTTATAGCGACTCAGTCGCTGTTCAGTAATGGTGAATACATTGTGAGGAGTCGCTATTTGACCAGTACAGCGCTGTATGGGAGCGCATGTTAGCGACTGCTCATAGCGACCGACTCACACCATATTCAGGAAAAAAAACAGCTTCACAAATCTCTGGCGCTGAAAAATAGTTGTTTGAAGCCCAGAGCGCAGGAGGCGGTGTGTTTAAAGTGTGTTTTCAAGCATCTATCAACTAGTAACAAAGCGAAAACATATGGAATTACATTGTAACAACATTGTAACATGAACACTTTAATGGCAGACCTGTAATGTCATTTTTGAGAAAATATTTAAAAAATGAAAAAAATGTGAAAAAACTGCTTTTTCTATGCCAGAAGAGGTCACAGAATTATTTGTGATTTTTGGGGAAAAAAAAAACCCATTTAAAGAGAAGAAAAGGATTGTCCATTGAAATGCATGGGAGAGCGTCAGGTAGCCAGAGGTCATACCTGGCGCTGTGCAAGGCTGAACGCCGGCACTGTTCGCTGAGGCTGTAAAAATGATGAATCAGACGCTACATGGCGTTATCCCAGTCGCTAAACAGATTCTGCTTGATAAATGTGTAATTGCGTGCCGTGTCCGGCGTTGACCAGTCGCTATCTGTCGCTACCTCTCATTAACCAGCCACTACCTGACGCTATCCCTTCTTAAATAAGGGCCTATGTTTGAAAGCAAACCATAAGAAGTCCTATCAAGCTATGTAGGGGACCTGGCAAGCATGTGCTAGAAGGTGCTCTGCTCAGATGAACATTTTGACTTAAATGCCAAACATTGTGCAAAGAGAAAAACGAACCTTGCCCATCACCCTGCTCACACCATCCTCACCGTGACACATGATGGAGGCAGCATCGTGCCATGGGGATGATGGTTAGTAGGAAGATGGATGTAGCTAAATACAGGGCAATCCTGGGCTGCAAAAGACTGGAGACTGGGGTATAGGTTCACCTTAGCAGGACCTTAAATATTCAGCTGACGCTACAATGGGATGGTTTAAATCAAAGCATAATCATGTGTTGGAATGGCCCAGTCGGAGTGCAGACCTAAATCCCGTTGAGAATCTGTTGCATGACTTGAAAATTGCTGTTCACCAACACCCTTCAAATTTTCGAGTGGCTGTCGCAATCTTACTCATATGTATCCCATGTCGGGTGGGTGCACGTTCCGCGGAGACACCGCCAAAGTCCAAGAGTTTTGTAAAAGAACCAGCACTCCAATGCAAAGGTAAAAGTGAATGAGCTTATATTTGTAATTCAAACACCATAAATCGTCCAAAACAAGGATTGGTTTCTGGTCGACGTTTCAGGGTGCACTGTGGCCCCCTTCCTCAGGACCAACCACATACAACCAGAACAGACAGTGAATAGCCATTAAATACAAAAAGGGGGCCTACCGGCCCATAACATTCAAAAATTCTCGCCTGACGTCATCAATGACGTCACCGGCGCTGGGAACTTAGCATATCAATAAGAATGTAAATTAATGCTGTAAATGACAATCGAGGGGACCCTTGAGGTCCCGGCTTACTTCTGCTATGCGCCCCTGCCAATAGAATCTGCAGGGCACCGCCGCTATTGTCAGCAGGGGGTTTCCAAGCAACCCCATGCTGTCCCCCAATCAGGGAAGGTCAGGCGTGATGTCACAGGTCCCGGGAAATCTGCCCGGTAACCGATGACGCTACCCAGGAGCCAATTGATTGGCTCTCGGGTGTAGCAGAGCTAGCACTCTATCTTCAGCAAAAGCTTTGCTGGAGGCAGAGCATCAGCTTCTGCACCCGACCCCAGTGCGGCGGTGTCTTAAAGAAGAACGCAACTGCAGGATATTGAAGAAGATATTCACAAAATAACCATATAACAATTGGGAATAAAAATTTGAAAAATTTGAAAAATAATAATGTGAAAAACTTATCCTACATAAGGAGAAAAGCCCTTAGGGATGGAAATGGAACACCAATGATTTGCTTGGACTGAAGAATTGGGGTACATACAGTCAGTCCTAAAGATAGGGGGAAGGTTAATTCATCTGAAAGGGGGGGGGAAGGAAAAGGTTAGTTCATCTGGAAATGGGGGGAAAAAAGTCAGTTCATCTGAAATTGGGGAAAAAAAGGTTAGTTCATCTAGTATCCAAAAAGCTGCTGACTCCAAATGATGTATTGAGTCCTCGTGGAGCAACAGTGTCCAGTCTATGGATCCAGTAAGTTTCACGTTGGAGCAGGTGACGATTCCTATCACCCCCCCTCAGTGGTCTGGGGATGTGTTCAATCACCATGCCCTTTAGTTCATGTGTCTGATGGCCATGTGAACTCGTACATCGCTTTTGTGTTTTTGGAAGCGTTTTTTGAGGCTGATCGTCTTTCCCACATATAGGAGACCACAGGGGCATTTTAAGATATATTCACAGAAATCCGTGTTGCAGTTGTAGTAGCCTCTGAGTTTTATTGGGCATCCCGTATGCGGATGTGAAAATTGTGTGCCTATAACGAGTGAATTGCACACATTGCAATTGAAGCATTTGTAACATCCCAACTTGGATGAGAGTACCTGTCTCTGTGGATTGTATTTCTCCACAGGATCCGCACCAACACCCGTCATCTAATCTGACCAAGCTAGAGCAATCATAGCTTCTAGATGTGTAAAGCTGGTAGAGATATCAAGCAACAGACTTGCAGGTGGATAGGTGGAATATATATGCACGACACACTTTTCATTTTTTAATTTTTTTTTAAACTTGGAAAATCATATTCTTTTTTCTTTTCATTAATACTTTGGATCCTGATTTACAATGTTAACAGGTTTTCGCCAGTTCACTCTACCTTTAGCTGCTGGGGAACATAGAGAACTGTGCTATAAATCTAGCAAACAGTGCTTTAACAGTAGTGGTTAATGTAGTAGGAACAGCCTGTTTGCTGGCATTTTGCTGCACTTTGCCAGGCTGGATGTCTAGTATTTACTTTGAAAAATGGTTTGGTGCAACCTGGCGGATTACTGCAGCAGATTTGGTGACAAAATGCCAATTTAGGTTATATTCAAACTTTTATTACAATTGGTGATGCATATATTGCGCTTCATTTACGGGGAGGCTGATTTATTAATAGCGACATGTAGCGTCAGTTGAGCGACTGTAGCGGTATTTTCACAGGGCCCGCTAGTAGTCGCTGTGCTTGGCCGTTGTTCGGTTGTTGACAGCGATTCAGTCGGTGTGGCTAAATGTTCAATATGGGGTTACGAGTCGCTATTTGACAGGTTCCGCGATGTATGGGTGCGCATGATAGCGACTGGTCAGAGCGACCGGCTTCCACCATATTCATTAACAAATCACGCTCAAAAATTCTCGCGCTGTAAAATGCTTGTTTAAACCCCAGAGCGCTGGCGGCGATGGGTTAAAAGTAGTTTTTTAACCCCCAAACAACCATATTTTTGGAAGCCAAAAAAAACAAGTTTTTTAAATAATTTAGTAATATGAATACATTAATATCAGACCTGTAATATCAATTCTGTACAATTTTTTTTTTATTTTTTTTTCCCTTAAAAAATGATCTAACATGGCAGAAGTGGTCACAGAATTTTTCACATTTAAAAAAAAAAAAACATTAATAACAATTAATTATGAATATTTAAAGATTGTTCCATTGAAATGCATTGGAGCACGCCAGGTAGCGAGAGGTCATACCTGTCGCTGTTCAAGGTCGGACGCTGGCGCTGTGGGCTGAGGCTGGAATAATGATGAGTGAGTCGCTATATGGCGCTATCTCAGTCGCTAAGCAGGATTGGCTTGATAAATGTGTGATTGTGGTGGGGAGCCGGCGTTCTCGTGGCGGGCCCGTCATTACCGGCCGCTCACCAGTCGCTACCTGTCTGTATTCCTTCATAAATAAGGTCCTAAGTTCCTATTATGTTTAGGTTGGGTTTAAAAATAGGTTAGAAAATACATTAAATAAAGGTTTTCCATTGGAAACCCAAATTCAACAAATTTAGAGAAGATAACAACATTTTTGAAAGGCTCCCAATTTTTTTAATGAATATAGAGTACATAAAGAGTTTTGAGCATCTCCAACCAACACACTCTAGGGATTATGATAAATAGACAAGAAGCACAATCACCTGCAGCTGCTGATATAAGGTATTTCTACAGTTGAGTATTTTCCAGTAGATTAAGGTTATAAAAAAATGGATATAACAGCACCCTATGGGCTGTCCCAAGACCTCACCATTTCTTTCTGAATAGCACATAGGGTACCTTTATTACTAGTTAAAAAAATACAGGCGCTGGTGATTTTTGTGCATTGAGTATAAAAGCAGATGCAAATGACACGCAAAAACATCCCCAAGCTGGGTCATGCTAGTTATTTGCTGAAGGTGTGCTATTGCATGTGAACTGCATCTGAGCCAGCTTTTTACATTTAATACACAAAAAGTCCCCCAAAAATATTTGTTTAAATTATTCACCAAAACATTACCTGTACCCTTTTAGCCTGATGAGAACCCCAAGGGAGCCCCAAAATGGGAATGAATAGCTTAAATGGGACTGTTAATTAATAACACCCCTCATCACTCGCCTTAACAAAATCAGGTGAGAAGTTTTTTACTTTTTTTTTACCACCACTTTATGGTGTGATGAATTTGGGGTATACTCTAAAATATTTAACATTCAGTTTATTTTATTTACTTTTATCTTATGATTTTGTGGAAACTAGGATCATTAATTATTATTATTATTATTATTATTAATAAAGTAAAGTAAAAAAAATGCCAGGATTATACTCAGGCACCAGGCAACTGGTTGGATTTCCGTTAATAAAAAAGGAGACTAATAAAAAAAAAACACTCATGCAATCTGTCCCATGATTGATCCAAACTTTTTCTTAGGTCCCTAAAAACTATGAAATGAAACAAATGTGTTCTATAAAATCACATCATATTTTAGGATTTTTAGATTTATCTATTAGACTACAAGCTAATACTCTTTTTGATTGATCCTTAGGAGTGGTTATCACAATTCAGTGACTATGGGAGGTTATTTTACACACACACACACACACACACACACACACACACACACACACACCAATACACATAGCAATAGTAAAATAGCCCGAAAATGAACAAAAGAAAATGTCTTAAAAGAGATATTGGACATGTAACAGGAACATACCGTACTCAGGGGAAACCATCAGTTCATGTTATTTTACTGTAGTAAAGTAGGAATTTTCTTTTTGTGGGGATAGGTTAGCTTATCAGTCAGATTTTCATGATTATATTATTTTCTAAAGTGTACTAATTTAGAGTTTTAAATTTCATTTGAAAAAAAAATTACAGCTCAATGAATCAGAAGCAGCTCAATATTTGCTGGTGTTATGTTGGCTTTTTCCTCCACCTACCCCTATTCATATAGAGTTAATTGGAAATAAAGTTTAAGAGCATCACCGCAACCTTAACTCAGTTATGCTCCTCTTACTTCCTGCAATATATTTTATTTAATCATTTGATTCCCTAATCGAATTTAAAAAAATATATTGTGACATATATTTTAACATTGGTAGTCAAGATGAAAAGATCAGATGTATCAGATGGACAGATTAGAAGAACGGAAACATATTCTAGAGTGTAGAGTGTAGAGTAGAACTGCTCATAGGACCCAAAGGCACCAAAATTCCCTATTAGCTGCACATTTAGGCTTAAAACATAGTGAAAGTTGTGGCCAGGTTTAAGCCTTTTTTAGGAAATGGTCTCCTTCCAGAATGCTGGAAGGAGGTCCACTGACAAAGCACTACTAACCTTTATGCTTAGTGTGCTGGGTGATTTTTACATATGCAGTACAGTGCATAAAAACACTCTGTAAGATTACCAAGTTATCTTTTAAGATAATCTTTTAGTGTAGGTGACAATAATTAATTTGCCCCTTTATGAGAGTAGGAAGGATTTTGAGTGCTGGAGTTGCAGAAGCGCCCAGTGCCCATAGTAGCCATAGTATCAGTGATCTGGGTTGGGTGTACAATTCTTGTGTTGAGAATTCCTTTCAATCCCTTTCCAATACAACTTTTATTATGATAAACTGACCGACACACCTTGAAGATGAATTATCTTGATTATTTTATTCCACTCACAGACAAATACATTTGTACATTTGCCTCGATTCAGTAAGTATTGAAAAAAACTTTGGTTGCTGAATCACAAGCTAGGAACACAATGAAAGTCAATGGCACGTTTTAAGCCTATGAAAAGTAGTGAACTTTTTACATTGTAGTAAAAAGGGACATTGCTTTTGTTATCTTTCTGGCTGGTGATTCAGTGAAATTCTCCAGCTTTTCTCACCTAAAGTAAATTATTTTTACTGCCAAGATTAGAGATGAGTGAACTTCTTAAAAATTCGATTCGGGAAATTCGGGTTTGTCCGAATCGAACTTTAAAGAATCGCTCATCTCTGCCGGCATGTAGGTGACAGCGCAGCCGGCCTCCCCGCTCCCACCAAGCCCTGAAATGTAAAAAAAAAATCCCGGCACAGCAAACACTTACCGGCATGGTGGGAGCGGGGAGGCCGGCTGCGCTGTCAGCGGGCGGCGGAAGCCGGCATCCGCCGCCCGCTGACAGCGCAGCCAGCCTCCCCGCTCCCACCATGCCGGCATTTTTTTTTTTTAATTTCAAGGAAAATTCGGTCAGCATGAACCACCAAAAATTCGGGTTCGTGCTGAATCGAATTTTTCCTGAAATTCGGTGCGAATTCAGGTCTGTTAGAACCGATTCGCTCATCCCTAACCAAGATATTTATTTTCAACTCATACTGAATCAAGGCCAATGTCTCTGGGGCACCTATGAATGGAATACAAAATTTAAGACAATCCATTTTTGGTGCGTTGATGGGTTTATCATATTTACTACTGTTCAGTGTCCATTTCTACCTTGTCTTTAAATGTTGGGCCAATATCACTTTCAGAAGACAGGTGCAGATGTACGTATATTTTCCCAAGTTATGGTGCCTAAAGCCTAAGTTTCTTCCCTTCATCTTGATGCCTGAGAGTGTAATTTCTGGATAAAGGGATGAGATGTAGATTGCCACCTTTAAATCAACAGTATGGAAAATAATTAATCAGAAGTACAACTTTCATGAAAGTCAATGTAGAGGAACACCAAAAAGAAACTTCTGGGATCTTCAAGTTTAGATTAAAGAGAAGGTTCTGAAACACGTTGAAGGTATAATTATTATATTACTGGATAAGTGTTTGCAATCTACCCACAAGTTAATTTAACTTAGTTAATCTATACCCTAGCAGTCAACACTTGGATTTAGTTTGACTGGTCCTAATGTACATATTACTAGTGGAAAAGGGGCACTTGCAGTTTATCTTGCTCCAAAGAAAACACATTTACTCCAATATCTCATAGTTATTCTTTTACAGTTGAAAAAGACACAGCCTTCTGCATCAAAGTAAACCTGTACATCCCATGGTAGGCCAGCATGTTTTCTTCCACAAAAGCCAGGACGCCCCATTGTGAGAGGAGACGAGAAGCCAGCTTATTAGGGACACATATGGCTCGGCATATCCTAAATCTATCCACCGGAGTTCTTAATAGACCCAACCATGGCACTGCACTGGACAACAGTTGGTTTGCCGTGTTCAAATGATTTTTTTTATTCTTTATTTAAAGTTTTCATATTTTACTATTACATCGCATAAAAACACGTTTTATACATATACAAGAATGTCATATACCCAAATATCCATTTCTTTAAATCATAGCATAAAAAAGCAAGCTAGTGCCATTTCCATATCGCCAAAGAGGGGTTTCAGGTCAGCAAGGCCTTTTTCCTCATCTTTTATTCCAATTTTACCTTGTGCGCTTGTCTGGGTTTTCCATCCCCTTCCCTCCCCTTTATAAATCAAGACACAGTTCTGTAAATAGCTCCTACCCCCTCCAAAAACCCAAATAAAAATAAAAAAGAAAGATAAATAAGACAAGAAAAAATAAAAACACCTTCTCCGGACTTTGAAGAAAGTTCTATAGGGGGTTCAAAAAAGATAAAAAATAATAACAAATATAACTGACTTAAAGGAGCACCACGAAATTGTGTAATATTAAAAACCCATATAAACACCTTGGATAAACACCAAACTGAATAAAACTCCTGCCAAGCAGGGGTGACAGAACCTCTTCCGTCCATTAATAAAAATAAAAAACAAGCCTGGCTGGATATTTCTTGATGCGGGTGTTTAATTGCCCCCTCCTCCCACCTCCCACCATATTTATATACATTTTTATTCTTTTTTCGCGATAATGCTCCTTTAACATATAATAGCACAAAAATTGTTACAGCCGATAATGGATTTCTAGTACCAGAATGGAGGTGGCCCATTGGTGGTCCCATATATATTTGGAATACGCAGGCAGGCTGATTCATTACTAGCGCCAGGAAACGGCAGATGAGCGTCTGTATAGCGGCGTTAAGATCGACCTCTAGTGGTCGCTCTGATCAGCCATGAGTCGCTAATACAGAGCGCCTCAGTCGCTGTAGCAACATGGCCAGCATTGATGAATTTGATGTGTGAGTTGCTATAACACCAGTACAGATCTATATGGGAGCGAACGGTAGCGACTGGTCAGTGTGAGTGACTCAAACCATATTTATCAAAAACACAGCCTCACACAGCGCTGGCGCTAAAAATTGGGTCTCTGTAGCCCAGAGCTCCAGACGCTGTTTGATTAAAGTCTGTTTTTGAACACATATCCACTAGTAACAAAGCGAAAACATATGAAATTACATTGTTATTTAACATTAACACTTTAATACCAGACTTGTAATGACAAATCTGCACAAAAATATAAAAAAATCAATAACGTTTTCAAAAATGACTTGTTGTAGCCCAGGAGAGGTCACACAATTATTTGATTAAAAAAAAATAAAAAAAATAAAAAGAAAACCCTGTTTAAAGAGAAGAAAGGTAACGTGACGTCCATTAAAATGTATGGGAGAGCGACAGGTAATACCAGGCGGTGGTACGCTGAGCCTTGGGTAATGATGAATCGGACGCTACATGGCGTTTCTACAGTCGCTCACCAGAATCGGCTTCATAAATGTGGTATTGCGTACAGCGCCAGGTGTTCACCTGCCACTACCTGCCACTTACAAGGCACTACCTGTCGCTATCCCTTGATGAATAAACCCCATTGTGTAGATAGAGGGATGACTTCAATGCAATCAAGACAGCATGAACATGCTTAACTTTGGTTACAACATAAAAATGTCAAATATTCCCTCCCCTTCATGATGCCCCTCCTGCAAGTTTATTTTACAAAATCAATTCTACATACAATATGGTGATGAAAAATAAACTTACTTTGTGAGCATGTCTTCATCAGCTGGAAGAGGAGTGTGGTGGCTGCATCAATCAGCGAAAGAGACAGGAAGAAGCCCTTAGCGTGACAGTTTCTTAATGAGCAACCTCTGCTGTCACACAATGCCAAGAGCTTGGTCTCGGGAGTGGGAGGTCTGTCGCAGACAAAATTAGCTTGGGACCACGTGTCTTTCAAGGGCTATGACACCCCTCCTGGGAGACTGAGGAGAACCCTGACTACAGACACTTACTGTAGGAGTCCCTGAAAACTACTGACTTGTGTCATGGATTGTATGGTGTAATACGACAGCACCCAAAGGTCATGGAAAATACACTTTGTTTTTCTGTCTCTAAATAACAAAAGGGTAGAAGGTGAAATATTCAGTCTCCAGTGTGAAATTAAAGTTCTGACATTTAAAGGGTATGGCCAAATATGTATTACCGTATTTTCAGACAAGCCCCGATTGCTGCGTAGGCCCTATTAGCAGTGTCCTAGATGGCAGAAACACCAGGGCCAGCAGAAACTAGTATTTTTTTTTTATATTTTATGAAATATGGAAAAACCTTGGATTTCAAT
The DNA here is from genome assembly GCA_027917425.1 of Gastrophryne carolinensis. Classification (NCBI taxonomy): domain Eukaryota; kingdom Metazoa; phylum Chordata; class Amphibia; order Anura; family Microhylidae; genus Gastrophryne; species Gastrophryne carolinensis. The sequence continues at coordinate 70,821,874 of CM051243.1, read as the reverse complement.
CATTTGTGTTTGTACAGGAGTAAACATGGTTTGTCAAAATGAAATTCAGTCAGAATTTAGAAAGATCATTTAAAGTAGTCGTAAACGTTGTGTGCTAAATTGCTTCAGATCAGGGGTTTCCAGCCAGTGGTACACGTAGCACTACTGGTACTCGAGAAACCTATAAGTTGGTACTTGGCGAGGCTGCAGATGGACCTGTACCTCAACCCTAACTGCTGCAATCTATAACATACCCAAGCCTGATTCGCTTTTTGTGCATTTCATGAACTTTAAATTGTTTTGTGCATTAATATCACAGTTTTAGGTGATTGATGTTTTCAGTAGGTTGATGTATGTCCCATGTTGGGTCTCCACGCCATTTTCGGAGCTCTTTTGTGCTCCTCTGCCATTTTTTTTAGATTCCACTAGTTGTAGTAGTGGGCGGGGGCGCTCATTTTGGATGCCTAGCCAGGGACTGCATGTGGGGCGAGGGGGAGCGGACTTTTATACAAAGAGTCAGAGCCTCTCTGATTTCCCCCATGTGACTACATACATCATAGGAGGGGAAGGGGATGGAGGACCCCTATACCAGTTTACGTTGTAGGGGGACCACCCTGTCACATGCCAGCATTGACGGGTGACATGGTGGTACCCCACCTGATTACCTGCACTCTCATTTGGAATGCTGGGGGTGTGGAGGAGCATGGTGCTCATTTGTAACCCATCATGCACCCATGAATACATTTCCCCATGCGCCAAGGATTGTGCACAGGCCCATGGGAACAGTGCATGGTGCTGAATCGATCCTATTGTGTGCTTCGTTATCCAGTGAGCTGCACACTGAGGTGTTCATATTTTATATTTGATTGGTGGTGATGCAACAGGTGTGTTCTAGAGGAATTGAATCCTCTTAAAACCTCAAACAAATCTGGAGTATTGTGTGCTTTGACAGGGATGGAATTTTCGGTTTTAGCATGACAATGTCCCTCGGTTTCCTAGAGTCTACTGTGGTAAACTTGATGGATCTACCCAACTCATCCAGCACCCAGCTGTAAGCCGAGACCCAGCACCCAATATCAGAGCCAGACTTTCAAGATGCTCCACTCTTTGTTGGAGAAAATCCACAAATGCATGCCTCAAGATCTAAGGCGGGGCTTCCCAACCACTTTCCATTTTCTAGTTATCTTAAATTGGATGTCCAGTCAAATGTAACTTCTTAGTCCATTTACCTCGTGCATCCCAATTTGGGATGCCTCATTATGTGAAACCCCAGTTTGCCCCTCAAACTAACTTGCCCTACATTCCCACCACATATGCGTGGGGTCTGGTCCAATCAGTGCTTCACACTGCATGAGAGCAGGAGCATTCCCAGCCTCCCTTCCATCTGGGAAGCACTCCAGTGCCAGCCTAATTCAATAGCTGGCTACGGGGCTGGGCCTGGAGTCTTTTAGACATCAGCACAGTGGTTGGTCCCCTTTAAGTGCCGCCTGCGGATCAGCACATCATACAGTTCATTCTGCATCCTCATTGTCTACCAATAGTTAGGATCTCACATACCACCAGGGGTACTCATAGAAGGTCCTCCCTGTAACTCAGGAGCCTGCTGGAGCAGCAAAGTTGTGACTGACTCCAAACGAATTCCCAGGATGTTGCTGTAGATTGAAATGAATCAATTTGCTGTATGGTGGGTAGTAGAGTATCTACTAATTACCCAACCTTATCAATATAGATGTAGACTACACAACAAATTCATACTTTATATCTTTAGATCTACTATGAAGAAGTATTAGGTTTCCTCAAGTGCAAGTTATTTGAAAACAAAACAGAAGATACGTTCAAATGAATGGTTTGACTTGCGTTCTCTTCTAGGCAGGGAACATCGGCAAGCGACAACGCAATAAGCAACATAGAGCACTACTGCCCCCCTCAGGCCAATATGGGGTATTCCAGACAATGGCTGGGGTAGTGTACCATATTGAACTGGCTTCCTGTTTTCAGGTACTTTCACCTACTCATTTACAGTAACAACACAGAACATGCAAAACCTCTTTGCAGAAATAATTTACATGACAAAGTGTGCTTTGTATTAGAAATTGCTTTCACTTCTCGCTTCTCACTTCTCACAAGACAAAGGTATAACCAACCATGGAATCCCGTATGCATACCCCCCAACTGTCCCGATTTTTAACCATTGGTCCCGTGGGGCATTCACTTGTCCCGCGGCGTCGCCGCTCTGTCCCGCACCTTCGCTGCTCTGACCCACACCGTCGCCCGGAGGGTTGCCACGGCCTCTCAGACACCCGCTGCCGCCGGCCCCGGGTGTAAGCGCTCAGCTGCACACTCTGAGCCAGTGGCAGGGGGCATCCGAGAGGTCGCGGGAGCCGGGAGCCTGGGAGGCAGGGATTTTTCTCTCTCTTTATTAATCTCATTGGTGGTTCAGTGGGTGGGGGCGGGTGTATGTGTATGTGTATATATGTCTGTTTGTGTGTTTGTATGTGTGTGTGTTTGTGTGTCTGTCTGTGTATGTGTTTGTGTCTGTGTGTATGTGTTTGTGTCTGTGTGTGTGTGTTTGTGTCTGTGTATGTGTGTCTGTTTGTGTGTCTGTCTGTGTGTGTTTGTGTCTGTGTGTGTGTCTGTGTGTGTGTGTGTGTGTTTGTGTCTGTGTGTTTGTGTCTGTGTGTGTGTATGTGTGTCTGTGTGTGTCTGTGTGTGTTTGTGTCTGTGTGTGTATGGGTCTGTCTGTGTGTGTTTGTGTATGTGTGTGCGTTTGTGTGTGGGTGTGTATGTGTCTGTGTGTGTGTTTTTGTGTCTGTCTGTGTGTGTGTATGTGTTTGTGTCTGTGTGTGTGTTTGTGTCTGTGTGTGTATGTGTGTCTGTCTGTGTGTGTCTGTGTGTGTTAGTGTATGTGTGCGTGTTTGTGTCTGTCTGTGTGTGTGTTTGTATTTGTGTATGTGTTTCTATATGTGTGTATGTGTGTGTCTGTGTGTGTGTCTGTCTGCATGTGTGTCTGTTTGTGTGTGCCTGTGTGTGTGTATATGTGTCTGTCTGTGTGTGTGTCTGTGTCGCCCCTAACTGTTTGTAATGAGGATTGCCTCTGACTGGCTGCAATGAGGGATTAATTATTTAATTCTTAGATTCTAAGGGTTTCCCTTTAAGAGCGTGGCTGGGGGCGTGGCTGGGTGTGGCTTCTCGTGCCCCTAATTACAGCTTTCAAAAGTTGGGAGGTATGCATATGAACACCTGAAAACCCAGAATGACGTTGATACGCCCAGGCACCACAATGTTCAGCTGCTCTAAGGCTGGGTTCACACCATGTGATCTTTCAGGGCAGACCCCCTGTGATTGCGGTTCTTCAGCGTGTGGATGATATTTGCACTAGTGCCATTTTCCACTCACATGGAGCGGAACCACTAGCCCAGGGCCCTCCAACCTAACAGCTTCTGCTGGGAAGGAGTTTCTGAACATGTATGTTAAATGCTAGAACATTGAATAGGTGCAGAACATGCCGGGGTCTTTAAGAGCCCGATATTGCACTTCACACACAGGTATCTCACCACCTTAGCTTCCCCTTTCACCCTGTTACTAGGATGCCTAGGCCAGCAATTCCAGACATACATGCACACACCCCCAGACACACATGCATGCACTCCTAAATGTGTGCCCTCCCCCAAGGCATGCATGCATCCCTAGTAAGGTGAGGAGTCAGCAGCAGCTGGGGGAGGAGTTAGCTGGGCTTGAATGGCAGCTCTGAGGCATGACCTGGCCGTGCTCCTTGTGCTTGTATTGGTGGCCCACATTAGTGGGGAGGGACTGGAGCGGTGGGGAGGAAATCTGTATCCTCATTTCTGGCACAGAGAGGAGCAGAAGGACAGCGATGGAGCAACAAGTGGAAAGGTAAGCGGCTGTTTGTGTTTTACTTTTTTACAGCATGGCCAATCCCATTAAGGAAAAACTTTAGGCAACAATTAACACTTCTTATACAAACAAGTATACAAACTTTTTTTTCCTAATGATTTGGACTAGTGGTGCCCAGTAATGGATGAAATCAGGCCACATGTTACAGCTCTCTGCTATAGAGTGGCCCAGACTGAAAGTATAGAATTACTGTCCAGGCATGCACTATTTTCCTCCCACCTCATTCTCATTGAAAACAGTGTAATATGAGCCATGTCAAAGCATCACAAGTTTTACAATTAGGTGTAAATACCTTAGGTATTCTAATTGGATCTTCTTCCTGCATTCCAATTTCTGGAAAGTGGCAGAGCTGGGAGCCGCATGTCATGGTGCAGAGTCCTGAGCACGCTCTGCTGTGGTCAGAGACAGATGTGGGACCAAGGTGCTTACTCCCGCTAGGAACACAAAGGGGCAAAAGAGCTTTTAGGCCATTTTTTGCATAGTCCTGGGGAAACAGGTGCAGCGGTGAGTGGCACATATGCCTGTCAACTGGTGTCAGGCCTGAGTTGGCCCACCAGAGTATCCTCCAGTGGGCTCTTGGCAGTGCTAAGGCTGGGATTGTGCCAGCAGGCCCAGGAGTGATAGTGGCCGGGCCTAAGAAGAGCAGGAAATGCAAGTGGTGGGGCTCACCCAGCATCGGGAATGGAGGCAGTAGGATTGGCAGCAGTGAGGCTCCTTACCAGCACTGCATGTGGCCCAAACACAGAGTGCCACTAGGTGGAACAAAAATGTATTCCCCTCTATAGGCAGAACACCAGGGCAAACCAGCTGCTGGTATCTGGGGCACTGGAGTAATTTTTTTGTCCAGGGTGGCAGACTGTTAATGCCCAAAGCTGGTCTCAGGAGATTGTATTAACCTATGTTGGTCCTCAGGGGGGTTTTAAGGAAGACCTCCAGTCCTCCAACAGACGAAGTTATGCTTGTTCTATTAACATTGGGGCACACTAAATGGTCTCTGCTGTGCTTCACCACCCTCAGGAAGTGGAGTCCAATGGCGCTGGCAGGAGTCATAGGCCATGCCCACCTAGAAGCCGGAACCGAATCACTCAGAACTTGTACAAATTCAGAGTGAGCTGGCCTCCAGCTTCTTGGTGGGCATGGCCTATGACTCCTGCAAGCGTCATTGGACGTTGGCACGAGTCACAGGCCACGCCGAACCCAGGGGCCCAAACCGGCTCACTCTGAACTTGCAGTGGCTATGGAGGCGGCGGGCAGTGGGGAAGCCAGGGAATGCTTTTTTTTTTTTTTTTACATTCGCCCGCACTGACATTTTCCACCCACTTTTGGGGAAAATAACCGCGTCTTATAGTGCAAAAAAATACAATTCTGTGATTACTCACCTGTAGAATTGGTATTATATGTATACAGCACGTCCTGTTCCAGAAAATTCCTTACACATGGGTAATACATCCACAAGATGGCGCTGGACTGTAGAAAACGTCTTGTGGCTCCTCCCGGCCTTATATAAGTCAGGGACCTCGCACAAATTCCCCAGTATTGACAAGCAGTTAACAAGAAGCCGGGAGAACAATAATAACAAGAATTCAAAAATGAACATATGAACAATCACCATACAGAGGTAACTAAGAATAATAATAACAAGGGCGGGATGGAACAGGACGTGCTGTATACATATAATACCAATTCTACAGGTGAGTAATCACAGAATTGTATTATTCTAAGTATACAGCACGTCCTGTTCCAGAAGATTCCTTTCACATGGGACATCCAATAGCAGTGTCTGTAAGGTAGGGTGGGATCCCCAAAAGTAACAGCGGGCAGTTTAAACCACTGCCGCCTGCAGAACTTTGCGACCAAAGGCAGCATCAGCTTAGGCCCTAACTTCCACCTTGTAAAACTTAGAAAAAGTATGAACAGAAGACCAAGTAGCAGCCTTGCAAACTTGTTCAACAGAAGCTTGGTGCTGAAAAGTCCAAGAGGCACCAATAGCACAAGTAGAATGAGCAGTAAGGCGGAAGGAAGGCTCCTTCCCCTTAGTAGAATAGGCCTGTACCACAGCCTGATGGATCCACTTGCTGATAGTGGACTTAGCTGGAGCCAGACCCTTCTTAGGTCCAGATGGGAGCACAAAAAGAGCATCAGTCTTCCTGAAGGATTCAGTGGCCACCAAATAGAACTTCAGAGTCTGACCACATCTAAAGAGTGTAAAACCCGCTCCTTAGGGTTACTAGGATTAGGGCACAGAGAAGGCAAAACAATGTCCTGATTGAGATGAAAGGCAGATACAACCTTAGGTAGAAAATCTGGCTTAAAGCGAAACACCACCTTGTCCTGGTGTCTCTCAAAATAAGGGGGCTTGATGGAAAGCACCGCCAACTCAGAAACACGCCTAACAGAAGTGATAGCCACCAAAAAGACCACCTTAAGCGTAAGAATGGACAAGGGGACCTCACACAAAGGCTCAAAGGGAGACCCCTGCAAGGCAGATAAGACCAAGTTCAAATCCCAGACCGCACGTGAGAAACCCCCTGGAACAAGGTCTTGACCAGACGATGGTGAGCAAAGGATCTTTGGAAGAAAATAGCCAAAGCAGAAACATGACCTTTGAGGGTACTAAGTTGAAGACCCAAATCCAAACCATGTTGCAGGAATTCCAGAATCCTAGGGATAGAAAACACCCGACAGGGAAGCGACTTAGACTCACACCAGTCAATGTAAGCATGCCATACCCTATAGGAAATGGATGACGAGGACTTCTTACTAGCCCGAATCATGGTATTATCAACAGAGGCAGGCAGCCCCTTTTCCATCAAGATGGAGGTTTCAGCAGCCAGGCCGTTAAAGCCAGCGTTTGTAAATCGGGATGGCGTAGCTGCCCCTGCGTCAGCAGGTCTGGATCCTTGAGCAGAGCATACTGATCTACTGCTAACTGCACAACGTCTGCGAACCACACCCTTCTTGGCCAACAGGGGGCCACCAGAATGGTTGGCACCTTTTCCTGGGCAATCTTGCGCAACACCCTGACCAGCAGAGGAAAAGGAGGGAACATATATAGAAGCTGAAAGCTCTTCCAAGACATTGCTAGTGCATCCATGGCCAAGGCCAGAGGGTCCTGGGACAGAGAGACAAAGACTGGAAGCTTATGATTGTGACGGGACGCAAACAGATTTGGCTGGCTGACCCCAGCAGTGGCACAGGGAGCGAAACACCCTGCTGCTGAGGGACCATTCTCCCAGATGAGAAGTCCCCCTGCTGAGGGAGTCTGTCTCCAGATTCTCCACCCCCGGGATGTACACAGCTGAGATGCAGGGAACATTCTCCTCCGCCCAAGACAGTATCAGGGACACTTCCTTGAGGGCCCTCTTGCTCCGGGTCCCTCCCTGATGATTGATGTAGGCAATCGCTGTCTGGTTGTCCGAGCAGACCTGAACTGCCCGACCCCGAAGGTATGGAGTCAAATGGGCGAGAACCAACCTTATCGCCCTCAATTCCAGACTGTTTATAGGGGTGTGGGCCTCCTGAGGGCCCCACTGACCCTGGAATTTCAGGGATTTCCAGAAGCCCCCCCAACCTGTCAGACTGGCATCTGTGGTGACTGTCTCCCAGCACAGAGCCAGAAAGGATCTGCCCACCAACAGGTTTCTTGAGTCCAGCCACCACGAGAGAGACCGTCTGGCCAGAAGGGACAGAGCCAACACCTGATTCAGGGACCGAGGGTCCCGATCCCATACTGACAAGAGGTGAAGTTGAAGAGGTCTCATATGAAACTGAGTGTATGGCACCACCTCGAAGCAAGACACCATCAGGCCCACCAGCTGCATCCCCTGCTGGATGGAGGGATGAAGGCAAGACATAAGGAGCCTGGCTTGGGCCTGAAGACTCTCCACCTTCTGCTGAGGGAGAAAAATCTTGACCTGAGATGTATCCAGAGTCATGCCCAGAAAGGACCTCACCATTGACGGTGACAGAAAAGACTTGGGGTGGTTGATCACCCAGCCGAAGGACTCCAGTGTGGACACCACCAGCTGGGTATCCCTCTCTGCCTGCTGGAGGGACTGAAATGTGATGAGAATGTCGTCCAAGTAAGGAAGGATGCGAATGCCCTGAGATCTCAGCAGAGCCAGTACGCCCGCCAGCACCTTGGTGAATACCCTGGGAAGGGCAAGGCCACAAATTGGTAGTGCTGATCCTCCAGAGTGAACCTGAGGAATCTCTGATGACCTGGAAAGATTGGTTAATGAAGGTAAGCGTCCTTGATGTCTACAGAGGTCATGAAGTCGCCCGGGCGTAATGAATTGACAGCTGAGCGCAGAGTCTCCATGCAAAAGTGTTTGAATCTAACAATTTGTTGAGGCACTAAATCCAGGATAGGTCTGATGGACCCGTCTTTTTGGGAACAGTGAAAAGATTGGAATAGTAGCCTCTGCCCCTTTCCCTCAAAGGCACCTGGCAGATGACCCCCAACTCCAGAAGGTTTTGGACAGCAAGGCACAGACCCTGAGCTGACAGGAGGTTTTGAGCCATCAGGGATTTGATGAATCTTGGGGGGGGGGGCAGGCTGAAAAACTCTATCTTGTAACCGGAGGACACTACCTCCTGAATCCACCGGTCTGAGACGTGAAGCCTCCAGACGTGAGCAATGAGCCGGAGCCGTCCCCCCACCCGGATGGGTGAGGGCGCCCCTTCAGGCATGGGGTGAGGATTTTGGCTTGGGACCCCAGGAGAGGCCAGGACGGCCATGTCCTCTGCCCCTTCCCCAGTGATCTCCGCAGGCCCCAGTAAAGGAGACTACTCGGCCAGGTCTGGAACCACGAAAGGATGGGAGAAATGCACCCATCCCCCGAAAGGACAATGACGGCCTCCTACGTTGAGGTAACCTACCACCCCTGGCAAACAAATCCAAACATTCACCAAAAAGGCGCAGGCCCTTGAAAGGGAAACCGGTGAGAGTCTACCCACTGACGTATCCAGATAGAGCGGGGTATAGCCACCAACAGGGCAGAAGTCCTACCACACATTCTAATGGCATCATCCATAGCAGAAAGAATATATGCAATAAGTTCCTCACAAAGCAGGAGAGATCTATACTCTTCTCTACCCGCATCCTCAGATACCCCGTCCAAGAGACACGAAATCACTCATTTAATGGCAATAGCTGTGATAGCAGAGGCACAAACCAGGCACAGCGCCGTCCCCACACAGGCAAAGGCGTGACAGGCCAGTTGGTCCAAGCGCCGGTCCTCCCCATCCCACAGGGTAGTAGTATCAGGAGAGTGCAGGAAAGGGATACCTCTTGTCCCAACTCTTAGGCACCCCTGGCAGCTTGCTAGGCCGTTCCCACTCCTTGAGCACTAGATTATTAAAGTGAGACTGCTCAGGGAACTCCCAGCGTGGCTTAACCGTATGAAAAAGCTCACCCTGCTGCTGCGGAGCCACTGCCGGGGGAGAAATACAAAGCACTTCAAAAATATGACTCAGTAATCTGTCAGTGTCATCAGGGGACCACGGGTCTTCCCCAAAGGGAGTCCCAGTACCATCGTAAATATTAGGTTGTTCCTCAGAGGATTCAGAATCAGAAAATAATTCCCCCTCCTCAAGGGGGTAGGGGCATGAGAGCTAGAAAGGGCCCTCATCTTCTACAGGGAAGTGTGAAACCGCGGGCGATAAATGCCGCTTCTTAGCAGAAGCCTTACGCGGGGCAGACCCAGCAAGATGTTTTCTCAATGCTGGCCACCCGTGCAGCTAAATCAGGTTGAGACTCCCCGCTAGTATGCCCCTTGGTGGGGGTCAGATGTAAGAGTGGGGGGGTAGGCGAAGCCAGAAGGGGCGCCGCACCAGGCCCAGTAACAGGCAACCCAGACTGCAGTGCAAGCACTTGCTGGGCACAGGGTACACACAGCATGACATCATCACTTATGGGGGATACCTCACACACAACACATAGCCGGGCTTGTCCCAAAGGAACCCCAGGCACATTATCCCCAGAAGCCTCCATATGGTGATTAGAGTGGCACAACAGGCCAATATAGGGTTAACGCTAATGATAGCGACCCGGGATGGCCCAAAAGCCCGCTAGGGAAATGGAGATATAATAGCAATAGCCGTAACAAAAAAGGGAAAGGACCGGGAGAAACCACAATGAGGTCTACCCGCCTGAAAGACATAAGAATACATTCCCATAAGAATATAACAATAAAATATATAAATAAAACATATATAATAAAGCCACCCCGCAGGGGCACTCACGGACCGCGATAGGAAACAGCAGACACGCAGCACAGGGAAGGTAAAAATGGCGTCCGCATATACCCCGAGGGGCGGGCCGCAGGGAAGTAATGTGGAAAACGTCATCCGCAGATCCTGCCCCCCCCCCCCCCCCCGAAGAGCGCGAAAAGCGCCCACGTGATCCCGGCGTCCAATGACGGCACGGCAGCGCCTGAGGTAATGTCGCCGCCATCCGCAGAGTGCTGTACAAGCGTGCGGTGGTGGCTCACAGTAAAAACATTAAGCACAAGTAAAGTAAGCAATTCAGGCTGCTTGACATACCCCCCCTCCCTCCCCCCCGAGATCTCCCCAGGGAGAGCGAGGCAAGGGAGCAGCAGTCACATAATGCCCAAAGTGAAATAAAAAGGAGAGGAGGGGGCAGACACCTAAGGGGGATAGGGATTAAGGGGGAACCCCAGAAGTGGGAGGGGGCATCCCACAAGGCTCACCACAGGCCTATACCGCCTACCCATGTCAAAGCAGGGACTGCGTTCGGAGCAGCGCTCCTCAAGCACCTGACCTGGTGCTGTCCTACCTTCACCCGAACCAGTCAGCCGAGGCTGGGAAGCAGTGGGTCCTGAATGGGTGGAAATTGTCCTGCAGGGCCGCAGGCTTGTAAGCCCCGCTCACCTGCGTATATAGAGAGCCATCTTCTATCTTCGCAGTCCAGACTGTAGATGAAAACTGGGGAATTTGTGGGAGGTCCCTGACTTATATGGGGCGGGGAGGAGCCACAAGACGTTTTCTGCAGTCCAGCACCATCTTGTGAATGTATTACCCATGTGTAAGGAATATTCTGGAATAGGACGTGCTGTATACTTAGAATAATATGGCACCTCAATACACAGTCATTAATGTCTAAACCCCTGACAGCAAAAGTGAGTACACACCTAAGTGAAATCATTTGGGTTGGGGGGTGGGAAGAGAACTCCAGTCAAGCTCTAGTGAACGCCATGCCAAAGAGGCAGTGCTAGGAAATAATGGTGGCAAAAAAAAAAACAATTCTGTGATTACTCACCTGTAGAATTGATATTATGAGTATACAGTACGTCCTGCTCCACAAATAATACTTACTATCGGTTATTAATCCGCCAGATGGCGCTGGACTGCAGAGACATCGAAAATAGGCTCCTCCCGGCCCCTCAAATACCCAGGGACCTCCCACAAATCCCCAGCATTGAAAAGCAGTTAACGAGAAACCGGGAGAATAAAACAACCCAAACTATTAACTATAACAATGATAACAATCACCATACAGGGGATCCAAGATAATGCAAAACCAAGGGTGGGGTGGAGCAGGACGTACTGTATACTCATAACATCAATTCTACAGGTGAGTAATCACAGAATTGTATTATTCTTAGTATACAGTACATCCTGCTCCACAAATAATACTTACTATCGGGACATCCAATAGCAGTGTTCATAAAGTAGGGTGGGATCCCCAAGAAAAGGCAACAGCAGACAGTTTAAACCACTGCCGACTGCAGAACCTTTCGGCCAAAAGCAGCATCAGCTGAGGCCCTAACATCAACCTTGTAAAACTTAGAAAAGGTATGAACAGAAGACCAAGTAGCGGCCTTGCAAACTTGTTCAACAGAAGCCTGGTGCTGAAAAGCCCAAGAAGCACATATAGCACGAGTGGAATGAGCAGTAAGGCGGTAGGGAGGATTCTTCCCCTTAGCAGAGTAGGCCTGAATCACAGCCTGACGGATCCATTTGCTGATAGTAGACTTGGCAGGAGCCAAACCCTTCCTAGGACCAGAAGGGACCACAAAAAGAGCATCAGTTTTCCTGAAGGGTGCAGTAGCCACCAGATAGTACTTCAGACACCTAACCACATCCAAAGAATGCAAGACCCTCTCCTTAGAATTACTAGGATTAGGGCACAAAGAAGGAAGAACAATGTCCTGATTCAGATGAAAAGCAGACACTACCTTAGGCAGAAAATCTGTCTTGAAACAAAACACCACCTTGTCCTGGTGTCTCTCATAGTAGGGGGGCTGAATGGAAAGCACCACCAACTCAGACAAACCCCTAACAGAGGTGATAGCCACCAGAAAGACAACCTTGAGCGTAAGAATGGCCAGGGAAGCATCCTGCACAGGTTCAAAGGGAGCACCCTGCAAGGCTGACAAAACCAAGTTCAAATCCCAAACAGGGACCATAGGCTTACGTGGGGGACGCACATGAGTGACCCCCTGGAAAAAAAAGTCCTGATCAGAGGGTGCTGAGCAAAGGACTTCTGGAAGAAAACAGCCAGGGCAGAGACCTGCCCCTTCAGAGTACTTAGTTGGAGCCCCACGTCCAACCCATGCTGAAGGAACTCCAGAATCCTGGGAATAGAGAACACACGACAGGGAAGAGACTTAGACTCACACCAGTCAATGTAGGCACGCCAAACCCTGTAATAAATGAAAGAAGAAGACTTCTTCCTAGCCTTTATCAAAGTATCCACAACCGAGGAAGACAGCCCCTTCTCCATCAAGATGGAGGTTTCAGCAGCCAGGCCGTCAAAGCCAGAGTTTGTAAATTGGGATGACGTAGTGAACCCTGAGTGAGCAGATCTGGCACCAAGGGCAGAGCGTACTGATCTACTGCCAGCTGCACCACGTCTGCGAACCACACTCTTCTTGGCCAGGAGATTTTCCACTCCCGGGATGTACACAGCTGATATGCAGGGAACATTGGACTCCGCCCAAATCAGGATCAGAGACGCTTCCTGGAGGGCCCCCTTGTTCCGGGTCCCTCCCTGATGATTGATGTAGGCAACTGTCGTCTGGTTGTCCGAGCGCACCTGAACAGGCAGGCCCCGAAGGTGAGTAGTCAAGTGAGCCAGAACTAGCCTGATCGCCCGCAGTTCCAAGACATTGATAGGTGTGTGGGCCTCCTGAGGGCCCCACTCCCCCTGGAACCGCAGGGACTTCCAGAAACCCCCCCAACCTGACAGACTGGCATCCGTGGTGACAGTCTCCCAGGAAGGGGTAAGAAAAGATCTGCCCCCCAACAGGTTCCTTAAGTCCATCCACCACGAGAGGGACCTCCTGACCAGAGGGGAGAGCACACAGACCCTGTCCAGGGATGCTGGATCCTTGTCCCACACTGACAATAGGTGAAGTTGCAGGGGCCTCAAGTGGAACTGAGAATAAGGGACCGCCTCGAAGCATGCCACCATCAAGCCCACCAGCTGCATCCCCTGCCTGATGGAGGGATGTCCTCAAGATAGCAGGAACTGAGCCTGTGCAATCAAACTGTCCACCTTCTGTTGAGGAAGGAAAATCCTTGCCTGAACTGTATCCAGATTCATTCCTAGGAATGGAGTTGCCAAGGAAGGGGACAGTGAGGACTTGGGGTGGTTGATCACCCATCCAAATGACTCCAGAGTGGACACCACCAGCTGAGTATCCAATTCTGCCTGATGTAGAGATTGGGAAGTGATGAGAATGTCGTCCAGATAGGGAAGCACGCGGACGCCCTGATACCTGAGCAGAGACATCACGCCAGCCAGCACCTTGGTGAACACCCTGGGAGCTGAAGTGAGGCCAAAGGGCAACGCTACAAACTGGTAGTGTTGATCCATCAGAGCGAACCTGAGGAACCTTTGATGACCTGGAAATACAGGAATATGAAGGTAAGCATCTTTGATGTCCACAGAAGTCATGAAGTCCCCTTGGCGCAGGGAACTGATGGCAGAGCACAGAGTTTCCATGCGAAAGCGCCTGCCCCTGACAAATTTGTTGAGGATCTTTAAGTCCAGGATGGGCCTGACTGAACCATCTTTTTTGGGTACTGTGAATAGGTTGGAATAGAAGCCCTTGCCTTTTTCTCTTAAGGGAACCTTGCAGATGACCCCCAGCTCCAGGAGGCCTTGCGCTGCTTGCACTAGCTCCTGAGCTGACACAGCTGACACATCCTGAGGAACCCGGGATCTGATGAATCTTGGGGGGGGGGGGGGGGGGCAGGCAGCAAACTATCTTGTAGCCGGAGGACACTACCTCCTGAATCCACCGGTCTGAGACATGAAGCCTCCAGACGTGAGCAAAGTGCTGCAGCCATCCCCCCACCCGGATGGGTGAGGGCGCCCCATCATGCCTGAGGGGGCTTGGGGGAGGATCTTGCTTTGGGACCCCAGGAGGAGCCAGGACGTCCACGTCCTCTGCTCCTACCCCAGAAATCTCCCCGGTCCCCAGTAAAGGAAACCCCCCTCCCCTGTCTAGAACCACGGTAAGGGGAGGAGAAGTAACCCTGACCCCGAAAGGGCCGAGATTGCCGCCTGCGCTGGGGTAACCTGCCTCCCTTAGCAAAAAGGTCTAGGCGGTCCCCAAACAGGCGTAGTCCTTTGAAGGGAAAACCAGTGAGGGCCTTCTTGGCAGCATTGTCAGCAGCCCACTGGCGCAGCCAAACCGAGCAGCGTATAGCCACCACAAGGGCAGATGTCCTGGCACACATTCTGATGGTGTCATCCAAGGCAGAGAGGACAAAATTTACAAAAACATCACAAATGGAGAGTGCATTGAACATCTCACAAGGCAAATCATCAGGGGCACTATCAAGTATATTTCTGATAAGGGTTCTAGTGGCCACAGTGGTAATGGCAGAGGCAAAGACCGGTTGCAGCGCCGTCCCCGCACATGCAAAGGCATGGGATGCCAGCTGGTCAATGCGCCGGTCCTCAGCATCCCGCAGGGTAGTAGAGTCAGGAGAATGCATGACAGAGGTGTTAGATAGCCCTAGGACCGGGGCATCCACCTCGGGAGGGGATGACCAACACTTTACCACATCAGCAGGAAAGGGATACTTCCTATTCCAACTTTTAGGTACCCCGGGAAGTTTACTGGGGCGCTCCCATTCTTTGAGCACAAGGTTATGGAAAGCCTCCCCTCTTTGCCTGGGAGCCGCAACAGGGGGAGAGATGGACAGGACCTCAAAAATCTGGGTCAGCAATCTGTCAGTGTCATCCGGGGCCCAGGGGTCAGAGCCAGAATCATCATGACCCCTTGGCCTTTCATCAGATGAGCCTGAGTCAGAGAAAAGCTCCCCTTCATCCGACGGGGTATAGCCACAAAGATTCCAAAACTCCTCAGTTTCCGTAGAGAAAAGGGTGACATTAGGCGTTAAGTGCCGCTTTTTTGCAGGGGCCTTATGCGCCAAGGTATTAGCAATCAACTTCTCAACAGTAGCCAGTCTAGAAGACACATCAGGCTGAGAATTCCCACTTGTATGCAACTCAGTAGGAGTGAGATTTAAGCTGGGGGGGTAGGTGAAGTGAAACGAGGTGCAGGCCCAGCCACTGGAAGGCCCGATTGCAGTGCAAGCACCCGCTCAGCACAGGGTACACAGACCCGCGCCTTGTCAGCGTCAGCATGAGGCTGCCCACACGCTACACACAGCCGGGCTTGTCCCGAAGGGACCCCGGTCACATTATCCTGAGATGCCTCCATATGGTGATTATAGCGGCACTATAGGCCGATAGGGATTAACGCTATACAGCAACCCTGGATGCCCCAATAACCCGCTAGGGAAGTGGGAGTATTACACAAGGCCTAACAAGTTATGAACTAATAGAGGGCCAGGAGAAGCCAATGGATTCGCCCTGCCTGAAAGACATAATAGAAGGAGGCCGTAAGCACAATGTTATAAAAGGTAGATAATAAAGCCGCCAGCGAGGGCACTTACGGACCGCGGTAGGTAGGGGACCGTCGCGCATAAGAGCAGATCAAAGATGGCGTCGGTATACCACGAGGGGCAGGCCGGTATAGCAATGACGTGGGGCGCACCATAGACGGGCCCCGCCCCCTCCCCAAAGAGCGCAAAGCCAGCAAGTTACAAGCAGCCGATGACGGCACACCACGCGGTAACGCCGCCGCCAAGCGCGGAACATACTGACAGAAAAGGCGCGCAATTTTAAATACAGTAAAAGGAAGGCAAGCCAGCGTGGCGGCTGACACAAGGCAGTAATGAATAAAGTATAAGGTTAAAACACATAATGCATAGCATACACACCTACAGACACCCCCCTTTTCCCACGAAGGCTACAAGGAGAATGAGGGAGGACAGCGGCCACTTAAATTGGGCACAATGATAGACAGGGGCAAGGGGCAATACGGCGGGAGGGGCATCCCATAGAGGCTCACCATATGCCTATACCGCCTACCCTTTAGTGGGGGATTGCGGTGGAGCAGCGCTCCTAAGCACCTAACAGCGGTGCTGCCTACCATCACCCGACCAGCGCAGCCAAGGCTGGGAGGCAATTACTGATGGAACGGGTAGGAATAGTCCTACAGGGCCGCAGGCTAATAGCCCCGCTCACCTGCGAGTAAAGAGAGCCATTTTTCGTCCTTAGCAGTCCAGACTGCAGAGAATATCTGGGGATTTGTGGGAGGTCCCTGGGTATTTGAGGGGCCGGAAGGAGCCTATTTTCGATGTCTCTGCAGTCCAGCGCCATCTGGCGGAGTAATACCCGATAGTATTATTTGTGGAGCAGGACGTACTGTATACTAAAAATATATTGGCACAATTTTGCCATTTTCACCTAGGGTTGTACGTTTGTTGCCAGGGAGTCTGAAATTAACTCTTTAACTGCCAACCTACCTAGAGATGTCATTGCCAGGCTATTTTCAAGCATGTTGCACTATATATGTTTAACTGATTTTTGCAGCCATTCCCAGGAAAATTATAATGTTTTTTTCAGCAGAGTTGGGGCTTTAATGAAATGTCTTGTTTTTGCTTTCTGAATATTTTTGGGTGAAATATGTGGAAAAAAGAAAACATTATATTCTTTATATTTAGTCGTTTTATTCAAATAAATAATGCAAGTTTTTCCAGAAAACCAATTTGCTTGCAAAAGCCCCATTCCTTCTTATTACAACTGCACCACATATAGTGATAGATATCTGTTCCTGTCCCGAGACACTGAAAAATACCATTTTGTGAGTACTCACCTTTAAAATGGGTATTATGAGTGTGTCATACACCTCGCTTCCACCATTCATGACATCTGGATAGTCTCCAGTAGAGGGCGAACTTCTGCAGAGATGAATGCAAAAAAGAAGCTCCTCCCGGTCCATAAATACATGGGACCTCCCACTAATCCCCCATTTGTATGATAGCAGTAAGAGGACCAGGAAGAACCAATATAACAAAAATAAAAAAGGTTCACCATATAAAGGATCCGGAATACAATAAGGGTGGGGTGAAGCGGGGTGTATGACACACTCATAATACCCATTTTAAAGGTGAGTACTCACAAAATGGTATTATTCTAAGTGTGTCATACACCCGCTTCCACCATTCATGACATCTGGGACATCCAATAGCCGTGTCCGTCATGGGTGGGAACCGACAAAAAGACAGGAAAAAATGCACCAACTTAAACCACTGCAGCTTGCAGAACCTTGTGGCCAAAAACAGCATCCGCTGAGGCCCGCACATCAACCTTGTAAAACTTGGAAAAAGTATGAACGGAAGACCAAGTAGCAGCCTTACAAACTTGTTCAACAGAAGCCTGGTGCTGAAAAGCCCAGGACAGCACGAGTAGAATGCGCAGTGATCTTAAAAGGGGGAGTCCTCCCCTTAGCAGAATAGGCCCCAACAATGGCCCGACGAATCCATTTACTAATGGTAGACTTGGCGGGTGCCAAACCCTTTCTGGGCCCGCAAGGCACCACGAAAAAAGCGCCCATCGCCATTGCGGAAGGGAGAAGTAGCCACCGAATAGTACTTCACACAACAAACCACATGCAAAGAATGCAAAACCCTCTCCTTGTCATTGCTAGGTTTAGGACACAAGGAAGGGAGAACAACATTCTGATTGAGGTGAAAAGAAGAAACCACCTTTGGAAGAAAATCTGGTTTAAAACGGAAAACCACCTTGTCCTGGTGTCTCTCAAAGTAAGGCGCCTGAATAGACAAGGCCGCCAACTCCGAAACACGCCGTACAGAGGTAATGGCCACCAAAAAGGCAACCTTTTGAGTGAAAACAGAAAGAGCAATATCCTGAAGCGGCTCAAAAGGAGGCCCCTGGAGAGCCAAAAGAACCAGATTCAAATCCCAAACAGGAACCAGAGCCTTCCTAGGAGGCCGAACATGAATAACCCCCTGGAAAAAAGTCTTAACCAGAGGGTGCAAAGCAAAAGACCTTTGGAAGAAAACAGCCAGGGCAGAGACCTGCCCGTTCAAGGTACTAAGCTGGAACCCCAGATCCAGACCGTGTTGAAGAAACTCCAAAATCCTAGGGATAGAAAACATCCTACAAGGTAAGGCCCTAGCCTCACACCAGTCAATATAGGACCGCCAAGTCCTATAGTAAATACCAGAGGAAGACCTCTTCCTAGCTCTAATCAAAGTCTGAACGACAGCCTCAGACAAACCTTCCTCCTTCAGAATGAAGGTTTCAGCAGCCAAGCCGTCAAAGCCAGCGTTTTTGTAAATTGGGGTCAAGTAGTTGACCCTGAGATATCAGGTCTGGAACCAGGGGCAGCCTGTTCTGCTCTACCGCCAGTCTTACGACGTCGGCGTACCAAACCTGTCTTGGCCACATTGGGGCCACCAGAATTGCTGGCGCCCCTTCCAGAACCAGCTTGCGAACTACCTTGCCCAACATGGAGAAGGGGGGAAACAGATACAGGAACCCCAGATCCCTCCAGGCAAGAGACAAGGCATCCACCACCAGAGACAGAGGATCCTGAGATAGAGACACAAAGGATGGAAGCTTGTGATTGTGCCGTGAGGCAAAGAGATCCACCTCCGGAGTCCCCCACTTGTGACACAGGGACCGAAAAATCCCGAGATTGAGAGACCACTCCCCTCGGCGAGAGAAGCCCCTGCTCAGGGCATCCGCCTCCATGTTCTCCACTCCCGGAATGTAAACTGCCGAAATGCAAGGGACATTGCTCTCCGCCCAAGTCAAGATCAGAGAGACTTCCCTGAGGGCACTCCTGCTGCGAGTCCCTCCTTGGTGATTGATGTAGGCCACTGCCATTCGATTGTCTGATCGAACCTGAACCGGCAAGCCCTGTAAATTAGGTGTCAGCCTTGACAGAACAAGCCGGATGGCTCTGAGCTCTAGAACATTGATGGGGGTGTGAGCCTCCTGAGGACCCCACAACCCCCTGAACTGATGACTCTTCCAGAAACCTTCCCAGCCCGAAAGGCTGGCATCCGTGGTCACCGTTTCCCAACAAGGGGCCAGAAAAGACCTGCCCCTCAACAGATTGCTTGGCTCCAGCCACCACTGAAGTGACTGCCGAACCCTGGGAGACATCCGGAAGGACTGATCCAAGGACTGCGGACATCTGTCCCAATGCAACAACAGGTGAAGCTGGAGCGACCTCATGTGGAACTGGGCAAAGGGGACTGCCTCGAAGGAAGCCACCATCAAACTTACCAGTTTCATCCCCATCCCGATAGAGGGGCAACAAATGGCCAAAAGAAGGCAAATCAGATCCTGAACCCCCTGCACCTTGGGTCGAGGTAGAAACACTCTGGCCTGAGTGGTATCGAGATCCATGCCCAGGAATGAACTCTCCCTGGAAGGAGAAAGAGAGGATTTGGGGTGGTTGATCACCCATCCGAACCTCTCCAGAGTCGACACCACAGTCTTGGTGTCCAGTTCTGCCTGATGGAAAGAAGAAGCTGAAATCAGCAGGTCGTCAAGATACGGCACAATGCAAATGCCCGGTGCCCTGAACAGGGCCATTATGCCCGCCAGAACCTTGGTGAAAACCCTTGGTGCTGAGGTCAGCCCCGAATGGGAGGGCCACAAACTGAAAATGAAGATCCTCCACCGGAAACCTGAGAAATCTCTGGTGCACTGGGAAGATTGGAACATGCAGGTAAGCATCCTTGATGTCTATGGACGTCATAAAATCCCCTTGACGAAGGGAATGGATGGCAGAGCGCAGAGTCTCCATGCAAAAGGAGTTCTGATGAACCTGTTGAGAATTTTTAGATCCAGAATGGGTCTTATGGATCCATCCTTTTTGGGGACCGTGAAAAGATTGGAGTAGCAGCCCCTGCCTCTCTCCGAGGGAGGCACAGGACATATGACTCCCGAGACCTTAAGAATCTTGGAGGGGTCCAGTACTCGAACTCCAGTTTGTACCCGGACGAGACTACTTCCAGAATCCATCTGTCTGTGACCTCCTGGGCCCAGACCTGGAAGAAGAGCCGCAGCCGTCCCCCCACCCGTACGGGTGAGGGCACCCCCTCATTGCTGAGTTGGTTTGGCAGGGGGCTTAGGTTTGGAGCCTCAGGCAGATGCTGGACAGGCCCGTCCTCTGCCTCTGCCCCAGGAGGAACCTCTGACGCCTGAGTAGGCGAAACCTCTGATGGCTCTGGCACCTCGAAAGGAAGGGTTGAAGGAGCTCGCCCCCCGAAAGGAGCGACGCTGCTTCTTATGCTGGGGTAGCTTACCACCCTTAGCCACCGCATCCAACTTATCTCCAAACAGCCGCGTACCCAGGAAGGGAAGAGCGGTGAGCGATTTCTTGGCTGCAAAGTCCGCCGCCCACTGGCGAAGCCAGACCGATCGGCGCATGGCCACCAATAAGGCCGAAGTTCTACTACACATAACAATAGTGTCTTCCATAGCAGCCAAGACAAAATCCATAAACAATTCACATCTTTTAAGGGCAGCGAACTCAGCGCTGCCCGGATCAAAATGGGCACCATTTAAAAACTCCCTGACAAGGGATCTATTAGCCACAGCCGCTAGCGCATATGCACACACAGGCCGTAAGGCTGAACCCACACTGGCAAAGGCATGGCAAGCCAACTGATCAATGCGCTTATCCTCACCATCTTTGAGGGTAGTGGCATCAGGGGTGTGGACCACAGAGGTGTTGGACAACCCCAAAACAGGCGCGTCGACCTCGGGAGGGGAAGACCAGCGCTTTACCGCATCGACCGGGAAGGGATACTTCCTATCCCTTACCTGAGGAACGCCGGGAAGCCGACTCGGTTTCTCCTATTCCCTAAGGATCAATGCATCAAAATTACTTTGCGTAGGAAACTCCAAGCGGGGCTTAGAGGACCCGAAAAATTCCCCTTTTTTGAGAGGGGCCGCCTCCGGTGGGGCAATGTCCAAAACCTCCAGGAGATGGGCCAGAACTTTAGAAGTGTCAACGGCATCCCCCAGCGCCTGCCCAACACCATTATCACACAACTGCACATCGTCAGATTCTGATTCCTCAAACAACTCCCCCTCCTCTAACGGGGAATAATCTAACCACTCATCCTCATCAAAATCCAAAGCCGGCCATAACGGCGATAAATGTCTCTTCTTGGCATGGGCCTTTTTGCCCACTGCGCCAGAAAGAAATCTCTCAATGCTGGCCAGGCGAGCACAAACATCAGAGTGCGACTCCCCACTAGTGACGATGTCACTTGGGGTACGGATAAGACGGGGAGGGGTAGGCGATGAAGCGGGTGGTGCTGACCCAGAAGCCTGGGAAGCAGACGGCCGCGATATGGCCATTTGTGCACATGGAATACAAATTAGCACATTCTCCCCCATAAGGGATAACCCACAACCCACACACGGCCGGGATTGTCCCGAAGGAAGCCCAAGCCCAGTATCCCGCGGAGCCTTCATATGGTGATATTTTGGGGTAGTCACAATGACCCTAGGGAATTAAGCTGGTAAGCAACCCTGGGATGCCCCTTTAAAGTCCCAGTGGGAGGATTTGGAAAAGGTGTAATTTAAAGCTAGGGACCCTAGGACCGGGAGAACCCCCTAACATGCAAAACACAGAGAGTCCTCCTGAAAGACACAAATGAAATGGGACCCATCAGCCAACACTCATACATTACCTAATACTATAATATATATATCTATATAGATACATCTATATACACAATATGTACAATAAGGACAGCGCAGCCCCCTGCGGAGAGGGGTGCTGCCATAACAGGAAGAGAGGGGGCCCACAGGCCACTCACAAAACAGCGGAGTCCGCAGCAGCAACAGGAACAAGATGGCCACTGGAGCACAGCGCAGCCTTGCCTGGAGGGAGTGAAGAGAAGAAGAGACGCGGGTCAGCTCAGAAGGCGCGCTCGTTAGGTCATGCCCCCTCCCGCAAGTCCAGCACTGCAGATCCAGGCCGTGGGCTGAGCCTCAGCAAGGTGCCAAAACGAGGGGGAGGGGCCTGAGGGGGGCCTGGCCCCGCCCCCCAACACATAGCCTGAGGGGGAGAAGCTCCCTCTGCTAAATGCTGCACAGCATGGTGCAGACCCACAGCAAAGTGCACACACACACACACTGTAAGCACCCACACAATAAAGAAATGTGAGGGACAAGCCTGCCCCCCCCCAGCTGGAGGGTTAAGGAAGGGACCCGGAAGGTGGGGGATCTGGAACCAGAGTCTGGTGGACGGATACGGCAGAAGGGACAGGGCATCCCAATCCGGGGTCACCGACCCGGACACTGCCTACCCCTTGTAATGGGGTCTCACGGAGGAGCAATGCTCCTTAAACACCTACAAATGTGTTGCCTACCCTCACCAGGACCTACAGCCAAGGCTGAGAGGCTCATACGGGACAATGGAATAAGGTCCAGGCAGAAATAGGGGCAAGAATGGCTGTGCGTGAGCCCGGCTTACCTGCAAGGAATAGAAGCCTTCATCTTCTGACTTGCTCGTCGCTCTTGCAGAGAAGGAACTGGGGGATTAGTGGGAGGTCCCAGGTATTTATGGACCGGGAGGAGCTTCATTTTTGCATTCATCTCTGCAGAAGTTCGCCCCTACTGGAGACTACCCAGATGTCATGAATGGTGGAAGCGGGGTGTATGACACACTTAGAATACAGCACTTTAAGAGCTTTTCAAATTAAATACTACTATGCGCATGATCAAGGGTTAACCCCTTATAAATTAAAAAAAGTGGTGTGTCTGTCTTTCCAGCAAAACCAGCCTGGGCACAAACTATCTGGGCTGGCCTTGAAGGCTGAAGACCCCAGGCTGAGGATCGGAGGTTCTCCAAGGGATGAGAAGACCATCAGGCTGGGTAATGGATGGAGGGGAGTTTTTTGGGGAGGTCTCTAAACAAGCAGGCACAAGAAGTTTACATAGATGGCAGTTAGCGGAAAGACATACAGCCACAAACATTTCACAGGCTTGGTGGTTTAAAGGGTTAATGGATGTTTGTCATATCTTTAGCATCGTTCCATGAAAATACCATATGTAATCGCTCGATAAGACGCACTTTCCCCCCAAAGTGCGAATGTGCAGCCTGTGATCCCGGCATGAAGATGCAATGTAAGATTGTGATACGGCGGGAGTCTCCCATACCAGAAAGCTCTCTTTCTCGACCCCCCAGCATTCCCCAAAGAAAACACCCCAAGACTTACCCAAGCACAGGCAGCCAAGGGGTGGGAGAAGCAGCGGCTGCAGGAGACAGCAGCTATACAACGATGAAGCTGGAGGAGGTGCTGCAGTGGCCCCAGAGAGACTGAGGAAGAGGCAGCAGTGGGCCATTTGAAGTTACGCACCTACAGCGGCAGGTGGAGACCGGCCAGCAGATGGGCAAGACGACACATGTGGTGAACCAGAACACCCACGTAGAGACTGCCGGACTCTATAACGTGGAGGTCCGGGACACATATGCACTGCCTCCCTCAGAAGTTGGCCATACTGCCCATTATCAGGTAATTGGTGGGGGTGTGCAACACTACCGACTTCTGGGCTGAGGGGGGTGGGTTCTGCCATGCGACCTGTTATTAGGTACTGGAAGGGGAGGTTCAGCAAAGTGCCAAGTGTCAGCTTCCAAGTCACACTGCCTGCTATTGGGTCCTTGGAGGAGGGTATTTTATCATACCATATTTTTTTCCTCCTCTAAATTATAGGTGTGTCTTCTGTTGCGAACAATATAAAATGTAAGTGATGTACTCACATACTATATACAATACTGTATATGCAAGAAGTATGGCAGCCAGAATAGTAATGGACACTGAATAAAGCCATAGAATACACAAGTCTCTTTTATTAGCAAGTACAGAGTCAATTAGACTGACTAGGTCTTTATTAAACCAGAAAATCATTTATACCAGATTCTGGCCCAACTACAGGAAAATAGATATAATATAGGTTCTATAATAAGAAACATATTCAGAACAATCCCTTTAAGTCTGACAGGTTGAACATCGCTGCTGGCTAAAATAACCAATCGAGAACCACACAATTGCACAACAAAGTGAGCAGGGTCTCTATACAAACCAAGGAAAAAAAAGAGATACAAATATAAATATTAAACATAAATGTTCAGCTATATGTAAAGATAAACTTTTTCTATATTTCGTTCTAACAAGTCGCCATTTTATAGATAACACAAGAGCAACAACACTTGGTTAAATGCATGCATTGTAATTCACTGTTTGATACCCTGCTTATCCAGCACAGAGATGACGATCGACCTAAGCAGGACTCCGACCAGGTTTACTATATATTGGGTTGAGTTGGGGAAAGGGATATCAGTCAAGCTTCACCCGTCACGGGCCCAAGATGATTTTTCATCTAATTTTACGAGGAGCCAGCTATAGAAAAACAGGTGGGCTGTAGGCTTCTGTGTAATACTGTACCAGGTTTCTCCAAAAATAAGATGTACCCCAAAAATAAAGATAAGCAAGTTATTGGGCTGATTTAAATATAGGCCCTAGGCCAAAAATAAGCTCCAGTTACAGGGTCAAAGAAGGCAGTTGCCTGGGGCCCTCTTCACCATCAGAGCCATTTGTTGGCTCTATGCACCCTGCACTCTAGCGCCCCTCCATGCCGGTATGAAACATAAAAATGTATGAGGAAGGGACCACTAACATATATGAATCTAATTTATTTTCAATTCTCATAGTACATAGAAATATTACAATACACATACAATCATTCAAAAAGACTAAAAACTGATAAAACTACAGGGTATGAGCAGAATTATTTAATCGTATCCCAATTCATTAGTTTTATATTATTCCTGAGATGCTATATTTATAACCTACATTGACCTCGATTTACTAAGGGGTTTATTCATCAGTGCCTCATAGGGGCAGGCAGTGTCTGGTGAACGCCGGTCGCTGTACGCAATACCACATTTATGAAAGCTAATCTGGTGAGCGACTCTAACAGCACCATGTAGCGTCCGATTCATCATTACAGACGGCTCGGCGTATAGCGCCGGCGCTCTAGATTCCAGGGGCCAGGTATTACCTGCCGCTCTCCCATACATTTCAATAGAGGTTCCTTTTCTGTTTTATTTTTCTCTCAAATAATTGTGTCGCCTCTCCTGGCCTAGAAAAAGTCATTTTTGAAAACTTCTTGGATATGTTTTTTATGCAGAATTGTATTTATATCTCTGGCACTAAAGTGTTAATGTCATAGTGTTAAAACAATGTAATTCCATGTGTTTTCGCTTTGTTACTGGTGGATAGGTGTTAACACAGCGTCTGGCGCTGTATGCTATAGCTCCCCGCTTTAGAGTACCGACGCTGTGTGTGTCCCTTTTTTCATAAATATGGTGGATGTCACTGAGAGTTGGTCGCAATGAGCTAGCACTACCTCTCGCTCCCTGCAGAGCTGTACTGGTGTTAGAGCGCCCAACATACATCACATTCATCAATGCTCAAGGTTACTACAGTGACTGAGGCGCTCGGTTACAGCGCGCGATAGCCGATCACAGCGGTCACTCAAAGCGCCATTATACAGACGCTCATCTGCCGATACCTGCCGTTAGTAATTAATCAGCCTCCACGAGGGCTGGGCGGAATTATTTAATAGTATCCTAGTTCATTAGTATATTTCTTTATATTGTTCCTGAGATGCTATATGTATAACCTACATTGGCCTTGATTCACTAAGAGTTGAAAAAAAAATCTTCTGGTGGCAAAAAATTCAATTCATGAGGAAGAAAAGAATGAGAACGTCACCGTTAGTGAATCACCAGATAGAAAGACAATGAAAGTCAACGGCACTTTTTTACTCCTGAGAAAAGTATTGAGCTTTTTACTATGTAGTAAAAAGTGCCATTGACCTTCATTGTCTTCCTATCTAGTGATTCACTAACATTGTCTTCCTATCTGGTGATTCACTAACAATAACATTCTCAGGCCTTTTTTCCTCATGAATTGAATTTTTTTACCACCATAAGATTTTATTCAACTCTTAGAAAACTGAGGCCTATAATCTAAATTGCTTATAAAGGGTTAATATTACCACATCATTAATAAATAAAGTGCTAGTGCTGAACTCATACTACATGTGTAAAGTTAAAATTAAAGCGCTCATGCTGACAATAAAACACTTTCCTATGCCTTCACTTATTGTCGTCCATTATGGTCAGAAAAAAAATTGAAACACTCATGAAAAACTATTTAAAAAAACATGACCCAATAAGCGGTTTTTAAAAGGATACACCATAGTGTTCTACCATCCCTGAGGCAGTGGTTGGTTGGCACCACAGAACACGTGGGTTTACTACAGACGTGAGGGGGATACTGGGCCGGCTCCTCCGATCAGGTCATGTTTTTATATTGCTTTTTATCATGTCATAGATTGTGGTCAGAAGCAAAACTGAAAGTGGTTTATTGTTGTCAGCATGAGCAGTTTAGTTTTAAAGTGGACCAACATTCAAAAATGAATTAAGCCCAACTAAAACAAAAAAAAACAGTGCTCATATGCATCCCTTTCCAGGGCAATTTAGATCGCTGCACATAAAAAATAATTTACCCTTTTACGCCTGCTGGGGTAAATTTTAAAAACAAGATGGCCGCTCATGGGCTTGCAGGCAATCTGCAAACAAGAAGTCATGCTGAGCTTCCTGTCACTGTGCATTTCAGTTAATGTCAGTTGGCAGAGGAAGCTCCAAAATGGCCGCTACCTTTCTTTTCCAACTGCGTAGACTGATGGTCCGGTTTAACTTCGCACATGTAGTATCATTTCAGGACTAGCACTTTATTTATGAAATGTGGTAATATTAACCCTTTATAAGCACTTTAGATTATAGTAGGTTATAAATATAGCTATATATATATATATATATATATATATATATATATATATACACACACCATATTTTTCACCCTATAAGATGCACATATTTTTTCCCACAAGCTGGGGGAAATGCCCATGCATCTTATAGGATGGAGGCAATGTGGCAGACCGCCATCCCAGACCACCGCTGGGCTAGTTAAAGAAAAAATCTATCGTGGATTGTGGGGGGGGTGGATTTAGAGGGTAATTCTGCCATGTGTCCTGTAAGGCTGTAAGGTAAGGTTCTGGGGGGGGAGGGGGGGGGGGGTTGGGCAATTTGAGCACCCCATTTGGTTCAGAATATTTTTTTTTCCTCTTCACAAATCTTCTCTTATGGCCAGGTGCGTGTTATAGGGTGAAAAATCATAATATATAAATATATATATATATATAATGAATTGGGATACTATTAAATAATACCGCCCCAGCCCGCATAACCAGGAGTTTTATGTTTTTAGGGGCCTTTTTAAATGATTGTATGTGTTTTGTAATATTTCTGTGTACTAGGAGAATTGAAAATAAATAAGATTCATACATCTTAATGGTTTGGTGCCATTCTCCATTTTGGGGAATAGTGTCCCTTCCTCATACATTTTTGTAGTTCTGGGTTTGTTACCAGGAATAAGGCACATCCCCATTATTATTATTATTGTGATTGAATCTAGTGATTAGTAGATTGGTTGTGAGGCTTTATAAATTTGCAATGCCATTATGAAACAGGCGTGGTGTGTAAAATTGTGGAGCTGCACAGATACCGGGGAGGCACATAAAGGAGCCAGGACCTGTAAGTATTCAGTGCACCTTACTCTGCAGCAACGTCTGACTGCCCAGAAGCCTGGGTGCAATAGGGACTCATAGCAAATATTTTTTTACTGCGTGGCACCCACCAGCAACATGAAAATACATCCCCGACAATAAGCCCTACGGCCTCCTTGAGAACAAAAATGAATGTTGAGGCCTGGTCTAATTTTTGGGGAAACATGGTAGTAGGACAGTAGTAGTAGTACTAGTACGTTCTCATTCATCCATTCAGTCCTTTCTACTGAAATAAGTCAAGAACTTACAGATTTACTAAGCGGTTTCGCAAATCTGACTGGCTTTCATAATACAATATGAATGGAAGAAGCCAGCTGGATGACTAGCAAAACATATATATAATAAAAAAGAAAAAAAATGTTCTATCTTGAAATTGGCTAATATTTAAAATCCATGTAAAATGCTACATTGTGAGAGTAGCAGTTACTAATTCACCCTGAAAAAAAATAAAAATCCTGCCTAGGTTACGGTTTCCTTCTACATTTTTGCAGTGCTTCTTGAGCCAGCCTATAAGAAGCAATACCTGTCCAAAGCTTTGAATGATGGGTAAAGGTAAAGAATCTGCAAAGGGCAGAAGAACTGCAGTCTCAATAATTGCTTATTGCAGCAAAGGCCTTGATTTGGGCAGTTCTTTCCTGTAAAAGCAGAATGGTGTGTTTAAAACTAGTCACCTTGGATTCTTCTTCCTTAAAGTGGACCAAAACCCACCGAGCTTGTGATTTACATTTGGCCAAAGCCCCTAGATGTAGTACAAGAAATTGAAATTTTCGCTCTTTGAATCACCCTAAAACGCTTATTTTTTGCTGTCCCTCTATGTAAGTTGGTGGGAAGTCAATCATTGCATAAATGTGGCATCACTGCCAGCAACAATAAATGGAGGAGGGGGAGCTTTATAGCTTAAACAAGGGCCATTATCAGGGATTAGAGTGAAGAAGGAGCAGTACAAAATTGGCAAATGGTGTTCCTCATGGGAGGATGCCAGTTAAAAATGTGGGTTTTAGTCCGCTTTAAAAGGAAAAGACGAAACAAATGTGACAGTATTTTTGGTGCTGGTTGTATAAGTAACCTCCTCCTCTTGCCATCTAGCATATTAATGCTGATTTTTCTATTATTGGGCCACATCTGCATAATAATGCTCCTTTAAAAAAAGGAAATACAGCAAATCCATTAAACATAACTATTACTACAAGTAAAGTAGAACAACCTGCAACAAGCAAGAGTTTATAAAAAAATCTAAAATTAAACTCATATGTTCTGGCTACATGCTCATTCCTGCAGTGCTCTTGGTGGCTGCCGCAGCAGAACTGCACATGCTCAGCATCACCACCATGCGCCCATCCACCGCCAGGCACACAGCAGGGATGCAAACTCTGCAGCAGGACAATGTCAGTTCATTATTTTGTTTTAGTGCCCAAGCAACTGAGCACCGGGGGGGGGGGGGGGGGGGGGCACAGTTTCTTTAACCCCTTCCACCTGAGGCATCCTCATTTGAGATTCATATATTGAATTAACCAAAGTGTTAATTTGTGTCTGCGTGCCATAGGATTTGTGAATGGATTATTAAACCCAACGCACTAGAGCCAATGTTTTGCCAAACATTTATAAATCACTTAAAGAAAGCCCCCCACATGACCAACCATGACCAATGGGGCCAAGCCAAGCTCAGTTGATCAAAACTATTCCTAAAGCTAGGGAATCTCAAATGATTTCACCACCAAGGAATTGGTTAAAGATTGTCCATTCCTCTACTCAACCCAACCAGAGGAAACCTGGTCTTGGAGAATATCCACACTCCATCCTTGAGCAATACCCAGCTGTAGAGATTACACTTGTGTCTTCTGGAGGGTGGGATTCACCGATTATAAAACTGAATGTAAAAAGGAAAACATGGTTTATAGCAACCAAAATGTACCCTCAATTCTACAAATAATGTAGAAAATAAAGCTCTAAAAAGGAGGTGTATCGCAAAATGGTGTAATATTAAAAATCCATATAAACACGTTGGCTAATGAGAGGAGGGGGTCACATACACCCAAAATGAATAAAACTTCCACTAAGCTTACGGTTTTCTTTTCCTGGTAGGAATAAAATCAAGGGGTGAAAGGATTGAGTATCAGGGGCAAAGAACCTGTCCCAAATTTCCTCTTCCTTTCATTAAATAAAAGAAGTTATTTCTTGATGTGGTGTGAATAAGTGACCCCCTCCTCCAGCCATCCAGCACATTTCTATAGATTTTTGGCATTGGGTTATTTCCGCACCTAGCTCTCCCACAACTCCTTAAATCAGACCAACAGCCTGGCACAGTTTGGAAAGGAAGGTATAAGCCATTTTGGAGCTTCCTCTCCCAGCATATTTTCTACTTTATTTGTAGAATTGCGGGTGCATCTCAGCCATGCTGCTGCATGGATTCAACTAACATAACTGACAATGCACAGTAAGAGGAAGCCCAGCAGCACTTCATGTTTGCAGGTAGCCTGCAAATTAATGAGCCGCCATTTCGTTTGTAAAATTTACTACAGCAGGAGTTAGAAAAGGGTAAATGAATTTTTATGTGCAGCATATGAGCAATGTTTGTTGTGTTGGTCTGGTTTAAGTCATTTTTGACTGTTGGTCTGATTTAAAGATGGAATAAAGGTGCCATGCTATTTCAAGCCTAATGGCAGGTTAGGGCTGGTTTACTTCTCCCCCTTGAGGAACTCCACAACTTATATGGAGTGGTGGATGCCAAGGTGCATGGTTCTGGTCATCTGGGGCTAAACATGCATGCCTCCAATCTAGTTGTGGATATGGTTTGATGCCCACTCTTGAGGTTTTGG
This sequence comes from Gastrophryne carolinensis, assembly GCA_027917425.1. NCBI lineage: Eukaryota > Metazoa > Chordata > Amphibia > Anura > Microhylidae > Gastrophryne > Gastrophryne carolinensis. The sequence continues at coordinate 70,791,079 of CM051243.1, read as the reverse complement.
GATGTAGGACAAATAGGCTGGAACGCTGTACAGACTTTTCCCCTCCATTCTCATGGAACTGTGGGATAGGTGAGGATGACTGATGTTTGACACCGCTAAATCAAAATTCAAGTTTTAAGCAGGAAGCGCTAGAGTTGCCTTGTCTTGTCTTGCACTTTTGGATTACTGAGGTGACAGTTTTTACCCACTTAGCTATGTGCACCACGACTTTTTGGGATGTGGGTGGGCCATTTTGTTTTTTTGGATTTTTACTACAGGCCCCACTGTAGCACACATGGAATGTCCAAACTGCCAACACAGAGCAAAAAGGGCACTGGGAGCATACGCTCATCCCTCCAAACCCAATAGGTTAGAGTCTACAGCTGTCATGGCCTCAACCTCAGATCTCTAGCTGAAGGCAGGCTGCATATGACCAGTTTCCATGAAACTATATGGAAACAAGTTTGGAGAAGTACCAATGTTTGAAGTGAAAGAGTACTACAGGGAGCACACAAAGTGCAATGCAGGGTAAAGAATAGTATGTCCTAAAAGATGGAAAATCAATAATTGGGATAAAGGATAGTGTGGTCATCCATCCAAGGTAGGTCAAAGCTGACCTGGCAGGAGTACAAAGCATTCTGCATAGCGACCAAATATAAAGCCAGGGAGCAAACAGGAATGAATTAACCTATTTTGTTCCAGTTTTGCTTCCATATGAAATACACTGGCTAATAATTGGTGACTAAAACACTTTTGTGCAAGGGCAGGAATTACAAAGACACGAGACCTCAGTCGCTGGCAATGCTCATTCCAGAGAAAATGGATAGCCCGTTTAAATTTATTTCATATCATTTTTCCTGTGACATCAATGCAGCTTCCTTGTAACCATCTATTGCTTTCTCAAATACATAAGTAAACACTGTAGTGAACAATATAGATTATAGATTTAAACAATTAAAGACAACATGAATAAAATATTTAGTTAGTATTAGTTACTCCCTTATGTAGAATAAAAAGACATCTATAAATTATTTAAACACAGAAAGATAAGGAGTGTCTAATGTACAAAATTATGACAAGGGGAAGCTAAAAGGACCAAAAATATCTTTTTAAGGTTTGAAGGTAATAGATACAGCTGCCTCCATTCATTTACTGGCTGTGTAGGTAAAGCAACTACAGACAAACACTTTTCACCCTTATTTAACTGGGCTTTGTAAGAATTCTTGAACACAATGAAAAACCTGAACTGCTTGGCCACAGTGGCATTTGACTACTTCAACCCAATGGTTTTGAGGCAGAGCCTGTAGCTGGTTTGGACATGGAGCCAATGTAGAGGATAGACTGCATAAAAACTTATAGGAGTTGAAAACTTTCTAGTGGTCGGATTCTAGAAGCCCCCAAAAGGATGAGGATATATATGAAAGCAGCTTCTATATGCCTTACTAGAAGACAGACTAATGAGCAGATGCAATTCTTTTAAATGTATGTGCTCCAAGAGGTGACTGCACACACAGCTTATCTATTTCTGGACTCCCTGTACTCTGTATCCCCCATTAGAGGTTAAAACCATACTTGCCCTTTCTTATTTACCCCACCCTGAAAATTCCCTTACTGGTCATTATCCCCTTCAGCAGTCAGTGAACTCCATCGCATGACCCATCAACATGAATCATCTGGGTAGGTAGCAGGACATTTACTATTTTAGCCAAGTCCTCTTTCAAAAGCAATTACCATGCTTTTGAAACTCCCTCACGCCACCACCCCAAAAGAGGTAATGCATCCAGGCTGGCAAGATACACGATCCTCTCACCATTGTAGAATTAGAGAGAACTCAACTGCAGACACGTAACCTTCTAATCCAGTGTAGGGTTAGAGGTAAAAGAAATTAAGTATATGGTAAATCCAAAGCATACAAAGTCTAGGCAGCCAAATGCATAAGCCAATAATAGATACGATTGCCTCAGGACTGGGTGAGGTGTCTGGGGTAAAAACAAACCAAAATTCTATTGGTCAAAGCTTGAGGTGGCTGCCCACCAAAGAAAATCCTGTACATCTGTGCTACCCGGGTGTCCCAAATCAGGTAGCCATCAAAAATGTTCCCTTTTAACCCTGTATGAAAGCATCCCAAATTTTGTGATACATAATAATTGGATGACGTTAATGAGAGCCAGACCCACAATGGCAGGCATTCTAAATCTAAAACAAAAAAATAAGAAAGTTAAAGATTTACTTCAACACTTCGGACTACAGCATCAAACCAGTGCTGCCAGATATGGATCATTAAGCCTAACATATACAAGTGCTCACTAAGAAACAATATATCAAAATGGATTAACAGCCGGCAGCAAGTAGGATGGGTAAAACATATATATATATATTTACTAAATACAATAATCAAAAGGTGGATTCCAAATTCAAAAGGAAATCCTCAAAAATGTTTTGAGAATAATTCATGCTATTTGTTATATTAATAAGGTCCCTTTGCGAAGGCTCAGAGAAGCTTAACAGTGCAGTGCTGGCAGTGTATCTACTATGTCAAAACACAGCAATGAACAAGGTAAGTGCATTCATCCTATCACGACATCACACCTGGATAACCGCTCCAATTGGTACCACACCAGCAAGGCTTTTGTTGCAGCGTTACAAAAAAAAAAAAAAAAAAAAACACTAGGAAAGCAGAATGAAGGCTGAAAACGTGTAACACAATGGCGAAACCAACGCTGTAGTTGCTATAGCAGGTCTTTTCAAAGTTTTCCCCTTTTTGAAAAGGACACCCCAAATTTGGTCACGTGGCAGCCCAGTCTCTAAGTGCTGACAACATGAACAAGCCAGACAAGTGTGAACACCATGGCTTGCTCAGCCTGGGACAGAGGTGACTGTGCAACCAAATTTGGTGGTCACAGAGGTGGCCAAGGGGGACGAGGGTGGAAAGAACAGGCAAAATTTAGAGACCTACTAAAGCATCTAAAGTGTGCTGCAAAAAAAAAAAAAAGGGAACCTGGGACAGGCTTTAGCAGAGCTCATTGCTGCCTTATTATTGCCAATGCCTTGACTGTCCCTTTATTCCTGAAAAACAGGGCAGACTTTGCAAAATGACTCCCTTATCGGATTCTAGAGCTAAGGATAAAGAGGTCCAGGTAAAGGTGCGTTTGGACATCATGACCAAGAGGAGAACACAATCAGGAACTCCGCTTCTTTCATAGGGTAGCTTACCTCGAAGTACTATTGTCTATATCAATCCTATTCTTGCATTGCTGACCGCATGCCTGTTTAAACGTTCAACACTCATGTCACTTGGTGTTACCCCCAACTGCCAATCAACAAGGGTACTTAGGTTGTGATTGGAATCAGATGTGAGCAGAGAGCACGCCATCTGCACCGGAGCAAAAAGCATGGACATAAAAGCCGTTTAGCCCACAGGGCACAGCAGGTGGCCAGGTAGGTGTTTTTTTTTTTTCTTTGGCTTTAGAAAGCCTTGAAACACTCTTTACATCCATATAGTCCCTCATCTCAAATTTAAAGGGTGATCTATATTGGTGTACAATTCACACCAAGTACATCGACACAGACCAATGTCATCTTCGCGGCTTCATTTCCAAACCATTTTTCCACCAGGTGGGCCTGCAAGTAGAGTATAAATCTGCAGCTCTCAATCCCAGGAAACACCTGAAGCTGCAGAAGAGCCCTCATGTTACAAAGCAGGCACGTGATCCAGTTTAACACAGGAAAGGAGACACACACACAAAAAAAAACTTTTAGTAATACAGACTTATTGGTTAAGTACTCAGAAAGTTCGTGCACAATAGTGACCAAGGAGTGGAAAGAAAAAAAAAGAAAAAAAAAATATATATAATCGGCTTTCATAGCTGCTGGTCCAGATGTGTCCACTGATCAGCTGATAAAAGGAAAGGAATGCTTTTAACAAGACAATTCCACCGTTTGAGATCCATGGTGCTCATTTGTCATTGCTGTGCCAGGCGTGGTCTCGAGCTGAGCATTGCTGGTTTGAGATCGGCTGCGAGGGACTTCTGTGGAGCCGCTGCTGGAGGCAGAGTGTGTGCGGGAGCGGACGAGTCTGGTCATACTTGCAGATGGCACTGAAGGAAGAGGAAAAAAACAACATGGTGGTTAAACAACATGAAGATGTAGAATTTTTGGACTGAGTTACAGATTTATCTTGCTTCTTGAAGAAAGCATTTGGGGAAAAAAGTGGGTAAAGCCTAATGTAACTGCTCTGATTATTTTTGCTTCAAAAGTTTCTAGGGTTTACCAGGACAACTAATGATGAGCCATAACTGGGGTCTATCCAGCTCAGAATCCCTCAGATCAGCTTGTCACCAGTATCTCTGGCTCCCACTGCTGCCTCAGTTATGTCCATAGAGGCAAACATCAAAATAATATCAAGATGGTATTTAGTACCGGAGCGAATGGGGCATTTCGCTGGGAGTGATCAGAAGTTTTGCTTCAGGGGCTGCGGTGCAATTGGGGCAGTCCCACCAAGTATGGCGGTAAGAACCGTGGTGAAAAACTTCTGGAACAGGGTATTTGATGCTATGAGCTCAGTAATGTATAGGGCACTGGAACCCGATCCCTGGGTAGCACTTCTCATTAGCCAGGTTAGCCAATGCACAACCGCCCAAAAGAATCTTATGTACCACATATTGTCGGGGGCCAAATTAGTAATAGCTAAAGCCTGGAGGACTCCTGATTTGAGTTTCTCCGCGTGTCACAACAAGATTAACTCCATAATGGCAATGGAAAAATATCTGCCCTCCATGGAGGGAACCTGGAGGATTTTCGAAAAGTGTGGTCTCCTTGGGTCCAGAAATTCCTGCCGCCAGGCTTTGATACTACCCTTCTGGTTATCTAGGTATACAAGTCAGAGAATAGTGCCTAATCTTGGTGAGTTGCTTGTTGTAATCCTTTGGGATATTTTTTTTCCACTTGTATGTTCTTCCAAACACACCCCACTACATTAAATGTGTAACAATCCACACATGCTAGAATTACATATGCTGATTGGATCACCTGTCTGAATATATGGGTGCCTTATTTACAGCCTTCCCCCATCAGTCCCACATCTTAACAATGTTCCTAATACTCACCCAATGCTATCCTATATCCCTCTCCGTGCAATCATCCAACCTTACTGTAACCCTATTTAACTATGTTTACAAGCCAGTTCTAATTACCCCTCCCACTTTCCCCACATCAGGCCAGGGGCCACATCAGATGGCTATGAGGGCCACGGGTCCGCAGGTTGAGCACATGTGCATTATATTTGCATACAGGGAAAGTTGCCATTTTCTGGACTGTCCATTTTAAATGGCAAAAATATAGCAGCAAGAAGCTCACCTGAATTCTGTCCCATCCACTTCCTGCAGTGCCCTGTACATGCTGTAGCAGGTCTCCAAAGTTGCCCCTCCTTCACCTCAATGTGGCCACACAGTGACCCCGGTCACCCAGCGCTCCTAACATAAGCAAGCCCAAATAAACTACATTGGTCACACTTACCAGCCTTGCTCACCTTGAAGAGGTAAGGAGACTGGTGTGACCACATTTTGAGTATGGTCATGGAGCAATGTAATTGCAAGGATGGAATTTTGAGAGGCACATGAGACAGGATACAGGTCAGCTCCCTGCTAAGTCACTTGCAGTAGTAGTCCCTTTTTTCTATCCTTTTATGGAGGTGAAAGCATATCAAAGCTTTTCTTGCTATTCTATCTTTAGGAAAGACAGGCTCATATCAGCATGGCTACCTCAGCTTAAAGAGGAATAACATCCAACTTTGACTTTGTGGGATGTTGTTCCTCTATGCGGCGGCATACCAAACTGGGATGCCTCGGTGTGTTTATTGCCCCCAGGTCGCCCCATAAACTCACCTTACTGACGCTCCCACGGGGCAGACTCGAGTGAGTGCAATCGCGCTGGTGCTCAGCCAATCTGAAATGGCTTTCAAGTCATCTCCGCTGATGCCTAAGTCGTCTGGACAGGTAAACAGCTGGGCAGGGAGGAATGGAACCAAGTGTGCCGTCAGCTGCGTCCCCCAATCACTGTATAGGCATGGTGTGCCCTGCCCTGGAACCATTTGCATAGCCTGTCACTTTCTTAAGAAGCAAGTTTTAATCTCATGGCACAAATGAGGTTTTACAGCTACCATGCAAATACATGCATAAATGACCATTAAAAAAAAAAAAAAAAAAAAACACCACATGCCAAGCTACCATCAAATGCAAGATGATGCAAACCAAGCAAGAAAAGAGAACCACTCCAAGACACTTCACCAGCAAAGCACGGCTCTACTCTGACCAGTCCATGATGTGTTGCGCAAGTTCTGCTCTATAGGTACCTGATTCACTGCTCAGATGACTGAGCTGAACATATGGAACTGTGGGAACATTTAACAGGAGGAAAAGGACAGACACAGAACAAGTTAGTGTGAGAGATAACATACAGTACAGTGTGTTTTCTTAAACATTAAGGAACTATTCATTAGAAGAAGATGGAAATTAGATGTACAGTAGCTGATTAAACCACAATAGGGCCACAGTGCCCCACAAAAGAGATAATAGGCAGATTTTGAGGTCCCTCCAGTGCTGGGCCTGCACAGATATTAAGGTCTGTTAGAAGGTTATAGGGATTTTTCAGGTAAGCAAAACAGCATCTTACCTTGACAAGTGTTCCTCTAATGTGGTGCCTCATCTCAGCTTGGCACCCTGAATGAGGAAATATACTTCCTTATCTGCCCCTCCAGCACCACCCTGCTGTGGGCCACCAATACTAACTTCAGGAGCTAGTCCAGACCACACCATATTGATGGCTTAAGTGGCACTCGGAGCTGCCATTCAAGCCCTGCGAACCCCTCCCTCCTCCTAGCAAGCGCTCTTGCTCCCAGCACAGCCCCACCCATTATGCCGATTATTATGCAGCATTACAACTCCAAGGGCCATGCCCACATGCATCGGAAGAGAAATCATAAGGTCAAACTGTAAATCTTGGTCTCAGTCATTTCTTCTTAAATTAAAAAAAAAACAAAAAAAAAAAAAAACGGAAAACCGTTTAGAACAGTGCCAAATGTATCCTGACACAATGGTTTAACCGCCTGAAATATCACTTTAAAGCGGAACAAATCCCAAAATCGTTTTTTTCATTTTGCTTTATATCTGAAACCAGACTGGGGTCCTGAAGGCACAGCTCTGTCTGGGACCGGACAATTCTGTGAAATACTCACCTGTAGAATTGATATTATTTGTATACAGTACATCCTGCTCCAGATATAGTACTTACATTTGGGTTATCCTCCGCCAGATGGCGTTGCACTGCAGAGACATGCAAAAACAGGCTCCTCCCGGCCCCTCAAATACCCGGGGACCTCCCACAAATCCCCAGCATTGAAAAGCAGTGAACGAGAAGCCGGGAGAATTTCACCACCCAAAACAACTGGTAATGAAAGAAAAAATCACCATACAGGGGATCCAGAATAATGCAACAGGGTGGGGTGGAGCAGGACGTACTATATACAAATAATATCAATTCTACAGGTGAGTATTTCACAGAATTGTATTATTCTTAATATACAGTACGTCCTGCTCCAGATATAGTACTTACACTTGGGACATCCAATAGCAGTGTCCATTTGCCCAACAAAAGGTGACAGCAGACAGTTTAAACCACTGCCGCCTGCAACACCTTGTGGCCAAAAACAGCATCAGCTGAGGCCCTAACGTCAACCTTGTAAAACTTAGAAAAGGTATGAACAGAAAAGGTATGAACAGAAGACCAAGTAGCGGCCTTGCAAACTTGTTCAACAGAAGCCTGGTGCTGGAAGGCCCAAGAGGCACCAATAGCACGCGTAGAATGAGCAGTAAGGCGGAAGGGAAGACTCTTTCCCCCTAGCAGAATAGGCCTGAATCACAGCCTGACGAATCCATTTGCTAATAGTAGACTTGGCAGGAGCCAAACCCTTCCTAGGACCAGAAGGAACCACAAAAAGAGCATCAGTCTTCCTGAAAGCCGCAGTAACTACCAGGTAATACTTCTGACACCTGACCACATCCAAGAAATGCAGAACCCTTTCCTTAGCGTTGCTAGGATTAGGACACAAGGAAGGAAGAACAATATCTTGATTCAAATGAAAAGCAGACACCACCTTAGGCAGAAAGTCAGGCTTAAAGCGGAACATCACCTTGTCCTGGTGTCTCTCATAGTATGGGGGCTGGATAGACAGAGCCGCCAGCTCAGACACACGCCTGACCGAAGTAATAGCCACCAGAAAGGCAACCTTGAGGGAAAGTACAGCCAGAGCAGCATCCTGAATAGGCTCAAAGGGAGCACCCTGCAAGGCAGACAGAACCAAGTTCAAATCTCAAACAGGGACCATAGGCTTACGTGGGGGACGCACATGAGTGACCCTCTGAAAGAAGGTCTTAACCAAGGGATGATGAGCAAAAGACTTCTGAAAGAAGACAGACAGGGCAGAAACCTGACCCTTCAGAGTACTGAGTTTTAGACCCGACTCCAGTCCATGCTGTAAAAACTCCAGAACCCTAGGGACTAAGAACTCCCTACAGGGAAGAGACCTTGACTCACACCAATAAATGTAGGCATGCCATACCCTATAATAGATAGCAGAAGAAGTTTTCTTCCTAGCCTGCACCATGGTATCCACCACCGAGGCAGACAAGCCTTTCTCCATCAAGATGATGGAGGTTTCAGCAGCCAGGCCGTCAAAGCCAGAGTTTGTAAATTGGGATGGCGTAAGGAGCCCTGAGTGAGCAGATCTGGGGCCTCTGGCAGGACGTACTGGTCTACTGCCATTTGTACCACATCTGCAAACCACACTCTTCTTGGCCACCAGAATCAGTGGCACCCTTTCCAGAGCAATCTTGCGCAGAACCCTGCCCAGCAGGGGAAACGGAGGAAAGACATACAGGAGCCGAAATTCCTTCCATGACATTGACAGAGCATCCGTGGCCAAGGCCAGAGGATCCTGAGACAGGGAGACAAAGACCGGGAGCTTGTGATTGTGACGGGATGCGAACAGATCCACATCCGGTAGACCCCAACGGTGACACAGGCATTGGAATACCCTGTTGCAGAGGGACCACTCCCCCTGACGGGGAGTCCCCCTGCTCAGAGAGTCTGCCAGCAGATTCTCTACCCCCGGGATATACACAGCCGAAATACATTGAACATCGGCCTCCGCCCATGTCATAATCCTGCTCCGGGTCCCTCCCTGATGGTTGATGTAGGCAACCGCCGTCCTGTTGTCTGAGCGCACCTGCACAGCCAGACCCATCAGGTGATTGGTCAACTGCTCCAGTACCAACCTGATCGCCCTTAGTTCCAGAATGTTGATGGGCAGGTGGGCCTCCTGAGGGCCCCACCTCCCCTGGAACCGCAGGGACTTCCAGAATCCCCCCCAACCTGACAGACTGGCATCCGTGGTGACCGTCTCCCAGGAGGGGGCCAGGAAGGACCTGCCCCCGAGAGGGACTCTCGGACCAATGGGGGAAGCACACGAACCCCGTCCAAAGACGTGGGGTCCTTGTCCCAAACTGACAGAAGGTGACGTTGCAGAGGCCTCAAATGGAACTGAGCAAAGGGCACTGCCTCGAAGCTCGCCACCATCAGGCCCACCAGCTGCATTCCCTGCCTGAGAGAGGGCTGGGGGCACAAGAGCAGGAACCTCACCTGCACAGTCAGAGCTTCCACCTTCTGTTGAAGGAATATCCGTGATTGAACCGCATCCAGAATCATCCCCAGGAATGGGGTCACCGGCGAAGGGGACAGAGAGGACTTGGGATGATTGATCACCCAGAGGAAGGACTCCAAGGTGGACACCACCAGCTGAGTGTCCAGTTCCGCCTGCTGTAGGGACCGTGAGAGAATGTCGTCCAGGTAGGGCAGCACGCGTATGCCCCCTGACCTTATCAGACACATCACCCCCGCCAGCACCTTGGTGAACTCTCTGGGAGCTGAAGTGAGGCCAAATGGTAGGGCCACAAACTGGTAATGTTGATCTTTCAACGCGAATCTGAGAAACCTTTGATGTCCCAGGAACACAGGGATGTGAAGGTAAGCATCTTTGATGTCCACAGACGTCATAGAATCCCCCAGGCGCAGGGAGCCAATGGCCGAGCGCAGAGTTTCCATGCGAAAGCGTCTGTTCTTGACAAATCTGTTGAGGATCTTTAAATCCAGAATGGGCCTGACTGACCCACCTTTTTTGGGCACTGTGAAAAGGTTGGAATAGAACCCCTTGCTCAATTATCTTAAGGGGACCCTGCAAATGACCCCTAGATCCAGAAGACCTTGCACGGCCTGTAGCAAGACCTGAGCTGATACAGGGTCCTGGGGGATCCGGGACCTGATGAATCTTGTGGGGGGCCGCACAGCAAACTATCTTGTAACCAGAAGACACTACCTCCTGAATCCACCGGTCTGAGACTTGGCGCCTCCAGACGGGCGCGAAGTGCTGTAGCCGTCCCCCCACCCTGGCGGGCGAGGGCGCCCCATCAGGTCTGAGGGGTCTTGGGAGGGGCTTTGGATTTGGGCCCCCAGGAGGAGCCCGGACGTCGTCCTCTGCTCCTATGCCAGGAATCTGTGCGAGCCCCTGCGAAGGACACCCCCTTCCCCTGCTTAGGGCCCTGGCTCCGAGAGGGCTGAGGCTGCCGCCTGCGCTGGGGTAACTTCCCTCCCTTAGCAAAGAGGTCTAGGCGGTCCCCAAACAGGCGTAGCCCCTTAAATGGAAGTCCAGTAAGGGCTTTCTTAGCAGCATTGTCAGCAGCCCACTGGCGCAGCCATACCGCACGGCGTATAGCTACCGCCAAGGCGGAAGATCTGGCACACATCCTAATAGCATCATCCGATGCAGACAGGATAAAGTTAACAAACACCTCATAGGTAGCCAGGGCATTAATAGTATCAGGTGGCAAATCGTCTGGGCCGTCAAGTGCATTCCTGACCATGGCCCTGAGTGCCACCGCAGTAATAGCCAAAGCGCAAACCGGGCGCAGCGCCGCCCCCCCCCCCCCAAATGCAAAGGCATGGCATGCCAATTGGTCAATACGCCAGTCTTCAGAATCCCGCAACGTAGTAGTGTCAGGGGATTGCATAATGGATGTATTAGACAGCCCTAGAATAGGGGCATCGAGCTTGTGGGGCGATGACCAGCACTTGACCATGTCAGCAGGAAAAGGATACTTCCTGTCCAAACTCTTAGGAATCCCAGGAAGTCTACTGGGATGTTCCCACTCCTTAAGCACGAGGTTATTGAAATGGGTTTGCTCAGGAAATTCCAATCGAGCCTTAGCAGTATGGAATAGCTCACCCATTTGCCTGGGAGCCGCAACAGGGGGAGAGATGGACAAAACCTCAAATATCTGAACCAGCAATTTCTCAGTATCATCCGGGGTCCAGTAATCAGAGCCAGAATCATCATGACCCCTTGACTTCTCGTCAGATGACCCCGAGTCGGAGAAGAGCTCCCCTTCGTCCGAGGGGGCATGGCCATATAGGTGCAAGAACTTATCAGACTCCGTAGGGAAAAGAGCGGTATCAGGGGCTAAGTGCCGCTTTTTTGCGGTGGGTATTAGCAAGCAAATTTTCAACACTGGCCAGTCTAGTAGCCACATCAGGATGAGAATCCCCGATTGTATTGGGGGTTAGACTCAGGCTTGGGGGAGTAGGCGAGGTGAGGTGCAGGCCCAGCCACCGGAGGGGCGGGAAGTACCATTAGCGCCTGCTGTGCACAAGGGACGCAGACCCGTGCATTGTCACCGCTGATAGGCGAGACCCCACAAGCTACACACAGCCGGGCTTGTCCCGAAGGAACCCCGGTCACAATATCCTGGGATGCCTCCATATGGTGATTAATAGGCCCAATAGGCCAGTAGGGATTGATGCTGAAGCTACCCTGGATGCCCCAATGCCCCGTAAGGAAGTGGGAGTAATTATACTAGGACCGACTGGCAATTACGTTGGGCCGGGAGAAGCCACTGGATTCAACCGTCTGAAAGACATAAGGGGAATAAAGGGTGTCAGAACCATGCACAGTAAGCAAGGAGCACGAACAATCGCCCGTGAGGGCACTTACAGACCGCAGAAGGAGGGGGACCGAGACCACGCGCGTGCGACTACCATCAAAAAAGGCGTCAAGCGAACCTCGAAGGGCGGGCCAGAGCAGCCTGTGACGCGGAGCGTGCCAAGCCAGGTCCCCGCCCCCCCGAAGCTCTAAGCCAGTAGACAGGGTTGTCATGAGGAGCGAGGTGTATGACACTCAGAATGGATGATTTTTGCCAATGACGACGCTGTGGCGTCTGAGGCGACGACGACGCCCGGCGCAGCACAGCCAGATAATTTACCCATCCGTGCTATGAGTGTACCCATGACCAGTGAAACACCCTACAACACTTGTGTGTCAAGAGCACTTCAATCATGTCCCAGTTGGGAATCGATGAAGCAAAGAGGCGCGCGCGGCGGCAGATACACAAATAAGGCTGCGAATCAGCGCGTCTGACACCGAGTATACAAGTCAAATGACATTACTAAAGGCCACTAGCGTGTAATCCAATACACTGAGACCACCTACACACCCCCCCCCCCCTTTCTTTCCCCCCGGGCTACGGGGGGAACGAGGGAGGATGGCGACCCTTTGTACAGGGCCCACCACTACACGGGGCATGGGCAATAACGTGGGAGGGGCATCCCTTAGAGGCTCACCATCAGCCTAAACCGCCTACCCTTTGGTGGGGGACTGCGATGGAGCATGGCTCCATAAGCACGCACGGGGCTGCCTACCTTCACCCGACCAGCGCAGCCCAGGCTGGGAGGCACATCACAAGGAGGACGGGTGGGAATAGTCCAACAGGGCCACAGGCTTTAATAGCCCCGCACACCTGTGAGAGATACTTCATGTCTTCGCAGTCAGCACTGCAGAGAAATCTGGGGATTTGTGGGATGTCCCCGGGTATTTGAGGGGCCGGGAGGAGCCCGTTTTTGCATGTCTCTGCAGTGCAGCGCCATCTGCCGCAGGATAACCCAAGTGTAAGTACTATATCTGGAGCAGGACGTACTGTATACTAAGAATATCTAAATGCTGGTACATCCATATATTCACTGCGCCTGCAGAGCCATGTGAGCTGTTATTATAGTTTAAGACATATAAAACAGTAACCAAAATGCCGATTCATTCCATTTGCTATAGACAGGGGTAGGAAAATGCCAGATGTTTAAAATGGCTAGGATGAAAGGATGCTTTACAGGGAAGTTAATTGAGGTATCCTTTTACCTTTTATTTTTATCTACATATGCCAATAAGCTCCTCCTATTCAATAGATACACACACACTTTAAACTATCACAAGTACCATATTTTTCGTCCTATAAGATGCACTATTTTTTTTTCTCAAAAGTAGAAGTGAAAAAAGTATAATTCACAGTCCGCGCCGGAAGCCAGAGTGGGGACACAGCGCCTATGGGAATGGGAGGGGGGGAGGGAATGCCACATTGCCCATCGGGAATCGGGTGGGGGGGGAATGCCACATTGCCCATCGGGAATCGGGTGGGGGGGAATGCCACACTTCCTGTAGCACAACATTTAGTTTAGAATATTTCAGGTGCATCTTATGGGGGGGGGGGGGGGGGGGAATAATACCGTTTTGTGATTACTCACCTTTAAAATGGATATTATAAGTGTGACATACACTCCGCTTCAATAAGTCTTGACAGTCGGGTTATTCTCCAGTAGAGGGCGAACTTCTGCAGAGATGAATGCAAAAAAAGAAGCCCCTCCCGGACCATAACTACCTGGGACCTCCCACCAATTCCCCAGTGTAAGATAGCAGTAAAGGGACCAGGAAGAACCAAATATAACAATATTAACAAAAAACCAATGGTTCACCATATAAAGGATCCAGAATACCAAACAGGGTGGGTGAAGCGGAGTGTATGTCACACTTATAATATCCGTTTTAAAGGTGAGTAATCACAAAACGGTATTATTCCAAGTGTGACATACACTCCGCTTCAATAAGTCTTGACAGTCGGGACATCCAAAAGCAGTGTCCGTCAAGGGTGGGAACCATAAACAGTAAAGAATGCACCAACTCAAACCACTGCAGCTTGCCGACAAGGCAGAAACCTGTCCTTTCAAAGTACTAAGCTGGGACCCCAGGTCCAGATTATGCTGAAGAAACTCCAAAATTCTGGGTACAGAAAAAACCCTGCAAGGCAAGGCCCTAGCCTCACACCAATCAATATAGGACCTCCAGGTCCTATAGTAAATGCCAGAAGAGGACCGCTTCCTAGCCCCAATCAGGGTCTGAACAACCGCCTCAGACAAACCTTCCTCTTTCAAGACGAAGGTTTCAGCAGCCAATCCGTCAAAGCCAGTGTTTGTAAATTGGGGTAAAACAGACGACCCTGAGATAGCAGGTCCAGCAGCAAGGGAAGCCGGTACTGGTCCACGGCCAGCCTTACAACATCTGCGTACCAAAGCCTTCTTGGCCACCTTGGAGCCACCAGAATCGCTGGTGCCCCTTCTAGAACCAGTTTGCGAACTACCTTGCCCAGCATGGAGACAGGTGGAAACAGGTACAAAAAGCCCAGGTCCTTCCAAGCCAGTGACAAGGCATCCACTGGCAAGGCCAGGGGATCCTGAGACACAAAGGCCGGAAGTTTGTGATTGTGCCTTGAGGCAAAGCGATCCACCTCCGGAGTCCCCCACCTGCGGCAAAGATCCAGAAAAACCTTGGGGTTGGGAGACCACTCTCCGTGGTGAGAGGATCTCCTGCTCAGAGAATCCGCCTCTGAATTCTCCACTCCCGGAATGTAGATTGCCGAAAGGCAAGGAACATTGCTCTCCGCCCAGTGCAGGATCAGAGAGACTTCCCTGAGGGCACTCCTGCTGCGAGTCCCTCCTTGGTGATTTATGTAGGCCACTGCCATTCGGTTGTCCGAACGCACCTGAACCGGAAGACCCCATAACTGTGGGGTCAACCGAGCCAGAACCAGACGAATGGCTCTGAGTTTCAATACATTGATGGGGTGTGAGCCTCCTGGGGACCCCACACCCCGCTGAACTGACGACTCTTCCAATAACCTCCCCAGCCCGACAGGCTGGCATCCGTGGTACCTGAGA
Source organism: Gastrophryne carolinensis (assembly GCA_027917425.1). NCBI lineage: Eukaryota > Metazoa > Chordata > Amphibia > Anura > Microhylidae > Gastrophryne > Gastrophryne carolinensis. The sequence goes on along the minus strand of CM051243.1, from coordinate 70,775,959 downwards.
CCTTAAAAACCCTGGAGGCGGCCAGTACTCCAACTCCAGTTTGTACCCGGACGAGACCACTTCCAGGATCCAATTGTCTGTGACCTCCCGGGCCCAGACCTGGAAGAAGAGCCGCAGCCGTCCCCCCACCCGTTCGGGTGAGGGCGCCCCTTCATTGCTAAGCCGGCTTACCGGCAGGCTTAGGCTTGGAACCCCAGGCAGCTGTCGGGCACGCCCGACCTCTGCCCCTATTCCAGGACGAGCCCCTGACACCAGAGACGGGCAGACCCCTAGCCGCTCTGGCTCCACGAAAGGAAGGGGCGAAGGAACCAGCCCCCGAAAGGGACGGCGCTGCTTCTTCCGCTGAGGTAACCTATTTCCCTTAGCAACAGCATCCAATTTATCTCCAAACAGCCACGTACCCATGAAGGGAAGAGCCGTAAGCGACTTCTTGGCCCCAAAATCCGCCGCCCACTGACGCAGCCAGACCAATCTGCGCATGGCCACCAATAAGGCCGAAGTCCTGCTACACATGACGATAGAATCTTCCATAGCAGACAAAACAAAATCCATGAACAATTCACACCTCTTAAGGAGTAGCGAACTCAGCGCTATCCGGATCAAACTGACCATCATTCAGCCAGTCCCTGATCAGGGACCTGGTAGCAAGCGACACTAGAGCAGATGAACAAGCCGGCCACAGGGCCGATCCCACACTGGCAAACGCATGACAAGCCATCTGATCAAGGCGCTTATCCTCGCCATCCTTAAGGGAGGTAGCGTCAGGAGTGTTAAGCACAGAAGAATTGGTCAAGCCCAAAACAGGCGCATCGACCTCAGGAGGAGAGGACCATCGCTTGACCGCCTCCACCGGGAAAGGATACTTCTTGTCCCATCCCTGGGGAGCAACAGGAAGCCGACAGGGCCTCTCCCATTCTTTCTGGATCGGTGCGTCAAAATGATCCTGCGTAGGGAATTCTAGACGGGGCTTGCGGACGCAAAAAAAAATTCCCCCTTCTTTAGGGGAGGCGCCTCCGGGGGATCAATATCCAACACCTTCAACATATGTGACAAAACAGCAGCCGTATCTACGGCATCCCCAGGCGACTGCCCAACAAAAGCATCACCAGACTGTACAAAATCAGACTCTGTCTCCTCAAACACTTCCCCCTCCTCTAAAGGGGAATAATCAGACAAATCCATCGTCCGCGTCCCACATGGGCTGTGCCGACGACAAATGTCTCTTTTTAGCTTGGGCCTTCTTGCCCACCATGTTACCAATAAACCAATAAACTTTTCAATGCTGGCGAACCTGGCACCAACATCCAACTGCGACTCCCCGCTGGCACCAATGTCACTCGGGCTACGGATCAAGCAGGGAGGGGAAGGCGATGAAGCGGGAGGAGCCGACCCAGAAGGCTGGGACCCAGACTTCTGCGTTATGGCCTTATGAGCGCATGAAGTACAGACCGGTACATCCTCTCCCGTAAGGGATGCCCCACACCCCACACACCCAACCCGGGAGAGGAGGAGATCAATTTTAAACTAGGGACCCCAGGACCAGGAGGAACCCCTTAATATGCACAATATGAAGCAATCTGCAACACACAATAGGCATATCAGTTACTAATAATAGCATCTGAACATATATACAGTTATATACAGCAAAAAATTGTCAGAAACACACACCAGGGGCCCACCCCACCAGAGAGTGACCCCCAATACAAGGAAATAACGGCCATCAGGCCCCTACCTGACCCCTAAGAGCAGACACAGCCACGCAGGAAGCACTAAGATGGCCCCTGGCCTTGAGGTAACAGGACCCAGGAAGAAGAAGGGGGGCGAGCCAGCGCCGAAGGCGCGATTTCCAGGCCACGCCCCCCTCCCTGCAGCGCGGATGCAGGGAGCATTGTCTCCGCCCAGAAGGGAACATAGACACTCCCTGGAAGGTCCGCCAGCTCCAGGCCCCTTCCAATGGTTAATGTAGTACGTCTGCCGTCAGACGGACCGAGCATCCCCAGCCTGGCAATTCCAGAAGGGGAGCGGTCAAGCGAGAAGAGTCAACTGAAAAACGCTCACTGTTTTGACTTCAATAGGCGTAAGGACCCTCTAAGGGCCCTACCAACACCAGAATCGCAGGGGGGTTCGGAAGAAACCATCCCCTTCAACCTGAAAGGTTGGCATCCATGGTGGCCGTTTCCAGAAAGGGGCAAGGGGGAACTGCCCCCAGACAGGTCCCTCAAGTTCAACCACTTTCAAGAGAAAACCGTCATACAGGTGGGAAGGCCCACAGGCCCTGCTCCAGGGGTGCTGGATCCCTGTCCTATGTTACAAATAGAAGTCGCAGACGGGCTCAAGGGGAACTGAGCATAAGGGACCTCTTTAGCTACTCGGGCTCCTGCCGAGCAAGTTAACAACGGCCCACCAGTTGCATCCCTGCCTGGTGTTAAGAAACCGGGACAGTAGTGAGGGACTGGGCCCATGAGACCAGAATGCCCACCTAATTGCTGAGAGGGGGAGAATCTGGTTTGAACCTGATCCAGAATCATTCCTATTAATGGAGTTACCACTTTAGGGAACAGCGAGGACTCGAGGTGATTGAACACCCATCCAAATGACTCCCAATGGGCTCACCAGCCGGGTATCCAACTATCCTGACGCAGAGACAGGGGAGTGAGGAAGGGCGTCCGGGTAGACATCGCGCGGACGTCCCTTGGTCTCAGAGACATCACCATCGACAGCACTTGAGTGAACACTCTAGGAGTTGAAGAGAGGCCAGATAACAGGGCCACAATTAACAGTGTTGGACTTCCAACACGAACCTGGAGAGCCTCGGAGATCTGAGGGCACAGGAATGTAAACATAAGCATTGAAGAGTTCCCCAGACGGCAAGACGCCCACAGGGCGCAAGGTGCTGATGGCCCAACTCAAGAGTTTCCATGCAGGAAACTGCCTGTAATTAGAGAATTGCTGAGAATCCAGAATGGGCCACCCGACCCATCCTTTGGGGGGATGTGGAAGGTGGTATAGCGGCCCTTGCCTCTGCCTATTACGGGCAATCTGCAAGAGACGCTCAGACCTTGCAGGCCTAGCATGGCCTGCGCCAGCAACTGAACAGGGGCAGGGACCAGGAGTACCTGGGACCTGATGATAAAAACTGGGGAAGGCCGTGCAGCAAACGCTATCCTGTATCTGGAGGACACAACCTCCTGAATCCACCAGAATGAGGCGAGATGCCTTCTGATAAGAGCAAGGTGCTGCAGCCATCCCCTCACCCAGCCGGGCGAGGGCGCCCCATCATGCTTGAGGGGGTTTGGTGGAAGATTTGGGCTTAGCCCCACCGGAGGGGCCAGAGCGTTGTCTGCTGCTCGTGGGGCAGGAGTCTGCACGAAAAATCCGGACAGACACCCCTGGTTCCTGTTTAACACTAAGGTAGGGGGGAGGAGGGGTGCTCCTGCCTCGAGGGGGCCGAGACAGCCATCTGCGAAGGGGAGATTTGCCCTTTTTACCGAACAGGTCTAGACGGGCCCCAAATAGGCGTTGCCCTCTGAAGGGGAGCCCAGTAAGAGTCTTTTTAGTAGCATCACCAGCACCCCACTGTCGCAGCCAGACCAAGCGACGAATAGCCACCGCAAGGGCGGAAGTTCTTGCACACATTCTAATCGCGTCATCTAGCGCTAATAGAATAAACTTCACAAATACACCACAATTGGAGAGTGCATTAAACACCTCCCAGGGGAGATCCTCGGGGTGATGATCGAGCAATTTTTTTATGAGGGTTCTAGCGGCCACTGCAGTAATGGCTGCGGCACAGACCGGGCGCAGCGCCGTCCCGGCACAAGAAAAGGCATGGGAGGCTCAATGCGCCGGTCCTCAGCATCCCGAAGGGTACTATAAGCCGGGGTTGTAATAAAGGGGGGTTAGGGACCCCTATGATCGGCGCACCCACCACGGGGGGGGGGGGGTGATGACCAGCAATTAACCACCTCAGGGGGAAAAGGGTATTTCCTATCCCAGTCCCCTGGAAGTTTACTGGGGCATTCCCATTCTTTGAGCACAAGGGTATGGAAATGAGCCTGCTCTAAAAATTCCAAACGTGCAGTCGCAGTATGGAAACGCTCCCCTCTAGGCTTGGGGACCTGACCGGGGGGAGAGATAGACAGTGCCTTAAAGACCTTAATCAACAGGTCGTCAGTGTCACACTGGCCCCAGTATTCCGGGCCAGAATAGTCATGACTCCTCGCCCTCTCATCAGAAGAGCCTGAGTCAGAGAACAACTCCCCTTCATCAGAAGGGGTATAGTCACACGGAGAAGCAAACCCCTCAGTTCTCATAGAGCATACAGAAACATGGGGCGACAGGTGTCGCTTTCTACCAGGGCCCATTCGCTCCGACAACCTAGCAATAATCTGTTCAGCTGTAGGTAGTCTGGAAGGGCCCGCAGGCTGCAATTCCCCACTTGTAGGCGACTCAGCAGGAGAGAGACTTAAACCTGGGGAGATAGGTGAATTGAAGCAAGGTGTAGCCACTGGCCGACCAGATTGCAGGGCCAGGGCTTGCTCGGCACAGGGTACGCAGACCCGTGCCCTGTCAGCATCAGCATGGGGTTGTCCACACGCTATACACCACCGGTCTTGTCCCAGAGGGACCCCGGTCACATAATTCTGAGATGCCTCCATATGGTGATTAATCAAGGCACAATATGCCAGTAGGGATTTACACAATAAATAGCCCTGGATGCCCCAAAGACCCGCTATGGAAGTGGGAGAATATTACAAGGCCCGCTATAATTTTACACCGGGCCGGGAGAAGCCAATGGTGTTCACCAGTCTGAAAGACATAATGGGAATAAAGGGTGTCAGAACCATGCGCAGTAAACAAGGATCATGAAAAATCGCCCGCGAGGGCACTTACAGACCAAGGGAGGAGGAGGACCGCTACCACGCGTGCGTGTGACCAGCATCAAAATGGCGCCAAAGCGAACCTCGAAGGGCGGGCCAGAGCCGGGAAGTGACGCGGAGCGCGCCAACCTAGGTCCCCCCCCCCCCGAAGAGCACGAAGCTCTGAGGTAGTTACAAACTGTTATGAGGAGCGAAGTGAATGGTCCGCTTAGAAAAGGTGATTTGCCAATGAAGACACCAGCGACAATTAAACAGTAAAGAACAAACAGCGCGGCTCTGACCCCAGGAATACTAGTCCGGGGCAAGACGAAGGCCATAACGTGTAAAACATACACTAAGACCACTACACACACACACACACCCCCCTTTCTTTCCCCCCGGGCTACGGGGGGGAATGAGGGAGGATGGCGACCCTTTGTACAGGGCCCACCGCTACACAGGCATGGGGCAACAGTGCGGGAGGGGCATCCCCTAGAGGCTCACCATCAGCCCTAAACCGCCTACCCTTTGGTGGGGGACTGAGGTGGAGCATGGCTCCATTAAGCACGCATGGTGCTGCCTACCTTCACCCGACCAGCGCAGCCCAGGCTGGGAGGCACATCACGGGGAGGACGGGTAGGAATAGTCCAACAGGGCCGCAGGCTGTAATAGCCCCGCTCACCTGCGAGAGAGTGATACATCATGTCTTCGCAGTCAGCACTGCAGAGAAATCTGGGGATTTGTGGGAGGTCCCTGGGTATTTGAAGGGCCAGGAGGAGCCTGTTTTTCCATGTCTCTGCAGTGCAGCACCATCTGGCGGAGGATAACCCAAGTGTAAGTATTATATCTGGAGCAGGACGTACTGTATACTAAGAATACCATAGCATTTACCCCATCTTCTCAAAGCATTGCATAATGGGTAAACATATCTAGAGACATCAGAAGAATTGCAATAGCTATAAGCTCTTTGTCTGGCACAGACTGGCTCAGAACATAGATGGTTGTTAATGTGGAGCAGAAGGGTATTTTTGCAAATTGGTCACCCAGGATTCTTCTTTCCAGTAAAAGAATGAAACCCTTTTGGCTGGATTTTTATGTTGTAAGGTGTAATTTCTGCTATCCAACATATTTATGTAGATTTTAATAATTGAACCATTTTTTGAAAGTGCTCCTTTACATTTTCATTTGGTACGTGTGAGGCATTCATTTAATGAGAGAAAGCCTTACAGGTAGGGATGACCGAACCTCCAAAGTTTGGGGGGGGGGGGGGGGGTCTGTCCAGCAGCCCCCAGAGGCAGAGTTGGGGAGAAGAAACAAAAATTGTGATGGTATTTGGGGAAGCAGAGTGTACAGCTGTAACTCACCCAAGCCCAGTGATCCATTCCAGCAAACAGGGCCACAATGAATGAGGAAACCTAGTGTGATGGCCATCTTTTGTGGCCCCAGCCGGAGCCCATTTGTAAGGAACGCCGACTGCCGTCAGGAATGGATGGTGGGGCTCAGGTAAGTCGTTCACACTTTAAGTGAAGCAGCCCACCAACCAGCTATTCTGTGTTCGGACCGAACGCTCTAACTTACAAAGTTCAGTATGAACTTTGCAGTCCGGTTCGCCCAAAGGCATTAAAAATGGAGCAAACAGGAGGTACATGACTCACAACCATGAATATATCAGATGTTCTCTCATTTTGAAAGGAAAAAATGCAAACCACAAAGATTAGGTACAGGAATTAGTAACAGTTTATTATTGTGATTGAAATTAAAATAGCTTGAAACATTACTTACTGTATCCCATTCCTTGCACAAAATATTTCAGGGCTTCTGCCAATTTTCCAGGCTAGAGAAAAGAAAATAGAATGAATAAATAATCAGACATCCCGGGCCGATCAATTACCTCCCCCGGGGCCCCGCTGTGTGAAACCCCCCAGGTCGCCCCATACACTTACCTTGTGTCCCGGTCCAACGGCGCATGCATGAGGTGTGGCCACATCCCCGCTAATGTCTAGCAGACATTTATAAATGGCTGGCACGCGCACGCTCCCTGTTAGAGGGAAGCGGGGGATGCGGCCATCAGCATGCTTGGAGCCGCTGGCCTTAGATGATGCCTCGGACAGCATGACGTGAGTGGCTCCGAGCACACTGATTGGACGAGCAGCCGCGCATGCGCCGTAGGGCAGGGAAGAGGCGAATTGCGTTTGGCGATCTGGAGGGTTTCACACATCGGGGCACCCCTGATCAGGGAGCCCTGGGGGAAAGGACCAAAACCCAGGATAGTCAAAATCCTGGGTTTTGGTCCACTTTAAAGAGGAACATCGGGGGAGGTTTCAACCTCACCAATCTGCTGCCGCCCCCCTCTGGTTTTAATTTTGGTCAGTATCTACTCACCTCGCCAGGGGATTTTCTGGGTCTCTCAAATACTGGGCAACCTTCCGACGGGCGGCTCCATCTTGTGCAGTGCCATGAATGGGATGCAATGGCGCCAACAGACATCCTGTGAGACTTCGCGCAGGACTTTGTAAATGACAACATGGCTTAGCCACACTCTTCAGATGGCCAAGCCTGCCGCAGGGGTGAGTACAAGCCCCGAAGCAGCCAAATGCCACTGTAGCAGGCAGCAGCGACATCCAAAAGTTAAGTAGGGGCAGATTGGAAGGGGAGGGGTGGGAATGGCCTCCTTTTTTATTTGTCCGATGTTGCTCTTTAATCAATTTTTAACCACCCTAGGCATTGCAGGTGAGCAGGGCAATTAGACACATACAATTCTTAAAGGAGCCATGGCACTCAAATCCGCTTCGGTTATGGCTATAAAAGCTTGTTAAACCTTCAGCATAATTTAATGAAAAGCCCAAGCCCCTAAAAACTATTCCCCAGCATCTAAAATTACTATACTTTGTTGTTTACTTCCCCCTCCCCCCAGCTGGGCTTCAACTCTGTTCAGGACTCTAGTATATGGGTATCGCCATCTTGACTTGAGGGGTAAAAAGTGCAGGCGCGGGGTTATAGCTGTGCTTTTCGAAGAGCAGAGCTGGGGTCAGAAGACACTTCCATTCTGCAGGCATCCCAAGAATCCACAGGCCGCCATATTGGATGCAATAGGTGCAGGTATGATTTTTTATATAATATATATATATATATATATAATATATATATAATATATATATAATATATATATATAATCTTTTTGGCACCCATCTGCAAAGGTATGTGGAAGCTGCCCCATAGCTCCTCTCTATAGGTTCAGTCCAATTCTGAACTAGGAGAGCCTCACATGCAGCTGGATAGCAGGGTTTGAGTGCTGTGACTCCTTTAAACCCTGTCCCTCAGTCAAAATTGCCTCATAGCTCTTATCTCCTGGCAGAAGTAGAAAGCCTTCAGCTGCAATGACTCATCTTTGCTAGCTGCTGACATCTTTTAAATACATTGTATCCCCCGATTGAGTGCTTTTTGCAGCTGCCGACAGAGATACATTGTAACAGCTTTCCTCATACAGATTTTCTTTGCTACATTAACTGTTTATTCAGGGTTTGCAGGTGTGAAAAATGACAGGCAAGCTTCTCCTAGTTTCTGAGACATCTCTCTAAACTTGGTGTGAATTGCTGATGGCACAGCTCCCTCTAAATTCTCATGTGTAAGCAGGACAATCAGGTATGTGGCAAGATTGCCGCCACCATGTAATTCAAGAGTGAATAATCTTTATGCCATTTCCAACATCTGCATGGGGTTAAGCCCTCGCTTATATTACTGATCATAAGAGGGGAAGCAATGTACTAATTTTTCTTTTTTTGACTGGAGGTCCACTTTACAATTTGTCCATGTTTTTTAACCCTGTTCACTTACACTCCCTAAGGTAATGATGAACATCATTTGTATCTTTTAGAGGTATGCAAGCAAATGGTAGTGTATGGAGCAGCTTGCGATAGCAGGCAACTGCAGAGCAGGGCGTGGCAAGGTGGTTATGCTTCCAGTAGACCTGGGTTTACAAAGTATCTACAAACTGAATCTCCTGCATTGTAAAAAGGATGTCGAGCAGTTCATTTTTATAGATTCTTGATGAAAAACAAACAAAAAACACTCAGGGTTACACCCAAGACAGAGGTTCACCCTGCGCATGGGCCCATCACTACATCACCAGATTCCTGTAACCACACAAACACCAACCTGTACAGCTTGTGGTAATCCGCCACAATCCGCCATCTAGAAATAAAAGTAAACCCAATTAAAATTTTGGATTCCTGCTTCATTGGTCATTCGCTCCCCACGTTACCCTGACTTTCCTGCTTAAAAATAGCATTAGCTTAAGAAATTAAAGGAAAAAAGAAAAACAAACGAAATAAAGAAGAGAAAGACCACGATCACACAAGTGTTAGAAATATGTGGCTCTCTCATCATACCAGAACACCCAAAAACATCTAAAAACAATATATTAGTTAATATATACAAATGTTTTGCACACCACAGTTCAAAATATATTGCTTTAAATTGAATTTATTGCTTATATTTAAATATGTCCAGTACATGAAAATATATGGAGGGGAGAGAAGTCAAGATAAGGCAATTCTGTGAAACTCACCTGTAGAACTGCTTTTGTTTCCGATCCATTCCAGCCAGTCCAGAAGTCAACACGATTGGGAGTTCGCCCCTAGGCGCTGACTGCAAGATCAGAGATGTAGCTCCTCCCGGCCCCCTATAAAGGCAGCTGCCTCTCAATTCAGCCCCAGTAATTTAAAAGCAGTACTCAATAGAAGAGGCAGGCCGGGAGATCCAAAAAAATAGAAGACCATGTTACTTCACATAGCCTCCACTTGTACTCTCTCAAATCAAAAACGTAATCTAAAACTTGTATAAACAGTGTCCTATGAGCAAAAATGGTTCAATCACCATAACAGGCATGCAGGACATAATAAACCACAAGGGCGGGGTGGACGGGCTGGAATGGATCAGAAACAAAAGCAATTCTACAGGTGAGTTTCACAGAATTGCTTTTTTCTTTACAATCCATTCCAGCCCATCCAGAAGTCATCACGGTTGGGACATCCAAATGCAGTGTCCATATGGACGGACCCCCAGTGCAGATAGTTCATTTCACTACCGCCTGAAGCACCTTCCGCCCCAAAAACAGCGTCAGCTGAGGCCACCTTGTAAAACTTTGTAAAAGTATGAACTGAAGATCAAGTAGCAGCCTTGCAAACTTGTTCCACCGAGGCCTGGTGCTGAAAAGCCCAAGAAGCACCAATGGCTCTAGTAGAATGAGCTGTGATCTGAAAAGGGGGTTCCTTCCCCCTGGCAGAATAGGCTTGTACCACCGCCTGCCTAATCCACTTACTGAGAGTGGACTTTGCTGGTGGCAATCCCTTCCTAGAACCCTCTGTCAAGACAAAGAGCAAATCCGATTTTCTGAAGGATGCCGTCGCAGCCAGGTAATACCTTATGGCTCTGACCACATCCAAAGCATGGAGAGTCCGTTTTTTGGGGATTAACTGGTGCTGGACACAAGGAAGGTAAAACAACTTCTTCATTAAGGTGAAAAGGAGAAACAAAAAATTTGGCTTAAAACAAAAAAACAACTTATCTCTGTGCATCTCAAAATAGGGTGGTTTCATACACAGCGCGGCCAGATCAGATACGCGACGCACCGAGGTGATCGCCACCAGAAAAAACACTTTAAGTGTCAGCATAGACAATGTAGCGTCATTCAATGGCTTGAAGGGGGGACCCTGGAGAGCAGATAGCACTAGATTTAGGTCCCACACCGGTAAGACTAATTTACGCGGTGGACGGACATGGGTGACCCCCTGGAAAAAAGTCTTGATCAATCTATATGATTGGCAATAGACCTCTGGAAAAAAAATGGATAAGGCCGAGACCTACCCTTGAGGGTGCTCAGCTGGAGGCCCAAGTCTAGACCGTTTTGTAGAAACTCAAGGACTCTAGAAACATATTTCCGACAAGGAAGGCTCCTGGCCTCGCACCAAGCGATATAGGCCCGCCAAACTCTGTAGTATATCATGGAAGAAGACTTCTTCCGTGCCTGAATCATTGTGTGAATAACAGTGGCCGATAAACCCTTCTCCGTCAGGATGGATGTTACAATAGCTAGGCCGTCAAAGCCAGCGTCCGTAAATTCGGGTTCCGTAGCGACCACTGTGTAAGAAGCTCTGGATAGTCGGGCATGATCTATTGACATCTGTACTATGTCCGCAAACCAACTCCTCCTTGGCCAACGAGGAGCCACCAGGATGGCTGGTACCCCCTCCTGGGATATCTTGCGAAGCACTCTGCCCAGGAGCGGAAACAGAGGTAATGCGTACAGAAGGTTGAACTCCGTCCAAGGGATCGCCAGGGCGTCTATTGCTATGGCCAGAGGGTCTCTTGAGAGAGACACGAAGCTTGTGATTGTGTTTGGACGCAAAAGATCTACGTCTGGTTGACCCCAGTGGAGGCACAGAGCCTGAAAGGTCTTGCTGCTGAGGGACCATTCCCCCAGACGCAAGGAGCCCCTGCTCAGGGAGTCTGCCTCCTGGTTCTCCACCCCCGGGATGTAAACTGTCGAGATGCAGGGAACATTCTCCTCTGCCCAAGTCAGAATCCGGCTTACCTCACTGAGGGATCTCTTGCTCCGAGTACCGCCCTGGTGGTTGATGTAGGCTACAGCTGTCCGATTGTCCAAGCGGACCTGAACCTGGCCTCTTAAATAGGGAGTCAGACGTAGTAGAACCAACCAAATTGCTCTCAGTTCCAAAAGATTTATGGGTAACCCGGAAGACCCTGGATCTTCTGGGTCTGCCAAATGCCTCCCCAGTCTGTAAGACTGGCATCCATGGTAACCATCTCCCATTGGGGAGTCCGAAAGGACTTGCCTAACAGCAGTCCAACCACCACAAGAGGGATTGCCGGGCGAGACAGCAAAAATCCTTGTTCCAGGGATTCCGGTGACCGATTCCAGCTGGTCAGCAGGTTCAGCTGTAGAGGTCTCATGTAGAATTGGGCGAAGGGCACTGCCTCGAAGCACGCCACCATTAGGCCCACCAATCTCATCCCTAGATGCACCCATGGCTGTTGACAAGCCAGCAAGGCCTGTACTTGCGTCTGGAGTCCCAAAACTTTCTGCTGCGGCAGAAAGACCTTGACCTGACCAGTGTCTAGAGTCATCCCCAGGAAGGATTTCACTGTTGAAGGCGCAATATAAGACTTGGGGTAGTTGATCACCCAACTGAAGGCTTCCAGGGTTGACAGTACAGTCCGGGTGTCGCTCTTGGCCTCCTGAAGGGACCAGGCCGAGATCCGAAGGTCGTCTAGATAGGGTAACACACGAATACCCGACTCCTCAGGATAGTCATGATGCCCGACAGAACTTTGGTGAACACTCAGGGAACTGAGGATATGCCGAAGGGGAGTGCCACAAACTGGTAATGTTGATCCTCCAGTGCAAACCTCAAAAACTTTTGATGTCCTTGGAAAATCAGGGTGTGCAGATATGCGTCCCTGATGTCCACCGTGGTCAAAAAGTCGCCGGGCCGAAGCGGACTCACCGCCGACCGCAATGTTTTCATGCGGAAATGTCTGACCTTTATAAATTTGTTGAGACTCTTCAGGTCCAAGACCGGCCGCAGCGATCCATCCTTCTTGGGGACCGTGAACAAGTTGGAGTAGAAACCCTGACCCTGTTTTTGCCAGGGCATATAGTGAATCACCACTATCCGCAGGAGGTGCAGAACAGCTGCTCTCAAAGCCTGTGCTTTTAGCGGATTTCGGGATGTCCTTAAACATTTTGTGGGTGGTCTGGCTGCCAGCTCTATTTTGTAACCTGAGGACGCCCCCTCCTGAATCCAACGATCCGAGACGTGACGTCTCCAGATTGGAGCAAACAGCAGAAGCCGTTCCCCCACCCGAACGGGTGAGGGCGCCCCCTCATGCCTGAGTAGGCTTGGCTGGGGGTTTGGGCTTAGCTCCCCAGGCGGTGTTGGGCCTGCTGCGGGATCTACCTCAGGTATCTCTGCGGGCACCGGAAAATGAAGAATCTCTTCCTCCCCGAAAGGACCGATAAGAAGAGGAGGAGTGCCGAAAGGGCAGAGTAGGCTTTCTTCTCTGAGGGAGCTTACCATCCTTGACCAAAAGGTCCAGTCGCTCCCCAAACAGCCGGCTTCCCACAAAGGGCAGACTTGTGAGGGACTTCTTGACTGACCACTGCTTCAACCACAGGGCGGTGTAAAGCTAAGCAAGGCCGAAATTCTGGCACCGAGCCTGACCACATCATCCATGGCAGTAACAACAAAGCCGATGAAATCCAAACAGGCCTCGAGTTCCTTATACTCCTCCGCCTGCTTGCGAGATTTAGCCTTAGCCACAAGGTGTTTAACCTTTCTCCTGGTGGCTAGGGAAACAACTGCAGTGGCACACGCAGGCCGAAAGAGGGGACCAACAAAGGTGAAAGCATGGCAGGCCAACTGATCCATGCGTTTGTCTGCAGGATCACGTAATGAAGCATTGTCAGGTGACGGCATAACCGTGACGTTGGACAGACCTGAAACCGGAGGGTCCACCTTGGGAGTATGAGACCACAACCGAATCAACTCGGCAGAGAAGGGATACCGCCTATCCAGGCCCTTAGGAACCGACGGTAGCTTGTTGGGCCTCTCCCATTCCTTAAGTATCATGTTAGAAAAATGCGGCTGCTCGGGAAAACTGCCGCTGTCTTTCAGGCCGAAACAAATCACCCATTTTCCTCTTAGCCATTCTGGGAGGAACAATGTGCAAGGTATCAAAAATGGAAGAAATTAAACTTTCCATATCATCCGGAAGGAAGGAATCCTCATCCGAGGAGGAGCCAGAAATGCTGTCATCTCCGTCGGAGAGCAACTCAGTCACTGAAAGTGGGTCATCTGGCGACTCACCTTTCTCCGCAGATCCCAAAGAATCATAAAAATCATCATCCGAGTAAACCGGCTCCAAATGCCGCTTCTTACTCGAGGCCTTAGGGGCTACCAACGAGATCTGTTTTTCAAGGCTAGCCAGCCTGTACGCAAAATCAGCATGTGTCCCCTTGCAGGCTCCCCCTTCACTAGGGGCTAACTGCAGCAGCGGAGGATCTGGAGAGGCCGGTGGTAACGCAGGACTAGGGTCAGGAGCAACCGCCCACTCATGGTCCAAAACAATGCCTCTGGCGCAAGTGGAACAAATTGGGCTGAATCCGCCCAGGGGATTCCGTCTGCACAAGGGGCAGAGCCTGTCCTGCCCAAGTGGGGTGCCCGGCTCACTATCCCCTGATGCCTTCATTATGGTGATTTTGAATAAAAATATTCAATAAGGCTAATAGACACTAATGGCCTAAGCCTAATAGCCCTCTTTTTAAAAATGGGGACTGGGAGAAACCACAACCCTCAACCTTCAGCCCACAGTCTAAAATCAAAAAGAAAACACAGCAATTACAAAATGACCCATAATGTCATGCATTAACACAAAGATATCAAAAAATACATGGCAAAACAGTGACCATACATTGCATAAATACAAAAACTATTCCCTTTACCCCCTTAAGGAAGGAATACAACAAGAGGGACCCACAACCGCGCCAGCTCAGCGCTAAGGTGACGACAGGAGTAGGCAAGCGGGATCACCACCGAGGTCCCTAGCAAGACCTAGCTGCACGCGCTTCCAGAAAAATCCAGCCGGGGGAGCGGCACCGGAGCGATGGCCAGCCTGTGCGGCGCTGCCCGTGACTGCGCCCCCCCCGGGACGTCACAATCTCGGCCTAGTTGCGGCACCACGAGTGGCGCCTGACATCGCGCTCCCAACCCCCCCCGCCGCCGTCCAGCGGGGAAAGTCTGCCGGCATGTGGCCCGTGCCCCGAACCGAGACCGCCGCACGGCGACGGAGCGAGGAAGGTAAGTTGTTGAAGGAGCGGCTTCGGACCGCTCCTCGCTGTAGCATGCTATGGCGATGGAGCTCTCCACCTCTCCCCAGACAGTAGCACCAAGCATGCACATACAACAACACAAAGCATGTGGGAGAAGGGAGGGCATATATAAAATATATATAAGTGGTTCCCCAGCAGGCTCACCATAGAATGCCTGAGGCCGACTGCTTTTTTTGTAATAAAGCTTGCAGCCCAGAGCCATGTTCTCTGCCAAAACGCCCCAGACCCCGGCGCTTTACCCTACCGTACACGGATCCCTGTTATCAGCCAAAGCTGGGAGGCAAGGATGGGTCAGAGGAGATCCGAGAAAATAGGGTCCTGCAGCCAGCCGACAGGCTAGGTGGCCCCGTTCTGCTGCTAAAATTCTGAGAAAGAGTGTAAGCGATCTTATGCAGTCAACTGCAAAAAAAAGAACTGGGGCTGGATAGAGAGGCAGCAGCCTTTATAGGGGGCCGGGAGGAGCTACATCTCTGATCTTGCAGTCAGCGCCCCTAGGGGCGAACTCCCAATCGTGATGACTTCTGGACGGGCTGGAATGGATTGGAAAGAAAATATATGTATGGACTCTTGTCCAGTGGGTTACATAACAGCCCTGGAGTTAGCGTAAATATGTCTACAAGGCCGCAGCAGATATTTCCTATATTATACTCACCTGAAAAATGGATATTGTCAGTGTGCCACACACCCTGCTTCACCTTTAAATTCTTCACGATTGGGTTACTCACCGCCAGGTGACGCTGTTGCAGAGGGGAAGTCTTGTAACGAGCCCCCTTCCGGCCTATATATACCTGGTACCTCCCATTTATCACCAGTGATTTAAAAAGCAGAAAGACAAGGTACCAGTAATCTACCAGTAACCTCAAAATAAATAAAAGCTTCACCATATGAAGGATTCGGGATACCGAAAAGGGTGGGAGTGAAGCGGGGTGTGTGGCACACTGACAATATCCATTTTTCAGGTGAGTACTCACAAAATGGTATTATTCTCAGTGTGCCACACACCCCGCATCACCTTTAAATTCTTCACGATTGGGACATCCAAAAGCAGTGTCCACAAGGGATGGGTCTCCAAAGGCAAGGTGAAGCATAACTTAAATGACTGCAGTCTGCAGCACTTTGCGGCCAAAAACAGCATCTGCTGAGGCTCGCACATCAACTTTGTAAAACCTAGAAAAAGTATGAACAGAGGACCAAGTGGCGGCCTTACAAACTTGTTCAACAGAAGCTTGGTGCTGAAAAGCCCAAGACGCTCCAACAGCGCGAGTAGAATGAGCAGTGATACGAAAAGGGGGAAACTTTCCCCTTAGCAGCATAGGCCGCAATAATGGCCTGACGTATCCATTTGCTAATGGCAGATTTGGCCGGTGCCAAACCCTTCTTAGGCCCACAGGGCACAACAAAAAAGGCATCTGTCTTACGAAAAGGAGACGTGATAATCAAGTAGTACTTAACACAGCGTACTACATCCAAACAATGCAAAACCCTCTCTTTGTCATTCTTAGGATTAGGACACAAGGAGGGAAGAACAATATCCTGATTTAAATGAAAAGCAGAAACAACCTTAGGAAGAAAGTCTGGTTTGAACCGAAAGACCACTTTATCCGGATGCCTCTCAAAGTAAGGCGCCTGGATAGACAAGGCCGCCAACTCCGAGACACGCCGGACCGAAGTGATAGCTACCAAGAAGACAATCTTCTGAGTCAGGGTAGACAAAGCAATATCTTGCAGAGGCTCAAAAGGAGGAGCCTGCAGAGCAGAAAGAACCAAATTCAAATCGGGAATAATGGTTTCCTGGGAGGCCGCACATGCGTAACCCCCTGGAAAAAAGTTTTAACTAAAGGATGAAGCGCAAAACGCTTCTGAAAAAAGATAGATAAGGCAGAAACTTGTAGTTCAAAGTACTTAGCTGAAGACCAGAGTCCAGCCCAGATTGTAAAAACTCCAGAATCCTGGAGACCAAAAAGACCCTACAAGGAAAAAATCTAATCTCACCCCAAGCGATATAGGCTTTCCAAGTCCTATAGTAGATGATAGAAGAAGACCTCTTCCGGGCACTGATCAGAGTCTTAACGACTGAGTCAGAAAGACCCTCCTCCTTCAAGATGGAGGTTTCAGCAGCCAGGCCGTCAAACCCAGCGCTGGTAAATTGGGGTAACACAACCGACCCTGAGTGAGCAGATCGGGCTGAAGAGGCAGAACGAACTGGTCCACTGCCAGCCGAACGATGTCTGCGAACCACACTCGCCTTGGCCACCTTGGGGCCACGAGAACGGCGGACACCCTTTCCAGAGCCAACTTCCGAACCACCCTGCCCAGCATGGGTATCGGAGGAAACAGGTATAGAAATCCCAGATCCCCCCAGCTCAGGGACATGGCGTCCACTGCCAGAGCCAGAGGATCCTGGGAGAGCGACACGAAGTTCGGGAGCCTGTGATTGTGACGAGAGGCAAACAGGTCCACCTCCGGTGTCCCCCATCGGAGACACAGTGAGCGAAAAACCTGAGGATGGAGAGCCCATTCTCCCAGACGGGGAGAGCCCCTGCTCAACCGGTCCGCTTCCTGGTTCTCCACTCCTGGAATGTATACCGCCGAGAGACAAGGAACATGGGCCTCTGCCCAGGTCAGGATCAGGGACACCTCTCTGAGAGCACTCAGACTGCGAGTCCCTCCCTGATGATTGATGTAAGCAACCGCTGTTCGATTGTCTGAACGCACCTGGACCGGAAGGCCCAGAACGTGCTGAGTCAGGAGAGCAAGCACCCGACGGATGGCTCTCAGTTCCAGAACATTGATGGGTAAGTGGGCCTCTTGAGGTCCCCACTGCCCCTGGAACTGAAGCTCCTTCCAGAATCCGCCCCATCCCGAAAGACTGGCGTCCGTGGTGACAATTTCCCAAAGAGGAGTCAGGAAAGACCTGCCCCTCACGAGATTGGCCGAGACCAACCACCACTGGAGGGACTGCCGGACCCGGGAGGACAACTGGAAGGGCTGATCCAGCGACCGAGGCTGCCGGTCCCAGGACGCCAACAGATAAAGCTGAAGCGTCCTCGTGTGAAATTGAGCAAAAGGAACTGCCTCGAAAGAGGCGACCATCAACCCTACCAGCCTCATCCCCAGACGGATGGACGGCCGAGGATTGGAAAGAAGGACCCGAGCCAACTCCTGAATCAGATGAATTTGGACTGGGGGAGAAACACTCTGTGTTGATGAGAGTCCAACTGCATCCCCAGAAAGGACACCACCCTGGCCGGAGCGAGGGAGGACTTGGGGAAGTTGATCACCCAACCAAAGCTTTCCAGCGTGGAGACCACCATCCTGGTGTCTGTGTCCGATTGATTGAGTGACGGAGCCATGATGAGAAGGTTGTCCAAATAAGGTACGACACGAATGCCCCGAGATCTGAAAATGGCCATCACCCCTGCCAGCACCTTGGTGAACACTCTTGGAGCCGAGGTAAGGCCAAACGGAAGTGCCACGAATTGAAAATGCTGATCTTTCATCACGAATCGAAGAAAACGTTGATGAGCCTGGCAGATGGGAACATGAAGATAAGCATCATTGATGTCTATGGACGTCATGAAGTCCCCCTGCCGAAGGGAACCGACGGCCGTACGCAGTTTCCATGCGAAACTTCCGAAAACGGATGAACTTGTTGAGTAATTTCAGGTCCAGGACGGGACGAACCGACCCGTCCTTTTTGGGGACTGCGAAAAGATTGGAGTAGAAACCGAGGCCCATCTCTAAGCGCGGTACTGGCTGGATGACCGCCATTTCCAACAGATTTTTTACCGACGCCAGGAGCCCCTGTGCGGCCAAAGGATCGATGGGCACCCGAGACCGAAAGAACCGCGAAGGAGGGCGAGACTCGAATTCCAGCTTGTAACCAGACGACACCACCTCCCGGGTCCATCTCTCCGGAACCTCCTGGTCCCAAACCTGGGAGAAGTGTCGCAATCGTCCCCCCACCCGCACGGGTGAGGGCAGCCCCTCATTGCTGAGCGGGCTTACCAGCAGGCTTGGGCTTGGTGCCCCAAGACTGAGTGGGACGGCCACAGCCCCTCCCCCGAGTCCAACCTGCACCTCTGGTAGCGGGAAAGGAAGCCCCCCTACCCGCTCTGAATCCCCGAAAGGAAGGCCTAACAGTACTTGCCCCCCGAAAGGGGCGACGAAGCCTCTTGCGTTGCGGCATTTTACCACCTTTTGCAACTGAATCAATTTTATCACCAAACAGCCGCAAGCCCAAAAAGGGGAGAGCTGTGAGCACCCTTTTAGAAACCAAGTCCGCCGACCACTGGCGCAGCCAAACTGCCCGACGAATAGCCACCAGCATTGCCGCTGTCCTGCTACTCATAGCCAGCGCATCGTCCTGAGCGGTCAGAACATAAGAAACAAAAGACTCACACTGCTTGAGAGCAGTAAACTCCTTACAAGTGGGATCAAGATCCACACACAGATCCTGAATAACAGATCTAACCGCCAATAGAAGAAGCGCCGAAGCACACACCGGGCGCATCGTTGATCCGGCACTAATAAAACCATGGCGAGCGTACTGGTCAATCCGACGATCCTCACCATCCTTAAGGGCAGTGGTCTCAGAAGACTGCACCATAGCCGTGCTAGAGAGCCCTAGCACAGGGGTATCGACGTCAGGGGGAACCGACCAAAGCTTCACCAATTCTGGCGGAAAAGGATAACGTTTCTCCCAACTGGAAGGAATCCCAGTTAACCGCGTGGGATGTTCCCATTCCTTAAGCACAACCCTCACAAAGTGTTGTTGTCTGGGGAAAAACCAAACGCGGCTGAGGCACATTAAACAACTGACCCTTTGGCCGGGTGACAGCCTCAGGCGGATCTAAATTCAAAATTTCAAACATTTGAGCCAGAATGGAGGGGGTGTCAAGGGAAACCCCCGCAGACAAATCGCCAATAGCATCAACCTCAAGCTGATCTGCAGGCTCATCTAACTCCACCAGGAATTCCCCCTCCTCGTCCAGGGAGCAATCGGACCAATCCACAGGCTCACATACCTCATCCTGTGAAGCCGGAGGTACAGGAGAAAGGTGCTTCCGTTTCGCAGTGGCCTTCAACCCTGCTTTGACGGAAATTATCTTCTCAAGGTTGGATAATCGTGCAGACACCTAGGATTGCGAATCCCCACCTTTGACAATGTCACACGGGGTCCGGAACAGGGAGGGAGGGGTAGGGGATGATGGAAGTTGCGAAGAGCCAACAGCCGGAGTGACGGACTGACGCGCAATATTCTGCCTTGCACAAGGAATGCATAATATAACATCATCACCTGGGAGTGGAGTCCCGCAGCCCCCACACAGCCTAGATGGCCCAGAAGAACCCTTTCCGGTATTATCGGAAGCCTCCATATGGTGATTTATGGTATTCGCAAAACCATGGGTTTAAGGCATAAGCCATCCAGGATGCCCCTTTATGTTAATGTCCCGGAAGGGAGGATTTAATTAATAATAATGATCCTCTTTTAAATTACATTTTATATATATATATATATATATATATATATATATATATATATATATATATATATATATATATATATATATATATATATATATATATATATATAAAGACTAGCCAGGTATAATAGAACCGGGAGGCCACTGTATTGAGGGAATCCCAGGATCTGTGGGGGAAGAAAAACCAACAGTAAGACCCCCAGAAAACAAGTGGCAGCATGCAATACAACATTCGTGCAACAAAGTAACACATAATAATACACACACCAGAGTGCTTTAAAGAGGCCAAAGAATCTTGTCCTTTGTTTTTTTCCTCCTTTTTTTTTTATATAAAAATCACTCATAATAATAGACGGCCCCACGCGAGGTGAGGCCGCTTACCTGCCCAAGAAAGGCTGAATAGCCAAGGCACCCGATCAGTAGTAATGGTAGTAATGGCAGCAATGTTCAGCAATGGCAACAGTAGCAGCAGTAGCCGTAGTAGCAGCAGTAGCGACAGCAGCAGTAGCAGCCAAAAACACATATCCGGCTGAGAGCCCCGCACGTGTCCTCCTTATGACAGGAAGGAAGTGCGGCTGGGGCCAGGTTGAATGACGCCGCAACCCCGCCCCCCTCTGTCATCCGGGCCCCGCCCCCCTCCAGATTCAAACAGTGTGGCCCACAAATCAAGAGGGCGCTCAACGCCCTCAGTAGATGAAGGGGGGGGGGGGGGGGGGAAACGAGAGCTTGATGGGCAGCCTGCGCTGCCCACTGAAAGTGCTGACAACGCGGCCCGCCGAACGGCGGTGCCGATACAAAGAGGAGACAAGGGGGGAGGGGGCGGGGAGCCGTGAGCACCTGAAAAAGGACGCCGGCAGCCTCAGGCATGCCTGCCACAGCGCGGCCCGGCCCGGCTGCCCTAAAGCTGACCCAAACTCTGGCCATACAGGCCAGCAGCAGCCCGCCAAAATGGCAGAACTGCCAGTGGAAATAAACAATCATGCCATAAGGAAGAATCAGCCAGGCCAAGTGCACCCTTGCTTGCGGTGCAGCCTGCCAAGTGTTAAAGTAAAAAAACATACAAGTAAACATACAAGTAAAACACACATGCAAATACACATCCCTCCACCCCCCCCCCCCCCCAAGTGAAGAGAGAAGGGACCGTAACGGGAGAGCAAGGGGCACCTCGGGACAGGGGCATCCCAAATCCGGATCACCATGCCGGACAGCCGCATTGCCCCCAAAACAGGGGGTCGAGCGGAGGAGATAAGCTCCTAGGCACCTATAGTGCCATCTACCAATTGCCCAGTGAGCAGCCTAGGCTGGGAGGCTTCCATTTAACCACAAAAGGTAACAAATAATCAAAAAACCGGGTAGAAAATAGACCAAAGGGGGTGCCGGGTAAGACCCCGGCTACCTGCAAGCAGGAGACTTCATTCTTCTGTCTTGTCGTCATGCAGAGAGAAAAACACTGGTGATAAATGGGAGGTACCCAGGTATATATAGGCCGGAAGGGGGCTCGTTACAAGACTTCCTCTCTGCAACAGCGTCACCTGGCGGTGAGTAACCCAATCGTGAAGAAATTAAAGGTAAAGCGGGGTGTGTGGCACACTGAGAATATTCTAACCACAAGGTGGCAGTGTAGGACCCCTAAGAGCACAATCATACAGGATTACACATATCCAAAAATACCATTTTGTGAGTACTCACCTGAAAAATGGATATTGTTGGTGTGCCACACACCCCCGCTTCACTTCTTAAATATTCATTACTCCATGGGTTAATCACCTGCAGGTGACGTAGTGCAGAGAGGAAGTCTTGTAACGAGCCCCACCTTCCGGCCTATATATACCTGGTACCTCCCTTCAATCACCAGTATAATCAACAAAGCAGTAATACAAGGTACCAGTATTTCACCAGTAACCTCAAATCAAATTTGATATAAAAAGGCTTCACCATATAAAGGCTTCGGTAATACCGAAAAGGGCGGGTGTGAAGCGGGGTGTGTGGCACACCAACAATATCCATTTTTCAGGTGAGTACTCACAAAATGGTATTATTCTTGGTGTGCCCACACACCCCGGCTTCACTTCTTAAATATTCATTACTCATGGGACATCCAAAAGCAGTGTCCACAAGGGAAGGGCATCCAAGGCCAGGTGAAGCATAACTGAAATGACTGCAGTCTGCAGAACTATGCGGCCCAAACCAGCATTCGCTGAGGCCCGCACATCAACTTGTAAAACTTAGAAAAAGTGTGAACAGAAGACCAAGTGGCGGCCCTACAAACCTGTTCAACAGAAGCTTGGTGCTGAAAAGCCCAAGACGCCCCAATGGCGCGAGTAGAATGAGCAGTGATACGAAAAGGGGGAACTTTCCCCATAGCAGAATAGGCCGCAGTAACGGCCTGACGTATCCATTAGCTAATGGCAGATTTGGCTGGTGCCAAACCCTTCTTAGGCCCATGGGGCATAACAAAAAAGGAATCCGTCTTACGAAAAGGAGACATGATAACCAAGTAGTACTTAACACAGCGTACTACATTCAAACAATGCAGAACCTCTCTCTTTGTCATTCTTAGGATTAGGACACAAGGAGGGAGAACAATATCTTGGTTCAAATGAAAAGCCGAAACCTTAGGAAGAAAGTCTGGCTTGAACCGAAAAAACCACTTTATCCTGATGCCTCTCGAAGTAAGGCGCCTGGATAGACAAGGCCGCCAATTCCGAGACACGCCGGACCGAAGTGATCGCTACCAAGAAGACCATCTTCTGAGTCAGGGTAGACAAAGCAATATCTTGCGAAGGCTCAAAGGGAGGAGCCTGAAGAGCAGAAAAAACCAAATTCAAATCCCAAACCGGGAGCAATGGTTTCCTGGGAGGCCGCACATGCGTAACCCCCTGGAAAAAAGTTTTAACTAAAGACTTAAGCGCAACACGCTTCTGAAAAGAAAAAGATAGATAAGGCAGAAACTGCCCTTTCAACGTACTTAGCTGGAGTATACCAGAGGCATTTCTGGGTATGAACCGACCCAATGTTTGTGGGAACTCAAGTGTGACCACGCCTGAAGTAAAACTGACTATCACACCTTTATAAGAATCAAGCACATTAATTTATTTAGTTAAAATACAACCAATGAATTCCCCAATGCAAATGTAATCATCATTGTACTATAAAAAAATCTTTTTTTTTTTTTTTTTTTTTTAACAGTTGTCAACTGTCTTACTTGCCAATGCGCAGGTTATTACTAATACAATTGGACATATTGTACCTTACAGACAATAAAAACTTGCTCAATGATTCCACTTTCCCAATCATAGCGGTGAGTAATATCATGTAATAAGCGGTAAAACTAGTTCCACCCCCACTAGGGGGCTTCTTCAGTACCAAACCGCACTTAAGGGCACTTGATCAGCCCATCCAGGGCCCGTTAGATTATCACCAAAAGCCTCATGTCCAGGTGCACATCCCAAATTGATGCTGGATGGACAGGTTTAGATATCCCAAGTTAGTTAGTGCTCCGGTTCGCCAATTATGAAGGAATGGCGTCTGCGCTATGCTGCGAGGTTCCCTATCCCTCAATTGATAAGGGAAGCAGAAACACAGGCTTGGGGTCCGCTCTCTCCGCTTAGACGTAATCCGCTGGTCTGCCTGGTAACCATCCAGGGCAGATCTAAAGGAGCCCGCCCAGCAATGCACGTCCCTGCATGTTGTGCTGTATGCTCGACCCGGATACTTATCTGGAGTCCAGCCCTGATTGTAAAACCTGGAGAGCGAAAAAGACCCTACAAGGAAAAAACTCATCTCACACCAAGCGATATAGGCTTTCCAAGTCCTATAGTAGGTGATGGAAGAAGACCTCTTCGGGCACTGATCAGAGTCTTAAATGACTGAATCAGAAAGACCCTCCTCCTTCAGGATGGAGGTTTCAGCAGCCAGGCCATCAAACCCAGCGCTGGTAAAATGGGGTAACACAATTGACCTGAGTGAGCGGATCGGGCCGAATAGGCAGAACGAACTGGTCCCACTGCCAGCCGAATGATGTCTGTGAACCTCACTCGTCTTGGCCACCTTGGGGCCACCACGAGAGCGGCGTACACCCTTTCCAGAGCCAACTTCTGAAGAACCCTGCCCAGCATGGGCATCGGAGGAAACAGGTATAGAAATCCTAGAACGCCCCAGATCAGGGACATGGCGTCCACTGCCAGAGCCAGAGGAATCCTGGGAGAGCGCCACGAAGTTCGGGAACCTGTGATAGTGATGAGGGGCCAACAGGTCCACCTCCGGGGACTCCCATTGGAGACACAGTAGGCGAACCACCCGAGGATGGAGAACCTATTCTTCCAGGCGGGAAGAGCCCTTGCTCAACCGGCCCACTACCTGTTTCATCACCTCTGGAATGTGAACCGCCGAGAGACAGGGAACATGGAACACTGCCCATGTCCGGATCAGGGACACCACTCTGCGAGTACTCAGACTGCGCGTCCTACCCTGAAGACCAACATAAGCAACCGCTGATCGATTGTCTAAACACATCTGGACCAAAAGGCCCAGCACGTACTGAGTCAGGAGAGCAAGCACCTGACGGATGGTTCTCAGATTCAGAATCTTGATGGGAACAAGTGGGGCCTTTAAGCACTCCACTGCCCCTGAGACCGCAGCTCCTTCCAGAATCTGCCCCATCCGACAGACTGGCGTCCGTGGTGACAATTTTCCAAAGGGGGGTCAGGAAAAGCCTGCCCTACACAAGATTGGTCGGGACCAAGCACCACAGGAGGGACTGCCGTACACGGGAGGACAACTGGAAGGACTGAACCAGCGACAGAGGTTGCTGATCCTAACACGCTAACCAGAAAAAGCTGAAGCGTTCTCATGTGAATTTGGCAAAAGAAAGACACACTCTGTCTTGATGAGAGTTCAGGCCAGGATGAACCGACCCATGAACGGACCGTGAAGGAGGGTGAGACTCGAATTTCCGGTCGAAACCGGGCGACACTACCTACTGGATCCATCTGCCTGGAACCACTTGGTTCCAATGGTAGAAGTGTCGCAATAGTCCCCCACCCGCACGGGTGAGGGCAGCCCCTCATTGCTGAGTGAGCTTATCAGCAGGTTTTTGGGCTTGGTGCCCCAGGACTGAGTGGGCCGGCCACGGCCCCTCCCGAGTCCAACCTGCGCCACATGTAGCGGGAAAGGACGCAGCCCTGCCCGCTCTGAATCCTCGAAAAGAAGGCCTACCGGAACTTGTTCCCCTGAAGGGACCACGGGGCCTCTTGTGTTGTGGCATCTTACCACCCTTTGTGACAGAATCAATTTTCTCCTCGAACAGACGCAACCCCAAAAAGGGGAGAGCTGTGAGCCCCCCTTTTTGGAAGCCGTGTCCGCTGACCACTGACGCAGCCATACTGACCTGCGAAATAGCCACCAGCATAGATGCCGCCCTGCTACTCATAGTCAGCGCATCGTCCTGAGCAGCCCGGACATAAGCCACAAAAGATTCACACTGCTTAAGCGCAGTGAACTGTTTGCAAGCGGGATTAAGATCCTCCTATAGCCCTTGAATTAAAACCATGTCGAGCGTAATTGGTCAATCAAACGATCTTCCCCATCTTTGGGGACAGTGGTCTCAGCAGATTGTACCATAGCCGAGCTGGAGAGCCCTAATACAGGGGTAACCCCAGGCGGTCTCCCATCCAAGTACTGACCAGGCCCGACACTGCTTAGCCTCCAAGATCAGACGAGATCGGGCGCATTCAGGGAGGTGTGGCCGTAGGCCTCAATAAATGCAAATAGCATATGCCCCCTTGTGCTCCTATAGTCAACAAAACATTAGCACAATGGCCAACTGGAAGAAATTCCAGATAACCGCGTGGAATGTTCCCATTCCTTAAGAACCACCCTCTCAAAGAGGTGTAGTCTGGGGAAAAAACCAAACGCGGCTGAGGCTCTTTAAACAACCGACCCCTTGGCGGGGCAGCCGCCTCAGGCGTATCTAAACTCAAAATTTTTTAAACATTTGAGCCAGAATAGAGGGGGTGTCAAAAACAACCCCCTCTGACCAATCGCCAATCTCATCAGCCACAAGCTGACCTGTCGGCTCATCTGACTCAGACTGGAATTCATCCTCGTCTGGGGATCCATCGGACCATTCCACAGGCACACAAAAACTGGCCCTGTGGAGCCGAAGGTACCGGAGTCAGGTGCCTTCGTTTTGCAGCGGCCTTAAACGCTGCTTTAACGGGCATTACTTTCCGGGGGCTGGGCTGTACTGCCACCTCGGAATGCGAATCCCCACTTTTGACAGTGTCATGCGGGGTCCGGAAATAGGGAGGGAGAGGTAGGAGAAGATGAATGATGCGATGGCCCTGCAGCCGAAGCAACGGACAGGCGCGCAACAGTCTGTTTGCATAAGGGATGCAAATAAGACATCATCAGCTGGGAGTGGAACCCTATAACCTACGCACCCCCCAAACGGCTCACAGAACCGTTTCCGGAAAATACGGAAGCCTCCATGTGGTGATTTATGGTATTCGCAATACTGGGACTTTTAAGGCATAAGCCAACCCGGGATGCCCCTTTATTAGTAATGTCCCGGAAGGGAGGATTTTTTTTTTTTTTTTTTTTAAAATTTTTTTTTTTTTTTTTCTAAGTTAAGTTAAGGTCCCCTTTAAAGAACTGTATATATATCTATATAAAGTCTATGTATATCTACATTCACAAAGATATCCCAATAATTAGCCAGGCACATAGGGCCAGAGGGCCACCATAAGCAGGGATCCCAGGATCTGCAAGGAAAAACCATCAGATCCTCACATGTGTATAAACAAACATAAGCATGGCACCAAAGTGCCCTTAAATCACGCCCCCTCATTCCCCATTTAATGGCCCCAACGGGAGGGGCCGCTTACCTGGACAGCAAAGGCAGCAGCCGGAACAAGACTGCAGCCAGCAGCCAGCACAGAAGACAAAGTGCGGCCGTGCACCCATGCGATTTCCTTCATTGAAGGAAGCAAAACGCTGGGCCCGCCGCAGACGCCGCAGACGTCGGCGCCGCGCGTCAGCGGGCCCGCCCCCCCCCCCCCACGCCGATCAGCTGGAATCACTTACAGCTGGGCCACAACACGTGCGCTCAGGCGGCGGAGGGGGGAGGGTAAAAACCGCATGGTGGTGTACAATGCAAACATGAATGCCAGGCGAGGAGAGGGGAGAGGGAGGGAGGGGAGAGGGGCCACAAAGCAACAATCTGCAAGAGAAGTGGCCAGCCTTTACCCAGCGCAGCCTGCCCTTAAAGCAGACCCAAAAATATACACATGCTACAGTGAATGCATAAACATGACACAAATGTTAACATGCAGTGATACAAGTGAAACACACCTACTAAAGCACACCCTCATACACCCCCCCCCCCCCCCCCCCCCCCCAAGTGAAGGGAGAAAGGACCGGAGCGGGGGAGAAAGGGCTACGGGGACCCTCGGGACAGGGGCATCCCATTTCCGGATCACCATGCCGGACTGCCGCATTGCCCCCACAAGAGGGAGATGAGCGGAGGAGATAAGCTCCTAGGCACCAATTGTGCCGTCTACCAATTACCCGGTGAGCAGCCTAAGCTGGGAGGCTTCCTATCCACCATAGAGGTATACAACTCAAACCGGGCAGAAATAGACCAAAAGGGGGGTGGCGGGGTAAGCCCCGACCTACCTGTAAGCAGGAAACTTCCAACCTCTGCTTGTCACGCAGAGAGAAAAATACTGGTGATTGAAGGGAGGTACCAGGTATATATAGGCCGGAAGGTGGGGCTCGTTACAAGACTTCCTCTCTGCACTACGTCACCTGCAGGTGATTAACCCATGAGTAATGAATATTTAAGAAGTGAAGCGGGGTGTGTGGCACACCAAGAATAGATGACACATAGTAAACCCTCTATAATGGGAAGAACAGTATAGTATAGTACTGCTGTAGCTACATTTTAGTCCCCTATAGTGGCCAGCTATAAAGATGATAAGCAAAGTGATTGCTAATGAGTGATCTTATTTTAGCATCAGGTACATTGCGTTATAACTACATATCAAGTCACACTGGATACATGCAATTCTTGAAATAAGCATAGACATTCGATTAAAGTGGTTCTTTCCCCCAGTGAGAAACCCCCCCCAGAGCGCCAGAAGAAACTCACCTCTTCCCGGTCCTACAGCGCATGTACACAGCGCGTCCAATCAACGTGCTCGGGCCGTCTAAGGCCAGCGGCTCAGAGCGCACTGGCGGCTGCATCCCCCGCTTCCTTCAAATGGCTGTCGCAGGCACGTGCCCTGCTAGAGGGCTAGCAGGGGATGCGGCGATAGCTTGCGCATGCACTGTTGGACCGGGAACAAGGGTAAGTGTATGGGGCGACCTGGGGGGGTTTCACACAGTGGGGATTTTGGATGCCCCAGGGGGGAGGGAATCGATCGAGCTGGCTTTTGGTCCACTATAAAATAAGGAGGGAAAAAAAAAAAAAGACACAAAACTGCCCCTGTATTACGTTTCTGGCTGTAGCAATAAACCCTAGGTTTATTAGCAAATTTCCTGTAGCAACAAGTGGATGGCAGCACTGGCAAGCCAATGTTTCGGGCAGAGAAAGGTTCCTTTTCAAAGAGAAGCCGTCTGATGACCTTTATTCAAAATTGCTGGAGGCACCAAATAGTTAAACAGCAGGTTTTATCCTTGGCTACACGGGATCTGGAGCAGCGGGCACATGGCTGGCAATCAGAACAAACTCCTCCCAGTACTTTTGATGCCTACTCTGCCCAAGTTACAGCCTCTACATGAAACTATAGGGGGGGGGGCACTCATTGTTTGAAAAACAGCAAACCCAACTGCAGATGCCCCCCTGCGGAGGTGCTGGTCGGCAACCCTGTCACCGCACCGCATAGGATTTCTCTTGTTCTGTGCCGGTAACGCGTTTGCACCCCTCTCCTTGTCTCCACTCTTACAAGACGCTCTATCTTCCTCCAATTGCTTTAAGGGTTTTGCTAAACACAAAGCTCACGAAAATATATACAAATATTAGCTAGAAAAGGGAAGGAAATGTCCCGCACTGTCTGAAATGCTATATCTACTTCTGGATGCTGGCTGGGGGTGAATCTGACCCCGGAATACGGGGTGTATAAATGTGCTAAGAGTGTGAGCTCAGTAAACTCAATGCAGTGCATGTACCATCGGGAACTCTCATAATAACGTGTGATGTAGAGTCACTCTATACATGCATATCCCATAATATGGCCATACATGTGGTAAAATACTTCTTGGAAATGGAATCTATAGACAAAGCTAATGAACATAAATTCCAATTGACACTCCTCAGGTTCATCCTCTCTCATAATGTCTTCACCTTTGATATGGGATTTTACCGCCAAATCAGGGGCGTTGCAATGGGAGCCAGATGTGCCCCTTCCATAGCGAACCTGTTTTCAGGCTGGTGGGAGAGGAAGGTGTTGTGGCAAGAAGAGTATAACGAATACTATGCACACATGTTAAGTTACTATAGATACATAGATGACATCGTGATGCTCTGGGAGGGTAGCCCGGAAATGGCTGTAGAATTCTTGGAAAAATTAAACAAAAACCCCTATAACATCTATCTGACCTACACATTATCTTCGTCCCAGGCCACTTTTCTAGACCTGGACATAACAATCGAAACCACCGGGGAGGTTACCACCAAACTATTCCGCAAAGAAACAGCTACAAACAGCCTACTGCATTTTTCCAGCTTCCATACACCAAGATGCAAGGAAGGCATTCCAGTAGGCCAAATGCTACGTGCCAGGAGAAACTGTTCCAGGGACGAAGATTTTAAAAAGGAAACCAAAGAAATGAGGAAACGCTTCAAGAAACGGGGCTACCCCGATAGGGTAATACAACGAGCAATTAACAGGGCATCCCAGACAACCAGAGAGGACCTACTACATCATACGGGACGACCCACCAACAAAAACATCATTGAAGAGGTGAGATTTTTTACCCAATATAGTAGTGATTGGAATAACATTAGGAAGATCATGAAAACCCACTGGCGGGTCCTAGAAACAGATCAGGCCCTGAAGAAATGGGTTAAAAAGGGCCCTAAAATGACAGCACGTCGTGCTCCTACATTGCGCGACAAATTATGTCAGAGCCATTATAGGGGCCCTCGAACCTGGCTGTCACAAATCACCACGAAGGGCAGCAAGCCCTGTGGACGATGTAGTATATGTCCCTTAGTATGTAAAACAGATGAGATCACCAGCACAAGCATGCAGAAGACTTTCAAAATCAGGGAAACTCTAACCTGTCAAACTGAGGGCGTGATCTATGTCCTTGAATGTGGGTGCCACAAACAGTATGTTGGAGAAACCAAAAATAAGGCGGTCATTAGGATGCAAGGGCATCTCTCCAACATTAAATTAGCGAAAAGGGATCTGGATATGGGCAAGAACATATCACCGGTGGCTACTCATTTTCTCCAAGACCACAATGGCCAAAATAAAGGTCTTACCATCACCTATGTGGACAGGGTCAACATGGGGGGCAGAGGTGGCAACTTGAAGAAGAAACTCCAACAGCGGGAGCTGGAGTGGATCTTCAAGTTGGACACCAGAGCGCCTCAAGGAATAAATGAAGAGTTCACGTTTGCGCCGTTTTTGGGACGACAATAGAGCCTACACCTCATCTCGTAAGTATAGAGAGGGCCCATATAAACAAAAGTAACAAAACACATGCATGTCGAGATGTTTTGCTTAAGATGAAATCTATGCGTCTTCCAAGGGCATTTGTTGGAGTTTATGTATGTTCACCCCCCTTTTTCTTGTGTTTGATTATAGATTCCAGTATAAGTCTCAACATGTAAAGATGGGATCTGACGAACGCATCGACCATAAGAGCAAAGCATGGGACAGCTGCAACGCCTGAAATTGTCTACAGAAGAGGAAGACATTGCCTTTTGCCACCTCTGACCTAATTCAAAAGGACTAAGCAGATCCAACACGAAGTGAGGGAGGATTCTCCTTCCTTTCTGCTTTGATCGCTTTGGCCAATCGTAGGAGGATTCTTCTGCCTTTTTGCCCTGACCGTTTTGGCCAATTTCAGTATAAGCTTTAATTAGCAAAGTTGGGACCTGATGAATGTATCGACTAGAAGATTAAACCAAGTGCCAGCTGCAACGACCAGAATCGTCTACAGTAGAGGAAGATATCATCTTTTGTCTCTTGTCACCTCTGATCTATCCTATAAGGATGGAGTGGACCCAACACTAATTGTGGGAGGAGTCTTCTTCCTTTTCTGTTCTGGATCGCTTTGGCCAGCAAGAATTAGATCTTCTTGATGGGACTGTATGTCCATAAATCCATTTACCTGCTCTACTTGGCTCCGCCTTAGTGACAATACGATTGGATAGAAAAACCACAAGTTGATGTGACTCTGATCCATAGCGGAGTGGCATTAGATGGAGCAGCATGGCCGGTATACGGCTATTGGAAGATAAATATGGCTGAGTACTTTATGGACATTTCCCAACACTATTGAAGTGTAACCAAGGACATATAATGAAAGCACTCAGGCTTCTTTTGGACATGAGTGCACATCAGGGTATAGTATGTGGGGCTCCACATGTGGATGGAGCACCGCCCACACAGCATTCATAGTGTAGAGCATAGAACTCTACATGCATTCTTAAAAACAGCCCATATTATTTCCCTTTAGTTTTGCTTCATATATAGATCCATAAGATCGGGAGACATTGGAGAATTTGGGACAAGGTCTCTCCTAGGATATGATTATGTGAGTTTCAGAGGCAGGTTACATGCAGCCCTCATTATACATTAATCTAATGATAATTACATAAACAGTAGCCGTGGATATTGTATAGTTATTGTTTTAATGCTATTCTACATCGTCTGCTCCCATTTATGTTAGACCCCATCCTCTTCTACACCCGATCCAGGAGGCGTGGACAGCTGCCAGCAGCTGTTGTTTCCATGGCTGCTGCGTCTGCGCTCGTGCCTGCCTCGCCAGCCCGCGCATGCGCTGTGCGCAGCGGACGGGACGACGGGGCGGACTCAGCGCGCACGCGCAGCAGCTGTTGACACACGGCTCCAGCGCAGGTAAGAGGGCGTGGAGAGCAAGTACGGCCACACGCACCTTAACATGACCGGGCACATACCAACATTGCGCATTGGCCACAGATGACCGGCACCTCGGGTATCGGGCGTATATATACACTAGATATTTACAAAATATACCTTAATTTACAAGTAAGGGCGGATATCATATGTATGCATTCACTTCCGCCCTCAATCTAATCTAGCAACTTTGGCGGTTTTTAAGGCATCATTTCCGGCTATTAGAGAACGGTGGGGCAATATAAGTTGGGGCAGACTATGGGCAGCCACACTCTGATGAAGTGGCCTAATTATTGGCCACGCAACGCGTCAGTGCGGGTATGCTAATTACAGGCGGAGCGGGACTTTAAAACTCGGTAATGTACACTGTTCCTGTATTTTTTGATTTCTGTATTTTTTGTATTTTTGATCTTTGATATGTGCTGTACCAATGTATCTGCTGTGGTCGCCAACACCAGTTGATACTGTTGAGATTACTAAGGATTAACACAATATTGCTGAGACCTATGTCCGGGAACGTGACTTTTCTTTAGCATCATTACTTGCACGTTTATTCAGCACTTTCTCCTTGCACCTCACTGGTGCACTTATACACTGTTGGGACACTCCGTCCCCTACTTGCATGTCTTTATCTTTTTTCACTTTGTTTTTTGTTTGTTTGTTTTCCTTTTTGCACTACTTGCACAACTTTGCACTTACTCAAAGGCGTTCCCGTGTCATGAGGGCGGCATATACATATATATACCTCACATAGTCATAATCATACAGGCACAGTGTGCTTACCCATTGTCTTATATCAATATTTTGATACAGTATTATTCATAAAGTAGGATTCAACTTAGTTGAACTTATGTCATTAGAATTATTATAGTCCAATAGACGCCCTGCCTTATGGTTTTAATCATGTTTTAAATGTATGTCTGTGTTTTTTCGGCTTTAAATAAACATGCATCTTTACCACATTCTGTAGAGCGGCGCATCTGTTCCTGACAGGTGGGGGATGAAGTGGGCGGTACTGGCAAGCTCACACTCTTAGCACATATATACAAATATTAGCTGTGGATGAGATTGTGGTGTAGATAAGGGGCACTGGCTGCATCAATGAAGGTAAAACGTTTAAACCTTTATATCTTTGGAATTTAGACTTTACATTTTAAAACAGAGTCAGTTTAGGACATTGCCAAGTGTAACCCCACACTATGCACCTACACTAGGCTATGCCTGGACAGGCACTTTAATTATTAGTTGGTTAGCTGGGAAACTATCAAGTCCCCTTTAGGGCTCTGACAACATGAGAAGGCTTTAAGTGGACCAAAACCCAGCACGATCGTCCCAGTAATCTAAGATTCCCGGGCCATTTGATCCTCTCCCCCCCAGGGCATCCAAAATTGGGATGCCCCGGGGAAGGGATTTGATTGGCCTGGGAATCTTATAAGCTCTCACTGTGTATGCCCCTAGGTCACTTGCCTTCCTGTCGCAGACTCGGGTGAGAATGAGCCTACTAATTGGCTGAGCTTCCCGCTTAACCAATTAGCGCGCTAGCTTCTATTTGGCTTCACCGCCGGCTAAGCTGAGCGCATCGCCGGCTGCATCACCCGCTCACCTCCTAGCCAACGCGTTCCTGAGCATTCAGAAAGGTTGGGTGCGGTGTGTGCATGGCTAGGGGTGAGCCATGATGCGGTCACGGCGCAGAGAAGGGCTCCGGGACACTGCACGTGAAACGGAGCTTTGCATATTCCGGATGACCCAAGGAGCGGAACTCAGATGGCCCTGAAGTCAATTAGACTCCAGGGCCTCCGATGTTCCTCTTTAAAACACAAAGAATACTTTGTCAGAGGGGGAGCTTTATGATGGGTATATACCATATAATATATATCACTTGTGCCTGGAGTTGGGCTTTAACCCTTTAAACGCCAGCCACGTAAAATTTACGTGGCTGCCTCTCCTGCAGTTAACTGCCAGCCACGTAAATTTTACGTGCCTGACTTTCCCCACTAATAGTAAAAAAAGTTTTTAAAAAAGGCACTTACCTGACCCCTCGTTTGATTCAGCCGGGTCTCCTCTTCAAAATGGTGGTCTCCGATCGTTCACCGGACCTCCTCTGGCTGCAGGGGAGGGCCCGGAATAGGGTGCCCCCCCCCCCCATTTCAGCTGCCTCCGGCTTTTCCTGTAAAAGAAAAAAAAAAAAAAAATGACATTTACTTACCTCTGTGTGCGCTGGCTCCCGCCGACCCTCCTCTTCACCTGGGGGGCCTCCGATCCCCCCCCAGGTCATTCCGATCTTCAGGAGAGAGCCTGGAAGGCTCTCTCCCCTCTCCTGTTCCGATGGCGGCCGCCATCTTGACGCTAAGCCCCGCCCCTTTTGGGGGCGGGGCTAATGACGTCAGTCCGTGCCGTCGTCCCCGCTAAGCCCCGCCCCTTTGGGGGCGGGGCTATGACGTCATTCCCAGTCCCGATCACCGGCTACAGCTCTGTTAGCTGTCAGATGCCGGTGATCGGTGCCCTGGAAGGAGGTGACAGGAGATCCTCTGATCTCCTGTCTCCTCCTTCTCTGGATGCCGATCACCGGCATCTGACAGCAGATCAGCGAGGGACACAGGAGCTGACGATCGAAGGTGAGTAAAGAGTAAATTTTTTTTTTTTTTTTTTAATAAATAAAAATTTTGTGTCCGTGTTTTTTTTTTTTCTGTTAACCCTTTGTGAACTGGTAAGGGGTCCATGAGACCCCTGTACCAGTTCACAAGGCTGGGGTCTGGCAAGTCACCTGCCCTAGCAGGTGACTTGCCATTAACCCCTGCACCCCCAATTACCTGCCTCCCCAAAGCCCAGGGGGGGGCAGAAGAGCCCGGGCCCACATAGACTATGTGGGCTCGTAGGCTGCAGGGTGGGGGGGGGCCACAAAAGCTGGCCCCCCCCACTCTGTGCCTACAAGCCCCCATAGCTGGTCCCGGGCTGGTTATGACGGGTAGGGGGGACCCTACGTCATTTTTTTTTTAATTTTAAGGGTTAGGGTTAGCCTAACCCTAACCCTTAAAATTCCAAAAAAAAATGAGGGTCCCTACGTGATTTTTAAAAAAATGTTTAACGGTTAGGGTTAGCCTAACCCTAACCCTTAAAATTCCCCCCAAAAATGGGGTCCCCCCCCTACTTTTTTTTTTTTTTTTTTTTTTTTTAAGTGGACCAACACCCAGGCTGATCGGCCCGGATCAGATCCCTCCCTGCGGGGCATCCGAAATCGGGATGCCCCACTGTGTGAAACCCCCAGGACGCCCCAATCGCCTTACCTTATCCCTGTTCCAACGGTGCATGCGCGGGCCGCATCTCGCGCTTCTCTCTATCAGGGCGCGCACACGTTCCGGTCGTTTGTGAATCGCCGATGCGGGCACGCTCCCTGTTAGAGGGAAGCGCGAGATGCGGCTGCCAGCGCGCTCAGAGCCGCTGTGGTTGTCCGTCCCTTGTCCTTGCATACCACAGCGGCTCTGAGCGCTCTGATTGGACGAGCGCTCGCGCATGCGCCGTAGGAGCGGGCTGAGGTGAGTTTTTTATACCTTTCTCGGGGGTTTTACGCAGCGGGGCACCCCCGCGGAAGTGGATCAAAACCCAGGATAGTGAAAATCCTGGGTGTTGGTCCACTTTACGGGTTAGGGTTAGGCTAACCCTAACCCTTAGAATTCCCCCAAAAAATGGGGTCCCCCCACCCCCTGGGATTAAAAATAAAAAATAAAAAAAAATTAAAATTTTAAAGAATTAAAATTAAAAAGAAAATGACATAGGGACCCCCTCCCAGGGGGGCCCACTATTTTTTTAATTTTTGGGGTTAGGCTTAGCCAAAAATTCTCAAAAAAAATTGGGGTCCCCCCCCCCGGGAGGGGGTCCCTATGTAATTTTAAATTAACCCCTTATGTTTATAGTGTGGATAGTAGTATTTTATTTGTAAATGTTATAAAATGCTCTTTTCAGTTTGGGGGGTCTCCTGGGCAAGAATGAGGGGCTATTGATACATATGTGGTACCGTTGTAATCGGGAGAAATGGGGCTATCACATGCAATATGGTTTTTATTACTAAAAAATGTTTTATTTAAAATAAAGGAGACAATTGTATATATATATATATATATATATATATATAATTTTATTTATTTTTTTGTTTTTTTTTACGCAAAAATATTTAAAAAACAGTAGAAAAATTACAAACAAGACATTTAATGTTAAAGCCTAAATTCTGCTGCAAAAAAATATATATATATTTTCCAAGAAATTCCGACAAAAATCACGGTTAAACATGCCGCAAAATGGGGAAAAATGACCAACTGAGGGCGACAAAAGTTCAAGTAGGCTGGCAATTAAAAGGGTTAATAGTACCTATGCATGTTGGGTATTGTTCTGCTCGGGGGACCTTGCGCTTTCAGATTTAGCTTGTTTTTTCTTATTTGCATATTGATATTTTAGGAAAAGGTGTTTTTTATTCTGCTTTTTTATAATTTTTTTTGTGAAACCCTGTGCAACCTAAGAATTCTTCAAGGGATTACTTCCAGAAAGATGAGCCCACGACAACAAGCTGGGTACGCTTAGAAAGCTTAAAATGTGTACTTTCAGGGAATATATGGTTTATGGGGGATATTCTAAATGTAAAGGGTTGTTTTGGTAGAAAAAGCACAAGGTGCGCACTTTGTATGCAGAGCTGAAATTTTGAAGTAAAATTACCGTTACGCACATGCTTTACTTTGGTGTGTTTGGCAACTCTTCCCTTGACAGTAGCTATGCATGCTGGGTATTGTTCTGTTCGGGGCATGTTGCTTTTTCAGATTTTCAGTTTTTTTCTTGTTTGCATATAGGTTTTTTTAGGAAAATGTGGTTTTGATTCTGCTTTTTTATACTTTTTTAGAGAAACCCTGTGCAACCAAAGAATATATTGAGGGATTACTTCCAGAAAACTGCACCCATGTCAACAAGCCTGGTACGCATAGAAAGCCTGAGGTGTGTACTTCCAGAGAATATATAGTTTGTTGGGGGTATTTCAAATGTAAAGGGTTGTTTTTCTTGAAAAACTGCAAGGTGCGCTTAGCACGTAGCATAGTTGTATTTTATCTGAAAATCTCCTAAAGAGTTGTTTCAGTTTGGGGGCGTCTCCTGGGCAGGAAAGGGTGTCTACCTATACATATGTGGTATCACTGTAACCGGGAGAAATTGGGGTTTCACGTGCAATAAGATTTTATTGACAAACTTACATTTTTTATTACAAAAAACACTACAAATTGTAAAAAATTGTTTTTTGGGTTTTTTTTTGCACAGATTTCATCCAAAAATATTGAGAATACACCTAAAAAATGACAAACAAGACATTTCATGTTAAAGCTTAGACTCTGCTGAAAAAAACAATATATCACTTTTCTGGGAAATCCCTGGAAATCCCTTCAAAAATCACAGTTGAACAAGGGGAGCGCAAAATAGTGCAAAATGGTCTGGCAACAAAGGGTGACAAAATCTCAAGGTAGGCTGGCGGTTAAAGGGTTAAAGCTTGGGTGGGGGTCTGATTGTACAAGTAAACAAGCCCACATTATAAGCAAAGCACAAGTTACCTTAAGTAGTGTTGTTCTGGTTGGGTCTAATCTGGAGTTGCATTCCACCTGCAAAGAGAGCTGTTACTATACAGGTATTCGTTAAGAAAGAAATTTGTGAATGGGTCTAATAGATGCTTCAAGCACTGCAGTTTAACAGCCATCTGGGGGCCCCTCCTGAGCAAGTTTATTTCAATCCCTCCAAGAGAATATAAAAAAACAAAAAAAACTAATGCATCTGTCATGAGACACCACCCCAAACCTCAAGTATTTCTCACTAAGGGGCACTTAATTGATGATTTACCCCACATCCTTATTCCATGCTATCAGTACCAGAGTGGAGCCAAACAAAAACCAAAAAAGGGTCAGAAGTATTTTTTCTACATACTAGTGCTGATGTAATTCTGAAGATCACAAACACTGAACTTACCACACCATCAATTGCAGGAGAGTTATCCCCAACCACTAGCAGAGCTGGACACCTAGAGAAGAAAAAACTAAGTTTATGGCCATCTTGAAGAATGGAACATTGTATCCTGATATTTCTTACTAAAGACATTAGCAGAGACAGCAAGCAACACCTATGGAGAAACCCATGTTAGGGGAATTTTGGTCTTTTATCCCACTAAGCCCACTAGTGTTTCAGAACGCTTCAGTCGCTGTCCGAAATTGATGAAAAGATATGCGAGTCGCTATACTATGCTGCATGTGAGCGAACCATAACGCCAGCTCAGTGCGACTGACTCACACCACATTCATCAAAAAAACAGCCTCACACAGCGCCGGTGCTCAAAATCATGTAATTGTAGCCCATAGCGCCAGAGGCTGTGTGATTAAAGTCTGTTTATGAACATGTATCCACTAGTAAAGCGAAAACATATGGAATTACATTGTTATAATATTGTAACATGAACACTTTAATACCAGACCTGTAAGGACAATTCTGCATAAAAATATTATTAATGCAAAAAGTTTTCAAAAATGTCATTTTATTGGCCAGAATACATGTCCGATGGCTTGTGTTTTTTTTTTTTTTTTTTTTTTTTTAGGGAAAAAAAAAATTTGTGATCAGGAAAGGGATTTAAGGATCGTCCATAGAAATGTGTACAGGTAAGACGTGGCTCTCTGCAAGGATGAACGCCGGCGCTGTAGGCCAAGCCTGGGATAATGATGAATCGTACGCTACATGGCGTTCTAGTCGCTCACCAGATTCGGGTTCGTAAATGTGTAATTGCGTGACGTCTCTGGCGTTCACCTGCTGCTGTACAGGCACTACCTGGCGCTATCCCTCCATGAATAAGGCCCTTAGTGAGTAGGCCATGGAAATTGTTTTTTCATTTCTTGATCAACCTTGATTGCTCAGAAGAAGAACAGAGAGTGCAATGCCAGAGTATAGTTTATAATATAAAAAACAGCTCTGGTCTCCACAAATGAAAGCGGACCAACACCCATTCGCCCGCAATTCTTACCTGTCCCTGAGCTGGGAATGCAGTTCTGCGCTTGGCCATGTCCCATGGGTGGGACCTTTCAGCGTCCGGCTACAACCCCGACCCATGTAACCGCTCGGAGGCTAATCACAGGGCTGCATTCGGGGCCGAAGATCGAGGGAAATCGTGGGCGTTCTGGGGTGCTCTGGATTACCCCAAAGCGGGTGTTGGTCCACTTTGAAGCAGAACGAATACCCTGCTGTGTGAAACTCCTCCAGGGCTCTGAAAAACTCACCTGCATCTAGAGTTCCCTCGCCGATGTACCGCCGAAGGGCATGCAGGCACTCTTGCTAGTTTTATGGGAGCCCTGCATGTAAACAGTAGTTTGCCAAGCATTACAGCTCTGATTGGACAAGAGCTTATCATGCACCATAGAACCAAGGAAAGGAGAGTTTATATGGGCATTCCACACAGCCGGCCATCCCAATTTAGGATGCCCCGGGGCATGGAACAAAATCCAGGATAATCAAAATCCCATTTTTTCCCTGCTTTAACCCTTTTGTTGCCAAGCCCGTAATACCTACGTGCTGGCATGACCAAGCGTTAAGTGCCAAGCACGTAGGTGTTACGTGCTTCACTTTCCCTCCCTGCTAGCTAAAAATTTTTTTTTAAAAATACTCACCTGACCCCTCTATTGATTCGTCCGGTTCTCCTCTTTAATTTGATGCCATCCCCCCTGGGACCCCCGGAATAGTGACCGCTGCTAACTGTAAAAAAAACAAAAAAAAGACATTTACTCACCTGAAGTTGCGATCGCTCCCGCATGCTTTTCTCTTCTTCGGGGGGACCTTCGATCACCCCCCCCCCCCCCGCCCAGGCTGCTTAGCCTTCAGGAGAGGGCGCAACATGCCCTCTCCCCCTGCTTCCCGATGAGCGCCGCCATCTTGACGACCCTTGGGGGCGGGGCTCAAGATGTCACTCACTGGGTGTCGCCCTGGCACCCCTGCGGCTCAGCTGTCAGATGCCTTGGTGATCGCTGGGCAGAGCAGTAAAGGGATAGGGGATGATCTGATCCCTTGCCCCCCCCTCCCCTCCTCTGGCCAGCGATCACCAGGGCATCTGTCATCTGATCGACACAGGAGCAGTTTTTTAAATAAATGACATTTTTGTGTGGTGTGTTTTTTTTTTCACTGTTAACCCTTTGAGACCCCTATACCACAAAATCAATTCTACAGGTGAGTACTCACAGAATTGTATTATTCCAAGTAAACAGCACGTCCTGTTCCAGAATATTCCTTACACATGGGACATCCAATAGCAGTGTCCATAAGGTAGGGTGGGATCCCCAAAGAGCAAAGGCATGCAGTTTAAACCACTGCCGCCTGCAGAACTTTGCAGCCAAAAGCAGAGTCAGCTGAGGCCCTAACATCAACCTTGTAAAACTTGGAAAAAGTATGAACAGAAGACCAAGTAGCAGCCTTGCAAACTTGTTCAACAGAAGCTTGGTGCTGAAAGGCCCAGGAGGCACCAATAGCACGAGTGGAATGAGCAGTAAGACGGAAGGGAGGTTCCTTCCCCTTAGCAGAATAGGCTTGCACCACCGCCTAACGGATCCACTTGCTGATAGTGGATTTAGCCGGAGGCAAACACTTCCTAGGTCCAGAAGGGAGAATAAAAAGAGCATCAGTCTTCCTGAATGATTCAGTAACAACCAAATAGAACTTCAGAACCCTGACCACATCCAAAGAATGCAGTGTCCGCTCCTTGGGATTAGCAGGATTAGGACACAAGGAAGGAAAGACAATGTCCTGATTGTGATGAAAATCAGACACAACCTTAAGCAAGAAATCTGGCTTAAACCGAAACACCACCTTGTCCTGGTGTCGCTCAAAATAAGGAGGTTTGATGGAAAGCGCTGCCAACTCAGAAACACAATTGACAAAAGTGATAGCCACCAAAAAGTCTACCTTAAGCGTCAAAAAAGACAAAGGGGCCTCACGCAAGGGCTCAAAGGGAGACCCCTGCAAGGCCGATAAGACCAGGTTCAAATCCCAGACTGGTAACATAGGCTTACGTGGAGGACGCACGTGAGTAACCCCCTGAAAAATGGTCTTAACCAGACGATGGTTGGCAAAGGATCTTTGGAAAAAAATAGCCAAAGCTGAAACATGACCTTTGAGGGTACTAAGTTGAAGACCCAAATCCAAACCATGTTGCAGGAATTCCAGAGTCCTGGGGATAGAAAACACCCGACAGGGAAGCGGCCTAGACTCACACCAGTCAATGTAAGCATACCATACCCTATAGTAGATAGATGACAAGGACTTCTTCCTAGCCTGAATTATGGTACTAACAACAGAGGCCGGCAGCCCCTTTTCCATCAAGATGGAGGTTTCTGCAGCCAGGCCGTTAAAGCAAGCGTTTGTAAATTGGGATGGCGTAGCTGCCCTTGAGTGAGCAGACCTGGAACCTTGGGCAGGGCATACTGATCTACTGCCAACTACACAATGTCCGCGAACCACACTCTTCTTGGCCAACAGGGGGCCAGCAGAATGGTTGGCACCCCTTCCTGGGAAATCTTGCGCAGCACCCTGCCCAGCAGAGGAAACGGAGGAAACACATAAAGGAGCTGAAAGCTCTTCCAAGACATTGCTAAGCGCATCCATGGCCAAGGCCAGAGGGTCCTGGGACAGAGACAGAATGGAAGCTTGCGATTGTGACGGGACGCAAACAGGTCCACATCCGGCTGCCCCCAGGGACGGCACAGGGAGCGAAACACCCTGTTGCTGAGGGACCACTCCCCCAGCCGAGACAACCCCCTGCTCAAGGAGTCTGCCTCCAGGTTTTCCACTCCTGGGATGTAAACTGCCGATATGCAGGGTACATTCTCCTCCGCCCAGGACAAAATCAGGGACACTTCCTTGAGGGCCCTCTTGCCCCGGGTCCCTCCCTGATGATTGATGTAGGCAACTGCTGAGTGGATCTGAACCGCCCGACCCCGAAGGTGTCGAGTCAACTGGGCGAGGACCAGTCTTATCGCCCTCAGTTCCGGAATGTTGATAGGGGTATGGGCCTCCTGAGGGCCCCACTGACCCTGGAACTTCAGGGATTTCCTGAAGCCACCCCAACCTGTCAGACTGGCATCTGTGGTGACTGTCTCCCAGCAAGGGGTCAGAAAGGATCTGCCCATCAACAGGTTCCTTGAGTCCAGCCACCAGAAAAGAGACCGCCTGGCCAGAGGGGACAGAACAAACAACTGATCCAGGAACACAGGGTCCCGATCCCATACTGACAAGAGGTGAAGTTGAAGAGGTCTCATGTAGCAAGACACCATCAGACCCACCAGTTGCATCCCCTGCCGGATGGAGGGATGGGGGCAAGACAGAAGAAGCCTTGCT
The DNA here is from genome assembly GCA_027917425.1 of Gastrophryne carolinensis. NCBI lineage: Eukaryota > Metazoa > Chordata > Amphibia > Anura > Microhylidae > Gastrophryne > Gastrophryne carolinensis. The sequence continues at coordinate 70,733,208 of CM051243.1, read as the reverse complement.
TGAGCTTGAAGACTCCCCACCTTCTGCTGAGGGAGAAGAATTTTGACCTGAGATGTATCCAGAGTCATGCCCAGAAAGGACCTCACCAATGACGGGGACAGGGAAGACTTGGGGTGATTGATCGCCCAGCCGAATGACTCCAGTGTGGACACCACCATCTGGGTATCCAGCTCTGCCTGCTGGAAGGACTGAGACGTGATGAGAATGTCGTCCAAGTAAGGAAGGATGCGAATGCCCCGAGATCTCAGCAGAGCCATTACGCCCGCCAGCAAACCCAGAAAACCCTGAGAGCCGAGGTGATACCGAAAGGAAAGTCCACAAATTGGTAGTGCTGATCTTCCAGAGCAAACCTGAGGACTATCTGATGACCTGGAAAGATTGGAACATGAGGGTAAGCGTCCTTGATGTCTACGGAAGTCATGAAGTCGCCCGGGCACAGTGAATTGACTGCTGAACGCAGGGTCTCCATGCGAAAAATACCATTTTGTGAGTACTCACCTGAAAAATGGATATTGTCAGTGTGCCACACACCCCGCTTCCCCTTTAATTCTTACGATCGGGTTACTCCACCGCCAGGTGGCGACGTTGCATAGAGAAGTCTTGAAAACAAGCCCCCTTCCGGCCTATATATACCTGGGACCTCCCACTTAACACCAGTGATTTAAAAAGCAGAAAGACAAGGTACCAGGAAATCCAATGGTAACCTCAAAATAAAGAAAAAACTTCACCATATAAAGGAACCGGGATACCGAAAAGAGCGGGTGAAGCGGGGTGTGTGGCACACTGACAATATCCATTTTTCAGGTGAGTACTCACAAAATGGTATTATTCTCAGTGTGCCACACACCCCGCTTCCGCTTTAATTCTTACGATCGGGACATCCAAAAGCAGTGTCCACAAGGGATGGGTATCCAAAGGCAAAATGAAGCATAACTTAAATAAATGACTGCGGTCTGCAGAATTTGCGGCCAAAAACAGCATCCGCTGAGGCCCGCACATCAACCTTGTAAAACGTATGAACAGAAGACCAAGTAGCAGCCTTACAAACTTGTTCAACAGAAGCTTGGTGCTGAAAAGCCCAAGACGCTCCAACGGCGCGAGTAGAATGAGCAGTGATACGGAAAGGGGGGACTTTCCCCTTAGCAGAATAGGCCGCAATAACGGCCTGGCGTATCCATTTGCTAATGGAAGATTTGGGCGGCGCCAAACCCTTCCTAGGCCCACAGGGCACAACAAAAAAGGCATCAGTTTTACGAAAAGGAGAAGTAACAATCAAATAGTACTTAACACAGCGTACTACATCCAAACAATGCAAAACCCTCTCTTTGTCATTCTTAGGATTAGGACACAAGGAGGGAAGAACAATATCTTGGTTCAAATGAAAAGCAGAAACAACCTTAGGAAGAAAGTCTGGCTTGAACCGAAAGACCACTTTATCCTGATGCCTCTCAAAGTAAGGCGCCTGGATAGTTAAGGCCGCCAACTCTGAGACACGCCGGACAGAAGTGATAGCTACCAAGAAGACAATCTTCTGAGTCAGGGTAGACAAAGCAATATCCTGCAAAGGCTCAAAAGGAGGAGCCTGAAGAGCAGAAAGAACCAAATTCAAATCCCAAACAGGGAGTAATGGTTTCCTGGGAGGCCGCACATGCGTAACCCCCTGGAAAAAAGTTTTAACTAAAGGTTTAAGCGCAACATGCTTCTGAAAAAAGATAGATAAGGCAGAGACCTGCCCTTTCAACGTACTAAGCTGGAGACCAGAGTCCAGCCCTGATTGTAAAAACTCCAAAATCCTGGAGACCGAAAAGACCCTACAAGGAAAAGATCTTATCTCACACCAAGCGATATAGGCTTTCCAAGTCCTATAGTAGGTGATGGAAGAAGACCTCTTCCGGGCACTGATCAGAGTCTTAATGACAGAATCAGAAAGACCCTCCTCCTTCAGGATGGAGGTTTCAGCAGCCAGGCCATCAAACCCAGCGCTGGTAAATTGGGGTAACACAATTGACCCTGAGTGAGCAGATCGGGCCGAAGAGGCAGAACGAACTGGTCCACTGCCAGCCGAACGATGTCTGCGAACCTCACTCGTCTTGGCCACCTTGGGGCCACGAGAACGGCGTGCACCTTTTCCAGAGCCAACTTCTGAAGAACCCTGCCCAGCATGGGCATCGGAGGAAACAGGTATAGAAATCCCAGAGCTCCCCAGTTCAGGGACATGGCGTCCACTGCCAGAGCCAGAGGATCCTGGGAGAGCGACACGAAGTTCGGGAGCCTGTGATAGTGATGAGGGGCCAACAGGTCCACCTCCGGGGTCCCCCATTGGAGACACAGTGAGCGAACCACCCGAGGATGGAGAGCCTATTCTTCCAGACGGGGAGAGCCCTTGCTCAACCGGTCCGCTACCTGTTTCTTCAACTCTGGAATGTAAACCGCCGAGAGACAGGGAACATGGAACACTGCCCAGGTCCGGATCAGGGACACTTCTCTAAGAGTATTCAGACTGCGAGACCTTCCCTGAAGACCGACGTAAGCAACCGCTGTTCGATTGTCTGAACACATCTGGACCAGAAGGCCCAGAACGTGCTGAGTCAGGAGAGCAAGCACCTGACGGATGGTTCTCAGTTTCAGAATATTGATGGGTAAGTGGGGCCTTTAAGGTCCCCACTGCCCCTGAAACTGCAGCTCCTTCCAGAATCTGCCCCATCCCGACAGACTGGCGTCCGTGGTGACAATTTTCCAAAGGGGGGTCAGGAAAGGCCTGCCCTACACAAGATTGGTCGAGACCAACCACCACAGGAGGGACTGCCGTACACGGGAGGACAACTGGAAGGACTGATCCAGCGACTGAGGTTGCTGGTCCCAACACGCTAACAGAAATAGCTGAAGCGTTCGTGTGAATTTGGGCAAAAGGAAGAAACACTCTGTTTTGATGAGAGTTCAGGCCGGGATGAACCGACCCACGAACGAACCGTGAAGGAGGGTGAGACTCGAATTCCAGGTCGTAACTGGCCGACACTACCTCCTGGATCCATCTGCCTGGAACCACTTGGTTCCAAACCTGGGAGAAGTGTCGCAATAGTCCCCCCACCCGCACGGGTGAGGGCAGCCCCTCATTGCTGAATGAGCTTAGCAGGTTTGGGCTTGGTGCCCCAGGACTGAGTGGGCCGGCCACGGCCCCTCCCCCGAGTCCAACCTGCGCCACTGGTAGCGGGAAAGGAAGCACCCCTGCCCGCTCTGAATCCTCGAAAGGAAGGCCTACCGGAACCTGCCCCCCCAAAGGGGACACAAGGCCTCTTGCGTTGTGGCATCTTACCACCCTTTGCGACTGAATCAATCTTCTCCCCGAACAGACGCAACCCCAAAAAGGGGAGAGCTGTAAGCACCCTTTTAGAAGCTGCGTCCGCTGACCACTGACGCAGCCATACTGACCTCCGAATAGCCACCAGCATAGCCGCTGCCTTGCTACTCATAGCCAGCGCATCGTCCTGAGCGGCCAGGACATAAGACACAAAAGATTCACACTGCTTAAGCACAGTGAACTGTTTGCAAGCAGGATTAAGATCCTCATATAGCCCCTGAATTAAGGACTTAATTGCCAATAGAAGAAGGGCTGAAGCACATACCGGGCGCAACGCTAACCCGGAATAAAGAAAACCATGGCGAGCGTATTGGTCAATCCGACGATCTTCCCCATCTTTAGGGACAGTGGTCTCAGCTGACTGTACCATAGCCGTGCTGGAGAGCCCTAGTACCGGGGTATCGACGTCAGGAGGGACAGACCAAAGCTTCACCAATTCTGGCGGAAAAGGATAACGCTTTTCCCAACTGGAAGGAATTCCAGATAACCGCGTGGGATGTTCCCATTCCTTAAGAACCACCCTCTCAAAGTGGTGTTGTCTGGGAAAAACCAAACGCGGCTGAGGCTCCTTAAACAAATGACCCTTTGGCAGGGCGGCCGCCTCAGGTGGATCTAAACTCAAAATTTTAAACATTTGAGCCAGAATAGAGGGGGTGTCAAAAACAACCCCCTCTGACCAATCGCCAATCTCATCAGCCACAAGCTGACCTGCAGGCTCATCTGACTCCGACAGGAATTCATCCTCGTCCGGAGATCCATCGGACCATTACACAGGTTCACATAGCTCGTCCTGTGGAGCCGAAGGTACCGGAGTCAGGTGCCTCCGTTTTGCAGCGGCCTTCAACGCTGCTTTAACGGGCACTACTTTCCGGGGGTTGGGCTGTGCCGCCGCCTCGGAATGCGAATCCCCACTTTTGACAGTGTCATGCGGGGTCCGGAACAGGGAGGGAGAGGTAGGAGATGATGAAGGATGCGATGTGCCCGCAGCCGAAGCAACGGACTGGTGCGCAATAGTCTGTTTTGCACAAGGGATGCAAATAAAGACATCATCAGCTGGGAGTGGAACCCCACAACCTACGCACCCCCCGAACGGCTCAGCAGAACCGTTTCCGGAATTTACGGAAGCCTCCATATGGTGATTTATGGTATTCGCAATACTTGGGACTTTTAAGGCATAAGCCAACCCGGGATGCCCCTTTATTAGTAATGTCCCGGAAGGGAGGATTTTTTTTTTTTTTTTTTTTTTAAGTTAAGGTCCCCTTTAATAAACTATATATAAATATATATATATATATATATATATATATATATATATATATATATATATATATAAATATATATATATATATATATATATATATATATATATATATATATATATATATATATATTATATATATATATATATTATATATATATATATATATATATATATATATATATATATATATATATATATATATATATATATATATATATATATATATATATATATATATAAATATAAATATAAATATAAATATATATAAATATATATATATATATATATAAAATATGTGTATAAGAATCATACAAGCATGGCACCAAAGTGCCTTTAAATATGACAAAATCATGCCCTCTTAATAAAATGTGACTCCCCACCATATCCAACTACACAAAGATATGCACTCCCCATTTAACGGCCCCAACGGGTGGGGCCGCTTACCTGGCCCAGCGAAGGCAGCAGCCGGGGAGCAGGATTGCAGCCAGCAGCCACAGCACAGACAACTAAGTGCGGCCGCGCGCCCACGTGACCTCCTCCCTTTGAAGGGAAGTAAACGCTGGGCCCGCCGAAAAACACTGCATGACGTCAGCGCCGCGCCCCCGATGCCGCGTCATCAGGACCCGCCCCCCCTACGCCAATCAGCCGAAGATTACTCCAGATGGGCCACTACACGTGCGCCCAGGCAGTGGAGGGGGGAGGATAATAATAAAAACCGCATCTAGCTGCGCAGCCTAAAAGAGCACATGAAAAGTCAGCGGGGAAGGGGGGAGGGGGGAAGCGGGCCACTAAAGCAATAGTCTGCTAAAAAGCGGCCAGCCACCTACCTAGTGCAGTCTGCCATTCAAGCAGACCTAAACCGATTGTATACACATGCTGAATAACACTGAATGCATAACATGAACACACACACACACATGTTGAAATGAAGTGAAACAAGTGAAACACACATACTTAAAGCACACCCTCACACACCCCCCCCCCCATAGTGAAGGGACCGTAACGGGAGAGAAAGGGGCTACAGGGACCCTCGGGACAGGGGCATCCCATTTCCGGATCACCACGGCGGATAGCCGCATTGCCCCACGCATGAGGTCGAGCGGTAGGAGATAAGCTCCTAGGCACTTAAAGTGCCATCTACCATTTGCCCGGTGAGCAGCCTAGGCTGGGAGGCTTCCATTCCACCATAAAGGTATACAAACTCAAACCGGGCAGAAATAGACCAAAAGGGGGGTGGCGGGGTAAGAATACCCCGGCCTACCTGTAAGCAGGAGACTTCCATCTTCTGACTTGTCAGCAAGCAGAGAGAAAAATACTGGTGATTGAAGGGAGGTACCAGGTATATATAGGCCGGAAGGGGGCTCGTTACAAGACTTCCTCTCTGCACTACGTCATCTGGCGGTGGATTAACCCATTAAGTGATGAATATTTAGAAGTGAAGCGGGGTGTGTGGCACACCAAGAATAAGGGAAGTGCTGTGAGCACCTTTTTAGAAACTAAGTCCGCCGACCACTGGCGCAATAGCCACCAGCATTGCCGCTGTCCTGCTACTCATAGCCAGCGCATCGTCCTGAGCGGTCAGAGCATAGGAAATAAAAGACTCACACTGCTTAAGAGCAGTAAACTCATTACAAGCGGGATCAAGATCCACGCATAGATCCTGAATAACGGACCTAACCGCCAATAGAAGAAGCGCCGAAGCACACACCGGGCGCATCGTCGATCCGGCACTAATAAAACCATGGCGAGCATACTGGTCAATCCGATGATCCTCACCATCCTTAAGGGCAGAGGTCTCAGAAGACTGCACCATAGCCGTGCTAGAGAGCCCTAGCACAGGGGTATAGACGTCAGGGGGAACCGACCAAAGCTTCACCAATTCTGGCGGAAAAGGATAGCGTTTATCCCAACTGGAAGGAATTCCAGTTAACCGCGTGGGATGTTCCCATTCCTTAAGCACAACCCTCTCAAAGTGTTGTTGTCTGGGAAATACCAAACGCGGCTGAGGCACCTTAAACAACTCACCCTTTGGCAGGGCGACAGCCTCAGGCAGATCTAAATTCAAAATTTTAAACATTTGAGCCAGAATGGAGGGGGTGTCAAAGGAAACCCCCGCAGCCAGATCGCCAATAGCATCGACCTCAAGCTGATCTGCGTGCTCATCTGACTCCACAAGGAGTTCCCCCTCCTCGTCCAGGGAGTAGTCGGACTAATACACAGGCTCACACTCCTCATCCTGTGAAGAAGGAGCTACAGGAGAAAGGCGTTTGTTTCGCAGTGGCCTTCAACCTTGCTTTAACGGAAACTATCTTCTCGAGGTTGGACAATCGTGCAGACACCTCGGATTGCGAATCCCCACCTTTGACAATGTCACACGGGGTCCGGAACAGGGAGGGAGGGGTAGGAGATGATGGAAGTTGCGAGGAGCCAGAAGCCGGAGCGACGGACTGACGCACAATATTCTGCTTTGCACAAGGAATGCATAATATAACATCATCACCTGGGAGCGGAGTCCCACAGCCCGCACGCAGCCTGGATGGCCCAGAAGAGCCATTTCCGGTATTATCGGAAGCCTCCATATGGTGATTTATGGTATTCGCACAACCGTGGGTTTTAGGCATAAGCCACCCGGGATGCCCCTTTAAATTAATGGCCCGGGAGGGAGGATTTAATTTATGATTATAAATTATCCCTTTTTTTTTTAAAATATATATATATATATATTATATATTATATATATATATATATATCCCAATTTAGAGTGATAGGACTAGCCAGGTATAATAGAACCGGGAAGCCACTGCATTGAGGGAATCCCAGGATCTGTGGGGAAAAACAACAGTAAGATCCCCAGAGAAAAAGGGGGCAGCATGCAGTACAACATTCATGCAACAGTATAACACGTAGTAAAAACACATAGTAAAAACACCCCAGAGTGCTTAAAGAGGTCAAAAAGAATTCGAACCAGTTAACTTTTTTTTTTTTTTGTTTTTTTTAAATCAATCATGAATATAAGAAAAAACGGCCCCACATGAGGTGAGGCGCTTACCTGCCCAAGGCTGAAGCAAGGCTGAAAAACCAGGACAGCAGCAGCAGAGATGATTCACTTTCTGCGGCTGAGAGCCCCGCAGCTGACTTCTGATAAGAGGGAGGAAGTGCGGCTGGGGCCGAGCTGCACGTCGACGCCGCTCCAGCCACGCCCCCTCTGACGTCATCCGGGCCCCGCCCCCCTCTAGATTCAAACAGTGCGGCCTGCCAAACGGCGGTTCCGCAAAACAAGAGGGCGCCCAACGCCCCCAGCAAACGGAGGGGGAGGGGGAGGGAAGCCCTTGCTAGGGAGTATGAGGCCCTGCGCCTAAAGCGCCAACAGTGCGGCCCGCCGAACGCCGGTGCCAAAAAACGAGAGCACGCCCGGTCAAAGGGAGGGAAGAGGAGGGGGGGGGGGGAAAAGAGCGTCACAGGCAGCATCAGCCATGCCTGCCACAGCGTGGCCCGCCCATTCAGACCCACCAGCAGCCCGCACAATGGCGGAACTGCCAGTCAGTCAGGCCGTGTGCACCCATCCTGCGGTGCTGACCTGAACACTGACAAGGTGTTCCATACAAGTAAACACATAAGTAAAACACCACATGCATATACACATCCCTCAACCCACCCCCCCCCCATAGTGAAGGGAGAAGGGACCGTAACGGGAGAGCAAGGGGCACCTCGGGACAGGGGCATCCCAAATCTGGATCACCATGCCGGATAGCCGCATTGCCCCCCACAAGAGGTCGAGCGGAGGAGATAAGCTCCTAGGCACCTATAGTGCCATCTACCAATTGCCCAGTGAGCAGCCTGGGCTGGGAGGCTTCCATTTAACCATATAGGTAACAATCAAACTGGGCAGAAATAGACCCAAAGGGGGTGCCGGGGTAAGACCCTGGCTACCTGCAAGCAGGAGACTTCATTCTTCTGTCTTGTCGTCATGCAGAGAGAAAAACACTGGTGTTAAATGGGAGGTACCAGGTATATATAGGCCGGAAGGGGGCTCGTTACAAGACTTCCTCTCTGCAACAGCGTCACCTGGCGGTGAGTAACCCAATCGTGAAGAATTAAAGGGGAAGCGGGGTGTGTGGCACACTGAGAATATATGAGCCAAAAGCCTGTCAGTGTCATCCGAGGACCATGGGTCTTCCCCAAAGGGAGACCCGGTACCACCATAAACCTTAGGCTGTTCCTCAGATGATTCCGAATCAGAATAATTCCCCCTCCTCCAGGGGGGAATAACCGGTAATGTCAAAAAATTCCTCAGCCTTAACAGGGAAGAGGGAAACCGCGGGTGATAAATACCGCTTCTTAGCAGAAGCCTTACGCGGGGCAGACCCAGCAATAGTTTTTTCAATGCTGGCCACCCATGCAGCCAAATCAGGTTGAGACTCCCCGCTGGTATGCCCCTCGCTGGGGGTCAGATGTAAGCGTGGAGGGGTAGGCGAAGCTAGAGGGGGCACAGCACCAGGCCCAGCCTGCAGCGCAAGCACCTGCTGGGCACAAGGTACACACACCCTGACATCATCACTTATAGGGGATACCCCACACGCAACACATAGCCGGGCTTGTCCCGAAGGAACCCCAAGCACGTTATCCCCAGAAGCCTCCATATGGTGATTATCGTGGCACAACAGGCCAATATAGGGTTAACGCTAATGATAGCTACCCCGGGATGCCCCAAGAGCCAGCTAGGGAAGTGGGAGATATAATAGCAATAGCCTTAACTAAAAGGGAGAGGACCGGGAGAAACCACAATAAAAACTTTAACCCGCCTGAAAGACATAAGAAGACATCCCCATAAGAATAAAACAATCTATAAACATATATAAGAAAAGCCCCCCGCAGGGGCACTCACAGACCGCGGTAGGTAGACAGCAGACCCGGAGCCCAAGGAATCAAAATGGCGCCCGCATATACCTTGAGGGGCGGGCCGCGGAGAAGTGATGCAGATGACGTTTTCCGCAAGGCCCGCCCCCCTGAAGAGCGCGAAAAGCGCCCACGTGACTCCGCCAGCCAATGATGGCACGACAGTGCCTGAGGCAATGTCGCCACGGTCCGCGGAGCGTAGTACAAGCGCGTGGCGGCGGCAACATTAAAGTGGACCAACATCCAGGATTTTGACTATCCTGGGTTTTGGTCCACTTCAGGGGGGCACCCCGGTTAGGGGTGCCCCGCTGTGTAAAACCCCCCAGAAAGCCCCCAAAACTCACCTCACCACGCTCCCACATAGCCACGGACAAGCGGGTGACAGCGGCGGACAAGACAGCGCGTCCGCCGCCGCCTCCCGCGCGCCCCTCTGACAGTGCGCGCGCGCGCGCCGGCCATTCACAAACGGCCGGCGCGGGGGCGCGCACGCCTAGAGGGGCGCGCGGGAGGCGGCGGCGGCCACTGCGTTACGTTTTTCGGGGGTTTTGGGGGGGGTCCCTCACCGCGGGACATCCCGATCTCGGATGTCCCGCGGTGAGGGAGGTGATCGGCCCGGGAATCTTATAGATTCCCGGGCCGATCACCCCTGGGTGACAGTCCACTTTAACAGTAAAAACTAAGTGGCAACGCACACAACCCCCCCCCCCACAGGTCTCCCCAGGGAGAGCGAGGCAAGGGAGCAACAGCCACAAAATGCCTGAGAGAATAATGAGAGGAGGGGGCCCATCTAAGGGGGACAGGGGTTAAGGGAACCCCAGAGAGCGGTAGGGGCATCCCATAAGGCTCAACACAGGCCTATACCGCCTACCCTGTCAGGGACTGCGGTTGGAGCAGCGCTCCTCAGCACCTGACCCTGGTGCTTCCTACCTTCACCCGAACTAGTTCAGCCGAGGCTGGGAGGCAGTGGTTTTGTAACGGGTGGGAATAGTCCTACAGGGCCCCAGGCTGATAAACCCCGCTCACCTGCGCAGCATAAAGAGCCATCTTCTATCTTCGCAGCCCAGACTGCAGATAAGAACTGGGGCATTTGTGGGAGGTCCCTGGTATATATGGGGCCTGGAGGAGCCACTTTTCTGTCTCTGCAGTCCAGCGCCATCTTGTGGATGTATAACGTGTATGTGTAAGGAATCTTCTGGAACAGGACGTGCCGTATACTTGGAATAAACTGCCAGAGATGTCTTAGGTCATCCATTTTGTTAATTCCTCAGGCAGAACCCAGTTTTTTGGAGCTGACCCAGGGGCATCAGAAGCACTGAAGCTAAGGTCCTGTAGTTAGACATGGCTTTTTACTATGAACAGTTGATTGGGGTAATAGTAAATTGTTGTGTGGTGCTGCCAGTGTGGCATTTTAGCCTGAAAAAGGCTTCTCTGTAAAACTCATCTTTGTATAATATAGCACAGCTATTTTTTTTTTATTTTTTTATTTTTTTTTACAAAAAAGGTTTGTATTACACATTTTGTTGATGTGTAATAGCATACAGTGTTTTTTCCCAGATAACTATATGATGACCAACAAGGTTATGTTATTGGCCATTCAGTTTTGAATTCATTCCCAGCCACAATTTAAAGTGGACCAACACCCTGAAGGATCGGCCCGGGAATCTATAACATTCCCAGGCCGATCCAATCCCTCCATGTGCGGCATCCGACATTGGGATGCCCCGATGTGCGAAACCCCCCATTCACCTTATCTGCATCCCGATCCAACGGCGCATTCGCGGGACGCATCTCGCGCTCCTCTCTAGCAGGGCGCGTGCCTGCGCCGGCCATTTGTGAATGCCCGGCGCGGGCGTGCTCCCTGTTAGAGGGAAGCGTGAGATGCGGCTGCCTGCGTGCTCGGAGCCGCTGAGCTAGGACGGCGCTTACACGCATAGCTCAGTGGCTCTGAGCGCGCCGATTGGACGAACGGCCGCGCATGCGCCGTAGGAGTGGGGTGAGGTGAGTTTTATTAGGAGATCTGGGGGGTTTCACGCAGCAGGGCCCACCGGATGTGGACCAATACCCAGGATAGTCAAAATCCTGGGGTGTTGGTCCACTTTAAACATAGGGACAGTGTTCAAAACATTTAATTGTTTTTTGCTGCTTAGACTCGCTGGGGAGATCTAGAAGCCTCACTTCTTGTTTGGAAACCAAAAACATGAAGTTCATTTGGCAGAAGATCCATGAGTGCCCGTACAATAGGTGGTGGACACAAATTGATTGTGCCATTGACTCCCTTTAAAGTGGATGAAAACCCCAACAGGCCGGCCCTGGAATGCTATAGCGGGATGCCCCACTCTGTAACCCCCGGGGATGCTGGTAAACCCGACTTTACCGGCGGCTGCCATGACGATATGAACACTAGCTTTCCTTGCAGCTGTGCGCACTCCCAGTGTGAACTTCCTTTGAACAGGTGCACCCGAGTAGATAGTCGGGAAGCAGCCAGCCTGCTGCACGCAATACAGCAGTTTGAGATCAGCCAACCGGCGATCTCAAAACTGCTGCTAGGCGTGGCTTCAGTGAAGAAAAAAAACTCTGATTTGAAAACCAGGCCACCGCCGAACTAGAAGTACTGTCGGATGGGAAGGGGGCAAAATAAAAAGGGTTTTGATACGCTTGCAAAGTTAATATAAAAAAAAAAAAAAGAAAGCCATTTGCAAGTATTCCTTACTTGAGCGTGCCTACAGAGTTATTGGATGCAATAAGCGGTCTCTCGATTTCCAGATCTCTGCGGCTGCAAAACAAAAAAAAAAAAAAAGTTGAAAGTTAGTACTGCACAGAATTTTTTTCCCACGACCAGGAAAAAAACTAAATTCAAAAAGATCAAAAGGTCATTCACACCCAATACACCCAAGCAACAGACAACCAGCCATTACCGTATACACCAGGAAAGCAACATCCATCGTAGAGACAACAGCAAAGGGGGGTGAAGGTTTGTAGTTTTTGAACCATGAGATCATTCAATGTGGTCAGCATTCAAATGTTCACTTTAAAGCTGTGTATGGATGCGCCAAAAGAACCAAAACCCAGGATTTTGACTATCGATGTGCCCCACTGTTTGAAACCCCCCATGTCCACCCAAGCAAACTCGCCTTGTCCAGGGCCTACGACGCATGCGCAGCCGCTCGTCCATTCAGCGTGGTAGGATCCGCTTGAGCCCAGTCCAGGAACGCTGGCAACTCAGGTCAGTTCACAAATGCTTGGCACAAGCACACCCCCTGCTAGAAGGATAGTGGCGTTGCGGCCACTGATCGCACATGAGACATTGGACTGGGAAAGAAGGCGAGTTTATGGGCCACCTGGGGCCCTCCCAGCCCCACAAATACCCGGGACCTCACACAAATTCCCAGTATTGAAGAGCAGTTAACAAGAAGCCGGGAGAACGATAACATAACCAACCATTAACTAAACCAACAATGAGAACAATCACCATACAGGGGATCCAAGAATAATGAAAACCAAGGGTGGGGTGGAGCAGGACGCACTGTATACTCCTAATACCAATTCTACAGGTGAGTTATCACAGAATTGTATTATTCTTAGTATACAGTACGTCCTGCTCCAGATAAGATTCTTTACGTCTGGGACATCAATAGCAGTGTCCGTAAAGTAGGGTGGGATCCCCAAAAGGCAACAACGGGCAGTTTAGATCACTGTCGCCTGCAGAACCTTGTGGCCAAAAACAGCATCAGCTGAGGCCCGAACAAAAACCTTCTAAAACTTGGAAAAGGTATGAACCGAACCGAAGACCAAGTAGCGGCCTTGCAAACTTGTTCAACAGAAACCTGGTGCTGAAAAGCCCAAGAGGCACCAATAGCACGAGTGGAATGAGCAGTAAGGCGGAAGGGAGGATTCTTCCCCTTAGCAGTGTAGGCTGAATCACAGCCTGACGGATCCATTTGCTGATAGTAGATTTAGCAGGAGCCAAACCCTTCCTAGGACTAGAAGGGACCACAAAAAGAGCATCAGTTTTCCTGAAAGGTGCAGTAGCCACCAGATAGTACTTCAGACACCTAACCACATCCAAGGAATGCAAGACCCTCTCCTTAGTGTTACTAGGATTAGGGCACAAGGAAGGTAGAACAATGTCCTGATTAAGATGAAAGGCAGACACAACCTTAGGCAGAAAATCTGGCTTGAAGCGAAACACCACCTTGTCCTGGTGTCTCTCAAAGTAGGGGGGCAGGATGGAGAGCGCTGCCAACTCAGAAACACGCCTAACAGAAGTGATAGCCACCAAAAGTAAGAATGGCCAAGGCAGCCTCCTGCACAGGTTCAAAAGGTGCACCCTGCAAGGCAGAAATGACCAAGTTCAAGTCCCAGACAGGCAACATAGGCTTACGTGGAGGACGCACATGAGTAAACCCCTGGAAAAAGGTCTTGACCAGAGAATGCTGAGCAAAAGATCTTTGAAAGAAAACAGCCAGGGCAGAAACATGACCCTTCAAAGTACTGAGTTGAAGCCCCAGATCCAAACCATGTTGAAGGAACTCCAGAATCCTGGGGATAGAGAACACACAACAGGGAAGAGACCTAGACTCACACCAGTCAATGTAGGCACGCCAAACCCTATAGTAAATGGAAGAAGATTTCTTCCTAGCCCTAATCATGGTGTTAACGACAGAGGCAGACAGCCCCATTTCCATCAATATGGAGGTTTCAGCAGCCAGGCAGTCAAAGCCGTTTGTAAATTGGGATGGTGTAAATGTACCTGAGTGAGTAGGTCTGGAACCCTGGGCAGAGCGTACTGATCTACTGCCAGCTGCACTGTGTCTGCGAACCACCTTCTTCTTGGCCAACAGGGAGCCACCAGGATTGCTGGCACCCCTTCCCGAGCTATCTTGTGCAGAACCCTGCCCAACAGGGGGAATGGGGAAAAGACATACAGAAGCTGAAAGTCCTGCCATGACATTGCTAGCGCATCTGTGGCCAAGGCCAGAGGATCCTGGGACAGGGAGACAAAGGCTGGGAGCTTGTGATTGTGACGTGACGCAAACAGATCCACATCTGGCTGACCCAAACGGTGACACAGAGAGTTGTTGCTGAGGGACCATTCTCCCAGGCGAGAGGTCCCCCTGCTCAGAGTCTGCCTGCAGATTCTCCACCCCCGGAATGTACACAGCTGAGATGCAGGGAACATTGTCTTCCGCCCAGGACAGGATCAGAGACACTTCTTTGAGGGCCCCCTTGCTCCGGGTCCCTCCCTGATGATTGATGTAGGCAACCGCCGTCTGGTTGTCCGAGCGTACCTGAACAGGCCGGCCCCGAAGGTGTTGGGTCAAGTGAGCCAGAACCAACCTGATCGCCCTGAGTTCCAGAATGTTGATAGGGGTGTGGACCTCCTGAGGGCCCCACCGCCCTTGGAATTTTAGGGACTTCCAGAAGCCACCCCCAACCTGTCAGACTGGCATCCGTGGTGACCGTCTCCCAGCAGGGGGCCAGAAAGGATCTGCCCACCAACAGATTCCTGGAGTCCAGCCACCACGAGAGGGACCGCCTGGCTAGGGGGGACAGAACAAGGACCTGGTCCAGGGATGCAGGATCCTTGTCCCATACTGACAAGAGGTGGAACTGCAGAGTCCTCATGTGAAACTGGGCATAAGGAACCGCCTCGAAGCACGACACCATCAGGCCCACCAGCTGCATTCCCTGCCTGATGGAGGGATGAGGGCAAGATAGAAGCAACTGAACCTGTGCTAGCAGACTGTCCACCTTCTGCTGAGGAAGAAAGATCCTTGCCTGAACTGTATCCAGATTCATTCCCAGAAATGGCGTCACCAAGGAGGGAGACAGGGAAGATTTGGGATGGTTGATCACCCAGCCGAATGACTCCAGTGTGGACACTACTCACTGAGTATCCAGCTCTGCCTGTTGGAGGGACTGAGAAGTGATGAGAATGTTGTCCAAATAGGGCAGAAAGAGAATGCCCTGAGACCTGAGCAGAGCCATCACTCCTGCCAGCACCTTGGTGAACACTCTGGGAGCTGAAGTGAGACCGAAGGGCAATGCCACAAATTGGTAGTGCTGATCCTCCAGAGCGAATCTGAGGAATCTTTGATGACCTGGAAAAAATACAACTCTGTGAAGTACTCACCTGTAGAGTTGGTATTATATGCAGACAGCACGTCCTGCTCCAGACATAGTCCTTACATGTGGGACATCCAATAGCAGTGTCCGTAAAGAAGGGTGGGATCCCCACAGAAGGCAACAGCAAGCCGTTTAAACAACTACGGCCTGCAGAACCTTGCGGCCAAACGCAGCGTCAGCTGAGGCCTTAACATCAGCCTTGTAAAACTTTGTAAAGGTATGAACGGAAGACCAAGTAGCGGCCTTGCAAACTTGCTCCACAGAGGCCTGGTGCTGAAAAGCCCAAGAAGCCCCAACAGCTCTAGTAGAATGAGCAGTAAGACGAAAGTGGGGAGACTTCCCCTTAGTAGTACAGGCTTGAACCACAGCCTGACGAATCCATTTACTGATGGTAGACTTGGCGGGAGCCAAACCTTTCCTAGGCCCATGAGGCACAACGAAGAGAGCATCCGTCTTTCTAAATGCCTGAGTGGTAACCAGGTAAGACTTGACACACCTAACCACATCCAGGGAATGTAAAACCCTCTCTTTAGGGTTATTAGGATTAGGGCACAAGGAAGGAAGAACAATATCTTGATTCAAATGAAACGCAGACACAACCTTAGGCCGGAAGTCTGGCTTGAAGCGAAACACCACCTTATCCCGGTGTCTCTCAAAGTAGGGAGGCTGAATAGACAAGGCAGCCAACTCAGACACACGTCTAACCGAGGTAATGGCTACCAGAAAGACCTCCTTGAGCGTGAGAACAGCAAGAGCTGCTTCATGAATAGGCTCAAAAGGAGGACCCTGCAGGGCCGACAAAACCAAATTCAGATCCCAAACAGGAACCATAGGTTTCCGAGGGGGGCGCACATGAGTGACCCCCTGAAAGAAGGTCTTGATAAGAGTGCTGGGCAAAGGTCTTCTGAAAGAAGATAGACAGGGCCGAAACCTGGCCCTTCAAGGTACTAAGCTTCAGACCCAAGTCTAGACCATGTTGTAAAAACTCCAGTACCCTGGAGACTAAGAATTCTCGGCAGGGAAGAGACCTGGATTCGCACCAGTCAATGTAGGCATGCCACACCCTATAATATATGGCAGAAGAGGTCTTCTTCCTGGCTTGGACCATGGTAGCCACTACAGAAGCGGACAAACCTTTTTCCTTTAAAATGGTGGTCTCAATAGCCAAGCCGTCAAAGCCAGAGTAAGTAAGTTGGGATGGCGTAGAGACCCCTGAGTTAGGAGGTCTGGAATCCTTGGTAGATCGTACTGATCTACTGCCATTTGAACCACGTCTGCGAACCACACTCTTCTTGGCCACCTTGGGGCCACCAGAATAGTGGGTACCCCTTCCAGAGCGATCTTGCGTAGTGGTGGAAACGCATACAGGAGCCGAAACTCCTTCCAAGACATTGCCAGAGCATCCGTGGCCAGAGTCAGAGGATCCTGAGACAGAGATACAAAGCTCGGTAGCTTGTGATTGTGACGGGATGCAAACAGATCCACGTCTGGGACACCCCAACGGTGACACAGGGATTGAAATACCGAGTTGGAGAGGGACCACTCCCCCTGACGGGACGACCCCCTGCTCAGGGCATCTGCTAGCAGATTTTCCGCCCGCGGAATGTAAACAGCCGAGATGCATTGAACATTGGTCTAGAATCAGAGACACCTCCTGAAGAGCACCCTTGCTCCGGGTTCCTCCCTGATTGATGTAGACCACCACCGTCCTGTTGTCTGAGCGTACCTGAATCGCCAGACCCTTCAGGTGCTGTGTCAATTGTTCCAGCACCAACCTGACCGCCCTGAGTTCCAGGACATTGATGGGTAGATGGGCCTCCCCTGGAAACGCAGGGACTTTCAGAATCCCCCCCAGCCCGAGAGACTGGCATCCGTTGTGACCGTCTCCCAGGAGGGAGCCAGGAAGGATCTGCCCCTTGTCAAGTTCCCGTGATCCAGCCACCACGCCAGGGATTGTCTGACCGAGGGGGGGGGGGGGGGGGGGGGGGGGGGGGAAGCACCCAGATCTCGTCCAAGGACGCTGGGTCCTTGTTCCAAACTGACAGAAGGTGAAGCTGCAGAGTTCTCAAATGGAATTGGGCAAATGGCACCGCCTCGAAGCTTGCCACCATCGAGCCCACCAACTGCATTCCCTGCCTGATAGAGGGATGAGGGCTCGAGAGCAGGGATCTCACCTGCGTTGTCAGAGCTTCCACCTTCTGTGGAGGAAGGAATATCCTTAACTGAACTGAATCCAGAATCATCCCCAGAAACGGTGTCACTGAGGAAGGGGACAGAGAGGACTTTGGGTAATTGATCACCCAGCCGAAGGACTCCAGGGTGGTCACCACCAACCGCGTGTCCAGCTCTGCCTGCTGCAGAGACTGGGATGAGATAAGTATATCGTCCAGGTAGGGCAACACTCGTATGCCTTTTAGTCTCAACAGAGACATTACTCCTGACAGCACCTTGGTGAATACCCTGGGGGCTGACGTAAGTCCGAATGGCAGAGCCACAAACTGGTAATGCTGATCGAGCAGCGCAAATCTGAGGAACCTTTGATGCCCCGGGAACACCGGAACGTGCAGGTAAGCGTCCTTGATGTCCACAGATGTCATGAAGTCCCCTGGGTGCAGAGAGGTAATGGCCGAGTGCAGAGTTTCCATACGAAAATGCCTGTTTCTGACAAATCTGTTTAATGGGTCTGACTGACCGTCCTTTTTGGGCACCGTGAACAGGTTGGAATAAAACCCCACGCCCGTCTTTTAAGGGGACCTTGCAAATGACCCCAAGGTCTAGAAGGTCCTGCACCGCTAGCGTCAAGACTTGAGCTGAGGCAGGATCTTGTGGGATTCGGGACCCGACGAACCTGGTAGGGGGCAGTACAGCAAACTCTATCTTGTAACCGGAGGACACTACCTCCTGAATCCACCGGTCTGGGACGTGGCGTCTCCAGACATGCTGAAAATGCTGTAGACGTCCCCCCACCCTGACGGGTGAGGGCGCCCCTTTATGCCTGGGGGGTCTTGGGAGGGGCTTTGGCCCCCAGGAAGAGCTGGGGTAGCGTCCTCTGTTCTTGTTCCAGGAATCTGTGCGAGCTCCGGTGAAGGACACCCCCTCTTCCCTGTTTAGCCCCACGGTAGGGGGTCGAGTGGGGGCCGAATCTGACGCTTGCGCTGGGGCAGCTTGCCCCCTTTAGCAAAGATATCTAACCTTTCTCCAAACAGGCGCAGCCCTTTGAAAGGAAGCCCCGTAAGGGCCTTCTTGGCGACACTGTCAGCTGCCCACTGGCGTAACCAGACCGCTCGGTGTATGGCTACCACCAGAGCAGAGGATCTAGCACTCAGCTTGATAGCATCGTCCGATGCAGACAGTATATAATTGATAAAAGTCTCACAGGTAACCAAAGCATTGGCGGCATCGGATGTCAAGTCATCCGGCCCTTCAAGAGCAGTCTTAACCACAGTCCTGAGCGCCACCGCCGTGATGGCTAAGGCGCAAACCGAGCGGAGCGAGGCTCCCCCAAATGCAAAGGCATGACATGCCAATTGATCAACCCGTCGATCCTCCAGATCCCGCAGCGTAGTAGTGTCAGGGGAGTGCATAATCGAGGTATTGGACAGACCCAGGATCGGGGCATCGACTTCGGGCGGCGAAGTCCAACACTTGATCAGGGCAGCAGGGAATGGATACTTCTTATCCACAGT
This sequence comes from Gastrophryne carolinensis, assembly GCA_027917425.1. NCBI lineage: Eukaryota > Metazoa > Chordata > Amphibia > Anura > Microhylidae > Gastrophryne > Gastrophryne carolinensis. Next base: position 70,713,881 of record CM051243.1, on the reverse strand, counting down.
CTTAGGAACCCCCTGGAGTTTGCTGGGATGTTCCCACTCCTTTAAGACTAGATTATTAAAAGGAGTTTGTTCAGGGAATTCCAACCGCACCTTAGCGGTATGGAACAGGTCACCTCTTTGCCGAGGAGCCGCAGGCAGAGGAGAGAGGGATAACACGTCAAAGATATGGGCCAGCAATCTATCAACGTCATCCTGGGACCAAAGGTCAGAACCAGATTCATCCTGACTCCTGGACTCATCGTCGTAGGACCCCCGAGTCAGAAAACAGTTCCCCTTCCTCTGAGGGGGAGTGTGCGTAGGACAAATGTAAATCATCCGAGTCTACAGGAAGAATAGTGGCTTCAGGATTCAGGTGGCGCTTTTTAGCGGTAGCCTTGCGCGCCAAGGAGCCAGCGACTAAACTTTCCACGCTAGCCAGTCTAGCGGCAAAGTCAGCATGGGAGTCCCCGCTAGGATTGGGGGTTAGACTCAGGCTTGGGGGGGGGGGGGGGGTAGGAGAAACGAGGCGCGGGCCCAGCCTCAGAAAAGGTGGGTAGGCCAGCTAGCACCTGCTGGGCACAAGGGACGCAGACCCGTGCATTGTCACCACTGCTAGGTAAGACCCCACAAGCTACACACAGACGGGCTTGTCCCGAAGGAACCCCGTTCACGATATCCTGAGATGCCTCCATATGGTGATATTATTATATTATATTATATTTAATGCGCCAGTAGGGATTGATGCTGTAAAGCAACCCTGGATGCCCCAAACACCCGCTGGGAAGTGGGAGTGATTTGATTAAAAGGTTCTGGGCCGGACTCTACAACGGGCCGGGAGAAGCCACCAAAGTCCGCGGTCTGAAAGACACAAGGGGAAAAGGGACGTCAGAGCCAAGCGCGAAGAAGTCAAGTTAGGAAAGGGATCGCCCATGAGGGCACTTACAGAACAGCGAGGGGAGAACCGTCTTCACCACGCGCATGTGAGAAGGAAATGGCGCCAAGCAAACCTCGAAGGGCGGGCCAGAGCGGACGATGACGCGGAGCACGCCAAACAGCACCACACCCCCCCCCCCCCCCCCCCCCCGGAGAGCGCGAAGCTCGAAGGCGCACAGCCTATCAGAAGCGACTGAGGTCATGTCTCCCTGACAATATCTGAGATCTGACAGGGTGAAAACAGTGATAGGACGCAAGCGTCTATCGAATAAAAACTGAAGTACGCGCCGAGTAATACAACATGAAGGCGCAGTAGGAAAGCAAAAGGCTGAGAGTGAAGCGCAGCTCTGACTCCAAGGACCAAATAAGACAATGGTTGACTAGTGTGATTAGGGCAAGGATTAGCAGTCATACACACGACCCCCCCCCTCTTTTTTCCCCCACTAATGGGGAAATCTAGGGAGGAAGGTGATCCAATATACTGGGTTCACCGCTACACCGGGCGAGGGGCACTAGTGCGGGAGGGGCATCCAATAGAAGGCTCACCATACGCCTTAACCGCCTACCCTATGGAGGGGGATTGCGGTGGAGTCTAGCTCCGTAAGCACACTAGGTGCTGCCTACCTTCACCCGACCCGCGCAGCCCAGGCTGGGAGGCATTAATTCACAATGAGGACGGGTGGAAATAGTCCCGCAGGGCCTCGGGCTGTCAAGCCCCGCTCGCCTGCGAGAGCGTGATACTTCATGTCTTCGCAGTTCCAGCACTGCAGAGAAAACTGGGGATTTGTGGGAGGTCCTCCGGTATATGTAGGGCCGGGAGGAGCTTGTTTTCTTCATGTTCTGCAGTGCACGGCGCTGAAGGCGGAGGTATACCCACATGTAAGGACTATGTCTGGAGCAGGACGTGCTGTCTGCTTAGAATACAGGAATATGAAGGTAAGCATCTTTGATGTCCACAGAGGTCATGAAGTCCCCTGGACGCAGGGAACTGATAGAGTGCAGAGTTTCCATGCGAAAGCGCCTGCATCTGACAAATTTGTTGAGGATCTTCAAGTTCGGGATGGGCCTGACTGACCCATCTCTTTTGGGCATGGTGAAAAGGTTAGAATAAAAACCCCTGCCCCTTTCTCGTAAGGGGACCTGACAGATGACCCCCAGCTCCAGAAGGCTTTGCACAGCCAGAATCAGAGCCTGAGCTGACATAGGGTCCTGAGACATCCGGGATCTGATGAATCTTGGGGGCGGCCAGGCCGCAAACTCTATCTTGTAACCGGAGGACACTACCTCCTGAATCCACCGGTCTGAGACATGATGCCTCCAGACGTGAGCAAAGTGCTGAAGCCGTCTACCCACCTGGATGGCCTTAGGGGGCTTGGGGGAAGGCTTCGGCTTGGAGCCCCAGGAAGAGCCAGGGCGTTCATGTCCTCTGCCCCTTCCCCAGAAATCTCCTCGGGCCCCCGTAAAGGAAACCCCCTTCCCCTGTCTGGATCCACGGTAGGGGGAAGAAAAGGAGCCCGGGCACCGAAAGGGCAGAGACTGCCTCCTGCGCTAGGGTTACCTGCCTCCCTTAGCAAACAGGTCCAGGCGGTCGCCAAATAGGCGTAGTCCTTTGATGGGAAACCCAGTGAGAACCTTCTTGGCAGCGTTGTCAGCTGCCCACTGGCGCAGCCAAACAGAGCGCCGTATAGCCACCACCAAGGCAGAGGCTCTGCCACACATCCTAATGGTATCATCCATGGCAGAGAAGACATAAGCAGCAAACACCTCACAGCGCGAGAGTGCATTATACTCTTCACTAGACACATCATCAGGAGCACCATCTAGGACACTTTTAAGCAGAGTCCTAATAGCTACAGCTGTAATGGCAGAGGCACAAACCGGGCGCAGTGCCGTCCCCACACAAGCAAAGGCATGGGAAGCCAGCTGATCAGAGGGGCGCGAGGGAGGCGGCGGGCCGCCGAAGCTAAGGTAAGGGGGTTTGGGGGGGGTTTGGGGAGGTGATCGGCCCGGGAATCTTATAGATTCCCGGGCCGATCACCCGAGGGTGATGGTCCACTTTAATAAACTAATAGAGGGGGTAGGGCCGGGAGAAACCCGCCTGTAAGACATAAGCGAAAATACCATTTTGTGAATACACACCTGTAAAATGGATATTATAAGTATGTCACACACCCCGCTTCAAAACATTAATTCTTACACTTGGGGTTACTCCACCAGCAGGTGGCGACGTTGCAGAGAAGTCTTGAAAAACGAGCCCCTCCTGGTCTATACATACCTGGGACCTCCCACTCATTCCCCAGTATTCAAACAGCAGTAAAGACAAGGTACCAGGAAAAAAAAACATTGGCAACCCTCAAAACTGTAAACAAAGTTTCACCCTATAAAGAATCCAGGATACCAAAAAAAGGCGGGTGAAGCGGGGTGTGTGACATTATAATATCCATTATACAGGTGAGTATTCACAAAATGGTATTATTCTAAGTATGTCACACACCCCGCTTCAAAACATTAATTCTTCCACTTGGGACATACAAAAGCAGTGTCCACAAAGGGCGGGTATCCAACAAGGCCATAATGCAAAACTCAAACCACTGCAGCCTGCAGAACCTTGCGGCCAAACTCAGCATCCGCTGAAGCCCGCACATCAACCTTGTAAAAACTTGGACAAGGTGTGAACAGAAGACCAAGTAGCAGCCTTACAAACTTGTTCAACAGAAACCTGGTGCTGAAAAGCCCAACAGCACGAGTAGAATGAGCAGTGATACGAAAAGGGGGAACCTTCCCCTTGGCAAAACAGGCCCCAACAACCGCCTGACGAAACCATTTGCTAACGGACGACTAAGCGGGAGCCAAAACCCTTCCTAGGCCCAACAGGGCACCACGAAAAAGACATCAGTCTTACGAAAAGGAGATGTAGTAAACAAACAGTACTTCACACAGCGTACCACATCCAAACAGTGCAAACCCTCTCCTTGTCATTCTTAGGTTTAGGACACAAGGAAGGAAGAACAATGTCCTGGTTAAGATGAAAAGCAGAGACCACCTAAGGTCCGGTTTGAAGCGGGAAACCACTTTGCCCTGATGTCTCTCAAAATGAGTAGCCTGAACCGACAAGGCTGCCAACTCCGAAACGCGCTGAACCGAAGCGATGGCCACCAAAAAAGCAACCTTCCGAATCAGAGTAGAGAGAGCAATAACCTGCAAAGGCTCAAAGGAGGAGCCTGAAGAGCAGAGATAACCAAATTCAAATCCCAAACAGGCAGAAAAGGCCTCCTAGGAGTCCACAATGCGAGACCCCCTGGAAGAAAGTCTTGACCAAAGGAGGAAACGCAAAGGACCTTTTAAAAACAGACAGACAAGGCAGCAACCTGCCCCATTAAAATACTCAGCCGAAGACCGGAGTCCAGCCCTGATTGAAGAAATTCCAAAATCCTGAAAACAGACAAGACCCGACAGGGCAAAGATCTAGCCTCACTCCAATCAATATAAGATCTCCAAGTCCTATAATAGATGGTAGAAGAGGACCTCTTTCTGGCACTAATAAAAGTCTGAATAACAGATCCGAAGACCTGCCTCCCCTAAGATGGAGGTTTCAGCAGCCAGACCGTCACAGCCAGCGTTGATGAATTGGGGCAACACAGTTGACCCTGTGTGATAAGATCCAGCCGAAAAAGCAGATCGCACTGATCCACCACCAGACAAACGAAGTCTGCGAACCACACCCTCCTTGGCCACCTTGGGGCCATGAGAATGGCTTGAACCCCGTCCAGGGCCAGCTTTCGCAACACCTTGCCTAGCATGGGGATCGGAGGAAACAGATAAAGAACCCCAGGTCCCCCCAGCTCAGGGACATGGCATCCACCGCCAGAGGATCCCGAGAGAGCGGCACGAATGTCGGAAGCTTGTAATTGTGACGAGAGGCAAACCGATCCACCTCCAGCGTCCCCCGCCGGAGACAAAGCGACCGAAAAACCTGAGGGTGGAGAGACCATTCCCCCCGACGGAAAGACACCTGCTCAGGAAGGCCGCGTCCGTGTATTCCAATCCTGGAATGTACACTGCCGAGATGCAAGGGACATGAGTCTCCGCCCAGGCTAGAAACAGACACCTCTCTGAGGGCACCCAGACTGCGAGTCCCTCCCAGGCGATTGATGTAAGCAACCGCCGACCGATCATCCAACCGAACCTGAACCGGCAAGCCCTGTAAATGCTGTGCCAAGTGAGACAGAACCAACCCGATGGCTCTCAACTCCAGAATGTTGATGGGCAAGTGGGCCTCCAGAGAACCCCACCTCCCCGGAACCGAAAGTACTTCCAGAAAACTCCTCATCCCAACAAACTGGCGTCCGTGGTGACAGTTTCCCAAAGAGGCATCAGAAAGGACCTGCCCCTCAAGAGAATGTCCGAGACCATCCACCACTGGAGAGACTGCCGAACCCGGGAGGACATCCGGAAAGACCGATCCAACGACCGCGGTCGCCGGTCCCAAGATGCCAACAGATGAAACTGAAGCATCCTCGTGTGAAACTGAACAAAGGGAACTGCCTCAAAGGAAGCTACCATCAACCCCACCAGTCTCATCCCTAGCCGGATAGACGGGCAAGGTTAGGAGAGAAGAAGCTGCGCCAATTCCTGAATCAAAAGAACTTTGGCCAGAGGCCGAACAACTCTGTGTTGGCAATAATCCAAGGTCATCCCCAAAAAGGGCACCACCCTGGCCGGAACGAGAGAGGACTTGGGGTAGTTGATCACCCAGCCGAACCTCTCCAAAGTGGATACCACAGTCCCGGTGTCCACCTTTGCTTGACTGAAAAAAGAAGCTCTGATGAGAAGATCGTCCAGACAGGGCACAATGCGAATCCCCTGAGCTCTGAGAAGGGCTATCATGCCCTCCAACACCTTGGTGAACACTCTAGGAGCCGAGGTAAGGCCAAACGGAAGAGCCACAAATTGAAAATGCCGATCTTCCACCACTAAACGAAGAAACCTATGGTGAGCTGGAATACATGAATATGAAAATAGGCATCCCTGATGTCTATGAACGTCAGGAAATCCCCCTGCCACAGAGAATTGATGGCAGAACGCAGAAGTTCCATGAGAAACCTCCGGGGAAGAATAAACACATGGAAGAACTTCCGATCCAGGATAGGACGAACCAACCCGTCCAACTTGGGCACGGTGAAGAGATTGGAATAATACCCGCGGCCCACCTCCGAAGGAGGGACCGGGCAGATGACTGCCATATCCTGAAAAAAAATCTTAGAAGAAGGAGGTCGGGACACAAACTCCAGCTTGTAAACCGGCCGACCCCACCTCCCGGATCCAACTGTCTGAGACCGCCAGGTCCCATACCCGTGAGAAGAGTCGCAACCGCCCCCCCCACCCGCAAGGGTGAGGGCGCCCCCTCATTGCTGAGCGGGCTTTGCAGCTGGTTTGGATTTGGCGCCCCAGGCGTGAACGGGATGGCCACGGCCTCTACCCCTGTTGCAGCTAGCACCCCTGGGGGCCAATCTAATTTCTCACCAAACAGGCGCAAACCCAAAAAGGGAAGAGCCGTAAGCGACCTTTTGGAATTAAAACCAGCAGTCCATTGCCGCAACCACACCGACCGCCGGATAGTTACCAACAGAGCCGTAGCCCTGCCACACATCAACATAGCGTCATCCTGAGCGGCCAGAACAAACAAAACGAAGGACTCGCAATGCTTGAGGGCAAGAAATTCAACACAAGCAGAATCAAGATCCGCACATCAAACCCCGACAATGGACCTAACCGCCAACAACAAAAGTGCCGAAGCACAAACAGGTCTCAAAACCGAACCCGCACAGACAAAACCATGGCGAGTCAGCTGGCCAATCCGGCGATCCTCGCCATACTTAAAAGTAGTCGTGAAAAGAGAAAGCAAAACTGCCATATTGGATAGCCCCAAACCCGGAGCCTCAACCTCGGAAGGGGCAGACCAGCGCTTCACCAAGTCCGCCAGAAAAGGATACTTCCTATCCCAACTAGGTGGAACACCAACGAGACGCGTAGGTTGCTCCCAATTCTTAAGGACGACAGTCTCAAAATGTCGTTGACTGGGAAGCTCCAAGCGCAGCTTAGTCAACTCAAACAACTCGCCCTTTGGCGGAGGAACCGCCTCAGGAGGATCCAAATCCTCAAACATTTGAGCAAATATGGAAGGGGTGTCCGAAACAGTCCCCATGGCCTGGTCACCCTCAGCACCAAACAGCTGCTGGACCTCAGGCTCGTCCAAATCCTCAATCAGCTCCCCTTCTTCAACCAAGGGGCAATCTGATCAATCCAATGCCTCAACATCTGAGTCCGGCGGAGGCGGGGACAAGTGTTTCCGCTTAGCCGTAGCCTTCTGAGCAACCACAGCGGAAAACATCTTCGCGAGGCTAGCCAATCAGGCGCATACCTCGGATTGCGAATCCCCACCCATGACAACGTCACACGGGGTCCGGAACAGGCGAGGAGGAGACGGGGACAACACTGCACACAAGGAATGCAACAAACCCCGCACAGCCTGGGCTGCCCCGAAGGGCCGTTTCCGGTATCCTAGGTAGCCTCCATATGGTGAATTTATGGTCTTCGCAATGACCCAGGGATTTACGCATTAAGCGACCCGGGATGCCCCTTAAATTTTTGAGAATTTGCAAAATAACCAATATAGGGATAAGATTGGAATGGACAACCCCACTAGCCAGGTAGCTAAGACCGGGAGAGCCCTGCAGCGTGGGATCCCAGGATCTGAAACAGAAAAGAGTCACTCCAAGCACTAACAGAACACGTAAATGCACATGTCAATATAATACTATAACACCCAAGGGTCAGGCAAGGACCCACATGGAGCAGTGTAAAAGAAACACATACAAGAACATGTATATATAAATAAATATATAATAAAACTATGGAAGGCTAGGAATGCCCAACACAAGGTACTCAGCAAGACATCACTAAAAGCTGCAGCACCCTGACACCACCCCCACACAGGGGGAACTGAAACCTTTAACACCCCCAGCCAAGGAAAACAAAAAACCAGCCTACCTTAACCACCGCACACGTAATGGCGATCAGCCACGAAGGAGGCAGAGAAGGGAGAAGAAAGGTGGGCCCAGCAAGGCGTGGCAGACGCTGCGGCCCCGCCCCTCCCTCCAATGCAGGCACAGCACGGGCCTCGCACGACGCGGCCCCGCCCCCCTCCACCTCCGGAGAGCCGGATAACATCGCGGGCGCCACAGAAAATGGCGCCCGCACAGACAGGCGGGCCGGCGGCAAAACACACGCCGCCCGGCCCTGCCCGCATACAAAGCCCCGTAGACCATCATAGCGACGGGCGCCCAAACATGGCGCCCGCACCAGCAATGACAGCGCAGACCGGCGGGCCGGCGGCACACACGCCGCCCGGCCCCGCCGCTTAGAAGCAAGTTTCCCTGTACCGGAGGGAACGAACCATCTGGGGAGCTCAACAGAGCCCCCAACAATAAAACTGATCAGACGGGAGAGCCGGCCGCACAAACAACACACACGCTGCCCGGCCCCGCCACACACCGGCCGCACAAGTGAAAACACGCACACAGCCACAGTAGCAAACACCCAGGCACACAGACAAGACCCCCCCCCCCCCTAACAAGCGCAGGGAGAAGGGACCAAGCGAGAAAAGGGGGATCCTAATAGGGACATCAGGGTGGGGCATCCCAAATCCGGATCACCAGGCCGGATATCCGCGTTGCCCCATAATATGGGGTCTAGCGGAGGAGCTAATCTCCTAGGCACCTTAAGTGCCATCTACCCTTGCCCGGCCGACAGCCTAAGCTGGGAGGCTACATATCTAATACAGGGGCTAATTAAACAAAAGGCCGGGCAGAAATAGACCATGGGGGGGGGGGGGGGGGGTGTTACCCCGGCTACCTGCAAGCAGGAGACTTCTTTCTTCTGTCTTGTCGCCATCTTGCAGAGAAGAACACTGGGGAATGAGTGGGAGGTCCCAGGTATGTATAGACCAGGAGGGGCTCGTTTTTCAAGACTTCTCTGCAACGTCGCCACCTGCTGGTGGAGTAACCCCAAGTGTAAGAATTAATGTTTTGAAGCGGGGTGTGTGACATACTTCGAATAAACCCGTAAGCGACATGCATACATAACATTAAAAATATGAACAAACAGCCCGCGAGGGCACTCACAGACCGCAGTAGGTAGGCACCAGCCACGCAGCATGTATACCCGAGTACCATGAGTATACCTCGAGGGGTGGCCCGCGGAGACAGTGATTCGGAACGCGCCATCCGCAGGGCCCGCCCCCCCCCCCGAAGGGCACGAAGCCGCACACGTGACAAAAATACCATTTTGTGAATACTCACCTGTAAAATGGGTATTATAAGTATGTCACACACCCCGCTTCAAGACATTCATTACACTTGGGTATACTGACCTGTAGATGTCACACACCCCGCTTCAAGACATTCATTACACTTGGGTATACTGACCTGTAGATGGCGATCTTGCAGAGATAACAAAAAAGGTCAGACCCTCCCGGCCCATAAATACCTGGGACCTCCCACTCATTACCCAGTATAAAGATAGCAGTAAGATCAAGGGACCAGGAAAGCCAATGAAAACTAACAAAGGTTCACCATATAAAGGATCCAGAATACAAAAGGGCAGGGTGAAGCGGGGTGTGTGACATATATATACTTATAATACCCATTTTACAGGCGAGTATTCACAAAATGGTATTATTCTAAGTATGTCACACACACCCCGCTTCAAGACATTCATTACACTTGGGACATCCAATAGCAGTGTCCATAAAGGGCGGGGATCCAAAAAACAAGGCAGAAACCACTGCAGCTTGCAGAACTTTGCGCCAAAAACAGCATCCGCTGAAGCCCTAACATCAACCTTACAACCTTGTAAACCTTGTAAAAAGTGTGAACCGAAGACCAAGTAGCAGCCTTACAAACCTGCTCAACAGAAGCCTGGTGCTGGAAGGCCCAGGACGCCCCAACAGCACGAGTAGAATGAGCAGTAACACGAAAAGGGGGAACCTTCCCCTTGGCAGAATAGGCCCCAACAATAGCCTGGCAAATCCATTTACTAATGGAAGACTTAGCAGGAGCCAAACCCTTCCTAGGCCCAGAGGGCACCACAAAAAGGGCGTCAGTCCTACGAAAAGGAGAAGTAGCCACCAAATAGTACTTCACACAGCGAACCACATCCAAAGAATGCGAAACCCTCTCCTTGTCATTGCTGGGCTTAGGACACAAGGAGGAAGAACAATATCCTGATTCAAATGAAAAGCAGAGACCACCTTAGGAAGGAAATCTGGTTTGAAGCGGAAAACAAACTTGTCCTGATGCCTCTCAAAGTAAGGAGCCTTAATAGACAAGGCTGCCAACTTCAAAACATGTCGAACGGAGGTGATGGCAACCAGAAAAACAACCTTCTGAGTAAGCGTAGAAAGTGCAATATCCTGCAAAATTTCAAAAGGAGGACCCTGCAAGGCAGACAAAAGCAAATTCAAATCCCAAACTGGGAGCAAAGGCTTCCTAGGAGGCCGCACATGCGTAACCCCCTGGAAAAAGGTCTTAACCAGAGGATGAAGGGCAAAGGACTTTTGAAAGAAAACCGCCAGGGCAGAAACCTGCCCCTTCAGCGTACCAAGCTGCAAACCTTGGTCCAGACCATGTTGCAGAAATTCCAAAACCCTAGGGATAGAGAACGCCCTGCAAGGCAAGGCCCTGACCTCACACCAATCAATATAAGACCTCCAAGTCCTATAATAGATGGCAGAGGAAGCCCTAACCAGAGTCTGAATGACAGCATCAGAAAGACCTTCCTCCCTCAAGATGGAGGTTTCAGCAACCACGCCGTCAAAGCCAGCGTTGGTAAATTGGGGTAGAGCAGTGGCCCCTGAGTGAGCAGATCCGGCAGAAGGGGCAGGTCTAACTGATCCTCCGCCAACCTTACCACGTCAGCGAACCACACCTGTCTTGGCCACCTTGGAGCCACCAGGATTGCTGACGCACCCTCTAGGGCCAGCTTGCGCACCACTCTGTCCACCATGGGAAACGGAGAGAACAGGTACAGAAACCCCAGATCCCTCCAGTTCAGAGACATGGCATCCACTGCCAGAGCCAGTGGATCCCACGAGAGAGAGACAAATGCCGGAAGCTTGTGATTGTGACGAGAGGCAAAGAGGTCCACCTCCGGAGACCCCCACCGTTGGCAAAGCAACCGAAACACCTTGGGGCAGAGCGACCATTCCCCCCAGCGAGATGACCCCCTGCTCAGGGAGTCCGCCTCCGTGTTCCACTCCCGGAATGTACACCGCCGAGATGCATGGGACATTGCTCTCTGCCCAGGCAAGGATCAAGGACACTTCCCTGAGCGCACGCCTGCTGCGAGTCCCTCCCTGGTGATGTAGGCGACCGCCGTCCGACCGAACTTGGACCGGTAGGCCCCGCAACTGATGAGTCAAGTGAGCCAGAACCAGCCTGATGGCTCTCAACTCCAGAACACTGATGGGATCGTGGGCCTCCAGAGGCCCCCACAGTCCCAGAAACAGAAGATCCTTCCAAAATCCCCCCCAACCTGACAGGCTGGCATCCGTGGTGACCGTCTCCCAACGAGGGGTCAGAAAGGACCTGCCCCTCGTCAGATTGCTTGGTTTCAGCCACCACCGAAGGGAATGCCGCACCCGGGGGGACATCAGAAAGGACCGATCCAATAGCGGGGACCCATCCCAGGCCGCCAAGAGATGGAGCTGGAGCGTCCTTGTGTGAAACTGGGCAAAGGGAACCGCCTCGAACGACGCCACCATCAATCCCACGAGTCGCATCCCTAGCCGGATGGACGGACGGGGAATGGATAGAAGACGCTGAGTCAATTCCTGAATCAGAAGAACCTTGGCCCGGGGGAGGAACACCCTGGCCTGAGAAGTATCCAGCAACATTCCCAGGAACTCCACCACCCTGGAGGGAGTGAGGCAGGACTTGGGATAGCTGATCACCTAACCGAAACTCTCCAGAGTGGACACCACATTCCTGGTATCCAGCTGCGCCTGACTGAGGGAAGACGCCATGATGAGAAGATCGTCCAGATAGGGCACGATGCGGATACCCCTGGCTCTGAGGATGGCCATCACTCGTGCCAACACCTTGGTAAAAACCCTTGGAGCCGAGGTAAGGCCAAACGGAAGAGCCACAAACTGAAAATGTCGATTGTCCACGACAAACCTGAGGAATCTCTGGTGTGCCAGAAATATTGGAAATGCAGGTAAGCATCCTTGATGTCTATGGACGTCATGAAGTCCCCCTGACGAAGTGAGTGGATGGCTGAGCGCAGAGTTTCCATACGGAACTTCCGGGGACGAACGAACCTGTTGAGCAACTTCAGATCCAGAATGGGACGAACGGATCCGTCCTTGGGCACCGTGAACAAATTGGAATAGAAGCCCAGGCCCCGGTCTGAGTGGGGCATCGGGCAGATGACAGCCATGTCCAAGAGACCTGCTACTGCCACCCGAAGCCCCTGGGCGGCCAGAGGATCTGACGGCACCCGAGGACTGAAGAATCTGGGAGGGGGCCGGAACTCGAACTCCAGTTTGTAACCGGAAGACACCACTTCCTGAATCACTTCCGCAGGCTAATTGCCCCGCTCACCTGCGAGTAGAGAGCCATCTTCTTGTCCTTCGCAGTCCAGACTGCAGAGAAGATCTGGGGATTTGTGAGAGGTCCCGGGTATTTGTGGGGCCGGGAGGAGCCAATTTCGCTGTGTCTGCAGTCCAGCTCCATCTGGCGGAGTAATACCCAGACGTAAAGAATCTTATCTGGAGCAGGACATACTGTATACTAAGAATAAAGTGTCTGGTTTCAAAGCTCTGTCCCCTATCAAAACTTGAGCCACCAACCATGAACATTTGTACAGCACTAAACTTTGTCAGCACTAAACTTTCAAACGTGCAACCTATACATAGAAGCAGTAATGCTGAATCAATGTTAACTACAATGTTTAGATGGTGATGAGCAAGAGCAGCTTCTAGCTTTCTTTATCCCCTCAGAAACACTGGGGATTTGCCAAGGTCTTCATAAATTGTAGATTGTAGGATAAGGACTTTGTGGAGCCTCCTGAAAGACCAGTCGACCATAGTACAGCGGAGATGTTCGATCAGCTCTCAGTTTCACAGCTTGAACTAGGGTAATATTTGCGACCAATTTTTCTCGTCATCTTCCATTCCGGGGCACCATACCCGCCCTACTGTTTTGTTGCAACTGCTTTGGTTGCTGTTGATGCCTTCTACAGGTTTAGAGTTTTCTAGGTTTGGAACAAGTCATGCACAATACATGCAGGTTAGCATTGCTCCTCTCCCGGGCCGTGGCAGGGACTGCTTCTTAATCAACTGGGGTGGCCGGCCACAGCCTGTCCTATATAAGCTGGGAGGAGCTCAGTTTGATTTTCTTGCAGTCCCCGCCTATGGCTGAGGTTAACTCACATGTTGCTGATGGTGATGCCTCAGAACGAAAGGGACGAGATTTCAGTCCAATTTATAAACATATAATATATATTATAATCTAATATATATATCCTCTGTGCACAGTAAATCTCCGGATTTTGGATGTTCCTGTGCACTCTTTTGGTGCCAAGTTTGACAGTGACCAGATTCTGGAAAGGAGAGTATGACGCACAGGCACAAGGGGGTAAAATACTTGTACTCACCCCAAATCAGGAATCCCCTAAAAGTTAGGTTATGTGTCCAACTTAAGAGTCTGGGGGGGATATATGGACATTACTTCTGGAGTTGGGCTTTAGGTTTTGCTCAATTTAAAGTTTAACAAAAACACACAACACACACACACGCGGCAAAACAATTACCCATTATAGGAATTTAAGAAAAGCTGAAGGTTGTCTTGGTTGATGTCTTGAGCGATGTGTAATCTATAGGTCTGAATCAGATCCAGGTTTGACTGGAGTTCATCCTTATAGAAATAAATAAAAAAATAGAATATATTTAAGTTACAGAAAAAATAACTAAATAAGACACCCTCCTGGAACCCCTCTCGTACTGCATTTTTGCATGCAAATTTTAGACGGTCAGCAGGCTTGTCAGCTTAAAGCTGAACAAAACCTGGTACAGCCAGCAACGGAATTCTAAAGATTCCAGGGCCAGCCAATGACCTTCTCACTGAGGCATCCCGAAACCCCTCTTTGGGCGGCGTGCGCACTCCCACTCCTGCCATTCGGACAGGCTAGGGTGGGAGCCCAGGCCGCTGGAGATGCAGCGGCTCTTGCAACCTTTTGGCAAAGGACTTTCAAAGGAAGTAAACGATGCATGCTCGTGTTCCCACAGAGAATGCCTAAAACTGGGAAAAACCTCTCCAATCTACCACACAAACTAATGAGCTTTCTGCAGGACTTGCACAGCACCATGTGTGCTTGGTGGAAGGGTAAGGCCTCCCAGTCAAACTACTTATTCCCATATACATTTTAATTGTATTGCTTCTAGATACAAACATAAATCAGAGCCAAGGATTCTGTCGAGGAAGAGTGTGCTTGACGCCAACACCACAAATGTTTGACAGCATTACTTTTTATGAACAAAAAACTTTTACTTACATAACCGAAAAGGTGAGCCAGGACGATGTCCACCAAATTGGAGGTCCAGCCAGAAAGCTAGGATAGAAACACGTTTGATCATTTTAATTAGCGTTTTCTTAAACCAGGATGCAAGGTTTAGATACCACAAGACAATATGGAGAAGGGGCATATAGCCACCTCCCTAGGGTGCAGGTCTAAATACCTTGCTCTTGGTATCTGAGAAACTCACAGAAACTGTTCACTTACTTTGGAAGCTGCCCAGTCAATCCATCCCTTTGCACAAGGGTCAATGTTAATGAGCACAAGTCCCTCCACCAGTTCTGGGTGATCAAGCTGCAGGGCAGAAAAAAAAAGGAGATTATGAAGCACCTGAAATGGGCTACAGATGGAAAAAGCAGAGCGGTATACTGCTGTATGATTTTATTGCAATATTTCAAATACTGAGGTGGGATGTGGGACCCAAAGCATTGCGTGGGGGAAGCTGGCATGCCCATGGTCACCAACATCCTCTCAGGAGTTATCTGATCGCCAAGTCCTTTAAAAAACTTTCGATCTGGACCTACATGAAGGATTGCACAACTGGCAATATAGGCTCCTTGCAATTTGCCTACAAGGTGAATCAATCCTCAATGCGGTAAGCTTAGCTCTGCATTATGTTGTGCAACACTTGCAGCATCCAAATACGTATGCTAGAAAGCTGCTCTTGACTGACTTTAGCTCAGCCTTTAATACTATAGTGTCAGAATGATTGGTCAACAAGCTAGAACAGCTCTCAATTTCTAACACTGGCACCTGGATTCTAAGCTTTGTGGCGGAAAGATTGCAGCAACTTGGTCCGTGGTGTCAAATTGGAGGATCACCAATACTGGCGCTTGTCACAGCTGCGCCTTTTTTTGTTTACTATACATTGACAACTGCACTTCACATGTGGACTCAAATTCAAAGAAATGAAATTTGCAGACACCACCATAATTGGTCTAATAAAAGGCAATAGAGGAATTTTATTGCAGTGAAGAGGAGAGAATTCCTGGATGGTGCAAGGACTGAAAGGATCAACTGAGGATGGTTAAAAATACAATTCTGTGATTACTCACCTGTAGAATTGGTATTATAAGTATACAGTACGTCCAGCTCCAGAAAGAATACTTACACTCGGGTATTACTCCGCCAGATGGCACTGGACTGCAGAGACATCGAAAATAGGCTCCTCCCGGCCCCTCAAATAACCAGGGACTTCCCACAAATCCCCAGCATTGAAAAGCAGTTAACGAGAAGCCGGGAGAATTAACACAACCCAAACTAGTAACCATAACAATGATAATCACCATACAGGGGATCCAAGATAATGCAAAACCAAGGGTGGGGTGGAGCAGGACGTACTGTATACTCATACCAATTCTACAGGTGAGTAATCACAGAATTATTCTTAGTATACAGTACGGAAAGAATACTTACACTCGGGACATCCAATAGCAGTGTCCATAAAGTAGGGTGGGATCCCCAAGTTAACAGTTAACAGCAGACAGTTTAAACCACTGCCGCCTGCAGAACCTTTTGGCCAAAAGCAGCGTCAGCTGAGGCTCGAACATCAACCTTGTAAAACTTTGAAAAGGTATGAACCGAAGACCAAGTAGCGGCCTTGCAAACTCCTTCAACAGAAGCCTGGTGCAGAAAAGCCCAAGAAGCACCAATAGCACGAGTAGAATGAGCAGTAAGGCGGAAGAGAGGATTCTTCCCCTTTAGCAGAATAGGCCTGAATCACAGCCCGACGGATCCATTTGCCGATAGTAGACTTGGCAGGAGCCAAACCCTTCCTAGGACCAGAAGAGCATCAGTTTTCCTGAAAGGTGCAGTAGCCACCAGATAGTACTTCAGACACCTAACCACGTCCAAAGAATGCAAAACCCTCTCCTTAGTGTTACTAGGATTAGGGCACAATGAAGGGAGAACAATGTCCTGATTCAAATGAAAGGTAGACACTACCTTAGGCAGAAAATCTGGCTTGAAGTGAAACACCACCTTGTCCTGGTGTCTCTCATAGTAGGGGGGCTGAATGGAAAGCGCAGCCAACTCAGAAACTCAGAAACACGCCTAACAGAGGTGATAGCAACCAAAAAGACAGCTTTGAGAGTAAGAATGGCCAGGGCAGCATCCTGCACAGGTTCAAACGGAGCACCCTGCAAGGGTTTCAAAACCAAGTTCAAATCCCAAACAGGCACCATAGGCTTACGTGGGGGACACACATGAGTCACCCCCTGGAAAAAAGTCCTAATCAGAGAATACTGGAAGAAAACAGCCAGGGCAGAAACCTGACCTTTCAGAGTACTAAATTGGAGCCCCATCTCCAACCCATGCTGTAGAAACTCCAGAATCCTGGCAATAGAGAACACACGACAGGGAAGAGACTTAGACTCACACCAGTCAATGTAGGCACGCCAAACCCTGTAATAAATAGAAGAAGAAGACTTCTTCCTAGCCTTTATCAAGGTATCCACAACCGAGGAAGACAGCCCAGCCGTCAAAGCCAGAGTTTGTAAATTGGGATGGCGTAGTGAGCCCTGAGTGAGCAGATCTGGCACCATGGGCAGAGCGTACGGATCTACTGCCAGCTGCACCACATCTGCAAACCAAACTCTTCTTGGCCACCTGGGGGCCACCAGAATTGCTGGCACCCCTTCCAGAGCAATCTTGCGCAGAACCCTGCCCAGCAGAGGGAAAGGAGGGAAGACAGAAACTGAAAGTCCTGCCATGACATTGCTAGAGCATCCGTGGTCAAGGCCAGAGGATCCTGGGACAGGGAGACAAGGCCGGTAGCTTGTGATTGTGACGGGACGCAAACAGAT
This sequence comes from Gastrophryne carolinensis, assembly GCA_027917425.1. Classification (NCBI taxonomy): domain Eukaryota; kingdom Metazoa; phylum Chordata; class Amphibia; order Anura; family Microhylidae; genus Gastrophryne; species Gastrophryne carolinensis. The sequence goes on along the minus strand of CM051243.1, from coordinate 70,696,530 downwards.
CCACATCTGGTTGGCCCCAACGGTGACACAGATTGGAACACCCTGCTGCACACGGACCATTCTCCCTGGCGAGAGGTCCCCCTGCTCAGAGAGTCTGCCAGGAGGTTTTCCAACCCCGGGATGTACACAGCTGATATGCAGGGAACATAGGTCGCCGCCCAGGTCAGGATCAGAGACACTTCCTGGAGGGTCCCCTTGCTCCGGGTCCCTCCCTGATGATTGATGTAGGCAACTGCTGTCTGGTTGTCCGAGCGCACCTGAACAGGCAGGCCCCGAAGTCGAGTAGTCAACTGAGCCAGAACGAACCTGATCGCCCGCAGTTCCAAGACATTGATAGGTGTGTGGGCCTCCTGAGGGCCCCACCTCCCCCCCCCCCCCCCAACCTGACAGACTGGGCATCCGTTGTGACCGTCTCCCAGGAAGGGGTAAGAAAGGATCTGCCCCCCAACAGGTTCCTTGAGTCCATCCACCACAAGAGGGACCTCCTGGGGAGAGCACACAGACCCTGTCCAGGAACGCTGGGTCCTTGTCCCACACTGACAAGAGGTGGAGTTGCAGAGGCCTCAAGTGGAACTGAGCATAAGGGACCGCCTCGAAACGCGCCACCATCAGGCCCACCAGCTGCATCCCCTGCCTGATGGAGGGATGACAAGATAGCAGGAATTGAACTTGCGCAATCAGACTGTCCACCTTCTGTTGAGGAAGGAAAATCCTTGCCTGAACCGTATCCAGATTCATTCCTAGGAATGGAGTCACCAAGGAAGGGAACAGTGAGGACTTGCGGTGGTTGATCACCCAACCAAATGACTCCAGGGTGGACACCACCAGCTGAGTATCCAATTCTGCCTGATGTAGAGATTGGGAGGCAGAGACATCACACCCGCCAGCACCTTGGTGAACACCCTGGGAGCTGAGGTGAGACCAAAGGGCAATGCCACAAACTTGTAGTGTTGAACCTCCAGAGCGAACCTGAGGAACCTTTGATGACCTGAAAATACAGGAATATGAAGGTAAGCATCCTTGATGTCCACAGAAGTCATGAAATCCCCCTTGGCGCAGGGAAATGAGCGCAGTTTCCATGCGAAAGTGCCTCCTCCTGACAAATTTGTTGAGGATCTTCAAGTCCAGGATAGGCCTGACTGAACCATCTTTTTTGGGGGACTGAATAGGTTGGAATAGAAACCCTTGCCCATTTCTCTAAAAGGGACCTTGCAGATGACCCCCAGCTCCAGAAGGCCTTGCGCTGCCTGCATCAGCTCCTGAGCTAACACAGGGTCCTGAGGAATCCGGGATCTGATGAATCTTGGGGCGGCCAGGACACTACCTCCTGAATCCACCGATCTGAGACATGAAGCCTCCAGACGTGAGTGAAGTGCTGAAGCTGGGCCCCCCACACGGATGGGTGAGGGCGCCCCATCATGCCTGAGGGGGCTTGGGAAAGGATTTTGCCTAGGGGCCCCAGGAGGAGCCAGGACGCCCACGTCCTCTGCCCCTGCCCCAGAAATCTCCCCGGGCCCCAGAAAAGGAAACCCCCCTCCCTTGTCTAGCACCACGGTAGGGGGAGGAGAATGAGCCCCGACCCCGAAAGGGCCGAGACTGCCGCCTGCACTGGGGTAACCTGCCTCCCTTAGCAAAAAAGGTCCAGGCGGTCCCCAAACAGGCGTAGTCCTTTGAAGGGAAACCCAGTGAGGGCCTTCTTGCCTGCATTGTCAGCAGCCCACTGGCGCAGCCAAACCGAGCGGCGTATAGCCACCACAAGGGCAGATGTCATGGCACACATTCTAATGGTGTCATCCAAGGCAGAGAGGACAAAATTTACAAAAACATCACAACTGGAGAGTGCATTGAACACCTCACAAGGCAAATCATCAGGGGCACTATCAAGTATATTTCTGATAAGGGTTCTACTGGCCACAGCAGTAATGGCAGAAGCACAGACCGGGCGCAGCACTGTCCCCGCACATGCAAAAGCATGGGGACGCTAGCTGGTCAATGCGCCGGTCCTCAGCATCCCGCAGGGTAGTAGAGTCAGGGAAATGCATAACAGAGGTGTTAAGATAACCCTAGGACCTGGGCATCCACCTCGGGAGGGGATGACCAACACTTTACCACATCAGCAGGAAAGGGATACTTCCTATCCCAACTTTTAGGTACCCCGGGAAGTCTACTGGGGCGCTCCCATTCCTTGAGCACAAGGTTATTGAAATGTGCTTGCTCAGGAAATTCCAAACGTGATTTAGCTGTATGGGAGAGTTCTCCCCTTTGCCTGGGAGCCGTAACAGGAGGAGAAATTGACAGAACCTCAAAAATCTGGGTCAGCAATCTGTCAGTGTCATCCGGGGTCCAGGGGTCAGAGCCAGAATCGTCATGACCCCTTGGCCTCTCATCAGATGAGCCTGTGTCAGAGAAAAGCTCCCCTTCATCCGAAGGGGTATAGCCACAAAGATCCCAAAACTCCTCAGTTTCCATAGGAAAAAGAGTGACATTAGGCGTTAAGTGCCGCGCCAAGGTATTAGCAATCAACTTCTCAACAGTAGCCAGTCTAGAAGACACATCAGGCTGAGAATACCCACTTGTATGCAACTCAGTAGGAGTGAGATTTAAGCTTGGGGGGGTAGGTGAAGTGATACGAGGTGCAGGCCCAGCCACTGAAAGGCCAGATTGTAGTGCAAGCACCTGCTCAGCACAGGGTACACAGACTCGCGCCTTGTCAGCGTCAGCATGAGGCTGCCCACACGCTACACACAGCCGGGCTTGTCCCGAAGGAACCCCAGTCACATTATCCCGAGATGCCTCCATATGGTGATTATAGTGGCGCTATAGGCCGATAGGGATTAACGCTATAAAGCAACCCTGGATGCCCCAATAGCCCGCTAGGGAGTGGAAGCAATTACACTAGGCCTATACAAGTTGGCAAATAAGAGGGCCGGGAGAAGCCAATGGATTCGCCTGCCTGAAAGACATAATAAAACGGAGGCCCGTAAGCAAAAAGTAATAAAAATGAGATAATAAAGCCGCCCGCGAGGGCACTTATGGACCGCCGTAGGTAGGGGAACATCGCGCATAAGCCGATCAAGATGGCGTCGGTATACCTCGAAGGGCGGGTATCCGCAATGACGCCGAACACGCCCCCCCCCCCGAAGAGCACGAAGCCAGCACATGACAAGCAGCTAATGACGGTGCACCGGCGCCTGAGGTAACACCGCCGCCAAGCGCGGAGCATAGGGACCGAAAAGGCGCGCGGCAGCAGTAATTTTAAATACAGTCATCCTAAGCAAGACAGCGCGGCGGCTGACACAAGGCAAATGAAATTACATATAAAACACGTAAATGCATAGCATACATAACGACACCCCCCCCCCCTTTTTTCCCCCGAAGGCTACCAGGAGAATGAGGGAGGGCAGCGGCCACTTAAATAGGGCCCACCGATAGGCAGGGGCAAGGGGCAATAGTGCGGAAGGGCATCCCATAGAGGCTCACCATAAGCCTGAACTGCCTACCCTTTGGTGGGGGATTGTGGTGGAGCAGCGCTCCTAAGCACCTAATAGCGGTGCTACCTACCATCACCCGACCAGCGCAGCCAAGGCTGGGAGGCATATAACTAATGAAACGGGTGGGAATAGTCTTACAGGGCCGCAGGCTAATAGCCCCGCTCACCTGCGAGTAGAGAGCCATTTCTCGTCCTTCGCAGTCCAGACTGCAGAGAAAATCTGGGGATTTGTGGGAGGTCCCTGGGTATTTGAGGGGCCGGGAGGAGCCTATTTTCGATGTTTCTGCAGTCCAGCGCCATCTGGCAGAGTAATACCCGAGTGTAAGTATTCTTTCTGGAGAAGGACGTACTGTATACTGAGAATAAGGCGAGATTTCTTGGAAGCATTGTTTCTAGGAAATCTTGGCACTGATGCCGGTCCAGGCTGCACTGATGGGCATCAGTGCTTTTTGCCTGGACTTCCTCTATAACAAGGGATATAGCAAAGTCTAATATGAAGACTGAGCCAGCCTGAATAAGGACCATTAAAGAGTGCTAAGCCCAATTTGGGCAACATAAAAAGACAACTCACTGAGAGGCGGGCAATCTGCACCAAAGCTGAAACCTTGAGGACTGCTTCACACCTAGGCGAAGCGATGTGATGGCCTTTATCACTATCACAACACAATCAATCGTGTACCTGCGAGTTGCAGACATTTTTTGCTGTGATCACCATTTCCTATAGAGCAAGCGAGATTGTGGCAAAAACATTGTATGCAGCGTCTTTATGGGGCAATCCCAATCATTCGGGGAAGATTGCAGCGATCAGGTGAGTTTTATTTTAGCACCCAAATCAGGTTTTGCAAAAGGGGACAGGTGTATCTAGGGGGTAACAAAAGGCTTGTAAAGCCTTCCTCTTAAAGCAATACATGCTCTTTATCATGACAATCCAGTTTCAGCTGGCTACAATTTATAGGCTGCTAATGCTTTGCATTATTCATAAACTCTTTACTTTTCCCCTAGAAGGTTTCTTGCTTGTAAAGGTGGTGTTTGCCTTGCTGTACAAGTTATAGCCTAAAATCATTAGAGTAACATGTCTGAAGCTTTAGCCCTCCATTCTTAGGAGGGCATTTTTTAGGTTAAAATAGGACTTACAGCAAATTTGGACAGTACATAGGCACCAGCACCCACTCCAATCCCAATGATGGATTTTAGGCTAAAAATAAAAAGACAATTGGAAGAAATTAGTTTATTGAAAATGTTAAAAAAAAAAAAAAAACTTTAATAAAACAATGTAAAGAAATAAAACAGTACAATAACAGCATTGGGGCTATTTGCAATGCATTACATTGCCAAATGTGAAGGTACAATAGCTACAAGCCATCCCTGCAATTAATATAGAAAGCATGGTGAGCCGTAAGCAACCATAGTATTCATTAAAGTGGACCAAAACTCAGGATTTTGACCATCCTGGGCCCTTGCCCGATCGGGGGTGCCCCGCTGTGTGAAACCCCCCAGGTTGCCTAATGTTAGCAAATGTGTGTTATATGGAAACAGCTTTTGCTATCTGTAATCTGTTGCTATTGCAATGTACACCAAGTACAGACTTAGGAACACTGCTTCTGGCATGTGTAAGTGTGAGTGAGCTCCCTCACCTCAGCAACAGCCATAGCAGCAGTATTCTGTGTGTACAGAACTCACTTCTCTTTTCTTGGTGTGCAGACTTTGTGAACATTGCTAATAGTAGATTTCAGATCGTGAAAACTGCTTCCAAAAACTAGCCTGGACAGCGACTTCTAAGTGGAAGTCCAGTTTAAAAAAAAAATACAATTCTGTGAATACTCTACCTTGTAGAATTGTTATAAGTATGCAACACGCCCTGCTCCAGTAATGAATCATTACGTCTGGGATATAGTCCACAAGAGGGCGCTTTACTGCAGAGATGGCAAAAAAATAGGCCCCTCCCGGTCCTTATATACCCGGGACCTCCCACTAAATTCCCCAGTATAAAAAAGCAGTAAGGGAACCAGGAGAAGCCAACAACAAGATTAACAACATTAACCAGGAAACATTCACCATATAGAGGATCCAAGAATAAGTACTCAGGGTGGGGTGGAGCAGGGTGTGCTGCATACTGCATAACAATTCTACAAGGTGAGTCTTCATAGAATTGTATAATTCTAAGTATGCAGCACGCCCTGCTCCAGTAATGAATCATTAGGTCTGGGACATCCAATAGCAGTGTCCAACAAACAGGTGGGGATCCCAAAAGGCAACAATGCGCAGTTCAAACCACTGCCGCCTGCAGAACTTTGCGGCCAGAAACAGCATCCGCTGAGGCCCGAACATCAACCTTGTAAAACTTGGAAAAAGTATGAACAGAAGACCAAGTAGCAGCCTTACAAACTTGTTCAACAAAAGCCTGGTGCTGAAAGGCCCAGGAAGCCCCAACCGCACAGGTGGAATGAGCAGTGACTCGGAAAGGAGGATCCCTCCCTTTAGTAGAGTATGGCCTGATGAATCCATTTACTAATAGTAGACTTAACAGGTGCCAAACCCTTCTTGGGACCCGAGGGTACCACAAACAAGGCGTCCGTCTTCCTGAAAGGCGCTGTAGCCACCAGGTAGTATTTCAAATTCCTGACAACATCCAGAGATTGCAAGGCCCTCTCCTTGCCATTACTAGGATTAGGGCACAAGGAAAGAAGAACAATGTCCTGATTGAGGTGAAAGGCAGAGACAACCTTAGGCAAGAAGTCAGGTTTAAAGCGGAAAACCACCTTGTCCTGGTGTCTCTCAAAGTAGGGGGCCTGAATGGACAGAGCCGCCAATTCAGAAACACGCCGGACAGAAGTGATAGCCACCAAGAAGGCAACCTTCAAAGTGAGAACAGACAGCGCAGCCTCATGCACAGGCTCAAAAGAAGGACCCTGAAGGGCAGACAATACCAAATTCAAATTCCAAACCGGTGACATGGGTTTGCAGGGAGGGCGCACATGAGTGACCCCCTGGAAGAAAGTCTTGACCAAAGGATGAAGAGCAAAAGACCTCTGGAAGAAAACAGCCAAAGCGGAAACATGCCCCTTCAGAGTGCTGAGCTGAAAACCCAAATCCAGCCCATTCTGAAGGAACTCCAGTATCCGAGGGATGGAAAAAACCCGACAGGGAAAGGCCTTAGCCTCACACTAGTCAATGTAAGTACGCCAGGTCCTATAGTAGATGGTAGAAGATTTCTTCCCTGACCAGAGAACAACTGAATCAGACAGACCTTTCTCCTTCAGGATGGAGGTTTCAGCAGCCAGGCTGTCAAAGCCAGCGTTTGTAAATTGGGGTAACCGAGCCGTCCTTGAGTAAGAAGATCTGGAACCAGAGGCAGAGGGCACTGATCCACCGCCAGCTGCACGACCTCTGCGAACCACATCTGTCTTGGCCACCTGGGGGGCACCATAACGGCTGGCACTCTTTCCTGAATCAGCTTGCGCAGAACCTTGCCCAGAAGGGGAAAAAGAGGGAAGAGGTACAGGAGACCGAACCCCCGCCAGGACAGAGACATGGCATGGCATCCACCACCAGAGCCAGTGGATCCTGGGACAGTGAGACAAATGCTGGCAGCTTGCGACTGTGGCGAGAAGCAAACAGATCCACGTCCAGCATCCCCCACCTGTGACAAAGTGATAGGAAGACCTCGCTGTTGAGGGATCATTCCCCCCGGCGAGAGGCCCCCCTGCTCAGAGAATCCGGTTCCAGATTCTCCACTCCTGGTATGTAAACCGCAGGGATGCACGGGACATTGTCCTCGGCCCAAGACAGGATCAACGACCCCTCCTGGAGGGCACTCTTGCTCCGAGTCCCTCCCTGATGACTGATGTAAGCGACCGCAGTCCGGTTGTTGGAGCGAACCTGAACCGGCAGGCCCTGGAGGCGAGACGTCAGCTGCGCCAGCACCAACCGAACCGCCCTCAGCTCCAGAACATTGATGGGGGTGTGGGCCTCCTGAGGGCCCCACATCCCCTGGAATTGGAGGGCTCTCCATTAGCCTCCCCCAACCTGACAGACTGGCATCCGTAGCGACCGTCTCCCAATACGGTGTCAGAAATGATCTGCCCCCCAGAAGATTCGAGTCCAGCCACAACAGGAGGGACCGCCGGACCAGAGGAGATAGAACAAAGGCCTGATCCAGAGACCTGGGCCTCTTGTCCCAGACTGACAGAAGATGGAGCTGAAGGGGTCTCATGTGAAATTGAGCATAAGGGACCGCCTCGAAGCAGGCCACCATCTGTCCCACCAATTGCATCCCCTGTCGGATGGATGGATGAGGGCTAGACAGCAAGAAATGAATCAGAGCTTGAAGAGAGTCCACCTTCTGCTGAGGGAGGAAAATCCTGGCCTGAATGGTATCCAGGGTCATACCCAGGAAGGGGGTCACCCGGGACGGGGAGAGTGAGGATTTGGGATAATTGATCACCCATCCGAACATTTCCAGTGTTGCCACCACCGTCCGGGTGTCCCATTATGCCTGATGGAGTGAATGGGACGTAATGAGAAGGTCGTCCAGATAAGGAAGAATGCGAATACCCCGGGCTCTGAGAAGGGCCATCACACCCGCCAACACCTTGGTGAACACTCTGGGAGCCGAGGTGAGACCGAAGGGAAGTGCCACAAATTGGTAGTGTTGTTCCTCTACTGCGAATCTGAGGAACCGCTGATGCCCTGGGAAGACCGGCACATGAAGGTAAGCATCCTTGATGTCTATTGAGGTCATAAAGTCCCCCGGGCGCAGGGAACCGATAGCGGAGCGCAGAGTTTCCATGCAAAAACGTCTGGTCCTGATGAACTTGTTGAGAAGTTTTAGGTCCAGGATGGGTCTGATGGAGCCATCCTTTTTGGGAACTGTAAAGAGATTGGAATAGTAACACTGACCACTCTCTCCCGGAGGGACCTGACAAATGACCCCCATGGCCAAAAGGTTTTGTACCGCCAGACACAAACCCCGAGCTGGCCGAGGGTCCGTAGGAACCTGGGACCTGAGGAATCTGGAAGGAGGCCAGTCCGCGAACTCCCAGCTTGTATCCGGAGGAGACAACCTCCAGAATCCAAATTGTCTGAGACTTGTTGAGCCCAGACCTGAGCGAAGAGCCGCAGCCGCCCCCCCACCAGGAAGGGTGAGGGCGCCCCCTCATTGCTGAGCAGGCTTGGCAGCAGATTTGGGTTTGGCACCCCAGGAGGATCCGGGCACGGCCTCTGCCCTTGCCCCAAAAATCTCCCCTTTGCCCTGCAAAGGATACACCCCTGCTTGACCTAGTCCCACAAAAGGAGGGAGTAAAGAACCCGGAGCCCCGAAAGGGTCACGGCTGCTTTTTGCATTGGGGTAACTTATCTCCCTTAGCAAAAAGGTCCAAACGATCACCGATCAGGCGCAACCCCTTAAAGGGGAGCCCCGTGAGCGTCTTCTTAGCGGCATTATTAGCTGCCCACTGGCGCAACCAGACCGAACGGCGGATAGAGACAACCAAGGCCGAGTTCCTGCTACACATCCGAATGGTGTCATCTAAGGCAGCGAAAACATTGTGACAAGGCTCTAAATTCAGCACTAGAAGGATCCTCATGGGAGCCGTCCAGAAGGCCCCTGATCAAGGTCCTAATAGCCACGGCCGTAATAGCGAAAGCACAAAATGGGCGCAAAGCCACACCCACACAGGCAAAGGCGTGGGAAGCCAGTTGGTCAATACGCCCGTCCTCACTATCCTTCAAGGTAGTGGAATCAGGGGAATGCACCACAGAAGTGTTGGACAACCCCAAAATCGGGGCATCCACTTCTGGGGGAGTTGACCAACACTTGACCACCTCCTATCCCACCCCTTAGGGATACCGGGGAACCGGCTAGGCCGCTAATATTAAATATAAATATATATATATATATATAAATATAAATATATATATAAAATATAATAAATATATAAAAATATGAATCCGAGAATAATTCCCCTTCCTCGAGAGTGGTATAGTCAGACAAATCAAGGCCTGTTCCATAGTAAAGGCCGGCGCAGCAGGCGTCTTAGCTGGAGCCTTACGTGCCTCAGAGCTAGCAATCAGTCTTTCAATGTTGGCCAGCCTGGTGGCAACATCAGGTCGAGACTCCCCGCTAGTGTTGATATCACTGGGAGTCCTAATCAAGCGAGGGGGCGTGGGGGACGACACAGTGGGTGCCGACCCAGACGCACGCAGCACAGATTGCCGCGCAGGCTACACATACCCGCACATCACCCCCCACATCACCACACAAAGCCGGGCTTGCCCCGATGGGACCCGGAGCACAACATCCTGAGAAGCCTCCATATGCTGATATTTTATGTCAGGGTGACCAATGGGAATTACGCTGTGCAGCTACCCGGGATGCCCCTTAATGTCCGCTAGTGGGAGGATTTAAAAATTAAGCCCCCAATTTAACTATGTATAACATAGGGCACAGGACCGGGAGAGACCTCTAATTAGGTCGTCCCGTCTGAAAAACACAACATAAAAAACCCACAGTCAGCATGTATAACCGTAAATACAATTAAATACAACAGTAAAAATACAATTCTGTGAAGTACTCACCTGTAGAATTGATATTTGTATACAGTACGTCCTGCTCCAGATATAGTACTTACACTTGGGTTATCCTCCGCCAGATGGCGCTGCACTGCAGGGACATGCAAAACAGGCTCCTCCCGGGACCTCCAACAAATCCCCAGCATTGAAAAGCAGTGAACAAGAAGCCGGGAGAATTTAACCACCCAAAACAACTGGTAACTATAACAAAGATAACAATCACCATACAGGGGGATCCAGAATAATGCATAAAAACAGGGTTGGGTGGAGCAGGACGTACTGTATACAAATAATATCAATTCTACAGGTGAGTACTTCACAGAATTGTATTATTCTTAGTATACAGTACGTCCTGCTCCAGATATAGTACTTACACTTGGGACATCCAATAGCAGTGTCCATAAGTAGGGTGGGACCCCCAACAAAAAAGGTGACAGCAGACAGTTTAGACCACTGCCGCCTGCAAAACCTTGCGGCCAAAAACAGCATCAGCTGGGGCCCTAACATCAACCTTGTAAAACTTCGAAAAGGTATGAACAGAAGACCAAGTAGCGGCCTTGCAAACTTGTTCAACAGAAGCCTGGCGCTGGAAGGCCCAAGAGGCACCAATAGCATGAGTATGAATGAGAATGAGCAGTAAGGCGGAAGGGAGGATTCTTCCCCTTAGCAGAATAGGCCTGAATCACAGCCTGACGAATCCATTTGCTAATAGTAGACTTGGCAGGAGCCAAACCCTTCCTAGGACCAGAAGGGACCACAAAGAGAGCATCAGTCTTCCTGAAAGCCGCAGTGACTACCAGATAATACTTCAGACACCTGACCACATCCAAGGAATGCAGAACCCTTTCCTTAGCGTTGCTAGGATTAGGACACAGAGAAGGAAGAACAATATCTTGATTCAAATGAAAAGCAGACACCACCTTAGGCAGAAAGTCTGGCTTAAAGCGGAACACCACCTTGTCCTGGTGTCTCTCATAATATGGGGGCTGAATAGACAGAGCCGCCAGCTCAGACACGCCTGACCGAAGTAATAGCCACCAGAAAGACAACCTTGAGGGTAAGCACAGCCAGAGCAGCATCCTGAATAGGCTCAAAGGGAGCACCCTGCAAGGCAGACAAGACCAAGTTCAAATCCCAAACAGGGACCATAGGCTTACGTGGGGGACACACATGAGTGACCCCCTGAAAGAAGGTCTTAACCAAGGGATGATGAGCAAAAGACTTCTGAAAGAAGACAGACGGGGCAGAAACCTGACCCTTCAGAGTACTGAGTTTTAGACCCAACTCCAATCCATGCTGTAAAAACTCCAGAACCCTGGGGACTAAGAACGCCCTACAGGGAAGAGACCTAGACTAACACCAATCAATGTAGGTACGCCATACCCTATAATAGATGGCAGAAGAAGTTTCTTTCTAGCCTGCACCATGGTATCCACCACCAAGAAAGACAAGCTTTTCTCCATCAAGATGGAGGTTTCAGCAGCCAGGCTGTCAAAGCCAGAGTTTGTAAATTGGAATGGCGTAAGGAGGCCCGAGTGAGCAGATCTGGCGCTTCTGGCAGGACGTACTGGTCTACTGCCATTTGTACCACGTCTGCGAACCACACTCTTCTTGGCTGCCTTGGGGCCACCAGAATCACTGGCACCCTTTCCAGAGCAATCTTGCGCAGAACCCTGCCCAGCAGGGGAAACGGAGGAAAGACATACAGGAGCCGAAATTCCTTCCATGACATTGACAGAGCATCCGTGGCCAAGGCCAGGGGATCCTGAGACAGGGAGACAAAGACCGGGAGCTTGTGATTGTGACGGGATGCGAACAGATCCACATCCGGTAGACCCAAACGGTGACACAGGGACTGGAATACCCTGTTGCAGAGGGACCACTCCCCCTGACGGGGAGTCCCCCTGCTCAGAGAGTCTGCCTGTAGATTCTCTACCCCGGGGATATACACAGCCGAAATGCATTGAACATTGGCCTCCGCCCATGTCATAATCCACGACACCTCCTGGAGGGCACCTCTGCTCCGGGTCCCTCCCTGATGGTTGATGTAGGCAACCGCCGTCCTGTTGTCTGAGCGCACCTGCACAGCCAGACCCTTCAGGCGATTGGTCAACTGTTCCAGTACCAACCTGATCGCCCGTAGTTCCAGAATGTTGATGGGTAGGTGGGCCTCCTGAGGGCCCCACCTCCCCTGGAACCGCAGGGACTTCCAGAATCCCCCCCAACCTGACAGACTAGCATCAGTGGTGACCGTCTTCCAGGAGGGGGCCAGGAGGGACCTGCCCTGTAGCAGGTTCCTATGGTCCAGCCACCACGAGAGGGACCCTCGGACCGAGGGGGGGGAAGCACACAAACCCCGTCCAAAGACGTGGGGTCCTTGTCCCAAACTGACAGAAGGTGAAGCTGCAGAAGCCTCAAATGGAACTGAGCAAAGGGCACTGCCTCGAAGCTCGCCACCATCAGACCTACCAGCTGCATTCCCTGCCTGAGGGAGGGCTGGGGGCACGAGAGCAGGAACCTCACCTGCGCAGTCAGAGCTTCCACCTTTTGTTGAGGAAGGAATATCCGTGACTGAACCGTATCCAGAATCATCCCCAGGAATGGGGTCACCAACGCAGGGGACAGAGGACTTGGGATGATTGATCACCCAGCCGAAGGACTCCAAGGTGGACACCACCAGCTGAGTGTCCAGTTCTGCCTGCTGCAGGGACCGTGAAGAGGTTGAGAATGTCGTCCAGGTAGGGCAGCACGCGTATGCCCCCTGACCTTATCAGAGACATCACTCCCGCCAGCACCTTGGTGAAGACTCTGGGAGCTGAAGTGAGGCCAAATGGTAGGGCCACAAACTGGTAATGTTGATCTTTCAACGCGAATCTGAGAAAACTTTGATGTCCCGGGAACACAGGGATGTGAAGGCAAGCATCTTTGATATCCACAGACGTCATAAAATCCCCTGGGCGCAGGGAGCCAATGGCCGAACGCAGGGTTTCCATGCGAAAGCTTCTGTTCTTGACAAACCTGTTGAGGATTTTTAAATCCAGAATGGGCCTAACTGACCCATCTTTTTTGGGCACTGAAAAGGTTGGAATAGAACCCCTTGCCCAATTCTCTTAAGGGGACCCTGCAAATGACCCCCAGATCCAGAAGACCTTGCACGGCCTGTAGCAAGACCTGAGCTGATCCAGGATCCTGGGGAATCCGGGACCTGATGAATCTTGTGGGGGGCCGCACAGCAAATTCTATCTTGTAACCAGAGGACACTACCTCCTGAATCCACCGGTCAGAGACTTGGCGCCTCCAGACGTGTGCAAAGTGCTGTAGCCGTCCCCCCAACCTGGCGGGCGGGGGCGCCCCATCATGCCTGAGGGGTCTTTGGAGGGGCTTTGGGTTTGGGCCCCCAGGAGGAGCCCGGACGTCGTCCTCTGCTCCTATGCCAGGAATCTGCGCGAGCCCCTGCAAAGGACACCCCCGTCCCCCTGCTTAGGTCCCCGGTAGGGGACTGAAGGGGGGCCCTGGCTCCGAAAGGGCCGAGGCTGCTGCCTGCGCTGGGGTAACTTACCTCCTTTAGCAAAGAGGTCTAGGCGGTCCCCAAACAGGCGTAGCCCCTTAAATGGAAGGCCAGTAAGGGCTTTCTTAGCAGCATTGTCAGCAGCCCACTGGCGCAGCCATACCGCGCGGCGTATAGCTACCGCCAAGGCGGAAGACCTGGCACACATCCTAATAACTTTATCCTGTCTGCATCGGATGATGCTAACAAAAACATCATAGGTAGACAGTGCATTAAAAGTATCAGGTGGCAAATAGTCTGGACCATCTAGTGCATTCCTGACCATGGTCCCGAGTGTCACCGCAGTAATGGCCAAAACGCAAACCGGGCGCAGCGCCGCACCCCCAAATGCAAAGGCATGGCATGCCAATTGGTCAGTGCGCCGGTCCTCAGAATCCCACAGCGTAGTAGTGTCAGGGGAGTGCATGATGGAGGTGTTAGACAGCCCTAGAATAGGAGCATCGACCTCGGGGGGCGATGACCAGCACTTGACCATATAAGCAGGAAAAGGATACTTCCTGTCCAAATTCTTAGGAATCCCAGGAAGTCTACTGGGATGTTCCCACTCCTTAAGCACGAGGTTATTGAAATGGGTTTGCTCAGGAAATTCCAATCGAGCCTTAGCAGTATGGAATAGCTCACCCCTTTGCCTGGGAGCCGCAACACGGGGAGAGATGGACAAAACCTCAAATATCTGAACCAGCAGTTTGTCAGCATCATCCGGGGTCCAGTGATCAGAGCCAGAATCATCATGACCCCTTGACTTCTCGTCAGATGACCCCGAGTCGGAGAAGAGCTCCCCTTCGTCCGAGGGGGTATGGCCATATAGATGCAGGAACTCAGACTCCGTAGGGAAAAGAGCGGTATCAGGAGCTAAGTGCCACCTTTTTGCGGTGGCCTTACGCGCTAAGGTATTAGAAAGCAATTTTTCAATACTGGCCAGTCTAGCAGCCACATCAGGATGAGAATCCCCGCTGGTATTGGGGGTTAGACTCAGGCTTGGGGGGGGGGGGTAGGTGAAGTGAGGCGAGGTGCAGGCCCAGCCACCAGAGGGGCGGGAAGTACCATTAGCGCCTGCTGTGCACAAGGGACGCAGACCCGTGCATTGTCACCGCTGATAGGTGAGACCCCACAAGCTACACACAGCCGGGCTTGTCCCGAAGGAACCCCGGTCACAATATCCTGGGATGCCTCCATATGGTGATTAATAGGCCCAATAGGCCAGTAGGGATTGACGCTGAAGCTACCCTGGATGCCCCAATGACCCGCAGGGAAGTGGGAGTAATTATACTAGGCCCAACTGGCAATTACGCAGGGCCGAAAGAAGCCACTGGATTCAACCGTCTGAAAGACATAAGGGAATAAAGGGTGTCCGAGCCATGCACAGTAAGCAAGGAGCATGAAAAATCGCCCGTGAGGGCACTTACAGACCGCGGAAGGAGGAGGACCGATACCACGCACACGCGACCACCATCAAAATGGCGCCAAGCGAACCTCGAAGGGCGGGCCAGAGGTCCCGGCCCCCCCGAAGAGTGCGAAGCTCTAAGCCAGTAGACAGGGTTGTCATGAGGAGCGAGGTGTATGACACACTCAGAATAGATGATTTTGCCAATGATGACGCTGCGGCGTCTGAGGCGACGCCGCCGCCCGGCGCAGCACGGCCTGATAATTTACCCATCCGTGCTATGAGTGTACACATGACCAGTGAGACACCCTGCAACACTTGTGTGACAAGAGCACTTCAATCATGTCCCAGTTGGGAATCGAAGCAAAGAGGCGCGCGCGGCGGCGGCAGATACACAAATAAGGCTGCGAATCAGCGCGGCTGACACCGAGTGTACAAGTCAAATGACATTACTAAAGGCCACTAGCGTGTAAACCAATACACTGAGACCACCTACACACCCCCCCCCCTTTCTTTCCCCCCTTGACTACGGGGGGAACGAGGGAGGATGGCGACCCTTAGTACAGGGCCCACCGCTACACGGAGCATGGGCAATAATGCGGGAGGAGCATCCCATAGAGGCTCACCATCAGCCTAAACCGCCTACCCTTTGGTGGGGGACTGCGTGGAGCATGGCTCCATAAGCACGCATGGTGCTGCTTACCTTCACCCGACCAGCGCAGCCCAGGCTGGGAGGCACATCACAAGGAGGACGGGTGGAAATAGTCCAACAGGGCCGCAGGCTTTAATAGCCCCGCTCACCTGCGAGAGAGTGATACTTCATGTCTTCGCAGTCAGCACTGCAGAGAAATCTGGGGATTTGTGGGAGGTCCCTGGGTATTTGAGGGCCGGGAGGAGCCTGTTTTGCATGTCTCTGCAGTGCAGCGCCATCTGGCGGAGGATAACCCAAGTGTAAGTACTATATCTGGAGCAGGACGTACTGTATACTAAGAATAGAAAGTACAAGCCCGCAGAGGGCACTCACGGACGTAGCAGAGCTTGCGATCTAGGCCGATGCCAGGGCAAGATGGCGCCGATCAGCTCAGGAGGGGGCGGGCCACCATCGGAACGTGCAGGCGCTAGGCCCCGCCCCTCCAGTAACGAGGGGACAGGCCAGGAACTGGCGGCCCGACAGCCAATCACCACCCAGTTACGTCACCAGCCCGCCGCCGCAGTCGAGCGCGCGCGGGTCGTTCAAACAAACTGACATGTGAATGAAAGGCAGAGGAGAGAAGGAAGGAGCACTGAGCCCAAGTGCCAGCGCTCCAAAGCACAGTGTCACAGTCAAAAACAGATGAATCCCTCATACCACACATGGACACAGACCCCCCCCCCCCCCCCCCCCCCGACCAACAGGAAAGGGGGGATAGGAGCCCATAGTCACATTCGGGGCATGTGATGAGGGCTAAAGCGGACGGGGCATCCCATATCAGGCTCACCAACCTGTGCCGCCTACCCTTTGGTGGGGGATTTGCGGTGGAGCCATATTCCATTAAAAGCACCTCTAATAGGTGCTGCCTACCGTCACCCGACCACGCAACCAAGGCTGGGAGGCAAGTAAAGAGGGGAACGGGTGGGAATAGGACACAGGGCCGGGGCTGTGCAGCCTGGCTTACCTGCGAGGAGAGAAGCCATCATCTTGACCTTCGCAGCCCTACTGCAGAGAATGAACTGGGGAATTTAGTGGGAGGTCCCGGGTATATAAGGACCGGGAGGGGCCTCTTGCCATCTCTGCAGTAAAGCGCCCTCTTGTGGACTATATCCCAGACGTAATGATTCATTGCTGGAGCAGGGCATGCTGTATACTTGGAATAACCCAAGCCCTGCCATCCTCTCTTGGTGCTGAGGCAGGATGGGGGGGGGGGGGTTCAAGGAGAATCTTACCTCAGCTGCGGTCCACTGCCGTTCTCCAGGGCATAGGTGGCAGACGCACAGAAAGACCCGAAGTGACACCACCGACTCCGTGTGCAGGGCGATGACCCCTTGAGTAACATTGTATGATGGGCATCAAAAAAATGAGAGAGCGCTGCTGGACTGCGGCAGAGTTAGGGTTTTTTTTTTCTTTGTAACTCCCATCCTGCCTCAGCAGCAGGAGAGGGTGGCAGGGCCAACAGGGGTGTGGGGGACCGGGACTTCACTTTAATATGCATTGCATAAAAAATGCTGACTGGGACCACAACAAGTAGTAAGCAGGTCTTACTAGCTGGGGCAGGGGTTTACACAGCGGGTAGCCCTACTGGAGAGCAACAATCACCAGGATAATAAAGATCCTGGTGACTTACTCTTCACAGGACCATCATTGAACATCTGTTATTAATATAATATCATTATATGACAGCCAAATATTTAAGCAATATACTTTATTAAATAAAAAAAGATATGGAGAATATTTCATTTTCCACAATTGAATAGTAGTAGTGCCGACACTGGAGGGCTGCAGCTAACAGGGATTAATCATTTATGGATGGGTCCACATTGGCCATTTGTTACAGAGTAATTCTATGCTTGGAATGTGGGTAAATTAAACCAGCAGCTCTAGTAATCAGTTCATGCCAATTTCCATAGCTGTAGTGGTTACCTTAGGTGTGTTAGCACAGCAGACAACATCTCGGCAAGTTCATCCATAGTAGGATACTGGTACCTAGAGAAATAAAAGGTGAGCACATTATTCAGATAAGTTTTATCCAGGTTTATGAAACTGATAGACGACAACTCCAGTCAAAGCTAATGGACAATGTGAGAAAGGGTTTGGAGTCAATGTAGGTTATTTTGCAGTTTAAGACACAACTGCATTGTTAAAAATGGAACTTTGCCATGTGTGAAAAGATATTTTGGAGCATAATCGTTTTCAATATAGTGAAGCAACGTTGTAATCTTAAGGAAAGGGAATAGAATAAAATATATAATATATAAGAAAGCCCAGCAGCGTCCGACCTGGTAACTAAAAGATTCCAGGGCCGGTCATGGGAATTTCCCTGGGGCATCCCACACCAGAATGTCCTGCTGTGCAAAATCCCCCAGGGCACCCATAAAACCTCACCTTTCCCGGCTCGGTGCACACCGAGCTCCCGTCAGGCTTTGACTACCATTCAGCTCTCATCGTCTACTATGGTGAGCACGCCCTGCTGCTCCTGCCCCAGTCATTCAGAGAGGCTGGGGTGGGAGCGTGTGCATGACCAGGGATGCGGCAGCGCATGCTCCCCATTCTAGCCCCCTGCCAAATGCCATATTCATTTCAGGCAGCTCTCATTGGACCAGAGCCTGCGCATGTGCCTTTGGACCTGAACAGGTGAGTTGTTCTCTGGCATCCTGGAGGGGTTCACACAGTGAGGTATCCCACTTCAGAATGCCTCGGGGCATGGAACAAAACCCAGGAAAGTCAAATGGCTGTGTTTTGTTCTGCTTTAAGCAGATAGTTCATAACATCAGTAGCTTAGCAGTCCCAGACTAATAAATGTCAACTGGCCATACCTAGCTTAGCACATCCTTGACAACCGGACACATACCTATGCAGTATTCGGATTGGGGGAGGAAATTGGAACCTGGCGTCAGCCAAGTACTGACACCTAACTCTGCTTGCTTAACTTTGTGGGAAAAGCAGGTTTTCTGTTTAGAGTTTGCAGCAGGGTCTAATACCTGCATAAATGCTAAGTAAAGGTCACCTGGCTGGCTATGTGCATGCAGATTTGTTCTCTTTTCATCTATGTGCATTTCCCTGGGTTTCATTTAACTTATCTTAAAGAATTGTGAGTCCTACCAAATTACCCATAATATGCATGCATGCATGCTCGCACATTAGACAAAGTTCCTTTGAGCTACAGACAGAAAAAATACAATTCTGTGATTACTCACCTGTAGAATTGGTATTATGAGTATACAGTACGTCCTGCTCCAGATATAGTACTTACCATCGGGTATTACTCCGCCAGATGGCGGTGGACTGCAGAGACATTGAAAATAGGCTCCTCCCAGCCCCTCAAATACACAGGGACCTCCCATAAATCCCCAGCATTGAAAAGCAGTTAACGAGAAGCCGGGAGAATTAAAACAACCCAAACTAGTAACTACAACAATGATAATCACCATACAGGGGATCCAAAATAATGCAAAACCAAGGGTGGAGTGGAGCAGGACGTACTGTATACTCATAATACCAATTCTACAGGTGAGTAATCACAGAATTGTATTATTCTTAGTATACAGTACGTCCTGCTCCAGATATAGTACTTACTATCGGGACATCCAATAGCAGTGTCCATAAAGTAGGGTGGGATCCCCAAAGTTAACAGCAGACAGTTTAAACCACTGCCGCCTGCAGAACCTTTTGGCCAAAAGCAGCGTCAGCTGAGGCCCTAACATCAACCTTGTAAAACTTTGAAAAGGTATGAACAGAAGACCAAGTAGCGGCCTTGCAAACTTGTTCAACAGAAGCCTGGTGCTGAAAAGCCCAAGAAGCACCAATAGCACGAGTAGAATGAGCAGTAAGGCGAAGGGAGGATGCTTCCCCTTAGCAGAATAGGCCTGAATCACAGCCTGGCGGATCCATTTGCTGATAGTAGACCAGAAGGGATCACAAAAAGAGCATCAGTCTTTCTGAAAGGTGCAGTAGCCACCAGATAATACCATTTTGTGAGTACTCAACTATAAAATGGTTATTACGAGTATGTCACACACCCCACTTCCAAATATTCATGAAACTTGGGAACCCGGCCTGTAGAGGGCGATCTTGCAGAGATGACATGGAAAAAGGAGCCCCTCCTGGTCCATAAGTACTGGGTTCCTCCCACTATTCCTCAGTCTTTTTAAAAAGCAGTGAAGAACCTGGAAGAGCAAATTATATTCGATAATTGAAAAATAGTTTGAAAATAATAATCACCATATAAAGGATCCCTTAGAACAAAAAAAGGGCGGGGGAAGTGGGGTGTGTGACATACTCGTAATAACCATTTTACAGGTGAGTACTCACAAAATGGTATTATTCCTAGTAGGTCACACACCCCACTTCCAAATATTCCTGACACTTGGGACATCCAATACCAGTGTCTATAATGGGTGGGGATCCCCAAGGAATAATGCATAACTTAAAATTACTGCAGCCTGCAGAATTTTGCGGCCAAAAGCAGCGTCAGCTGAGGCCCTAACATCAACCTTGTAAAACTTTGAAAAGGTATGCACAGAAGACCAAGTCGCAGCCTTGCAAACCTGTTCAACAGAAGCCTGGTGCTGAAAAGCCAGGAAGCTCCAATAGCACGAGTAGAATGAGCGGTGACACAAAAAAGGGGAACCTTCCCCTTAGCCATATAGGCCCCAATGATGGCCTGACATATGCACTTACTAAGGGAAGATTTGGCAGGAGCAAAACCCTTCTTGGGCCAGAAGGCACAACAAAAAAGGCATCCGTCTTGCGGAAGGCCGAAGTAGTAACTAAATAATACTTAACACAACGAACTACATCCAAAGAATGTAAGACCCTTTCGTTGTCGTTACTAGGTTTAGGACACAAGGAAGGAAGAACTATATCCTGATTTAGGTGGAAAGCAGACACCACCTTAGGAAGGAAATCCGGTTTAAAACGGAAAACAACCTTATCTTGATGCCTCTCAAAATAAGGGGCTAGAATAGACAAAGCCGCCAGTTCAGAAACTCGGCGGACAGAAGTAATAGCAACCAAAAAGGCAACCTTCTGAGTAAGAATAGGAAGAGGAATATCCTGCAAAAGGCTCAAAGGGAGCGGCCTGCATAGCTGAAAGTACTAGGTTAAGGTCCCAAACAAGAAGTATAGGCTTTCTGGGAGGCCGCACATGCGCGACTCCTTGGAAAAAAGTCTTAACCAAAGGATGAAGAGCAAACGACCTTTGAAAGAAAATAGCCAAGGCAGAGACTTGCCCTTTCAAAGTACTAATCTGGAATCCCATATCCAGACCTCGTTGCAGATATTCCAGAATTCTAGGAATAGAAAATACTCTACAGGGCAAAGCCCTGGATTCACACCAATCAATATAGGACCTCCAAGTCCTGTAATAAATGACAGAGGAAGACCTCTTCCTAGCTCTAATAAGAGTCTGAATAACCACATCAGAAAGACCTTCTTTCAAGATGGAGACTTCAGCAGCCATGCCGTCAAAGTCAGCGTTTGCAAATTGGGGTAACAAAGTTGACCCTGAGTGATTAGATCTGGAAGAAGAGGCAGATGGAAACGATCCACTGCCAGCCTTACGACGTCTGCGTACCACAGACGTCTTGGCCACCTTGGCGCCACCAGAATTGCTGGTGCCTCCTCCAGTGCTAACTTGCGCACCACCTTGCTGATCATGGAGAATGGGGGAAACAGATATAGGAACCCCAGATCCTTCCAGGCCAGAGACATGGCATCCGCTGCCACTGCCAGAGGATCCTGGGATAGAGACACAAAAGCTGGCAGCTTGTGATTGTGGCGAGAAGCAAACAGGTCCAACTGTGGAGTCCCCCACTTGTGACATAGGAACTGAAAGACCCTTGGATTGAGAAACCATTCTCCCTGGCGAGAACATCCCCTGCTCAGGGAGTCTGCCTCCACATTCTCTATCCCCGGAATTTAAACTGCTGATATGCAGGGAACATTGATCTCTGCCCACTGAAGGATCAGAGACACTTCCCGGAGGGCACCCGAACTGCGAGTCCCTCCCTGGTGATTGATGTATGTAAAAGCTGTTCGGTTGTCTGACCGAATCTGAACTGGCAGACCCTGTAAGAAATGGGTCAGTCGAAGTAGAACAAGATGTATGGCCCGAAGCTCTAATACATTGATTGGAGAATGAGCCTCCTGAGGCCCCCACAATCCTTGGAACTGATGCTTCTTCCAGAAGCCCCCCCCCCCCCAGCCCACCAGACTGGCATCCGTGGTAACCAGTTCCCAACACGGAGTCAGAAATGACTTGCCCTTCTGGAGGTTGAGTGATATTAACCACCACTGAAGGGACTGCAAAACGTGGGGAGACAATAGACAAGTCTGATTCAATGATAGTGGGCACCTTTCCCACTTTGCCAAGAGGAAGAGCTGAAGGTTCCTTATGTGAAACTGGGCAAACGGGACTGCCTCGAATGCAGCTACCATCAATCCCACTAGTCTCATCCCTAGACGGATAGATTGACGAGGGTTGGACAAGAATAGACGAATCAAGTCCTGAATCAGAACCATTTTGAACTGAGGAAGAAAAACCCCGGTATGAAATGTATCCAGAATCAGGCCCAGGAAGGGAATTTCCCTGGACGGACAGAGAGGATTTGGGGTAACTTATTACCCATCCGAACCTCTCTAGCGTAGAGACCAACGTCCTGGTGTCCAACTCCGATTGTTCGAGGGAGGAGGCCGCGATAAGAAGATCGTCCAGAAAAGGCACAATGCGGATGCCCTGGACCCTGAATATAGCCATCACTCCTGCCAGCATCTTGGTAAAGACTCTTGGGGCAGAGGTAAGGCCGAATGGCAGGGCCACAAATTGATAATGCTGGTCTTCTATCGAGAACCTGAGAAATCTCTGGTGACCCGGAAAAAAAGGAATGTGCAAATAAGCATCCTTGATGTCTATGGATGTCATGAAGTCCCCCTGACGGGGAGCATCGATCGTTGATCACAGAGACTCCATGCGGAATTTTCTGAAACGGATTAATAGATTGAGTCTCCTTAGGTCTAGGATAGGCCGAACAGAGCCGTCCTTTTGGGTACTGTGAATAGGTTGGAGTAAAACCCCAAACCCCTTTCCGCTGGAGGCACTAGGCAGATGACAGCCATGTTTAACAGATTCGCTACTGCTGCCCGCAGTCCCTGCGCAATTGCCGGATCTGACGGCATCCGGAACATAAAAAATCTGGGAGGAGGCCGGAATTCGAATTCCAGTTTGTAACCGGAAGAGACTACTTCCAGAACCCAATTGTCTTGATACCTCCTGACCCCAGACCTGGAAGAAGAACCGCAGCTGTCCCCCCACCCGTAAGGGTGAGGGCATCCCCTCATTGTTGAGCAGGCTTAGTGGCAGATTTGGTTTTGGACCCCCAATTCTGACTTGGACGGCCACGTCCCTTTCCTTTATTCCATGCATTCCCTCTAGGGGCTGAAAAATACCATTTTGTGAGTACTCACCTGAAAAATGGATATTGTTGGTGTGCCACACACCCCGCTTCACCTTTAATATTCTTCACTTATTGGGTTAACTCACCGCCAGGTGACGCTGTGCAGAGAGGAAGTCTTGTAACGAGCCCCCTTCTGGCCTAAATATACCTGGTACCTCCCATTTATCACCAGTATATTAAAAAGCAGAAAGACAAGGTACCAGTAAATTAACGGTAACCTCAAAATAAATCAATATAAATAAAAGCTTCACCATATAAAGGATTCGGAATACCGAAAAGGGTTGGAGTGAAGCGGGGTGTGTGGCACACCAACAATATCCATTTTTCAGGTGAGTACTCACAAAATGGTATTATTCTTGGTGTGCCACACACCCCGCTTCACCTTTAATATTCTTCACTTATTGGGACATCCAAAAGCAGTGTCCACAAGGGATGGGCAACTCAAGGCCAGGTGAAGCATAACTTAAATGACTGCAGTCTGCAGAACTTTGCGGCCAAAAACAGCATCCGCTGAGGCTCGCACATCAACCTTGTAAAACTTAGAAAAAGTATGAACAGAAGACCAAGTGGCGGCCTTACAAACTTGTTCAACAGAAGCTTGGTGCTGAAAAGCCCAAGACGCCCCAATGGCGCGAGTAGAATGAGCAGTGATACGAAAAGGGGGAACTTTCCCCTTAGCAGAATAGGCCGCAGTAACGGCCTGACGTATCCGCTTGCTAATGGCAGATTTGGCTGGTGCCAAACCCTTCTTTGGCCCATAGGGCACAACAAAAAAGGAATCTGTCTTACGAAAAGGAGACGTGATAATCAAGTAGTACTTAACACAACGTACTACATCCAAACAATGCAAAACCCTCTGTCTTTCTTAGGATTAGGACACAAGGAGGGAAGAACAATATCTTGGTTCAAATGAAAAGCAGAAACAACCTTAGGAAGAAAGTCTGGCTTGAACCGAAAGACCACTTTATCCTGATGCCTCTCAAAGTAAGGCGCCTGGCTAGATAAGGCCGCCAATTCCGAGACACGCCGGACCGAAGTGATCGCTACCAAGAAGACAATCTTCTGAGTCAGGGTAGACAAAGCAATATCTTGCAAAGGCTCAAAAGGAGGAGCCTGAAGAGCAGAAAGAACCAAATTCAAATCCCAAACCGGGAGTAATGGTTTCCTGGGAGGCCGCACATGCGTAACCCCCTGGAAAAAAGTTTTAACTAAAGGCTGAAGCGCAAAACGCTTCTGAAAAAAGATAGATAAGGCAGAAACTTGCCCTTTCAACGTACTTAGCTGAAGACCAGAGTCCAGCCCTGATTGTAAAAACTCCAGAATCCTGGAGACCGAAAAGACCCTACAAGGAAAAGATCTCATCTCACACCAAGTGATGTAGGCTTTCCAAGTCCTATAGTAGATGATCGAAGAAGACCTCTTCCGGGCACTGATCAGAGTCTTGACAACTGAGTCAGAAAGACCCTCCTCCAGGATGGAGGTTTCAGCAGCCAGGCCGTCAAACCCAGCGCTGGTAAATTGGGGTAACACAACCGACCCTGAGTGAGCAGATCGGGCCGAAGAGGCAGGGCAAACTGGTCCACTGCCAGCCGAACGAGGTCTGCGAACCACACTCGCCTTGGCCACCTTGGGGCCACGAGAACGGCGGACACCTTTTCCAGAGCCAACTTCCGAAGCACCCTGCCCAGCATGGGTATCTGAGGAAACAGGTATAGAAATCCCAGATCCCCCCAGCTCAGGGACATGGCGTCCACTACCAGAGCCAGAGGATCCTGGGAGAGCGACATGAAGTTCGGGAGCCTGTGATTGTGACGAGAGGCAAACAGGTCCACCTCTGGTGTCCCCCATCGGAGACACAGTGAGTGAAACACCCGAGGATGGAGAGCCCATTCTCCCTGACGGGGAGAGCCCCTGCTCAACCGGTCCGCTTCCTGGTTCTCCACTCCTGGAATGTATACCGCCGAGAGACAAGGAACATGGGCCTCTGCCCAGGTCAGGATCAGGGACACCTCTCTGAGAGCACTCAGACTGCGAGTCCCTCCCTGATGATTGATGTAAGCAACCGCTGTTCGATTGTCTGAACGCACCTGGACCGGAAGGCCCAGAACGTGCTGAGTCAGGAGAGCAAGCACCCGACGGATGGCTCTCAGTTCCAGAACATTGATGGGTAAGTGGGCCTCTTGAGGTCCCCACTGCCCCTGAAACTGAAGCTCCTTCCAAAATCCGCCCCAACCCGACAGGCTGGCGTCCGTGGTGACAATTTCCCAAAGGGGGGTCAGGAAAGACCTGCCCTTCACAAGATTGGTCGAGACCAACCACCACTGGAGGGACTGCCGGACCCGGGAGGACAACTGGAAGGGCTGATCCAGCGACCGAGGCTGCCGGTCCCAGGACGCCAACAGATAAAGCTGAAGCGTCCTCGTGTGAAATTGAGCAAAAGGAACTGCCTCGAAAGAGGCGACCATCAACCCTATCAGCCTCATCCCCAGACGGATGGACGGCCGAGGATTGGAAAGTAGGACCCGAGCCAACTCCTGGATCAGATGAATTTTGGACTGGGGGAGAAACACCCTGTGTTGAAGAGAGTCCAACTGCATCCCCAGAAAGGACACCACCCTGGCCGGAGCGAGGGAGGACTTGGGGAAGTTGATCACCCAACCAAAGCTTTCCAGCGTGGAGACCACCAACCTGGTGTCTGTCTCCGATTGATTGAGCGATGGAGCCATGATGAGAAGGTCGTCCAAATAAGGTACGACACGAATGCCCCGAGATCTGAAAATGGCCATGACCCCTGCCAGCACCTTGGTGAACACTCTTGGAGCTGAGGTAAGGCCAAACGGAAGTGCCACGAATTGATAATGCTGATTTTCCATCACGAATCGAAGAAAACGTTGATGAGCGTGGCAGATGGGAACATGAAGATAAGCATCCTTGATGTCTATGGACGTCATGAAGCCCCCTTGCCGAAGGGAACCGACGGCCGTACGCAAGGTTTCCATGCGAAACTTCCGAACACGGATGAACCTGTTGAGTAATTTCAGGTCCAGGACGGGACAGACTGCCCTGTCTTTCTTGGGGAATGCGAAAAGATCGGAATAAAACCCGAGGCCCATCTCTAAGCGCGGTACCGGCCGGATGACCACCATCTCTAACAGATTCTTTACCGACGCCAGGAGCCCCTGTGCGGCCAAAGGATCGATGGGCACCCGAGACCGAAAGAACCGTGAAGGAGGGCGAGAGTCGAATTCCAGTTTGTAACCGGACGACACTACCTCCCGGATCCATCTGTCCGGAATCTCCTGGTCCCAAACCTGGGAGAAGTGTCGTAATCGTCCCCCCACCCGCACGGGTGAGGGCAGCCCCTCATTGCTGAGCGGGTTTACCAGCAGGCTTGGGCTTGGTGCCCCAGGACTGAGTGGGATGGCCACGGCCCCTCCCCCGAGTCCAACCTGCACCTCTGGTAGCGGGAAAGGAAGCCCCCTTACCCGCTCTGAATCCCCGAAATGAAGGCCTACCAGCACTTGCCCCCTTAACTCTTTTGTTGCCAAGCCCGTAACACCTACGTGCTGGCTTGGCCTTAAAGTGGACCAACACCCAGGATTTTGACTATCCTGGGTCTTGGTCCACTTCGGTGGGGCACCCCCGATCGGGGTGCCCCGCTGTGTGAACCCCCCCCCGAACTAACCTCTCCCCGCGCCGACGGACAAGCCGCGGACAAGCGGCTCCTCCGCCGCCGTCTCCCGCGCGTCCCTGTTAACGCGCGCGTGCCCGCGCCGGCCATTCACAGACATCTAGAGATAAGGTAAGGAGTTTGGGGTGTTTGGGGGGGGTTTCACCCCGCGGGGAGGGAGGTGATCGGCCCGGGAATCTTATAGATTCCCGGGCCGAGCACCCGTGGGTGTTGGTTCACTTTAAGTGCCAAGCCCGTAGGTGTTACGTGCTTGACTTTCCCCGCTTCTGGTTTAAAAAATAAAAAATACTCACCTGACCCCTTGTTGGATCCGGCCGGGTCTCCTCTTTAATTTGGTGCCATCCGATCCCTCGTGGGGGGTCGGATGGCTCCAGGAGAGCCCCCGGAATAGGCCACCCCCGCTTTGGCAGCAGAAGCTGCTAACTGTAAAAAAAAAAAAAAATGACATTCACTTACCTGCATGTGCGCTGGCTCCCACTGTCCCTCCTCTTCACCTGGGGGGCCTCCGATCCCCCCCCAGGACTTACCGATCTTCAGGAGAGGCTCTCTCCCCTTTCATCCTCGATGGTGGCCGCCATCTTGCCGCTAAGCCCCGCCCCCTTCTGAATGCTTCGCCGACTGCAGAGACGAAAAGACTGAGGAATAGTGGGAGGAACCCAATACTTATGGACCAGGAGGGGCTCCTTTTTCCATGTCATCTCTGCAAGATCGCCCTCTACAGGCCGGGTTCCCAAGTGTCAAGAATATTTGGAAGTGGGGTGTGTGACATACTAGGAATAGTACTTCAGACACCTAACCACATCCAAAGAATGCAAGACCCTTTCCTTAGCATTACTAGGATTAGGGCAAAATGAAGGGCAGACACTACCTTAGGCAGAAAATCTGGCTTGATTCGAAACACCACCTTGTCCTGGTGTCTCTAATAGTAGGGGGGCTGAATGGAAAGCGTCGCCAACTCGGTGATAGCCACCAGAAAGACAACCTTGAGAGTAAGAATGGCCAGGGAAGCATCCTGCACAGGTTCAAAGGGAGCACCCTGCAAGGCTGATAAAACCAAGTTCAAATGCCAAACAGGCACCATAGGCTTAGGTGGGGGACGCACATGAGTTACCCCCTGGAAAAAAGTTCTAATCAGAGAATGCTGAGCAAAGGACTTCTGGAATAACACAGCCAGGGCCGAAACCTGACCATTTAGAGTACTAAGTTGGAGCCCAATCTCCAACCCATGCTGTAGGAACTCCAGAATCCTGGGAATAGAGAACACACAACAGGGAAGAGACTTAGACTCACACCAGTCAATGTAGGCACGCCAAACCCTGTACTAAATAGATTTTTTCCTAGCCTATCAAGGTATCCACAACCGAGGAAGACAGCCCCTTCTCCATCAAGATGGAGGTTTCAGCAGCCAGGCCCGTCAAAGCCAGAGTTTGTAAATTGGGATGGTGTAGTGAGCCCTGAGTGAGCAGATCTGGCACCACGGGCAGAGTGTACTGATCTACTGCCAACTGCACCACTTCTGCGAACCACACTCTTCTTGGCCACCTGGGGGCCACCAGAATTGCTGGCACCCCTTCCAGAGCAATCTTGCGCAGAAACCTGCCCAGCAGGGGGAATGGAGGGAAGACATAGAGAAACTGAAAGTCCTGCCATGACATTGCTAGAGCATCCGTGGTCAAGGCCAGAGGATCCTGGGACAGGGAGACAAAGGCAGGGAGCTTGTGATTGTGACGGGACCCAAACAGATCCACATCTGGTCGGCCCCAAACAGATCCACATCTGGTCGGCCCCAAACAGATCCACATCTGGTCGGCCCCAAACAGATCCACATCTGGTCGGCCCCAAACAGATCCACATCTGGTCGGCCCCAAACAGATCCACATCTGGTCGGCCCCAAACAGATCCACATCTGGTCGGCCCCAAACAGATCCACATCTGGTCGGCCCCAAACAGATCCACATCTGGTCGGCCCCAAACAGATCCACATCTGGTCGGCCCCAAACAGATCCACATCTGGTCGGCCCCAAACAGATCCACATCTGGTCGGCCCCAAACAGATCCACATCTGGTCGGCCCCAAACAGATCCACATCTGGTCGGCCCCAAACAGATCCACATCTGGTCAGCCCCAAACAGATCCACATCTGGTCGGCCCCAAACAGATCCACATCTGGTCGGCCCCAAACAGATCCACATCTGGTCGGCCCCAAACAGATCCACATCTGGTCGGCCCCAAACAGATCCACATCTGGTCGGCCCCAACGGTGACACAGAGATTGGAACACCCTGCTGCATACGGACCATTCTCCCTGGCGAGAGGTCCCCCTGCTAAGAGAATCTGGCAGGAGATTTTCCACCCCCAGGATGTACACAGCTGATATGCAGGGAACATTGGCCTCCGCCAGGTCAGGATCAGAGACATTTCCTGGAAGGCCCCCTTGCTCCGGGTCCCTCCCTGATGATTGATGTAGGCAACTGCCGTCTGGTTGTCCGAGCGCACCTGAACAGGCAAGCCCTGAAGGCGAGTAGTCAACTGAGCCAGAACTAACCTGATCGCCCGCAGTTCCAAGACATTGATAGGTGTGTGGGCCTCCTGAGGGCCCCACCTCCCCTGGAACCGCAGGGACTTCCAGAAACCCCCCAACCTGACAGACTGGCATCCGTGGTGACCGTCTCCCAGGAAGGGGCAAGAAAGGATCTGCCACCCAACAGGTTCCTTGAGTCCATCCACCACGAGAGGTACCTCCTGACCAGGTGGGAGAGCACACATACCCTGTCCAGGGACGCTGGATCCTTGTCCCATACTGACAAGAGGTGGAGTTGCAGAGACCTCAAGTGGAACTGAGCAAAAGGGACAGCCTCGAAGCACACCACCATCAGGCCCACCAGCTGCATTCCCTGCCTGATGGAGGTTTGACGACAAGATAGCAGGAACTGGACCTGTGCAATCAGACCGTCCACCTTCTGTTGAGGAAGGAAAATCCTTGCCTGAACTGTATCCAGATTCATTCCTAGGAATGGAGTTACCAAGGAGGGGGACAGTGAGGACTTGGGGTGGTTGATCAACCATCCAAATGACTCCAGGGTGGACACAACCAGCTGAGTATCCAACTCTGCCTGATGTAGAGATTGGGAGGTGATGAGAATGTCGTCCAGATAAGGCAGCACGCGGACACCCTGATACCTGAGCAGAGACATCACGCCGGCCAGCACCTTGGTGAACACCCTGGGAGCTGAGGTAAGATCAAAGGGCAATGCCACAAACTGGTAGTTTTGATCCTCCAGAGCGAACCTGAGGAACCTTTGATGACCTGGAAATACAGGAATATGAAGGTAAGCATCCTTGATGTCCACAGAAGTCATGAAATCCCCTGGGCGCAGGGAACTGATGGCAGAGCGCAGAGTTTCCATGCGAAAGCGCCCACTCCTGACAAATTTGTTGAGGATCTTTAAGTCCAGGATGGGCCTGAATGAACCATCTTTTTTGGGGACTATGAAAAGGAAAAAATAGCCCTTGCCTATTTCTCTTAAAGGGACCTTGCAGATGGCCCCCAGCTCCAGGAGGCCTTGCACTGCCTGCACTAGCTCCTGAGCTAACACAGGGTCCTGAGGAATCCGGGATCTGATGAATCTTGGGGGCGGCCAGGCAGCAAACTATCTTGTAACCGGAGGACACTACCTCCTGAATCCACAGGTTTGAGACATGAAGCCTCCAGACGTGAGCTAAGTGCTGAAGCAGTCACCCCACCCAGATGGGTGAGGGCGCCCCCATCATGCCCGAGGGGGCTTGGGAGAGGATTTAGCCTTGGGACCCCAGGAGGAGCCAGGACGTCCACGTCCTCTGCCCCTACCCCAGAAATCTCCCCTCCCTTGTCTAGCACCACGGTAGGGGGAGGAGAATGAGCCCTGACCACGAAAGGGCCGAGACTGCCGCCTGCGCTGGGGTAACCTGCCTCCCTTAGCAAAAAGGTCCAGGCGGTCCCCAAGGCGCAGTCCTTTGAAGGGAAACCCAGTGAGGGCCTTCTTGGCAGCGTTGTCAGCAGCCCACTGGCGTAGCCAAACCGAGCGGCATATAGCCACCACAAGGGCAGATGTTCTGGCACACATTCTAATGGTGTCATCCAAGGCAGAGAGGACAAAGTTTACAAAAACATCACAACTGGAGAGTTCATTAAACACCTCACAAGGCAAGTCATCAGGGGCACTATCACGTATACTTCTGATCAGGATCCTAGTGGCCACAGAGGTAATGGCAGAGGCACAGACCAGGCGCAGCGCCGTCCCCGCACATGCAAAAGCATGGGACGTCAGCTGGTCAATGCGCCGGTCCTCAGCATCCCGCAGGGTAGTAGAGTCAGGGGAATGCAAGACAGAGGTGTTAGATAGCCCTAGGACCAGGGCATCCACCTCGGGAGGGGATGACCAACACTTTACCACGTCCACAGGAAAGGGATACTTCCTATCCCAACTTTTTGGTACCCCGGGAAGTCTACTGGGGCTCTCCCATTCCTTGAGCACCAGGTTATTGAAATGTGCCGCAACAGGGGGAGAAATGGACAGAACCTCAAAAATCTGGGTCAGCAATCTGTCAGTGTCATCCAGGGCCCAGGGGTCAGAGCCAGAATCGTCCTGGCCCCTTGGCCTCTCATCAGATGACCCCCGAGTCAGAGAAAAGCTCTCCTTCGTCCGAAGGGGTATAGCCACAAAGATTCCAAAACTCCTCCGTTTCCATAGGGAAAAGAGTGACATTAGGCGTGAAGTGCCGCTTTTTAGCAGGGGCCTTACGCGCCAAGGTATTAGCAATCAACTTCTCAACAGTAGCCAGTCTAGAAGACACATCAGGCTGAGAATCCCCACTTGTATGCAACTCAGTAGGAGTGAGATCTAAGCTTGGGGGAGTAGGTAAAGTGAAACGAGGTGCAGGGCCAGCCACTGGAAGGCCAGATTGCAGCGCAAGCACTTGCTCAGTGCAGGGTACGCAGACCCGTGCCTTGTCAGCGTCAACATGAGACTCCCCACACGCTACACACAGCCGGGCTTGTCCCGAAGGAACCCCGGTCACATTATCCTGAGATGCCTCCATATGCTGATTATAGCGGCACTATATGCCGATAGGGATTAACGCTATACAGCAACCCTGGATGCCCCAATAACCCGCTAGGGAAGTGGGAGTAATTACACTCTTCCTCACAAGTTAACCAACTAATAGAGGGCCGAGAAAAGCCAATGGATTCGCCTGCCTGAAAGACATAATAAAAGGGGCCGTAAGCAGACAGTAATAAAAGGGTGGTAATAAAGCCGCCCCGCGAGGGCACTTACGGACCGCGGTAGGTAGAGGTCCGTCACGCATTATTCAACCAAGCAGACAAAATGGCGTCTGTATCCGGCAACAGCAATGACGCGGAACGCGCCAGAGACGGGGGGAGACGGGCCCCCCCCCCCCCCCCCCCAAAGAGCGCAAAGCCAACAAGAGACAAACAGCCAATGAGGTAACGCCACCGCCAATTGCGGATTACATATGTGTCAAAAAGGCGCGCAGCGGCAGTTTTAAATATAGATATAGTAAGGCAAGACAGCGCGGCGGCTGACACAAAGCAGAGTGAAATAAATCATAAGGCCAATACACGTGAATACATAGCATACACACAGACACAACCCCACCCCCTCTTTGAGGGGAGGACAGCGGCCACTTAAATAGGGCCCACCGATAGACAGGGGCAATAGTGCGGGAGGGGCATCCCATAGAGGCTCACCATAAGCCTGAACCGCCTACCTTTTGGTGGGGGATTGCTGTGGAGCAGCGCTCCTAAGCACCTAACAGCGGTGCTGTCTACAATCACCCGACCAGCGCAGCCAAGGCTGGGAGGCATATTACTAATGGAACAGGTGGGAATAGCCCTACAGGGCCGCATGCTAATAGCCCCGCTCACCTGCGAGTAGAGAGCCATTTCTCGTCCTTCGTAGTCCAGACTGCAGAGAAAATCTGGGGAATTGTGCGAGGTCCCTGGGTATTTGTGGGGCCGGGAGGAGCCTATTTTCGATGTCTCTGCAGTCCAGCACCATCTGGCAGAGTAATACCCAATAGTAAGTACTATATCTGGAGCAGGACTTACTGTATACTAAGAATACCTTTAATAAATATCAAATCTTAAAACCGTAGTCTGGTCATAATACCACACCTTCACCAAATCGTAAGGGCAATACTGGGGTTTAAATATTGAAAAAAAAAACCCTGCTAAGATTTTCCTGCCCGATCACAAGTGGTGCACATTGAGCCCTACTTCTTGCTGTGACCAAAGCCCTGCCATCCTGACCTTGGTCTGCTTAGTCAGGCTGGTCATCTATCACAGTTAGTGCAGCAGCTTGGATAGAGGAAACATACCTGTATAGCACGGCTCCCACTGAGGGAATTGGGCACCTGGCCTATTCTACTTTTATTTGCCCTCCCAATTAGCACAGTGTTAGGGTTGGGGGGGGGGGGGGAATAAAAGAATCTGGCCTAGCAGGTGGGCACAGTACTACTACTGAGATTATTTGGTACAAACATACAAGATTTTCTCAACAGGAGCCTGCTGCCATAAAATCTGCTTTTACGTGGACAAAGACCCAGGATTTTGACTATCCTGGGTTTTTGGTCCTTTAACCCAGGACTGGAGGTGCCCCGCTGTGTGAACACCACCCCCCCCCCCCCCAGATCGCCCGAAGAAACGTACCTCTTCCCCGGTCCTACTGAGCATGCGCAGCCTCTCGTCCAATCAGCACGCTCGGAACCGCTGACGTCACGCGATCTAAGCTCTGAGTGCGCAGGCGGACGCATCCCCAGCTTCCCTCTAACAGGGAGCATGTCCGCGCTAGCCACTCACAAATGGCTGACGCATGCAAGCGCCCTGCTAAAGGGATAGCGAGGATGCAGCCCGCGCATGCGTTGTTGGACCGGGAAAAAGTTACGTGACCGGGAAAAAGTTACGTGGACGGGGCGACCCGGGGGGGTCACACCAGGGCATCCCGATTTTGGATTCCCCAAGAGGGAGGGAATCGATCGAGCTGGGTTTTGGTCCACTTTAAGGTCTGAGGCAAAATCCACTGAAGTACAACCTCTCTCCAAATCCCCCCAGGTAAGCACAAAAAAAAAAAAAAAAAAAAAAAAAAAACTAAAATAGATACCTACTTACAACATTCCTGCCCTGATCACCCTGGTGGCTTGGCACTCTTGCACAGCAGACTAGTTAGGACCTGTTGTGACATTGGAATCAGTCAATCAGCGGTGCTGTCGCCGCTGTGATTGGCTGGCAGAGATGGTAACAGGCCCTGTTGGAAAGATTGGAAAGAACCCCTCTGCCTCACACCCATTTGATCAAAATCAGGCTTGCCTAGAGGCTAGGGACTGAAGGCTCTGGAAAGAGGTTGGATTTTTCAGCAGAGCATCCCAAATAGGGGGGGGGGGTTGACAGGACTAACTGATGGGGCCGATATAACAGGAGACCTATCCTGCAAGATGCCCTTAGTTGTGGCCATGTGTAATTTTTTATATTATATATTATACTTCGGTACACCCATAATCAATTTATGACACACATACCCTGTAGGAAAGGATGGAGCTCCCATCTGCTGACCAGGTGCATCCACATGACAGACAGCAAAATGCTGGGTAATTTCATGCATGTCTTCATAGTTAAAAAAGGTGTTGAAACAGGATTTGTCTGTAAAAGAATGAAAACACATAGGATCACTGGGAACTAGGAAGCGCACCATCTAATGAGCATTAATCAATTGCACCTTACTGCGCTGGCCGGGTAACACGACTAACAGACAGCAAGCTATGCGGATCTGCCAAATGGGGGCCATTAATGGACAGTGATCAATGGCCAAGCACCATAGTTACTGGATCACATGCTCTCAGTTTCTGACAACCAGCAGCAGATGCCCTCAAGGGAGCAGTGATTGCCATTTTCAGATACAGCATTTGGCAGGTCGACACAGCGACAGACAGCTCACAGATGGAGCAGAGAAGGAATTAAAACACAGCGCTGAACAGGTCTTGAGCTAAAACACTTCTGCAGTAGGCAATATACACTATAGAGACATCTTAATTGTCACAATGTACAGCCAGCCGGGTTCTAGTCATGTGCATGGGCGTAGGTTGCAGCCTTGAAGGCTTGAAGATCTCCTTCCCCTCGACAACAATAAATAAAAAATTCCCTTCCTAATACTAACCCACATTACATCATGGCTGGAAAAATGCAATTCTGTGGGTACTCACCTGTAGAATTGATTTTGGTAGTGTCCTGTTCGGGTCACTCCATTCTTGACAAGTGGGTATTCGCCACCAGGTGGCGCACAGTTACTGCAAGACAAAAAAGTTGTGACTCCTTCCGGCCCCCTATAAAAGGCAGATGTCTCAATAGAATCCCTAGTGGTTAAACAGCAGTAAAAATGAGACATGCCGGGAGGGCAAGAAACCATGGTACATCACATAGCTTCAGCATGTACTGTCTCAAGAAAAAAAACAAATACAACAGTAATCACCGTAACAGGCAAAAGAGGATAACAGAACAAGGGTGGGATGGAGCGACCCGAACAGGACACCATCAAAATCAATTCTACAGGCGATTACTCACAGAATTGCATTATTCCTGGTGTCCTGTTCGGGTCACTCCATTCTTGACAAGTGGGACATCCAAAAGCAGTGTCCAAAAAAAAAAAAAAAAAAAAAAAAAAAAAAAAAAAGGGTGGGATCCCCAGTGAGCAACAGCATGTAGTTCATGACACTACCACCTGAAGCACCTTACGGCCAAAAAAACGTATCAGCTGAGACCTTAACCTCAACACGGTAAAACCTAGTAAGGGTACAAACAGAAGACCAGTAGCGGCCGCACAACTTGTCCCAACAGAGACCTGGAGCTGAGAGACCCAGGAGACACCAATAGCTCTAGTAGAAAGAGAAGTGACCCCAAGGGCTCAAGGGGAGACCCTGGAGAGCCGAAAGCACCAATGCAAGTCCCACACCGATAGTACAGGCTTACGCGGTGGAAATACATGAATAACTACTTGGGAAAGAGTTTCGAACAGACTATGATTGACAAAAAATCCTTGGAAAAGAAGGCCAAGGACCTTCCCTTACCCTGGAGGGTAAATCCAAGTCCAAGCCAAGTTGTGGAAACTTCAAAATCCTACTAAAGAATAGCGACAAGAGAGGCTCCTAGACTCACACCAGGCAATGTAGGCAAGCCATCCTCTGCAATATATCAAAGAAGATTTCTTCCGAGTCTGAAACATGGGACGCACAACCGTGGCAGACAGTCCCTTGTCCATTAGGATGGAGGTTTCAACAGCCAGCAGTCAAGCCAGCGTCTGTAAATTGAGGTGACGCAGTAACCCCGAGTGTGGGGCACGCAACCCAAGAGCATAAACGGAGGGGGGGAATAAAAAAATAAAGGAGCACAAACATTGAGCAAAACATGCCAGAGCGTCCGCGGCAAACAGATGCACCTCCGGCTGACCCCAGTGGAGACACAGGGTGAGAAAGATTTAGATGCCGAGAGACCATTCCCTCCGGCGGGAGGCCCCTGATACTCCACCCCGGGAATGTAGACCGCTGGGGTGAGGGAAACATCTCCTCCACCCAAACAGGATCCGGTACACCACCTGGAGAACTCGCTCGCTCCGAGTTCCGCCCTGATGATTGAAGAAAGCGACCGCTGTCTGATTGTCCGGGAGGACCTGGAAAGCCCGACCCTGCAAAAGGGGAGTCAACAGAAGGACCAACCTCACCAGCCGGACAGACTGGTGTCCGTGGTGACGATCTGCCAATGAGAAGTCATAAAGGACTTGCCCACCAACAGATTCCTGAAGTCCAAACACCACGAGAGGGACCGTCTGATCTGGGGGAACAGAGAAAATTCCCGAGCCAGGGACTCCTGCGTCCGGACCCCACTAGTCAAGAGAATTAATTGAAGAGGTATCAAGTGGAACTGAGCGAAGGGTACTGTCTCAAGGTAAGACACCAGCAAACCCCCAGCTTCATCTCCAGGTGGATCGATGGCCGCCGACAAGTCAGGCCTGCACCTGTGACTGGAGGTCCGCCCACCCTCTGTTGGAGCCGGTAAAAACCTTGACCCGCGACGTGGCTAACAACGGAGTGACAGACGACCTGGGAAAATGATCACCCATCCGAACTCCTCAGTAGATAAACCAGTCCGAGTATCGCTCTCAGCCTGCTGAAGAAATTTAGCCGAAGTTAGCAACGTCTGGGTAAGGCAGAACACGAAAGCCCCAGTAACTCAGAAGGGCCATGGCACCCACCAGCATCTTGGTGAACACCCGGGGGGCTGAGGATATCCCGAACGGCAGTGCTACAACTGGTAATGCTGATCCTCCAGCGCAAACCTCAGGAACCTCTGATGCCCCTGGAGACTAGGAATGTGCAGATAAGCAGCCCTGATGTCCACCGAAGACCCGAAGTCGCCAGACCACAAGTAAGCTCCCGGAGGCCGTAGGGACTCCATGCGGAAAAGCCTGAATCTGACAACTTTGCACAGGTCTTTCGGGTCCAAGATAGGCCTCAGCGTACCAGCCTTCTAGGGCACTGTAACAGATTGTAAGAGATTCTAAAAGAGCCATCGGCCTTGTCACACCACCCAGCAGAAGGAGTCGAACGGCCCCTCAAGACCATGCGCCGTCAATAGGTTCTGGGATATCCACGACTGAGGAATAAAGGGGGAGGCCAGGCTGCCAGCTCTAATTTGTAACTGGAGGACACCACCTCCTGAAACACTATCCAAGAAGTGCTGCTTCCAGACATGAACAAAAAAGGGAAGCCGCCCCCCCCCACCCGGATGGGTGGGGGCGCCCCCTCAGCCCGAGAAAAAACAAAGGGGGCTTGGAGATAGTTCCCCGGAGGGAATGGATCCCAAGGGCTCTCCACGGTCACCTGAAAAGGAAGAGCCTCCTCCTCGAACGGAGCGGTAGGCGGAAGAACCCCAAAAGGTCAGCCCGGGTCTCCGTCACCAACGGAGTCTCACATCCCTAGTCAGGAGATCCAGACACTCCCTGAAAAGCCTGAGCACCAAAGGGGGGGACTAGTGAAAGATGTCTTGGCCGCCGCATCGGCAGACCACTATCGCAGCCAAGCGAACGACGAAGTGCGGCAAGTAGGGCCGAGGCCCTGGTGCCAAGCCGGACACCATC
Source organism: Gastrophryne carolinensis (assembly GCA_027917425.1). Lineage (NCBI taxonomy): Eukaryota > Metazoa > Chordata > Amphibia > Anura > Microhylidae > Gastrophryne > Gastrophryne carolinensis. The sequence continues at coordinate 70,658,496 of CM051243.1, read as the reverse complement.
GTCCATAGCCGAGACCTCAAAAGCCAAGGGGCCCGCAGGCAAAGAGATCCTTATACTCCTCCGCCCGCTTGCGAGACTTGGCAATAGCAACAATTCGTACCACCTCCTTCCTGATGAAGGAGACAATAGCCGCAGCACCAACGGATCGAAGATCAGCGCCCACAAGGAGAAGGCATGACGAGCCAGCAGATCCAAGAGCCAGACGTCAGGGTCACGCAAATGAGCAAATAGGGTGACGCATGACCGTAGTGTTAGATAACCCCACAGGGGAAGGAATCCACCTCGGGGAGGGGGGGGGGGGGGGGGGGGGGGAGTGGTTGGGGTCAGGGAGCGTCCCAGAAGTGAACCAACTCCGCAGAGAAGGAAAAAAAAAAACGCCTGACCAGGCCCTCAGGCACGGACGGCAAATCATTAGGCCTGTACCCTTCCTCGAACACCAATTTGGCAAAATTGACCTGCTCGGGGGAAGCAAGCCGCTGCCTCTCAGGGTGAATAATACAATTCTGTGATTACTCACCTGTAGAATTGGTATTATGAGTATACAGTACGTCCTGCTCCAAATATAATACTTACAATCGGGTTATACTCCGCCAGATGGCGTTGGACTGCAGAGACATCGAAAATAGGCTCCTCCCGGCTCCCCCCTCAAATACTCGGGGACCTCCCACAAATCCCCATCATTGAAAAGCAGTTAACCAGAAGCCGGGAGAATTAAACAACCCAACTATCAACTATAAAAATGATAATCACCATACAGGGGATCCAAGATAATGCAAAACCAAGGGTGGGTTGGAGCAGGACATACTGTATACTCCTAATACCAATTCTACAGGTGAGTAATCACAGAATTGTATTATTCTTAGTATACAGTACGTCCTGCTCCAAATATAATACTTACAATCGGGACATCCAATAGCAGTGTCCATAATGTAGGTGGGATCCCCAAGAAAAAAAAAAAAAAAAGACAGCAGCGGGCAGTTTAAACCACTGCCACCTGTAGAACCTTTCGGCCAAAAACAGCATCAGCTGAGGCCCTAACATCAACCTTGTAAAACTTTGAATAGGTATGAACAGAAGACCAAGTAGCGGCCTTGCAAACTTGTTCAACAGAGGCCTTGTGCTGAAAAGCCCAAGAGGCACCAATAGCGCGAGTGGAATGAGCAGTAAGGTGGAAGGGAGGATTCTTCCCCTTAGCAGAATAGGCCTGAATCACAGCCTGACAAATCCACTTGCTGATAGTAGACTTGGCAGGAGCCAAACCCTTCCTAGGACCAGAAGGGACCACAAAGAGCATCAGTTTTCCTGAAAGGTGCAGTAGCCACCAGATAGTACTTCAGACACCTAACCACATCCAAAGAGAGCAAAACTCTCTCTTTAGCATTGCTAGGATTAGGGCACAAAGAAGGAAGAACAATATCCTGATTCAAACGAAAGGCAGACACTACCTTAGGCATAAAGTCAGGTTTGAAACGAAACACCACCTTGTCCTGGTGTCTCTCATAGTAGGGGGGCTGAATGGACAGCGCCGCCAACTCAGACACACGCCTGACAGAAGTAATAGCCACCAGAAATACAACCTTGAGCGTAAGAATGGCCCAGGCAGCATCCTGCACAGGTTCAAAGGGAGCACCCTGCAAGGCTGACAGAACCAAGTTTAGATCCCAAACAGGCACCATAGGTTTACGTGGGGGACGCACATGAGTGACCCCCTGATCAGAGGGTGCTGCGCAAAGGACTTCTGGAAGAAAATAGCCAGGGCAGAAACCTGACCCTTCAGAGTGCTGAGTGAGAGCCCCATCTCCAACCCATGCTGCAGGAACTCCAGAATCCTGGGAACAGAGAAGACACGACAGGGAAGAGACTTCGACTCACACCAGTCAATGTAGGCACGCCAAACCCTGTAATAATATCATTTTGTGAATTCTCACCTGTAAAATGGGTATTATAAGTACGTCACACACCCCACTTCAAGGACATTCATTATATGTGGGTATACTGACCTGTAGATGGCGATCTTGCAGAGATGTCAATAAAAAAAGTAAGACTCTCCCGGCCCATAAATACCTGGGACCTCCCACTCATTCCCCAGTATAAAGATAGCAGTAAGGCAAAGGTTCAAAAGGAGGACCTTGCAAGGCCGAAAGAACCAAGTTCAAATCCCAAACTGGGAGCAAAGGCTTCCTAGGAGGCCGCACAAGTGTAACCCCCTGGAAAAAGGTCTTAACCAGAGGATGAAGAGCAAAAGACTTTTGAAAGAAAACCGCCAGGGCAGAAACATGCCCTTTCAGTGTACTAAGCTGCAAACCTAGGTCCAGACCATGTTGCAGAAATTCCAAGACCCTAGGGATAGAAAACGCCCTGCAAGGCAAGGCCCTGACCTCACACCAATCAATATAAGACCTCCAAATCCTATAGTAGATGGCAGAGGAAGGCTGCTTTCTAGCCCTAACCAGAGTCTGAATGACAGCATCAGGAAGACCTTCCTCCCTCAAGATGGAGGTTTCAGCAGCCACGCCGTCAAAGCCAGCGTTGGTAAATTGGGGTAGAGCAGTGGACCCTGAGTGAGTAGATCCGGCAGAAGGGGCAGAACTAACTGGTCCTCTGCCAACCTTACCACGTTTGCGAACCAAACCCGTCTTGGCCACCTTGGAGCCACCAGGATTGCCGACGCGCCCTCTAGGGCCAACTTGCGCACCACTTTGCCCACCATGGGAAACGGAGGGAACAGGTATAGAAACCCCAGATCCCTCCAGTTCAGACATGGTATCCGCTGCCAGAGCCAGCGGATCCCGCGAGAGAGACACAAATGCCGGAAGCTTGTGATTGTGACGAGAGGCAAAGAGGTCCACCTCCAGAGTCCCCCACCTGTGGCAAAGCGACCGAAACACCTTGGGGCTGAGCGACCATTCCCCCCCGGCGAGATGACCCCCTGCTCAGGGAGTCCGCCTCCGTGTTCTCTACTCCCGGAATGTACACTGCCGAGATGCATGGGACATTGCCCTCTGCCCAATCCAGGATCAAAGACACTTCCCTGAGGGCACGCCTGCTGCGAGTCCCTCCCTGGTGATTGATGTAGGCGACCGCCGTCCGATTGTCCGACCGAACTTGAACCGGTAGTCCCCGTAACTGATGAGTCAAGTGAGCCAGAACCAACCTGATGGCTCTCAACTCCAGAGCATTGATGGGATCGTGAGCTTCCTGAGGCCCCCACAGTCCCTGAAACTGAAGACCCTTCCAAAATCCCCTCCAACCCGACAGGCTGGCATCCGTGGTGACAGTCTCCAGAAAAGGCCTGCCCCTCGTCAGATTGCATGGTTTCAGCCACCACCGAAGGGAACCTTGCACCCGGGGAGACATCAGAAAGGACTGATCCAATGACAGTGGGGACCCGTCCCAGGCTGCCATGAGATGGAGCTGGAGCGTCCTTGTGTGAAACTGGGAAAAGGGAACTGCCTCGAACGACACCGCGGTCCTGGTATCCAGCTGCGCCTGACTGAGGGAAGACGCCATGATGAGAAGATCGTCCACATAAGGCACTATGTGGATACCCCTGGCTCTGAGGATGGCCATCACTCCTGCCAACACCTTGGTAAAAACCCTTGGAGCCGAGGTAAGGCCAAATGGAAGAGCCACAAACTGAAAATGTCGATTTTCCATGACGAACCTGAGAGATCTCTGGTGTGCCGGAAATATTGGAAATGCAGGTAAGCATCCTTAATGTCTATGGACGTCATGAAGTCCCCCTGACGAAGTGAGTGGATGGCTGAGCGCAGAGTTTCCATACGGAACTTCCGGGGACGGACGAACCTGTTGAGCAACTTTAGATCCAGAATGGGATGAACGGATCCGTCCTTCTTGGGCACCGTGAACAAATTGGAATAGAAGCCCAGGCCCCGGTCTGAGGGGGGCACCGGACAGATGACAGCCATGTCCAAGAGACTTGCTACTGCCGCCCGAAGCCCCTGGGCGGCCAGAGTATCTGACGGCACCCGAGACCTGAAGAATCTGGGAGGGGGCCGGAACTCGAACTCCAGCTTGTAACCGGAAGACACCACTTCCTGAATCCACCTGTCCGAGACCTCTTGGACCCAGACCCGGAAGAAGAGTTGCAGCCGTCCCCCCACCCGGCCTGGCAGCGGCTCTAGGCTTGGAGCCCCAACTGTGTCCTGGACGGGCCCGACCCCTGTCCCTAGGCCAGGAATCACCTCTGGACGAAGGGAAGGCCGAACCCCTGCCAACTCTAGCCCCACGAAAGGACTGGGAGAAGGAAGCCGCCCCCCGAAAGGGGCGACGCTGCTTCTTACGCTGAGGTAACTTACCTCCCTTTGCCCCCGAATACAATCTTTCTCCAAAGAGCCGCAACCCCACAAAGGGAAGGGCCGTAAGCGACTTTTTGGACACAAAATCAGCCGCCCACTGGCGTAACCAAACCGACCGCCGGATAGCCACAAGCAACCTCCTCACTAGCCGGGTCAAGCCCGGAAGAGGTCAACAGTCCTCTAACAACCGACCTGGCAGCTACCAATAAAAGCGCTGAAGCACAAACCGGCCGCAAGGCCGACCCACACTGGCAAAACCATGACAAGCCATCTGGTCAATGCGTTTATCCTCACCATCCTTGAGAGTAGTGCACTCTGGAGAATGCAGGATTGAGGGACTGGACAACCCCAAAACAGGAGCATCCACCTCGGGGGGGGGGGGGGGGGGAGGCGGGGGGGGGGGGGGGTGGACAACGACCAGTGCTTCACCGCGTCCGCCGGAAAGGGATATTCTTTGTCCCAACCCGGAGGGACACCCGGAAGCAGAGTCGGCCTCTCCCATTCCTTTAGAATGATACCATCAAAATGCTTTTGATAAGGAAATTCCAAGCGCGGCTAGTTCACCTCAAAGAACTCCCCCTTCAGCGGGTACACAAGGAAATCCATCATCCCCCAAAAGGGATACCCCAAACACAGCCTGGATTGCCCCGAGGGGGGCACAAGCCTAGTATCCGGGGAAGCCTCCATATGGTGATTTTTTATAATATATATATATATATTAGATATATATTATATATATTAGATATATAAAAAATATATATATTATATATATATTAGATATATATTATATATATTAGATATATAAAAAAATATATATATTATATATATATATATATATATATATATATATATATATATATATATATATATATATATATATATATATATATATATATATATATATTATATAATATATATAATATATAATATATATATATATATAATATATATATATAATATATATATATATATATATAATATATATCTAATATATTATATATATATAATATATATATAATATATATATAATATATAAATATATACATAATATTTATATATATATATATATTATTTATTTAATATTTATTTTTTATATATATATTATTTATTTAATATTTATTTTTTATATATATATATCCATCCCGGGATGCCCCTTTAAGTCCCAAGTGGGAGGAATTTTAAGACAACTAAATTTAACCAGGGACCCTAGGACCGGGAGAACCCCCCTTTAATAGGATCAATGGTCCACCTAGAACACACAAACAAAACACACAATCAGACCATGCTAGAAAATGTCCTTAAAGAGTTAAAAACAGAGCATCTGATGGGCCACAGGCCACTCACCCGACCTTCACCCCACCGGGGTCCCGCACGCCAAGCAGAAGGGGAAGTGGAAGACGAGTAGTGTGCAGTAGGAAGGGCCCCCTCTCCCGGACCGAAGCCGGGACCTGAAAACGGCGCCTGCAGCACGGGGGCTCTTCCTGAAGGGCCCCCTTGCTCCGGGTCCCTCCCTGATGACTGATGTAGGCAACTGCCGTCTGGTTGTCCGAGTGCACCTGAACAGGCAGGCCCCGAAGATGAGTAGTCAAGCGAGCCAGAACTAACCTGATCGCCCGCAGTTCCAAGACATTGATAGGTGTGTGGGCCTCCTGACGGCCCCACCTCCCCTGGAACTGCAGGGACTTCCAGAAACCCCCCCAACCTGACAGACTGGCACCCGTGGTGACCGTCTCCCAGGAAGGGGCAAGAAAGGATCTGCCCCCCAACAGGTTCCTTAAGTCCATCCACCACAAAAGGGACCTCCTGACCAGGGGGGAGCGCACACAGACCCTGTCCAGGGACGCTGGGTCCTTGTCCCATACCGACAATAGGTGAAGTTGCAGAGGCCTCAAGTGGAACGGAGCATAAGGGACCACTTCGAAGCATGCCACCATCAGGCTCACCAGCTGCATCCCCTGCCTGATAGAGGGATGGGGACAAGCTAGGAGGGACTGTGCCTGTGCAATCAGACTGTCCACCTTCTGCTGAGGAAGGAAGATCCTTGCCTGAACTGTATCCAGATTCATTCCTAGGAATGGAGTCACCAAGGAAGGGGACAGTGAGGACTTGGGGTGGTTGATCACCCATCCAAATGACTCCAGAGTGGACACCACCAGCTGAGTATCCAACTCTGCCTGATGTAGAGACTGGGAAGTGACGAGGATGTCGTCCAGATAGGGAAGCACGCGGACGCCCTGACATCTGAGCAGACACATCACGCCAGCCAGCACCTTGGTGAACACCCTGGGAGCTGAAGTTATGCCGAAGGGCAAGCCCACAAATTGGTAGTGTTGATCCATCAGAGCGAAACTGAGGAACCTTTGATGACCTGGGAACACAGGAATATGAAGGTAAGCATCTTTGATGTCCACAGAAGTCATGAAATCCCCTTGGCGCAGGGAACTGATGGCAGAGCGCAGAGTCTCCATGCGAAAGCGCCTGCCCCTGACAAACTTGTTGAGGATCTTCAAGTCCAGGATGGGCCTGACAGAACCATCCTTTTTGGGTACTGTAAATAGGTTGGAATAAAAGCCCTTGCCTTTTTCTCTTAAAGGGACCTGGCAGATGACCCCCAGCTCCAGGAGGCCTTGCACTAGCTCCTGAGCTGGCACAGGGTCCTGAGGAATCCGGGATCTGATGAATCTTGAAGGGGGATCGGCAGCAAACTCCAACTTGTAACCGGAGGACACTACCTCCTGAATCCACTGGTCTGAGACATGAAGCCTCCAGACGTGAGCGAAGTGCTGCAGCCATCCCCCCACCCGGATGGGTGAGGGGCCCCATCATGCCTGAGGGGGCTTGGGAGAGGATTTAGCTTTGGGACCCCAGGAGGAGCCAGGACGTCCACGTCCTCTGCCTCTACCCCAGAAATCTCCCCGGGCCCCAGGGAAATAAACCCCCCTTCCCTGTCTTGCACCACGGTAAGGGGAGGAGAAGGAACCCTGACCCCGAAAGGGCCGAGATTGCCGCCTGCGCTGGGGTAACCTGCCTCCCTTAGCAAAATGGTCCAGGCAGTCCCCAAACAGGCACAGCCCTTTAAAGGGAAAACCAGTGAGGGCCTTCTTGGCAGCGTTGTCAGCAGCCCACTGGCACAGCCAAACCGAGCGGTGTTTAGCCACCACAAGAGCAGAAGTTCTGGCACACATTCTGATGGTGTCATCCAATGCCGATAGGACAAAATTTACAAAAACATCACAACTGGAGAGTGCATTAAACACCTCACAAGGCAAATCATCAGGGGCACTATCAAGCATATTTCTGATAAGGGTTCTAGTAGCCACAGCAGTAATGGCAGAGGCACAGACCGGGCGCAGCGCCGTCCCCGCACATGCAAAAGCGTGGGATGCCAGCTGATCAATACGACGGTCTTCAGCATCCCGCAGGGTAGTAGTATCAGGGGAATGCATGACAGAGGTGTTAGATAGCCCTAGGATCGGGGCATCCACCTCGGGAGGGGGGGGGGGGGGAGGGGGATGACCAACATTTAACCACCTCAGCAGGAAAATACCATTTTGTGAGTACTCACCTGAAAAATGAATATTGTCAGTGTGCCACACACCCCGCTTCCCCTTTAATTCTTCACGAATGGGTTACTCACCGCCAGGTGACGCAGTTGCAGAGAGGAAGTTTTGTAACGAGCCCCCTTCCGGCCTATATATACCTGGTACCTCCCACTTAACACCAGTGATTTAAAAAGCAGAAAGACAAGGTACCAGTAATCTAAAGGTAACCTCAAAATAAAGAAAAGCTTCACCATATAAAGGAACCGGGATACCGAAAAGGGCGGGGTGAAGCGGGGTGTGTGGCACACTGACAATATCCATTTTTCAGGCGAGTACTCACAAAATGGTATTCTCAGTGTGCCACACACCCCGCTTCCCCTTTAATTCTTCACGAATGGGACATCCAAAAGCAGTGTCCACAAGGGATGGGTATCCGAAGGCAAAAATGAAGCATAACTTAAATGACTGCAGTCTGCAGAACTTTGCGGCCAAAAACAGCATCCGCTGAGGCCCGCACATCAACTTTGTAAAACTTAGAAAAGTATGAACAGAAGACCAAGTAGCGGCCTTACAAACTTGTTCAACAGAAGCTTGGTGCTGAAAAGCCCAAGACGCTCCAACGGTGCAAGTAGAATGAGCAGTGATAAGAAAAGGGGGAACTTTCCCCTTAGCAGAATAGGCCGCAATAACGGCCTGACGTATCCATTTGCTAATGGAAGATTTGGCCGGTGCCAAAACCTTCCTAGGCCCACAGGGCACAACAAAAAAGGCATCCGTTTTACGAAAAGGAGACGTAATAATCAAATAGTACTTAACACAGCGTACTACATCCAAACAATGCAAAACCCTCCCTTTGTCTTTCTTAGGATTAGGACACAAGGAGGGAAGAACAATATCCTGATTTAAATGAAAAGCAGAAACAACCTTAGGAAGAAAGTCTGGTTTGAACCGAAAGACCACTTTATCCTGATGCCTCTCAAAGTAAGGCGCCTGAATAGACAAGGCCGCCAACTCCGAGACACGCCGGACCGAAGTGATAGCTACCAAGAAGACAATCTTCTGAGTCAGGGTAGACAAAGCAATATCTTGCAAAGGCTCAAAGGGAGGAGCCTGAAGAGCAGAAAGAACCAAATTCAAGTCCCAACCAGGGAGTAATGGTTTCCTGGGAGGCCGCACATGCGTAACCCCCTGGAAAAAAGTTTTAACTAAAGAATGAAGCGCAAAACGCTTCTGAAAAAAGATAGATAAGGCAGAAACTTGCCCTTTCAATGTACTTAGCTGAAGACCAGAGTCCAAGCCAGATTGTAAAAACTCCAGAATCCCGGAAACCGAAAAGACCCTACAAGGAAAAGATCTAATCTCACACCAAGCAATATAGGCCTTCCAAGTCCTATAGTAGATGATAGAAGAAGACCTCTTCCGGGCACTGATCAGAGTCTTAACGACTGAGTCAGAAAGACCCTCCTCCTTCAAGATGGAGGTTTCAGCAGCCAGGCCGTCAAACCCAGTGCTGGTAAATTGGGCTAACACAACCGACCCTGAGTGAGCAGATTGGGCCGAAGAGGCAGAACGAACTGGTCCACTGCCAGCCGAACGATGTCTGCGAACCACACTCGCCTTGGCCACTTTGGGGCCACGAGAATGGCGGACACCCTTTCCAGAGCCAACTTCCGAACCACCCTGCCCAGCATGGGTATCGGAGGAAACAGGTACAGAAACCCCAGATCCCCCCAGCTCAGGGACATGGCATCCACTGCCAGAGCCAGAGGATCCTGGGAGAGCGACACGAAGTTTGGGAGCCTGCAATTGTGATGAGAGGCAAACAGGTCCACCTCCGGGGTCCCCCACCGGAGACACCGTGAGCGAAAAACCTGAGGATGGAGAGACCATTCTCCCAGACAGGAAGAGCCCCTGCTCAACCGGTCCGCTTCCTGGTTCTCCACCCCTGGAATGTACACCGCCGAGAGACAAGGAACATGGGCCTCCGCCCAGGACAGGAACACCTCCCTGAGAGCACCCGGACTGCGGGTCCCTCCCTGATGATTGATGTAAGCAACCGCTGTTCGATTGTCCGAACGAACCTGGATCGGAAGGCCCAGAACGTGTGAGTCAGAAGGGCAAGAACCCGATGGATGGCTCTCAGTTCCAGAATATTGATGGGTAAGTGGGCCTCTTGAGGTCCCCACTGCCCCTGGAACTGAAGCTCATTCCAGAATCCCCCCCATCCCGAAAGACTGGCGTCCGTGGTGACAATTTCCCAAAGAGGGGTCAGGAAAGACCTGCCCTTCACGAGATTGGCCGAGACCAACCACCACTGGAGGGACTGCCGGACCCGGGAGGACAACTGGAAGGACTGATCCAGCGACCGGGGCTGCCGGTCCCAGGACACCAACAGATAAAGCTAAGCGTCCTCATGTGATATTGAGCAAAAGGAACTGCCTCGAAGGAGGCAACCATCAACCCTACCAGCCTCATCCCCAGACGGATGGACGGCCGAGGATTGGCAAGTAGGACCCGAGCCAACTCCTGGATCAGATGAATTTTGGACTGGGGGAGAAACACCCTGTGTTGACAAGAGTCCAACTGCATCCCCAGAAAAGACACCACCCTGGCCGGAGCGAGGAAGGACTTGGGGAAGTTGATCACCCAACCAAAGCTTTCCAGCGTGGAGACCACCATCCTGGTGTCTGTCTCCGATTGCCTGAGTGACGGAGCCATAATGAGAAGGTCGTCCAGATAAGGTACGACACGAATGCCCCGAGATCTGAAAATGGCCATCACCCCTGCCAGCACCTTGGTGAACACTCTTGGGGCCGAGGTAAGGCCAGACGGAAGTGCCACAAATTGAAAATGCTGATCTTTCATCACGAATCGAAGAAAACGTTGATGAGCCTGGCAGATGGGAACATGAAGATAAGCATCCTTGATGTCTATGGACATCATGAAGTCCCCCTGCCGAAGGGAACCGATGGCCGTATGCAAAGTTTCCATGCGAAACCTCCGAATACGGATGAACCTGTTGAGTAATTTCAGGTCCAGGATGGGACGAACCGACCCGTCCTTTTTGGGGACTGCGAAAAGATTGGAGTAGAAACCGAGGCCCATCTCCAAGTGCGGCACCGGCCGGATGACCGCCATTTCTAAAAGATTCCTTATCGACGCCAGGAGCCCCTGTGCGGCCAAGGGATCGATGGGCACCCGCGACCGAAAGAACCGTGAAGGAGAGCGAGACTCGAATTCCAGCTTGTAACCAGACACCACCTCCCGGATCCATCTGTCCGGAACCTCCTGGTCCCAAACCTGGGAGACGTGTCGCAATCGTCCCCCCACCCGCACGGGTGAGGGCAGCCCCTCATTGCTGAGCAGGCTTACCAGCAGGCTTGGGCTTGGCGCCCCAGGACTGAGTGGGACGGCCACGGCCCCTGCCCCGGGTCCAACCAGCACCTCTGGTATCGGGAAAGAAAACCCCCCTACCCGCTCTAAATCCCCGAAAGGAAGGTCTAAAGGCACTTGCACCCCGAAAGGGGCGACGAGGCCTCTTGCGTTGAGGCATTTTACCACCTTTTGCAACTGAATCAATTTTATCACCAGTCGCAAACCCAAAAAAGGGAAGTGCTGTGAGCACCCATTTAGAGACTAAGTCCGCCGACCACTGGCGCAGCCATACTGACCAGCGAATAGCCACCAGCATTGCCGCTGTCCTGCTACTCATTGCCAGCGCATCGTCCTGAGCAGCCAGAACAAAGGAAATAAAAGACTCACACTGCTTAAGAGCGCTAAACTCATTACAAGCGGGATCAAGATCTGCGCATAGATACTGAATAACGGACCTAACCGCCAATAGAAGAAGCGCCGAAGCACACACCGGCCGCATCGTCGATCCGGCACTGATAAAACCATGGCGAGCATACTGGTCAATCCGACGATCCTCACTATCCTTAATGGCAGTGGTCTCAGAAGACTGTACCATAGCCGTGCTAGACAGCCCTAACACAGGGGTATCGACGTCAGGGGGAACTGACCAAAGCTTCACCAATTCCACCGGAAAAAGATAGCGCTTAACCCAACTGGAAGGGATTCCAGCCAGTCGCGTGGGATGTTCCCATTCCTTAAGCACAACCCTCTCAAAGTGTTGCTGCCTGGGAAACACCAAACGCGGCTGAGGTACATCAAATAACTCACCCTTTGGCAGGGCGACTGCCTCAGGCGGATCTAAATTCAAAATTTCAAACATCTGAGCCAAAATGGAGGGGGTGTCAAGGGATACCCCCGCAGCCAGATCGCCAACAGCATCGATCTCCAGCTGATCTGCAGGCTCATCCGACTCCAAGAGGGAGTTCCCCCTCCTCGTCCAGGGAATAATCGGACCAATCCACAACTTCTCCTGTAGCTCCTGCTTCACAGGATGAGGGGTGCGAAGGCTGTTTCCGCTTCGCTGTAGCCTTCTGACCTACCTTGGCGGAAACTATCTTCTCGAGGTTGGACAATCGTGCACACACCTCGGATTGCGAATCCCCACTTTTGACAATGTCACACGGGGTCCGGAACAGGGAGGGGGGAAGTTGATGATGAAGTTGCGCAGAGCCAGAAGCCGGAGCGACAATACGCACAATATTCTGCTTTACACAAGGAATGCATAATATAACATCATCGCCTGGGAGCGGAGTCCCACAACCCCCACACAGCCTAGATGGCCCCGAAGAACCATTTCCGGTATTATCGGAAGCCTCCATATGGTAATTTCTGGTATTCGCAACAACCGTGGGTTTTAGGCATAAAGCCACCCGGGATGCCCCTTTAATGTCCCGGGAGGGAGGGGCAGCATGCAGTACAACATTCATGCCAACATATAGTAAAACCCCCCAAAAATGCTTTAAGAGGTCAAAAAGAATTTGAACCAGTTCAATCATGAATATAAACAAAAGCCGGCCCCACACGAGGTGATGCCGCTTACCTGCCCAAGGCTGAGAGTAAAGACCGCAGCAGAGACAATCCACTTCCTGCAGCTGAGTACCCCGCACCTGACTCCTAATAAGAAGGAGGAAGTGCGGCGGGGCCAAGCTGCACGTCGACACCGCTCAGGCCACGCCCCCTCATACGTCGTCCGCCCCCCCCCCCCCCCCAGATTCAAACAGTGCGGCCCACCAAATGGCGGTGCCACAAAACGAGAGGGCGCCTGACGCCCTGGGTTCGCTGATCAGTGGGGGACAACTGTAAGCAAAAAAGTGTTAGCAGGTCAGGCCGCATACACACATCCAGCGGCGCTGACCTTAAAATGGATATAAACATAAGTTTAAAACACACAAGTAAAAACACAACATGCAAATATACATCCCCCCAGACCCCCCCCCCTTCCCAAGTGAAGGGACCGTAATGGGTAGAGAAAAGGGGGCCAAGGGCATCCCAAATCCGGATCACCATGCCGGATAGCCACATTGCCCCACGCATGAGGTCGAGCGGAGGAGATAAGCTCCTAGGCATCTATAGTGCCATCTACCATTTGCCCAGTGAGCAGCCTGGGCTGGGAGGCTTCCATCAACCATATAGGTAACAAACTATCAACTGAGCAGAAATAGACCCAAAGGGGGTGCCGGGGCAAGACCCCGGCTACCTGCTCTCTTCTGTCTTGTCGTCATGCAGAGAAAAACACTGGTGTTAAGTGGGAAGTACCAGGTATATATTGGCCGGAAGGGGGCTCGTTACAAGACTTCCTCTCTGCAACTGCCAATTAAAGGGGAAGCGGGGTGTGTGGCACACTGAGAATAGAGATACTTCCTATGCCAACTCTTTGGAACCCCGGGGAAGTTTACTGGGGCGCTCCCATTCCTTGAGCACAAGGTTATGGAAATGTGCCTGCTTTGGAAATTCCAAACGTAATTTTGCTGCATGGAAAAGCTCCCCCCTTTCCCTGGGAGCCTCAACAGGGAGAGAGATAGACAGAACCTCAAAAATCTGGGTCAATAATCTGTGTCATCCGGGGCCCAGGGTTATGACCCCTTGGTCTCTCATCAGATGAGCCTGAATCAGAAAAAAAGCTCCCCTTCAGACGGGGTATAGCCACACAGATTCAAAAACTCCTCAGTTCCCATAGGGAAAACAGTAACATTAGGCGTCAAGTGCCGCTTCTTACTTTGCAATAATCTGTTCAACAGTAGCCAGTCTAGAAGACACATCAGGCTGAGAATCCCCACTAGTATGCAACTCAGTAGGAGTGAAGTTTAAGCTTGGGGGAGTAGGCGAAGTGAAACGAGGTGCAGCCACTGGCAGGCCAGATTGCAATGCAAGCACCTGCTCAGCACAGGGTACACAGACCCGTGCCTTGTCAGCGTCCGCATGAGGCTGCCCACATGCTACACACAGCCGGTCTTGTCCCAAAGGGACCCCGGTAACATTATCCTGGGATGCCTCCATATGGTGATTATAATGGCGCTATACGCCGATAGGGAATAACGCTATGTAGCAACCCTGGATGCCCCAATAACCCACTAGGGAAGTGGGAGTATAATTTTTACAAGGCCTACAAGTAATATACTAAAACAGGGCCGGGAGAAGCCAAGAAGGGTTCGTCCCGCCTGAAAGACATAAGCAGTTTACAACTAGAGGATATTCCCGCACTGCCTAGGATATTAATCTAGAATTCTGGATGCTGGCTAGGGGTGGGCCACACCTTAAAAACCAGGTATGTATAAGAAAAGCAGATGGTGAGCTACCAGTCCAGCTCACCAGGGCCCCCCCAATTATCTATACAGATAGGCCGCTCTACAGAATGTGTTCAAAGTTCAAAATTCATTTTTATTGTAAGCAAAAAAAAAAGAGAAAACATACATTTAAAAAACACACAATTAAAACCCCATCCATGGGGTGAGGTGGAATATATGTTGGACTATAGCAATAAATATAGTAATTAGATCAAATGCATAAAAAAAAGAAGAATATTTAAACATCAGTAAGTATACTAGCAAGTATAATCAATATACTGGTTGATGCCTCGGGATCTCCCCCCCTGAAAGTGCTCTCGTGCTGTGCAAAAATGGTGCCAAGAATTGTGCAAACGTGCAAAAAGATCAAGTGAGAAATGAAAAGCAAAAAGAAAAATAAGCAAGCAAAAACAAATGGAGGGACTCAAGTGTCCCAATGATGAATATAGGTGCACCAGTAGGTGCTAAAGTGCAAAGTGCCAATAATTGTGCAGAAAATGGAGAGAAGGTGGTAGATTCCCGGGCATGAATCTCAGTACTACTACAACAATGTTCCAAAGTATACACACTTTAATAAGCCAGATATATACAAAAATGAGAAAATGCAAAAAGATTAAGCAATGTACATTACCGTATTAAAGGGTCCAAATCCACCCACCCTCACGATGAAAGACATAAGCAGACAAGACCTTAAGTACATCGTAACAAAAGTGAAGCAGATAATGCTGGCCGCGAGGGCACTTACGGACCGCGGTAGGTAGGAGTCCGTCGCGCATAGGCCAACCAAGCATGAAAAGATGGCGTCGGTATACCTCGAGGGGCGGGCCAGTAACAGCGATGACGCGGAACGCGCCAAAGACGGGCCCCGCCCCCCCGAAGAGCACGAAGCCAGAACGGCCAACAGCCAATGATGGCGCACCAGCGCCTGAGGTAATGCCGCCGCCAAGTGCGGAACAAAGTCAGTGCGCGGCAGCGGCAAAAATACAATTCTGTGAAATACTCACCTGTAGAATTGGTATTATAAGTATACAGTACGTCCTGCTCCAGATAGATTACTTACAATTGGGTTATCCTCCGCCAGATGGCGCTGCACTGCAGACACATGTAAAACAGGCTCCTCCCGGCCCCTCAAATACCCGGGGACCTCACACAAATCCCCAGCATTGAAAAGCAGTGAACAAGAAGCCGGGAGAATTTAACCACCCAAAAACTGGTAACTATAACAATGATAACAATCATCATACAGGGGATCCAGAATAATGCAAAAACCAGGGTGGGGTGGAGCAGGACGTACTGTATACTTATAATACCAATTCTACAGGTGAGTATTTCACAGAATTGTATTATTCTTAGTATATAGTACGTCCTGCTCCAGATAGATTACTTACACTTGGGACATCCAATAGCAGTGTCCATAAAGCAGGGTGGGATCCCCAACAAAAAAAGGTAACAGCAGACAGTTTAAACCACTTGCAAAAACCTTTCGGCCAAAAACAGCATCAGCTGAGGCCCTAACATCAACCTTGTAAAACTTTGAAAAGGTATGAACAGAAGACCAAGTAGCGGCCTTGCAAACTTGTTCAACAGAAGCCTGGTGCTGGAAGGCCCAAGAGGCACCAATAGTTTTCCTGAAGGACGCAGTTACTACTAGGTAATACTTCAGACACCTGACCACATCCAAGGAATGCAAAACCCTTTCCTTAGCATTGCTAGAATTAGGGCACAATGAAGGAAGAACAATATCTTGATTCAAATGAAAAGCAGACACCATCTTAGGCAGAAAATCCGGCTTAAAGCGGAACACCACCTTATCCTGGTGTCTCTCAAAGTATGGGGGCTGGATAGAAAGAGCCGCCAGCTCAGACACACGCCTGACCGAAGTAATAGCCACCAGAAAGACAACCTTGAGGGTAAGTACAGCCAGAGCAGCATCCTGAATAGGTTCAAAAGGAGCACCCTGCAAGGCAGACAAGACCAAGTTCAAATCCCAAACAGGGACCATAGGTTTTCGTGGGGGACGCACATGAGTAACCCCCTGAAAGAAAGTCTTAACCAAAGAATGCTGAGCAAAAGACTTCTGAAAGAAGACAGACAGGGCAGAAACCTGACCCTTCAAAGTACTGAGTTGGAGACCCGAGTCCAACCCATGCTGTAAAAACTCCAGAACCCTGGGAACTGAGAACACCCGACAGGGAAGAGACCTAGACTCACACCAATCAATGTAGGTACGCCATACCCTATAATAGATGGAAGAAGAAGTTTTCTTCCTAGCCTTCACCATGGTCTCAACCACCGAGGCAGACAAGCCTTTCTCCATCAAGATGGAGGTTTCAGCAGCCAGGCCGTCAAAGCCAGAGTTTGTAAATTGGGATGGCGTAAGGGGCCCTGAGTGAGCAGATCTGGCACTCCTGGCAGAACATACTGGTCTACTGCCATTTGTACCAAGTCTGCGAACCACACTCTTCTTGGCCACCTGGGGGCCACCAGAACCACTGGCACCCCTTCCAGAGCAATCTTGCGCAGGACCCTGCCCAGCAGGGGGAATGGAGGAAAAACATACAGGAGCCGAAATTCCTGCCATGACATGGACAGAGCATCTGTGGCCAAGGCCAGAGGATCCTGAGACAGGGAGACAAAAGCCTGGAGCTTGTGATTGTGACGGGATGCAAACAGATCCACATCCGGTAGACCCCAACGGTGACACAGGGACTGGAATACAATGTTGCAGAGGGACCACTCTCCCTGACGAGAGGTCCCTCTGCTCAGAGAGTCTGCCAGTAGATTCTCTGCCCCCGGGATGTACACAGCCGAAATGCATTGAACATTGGCCTCCGCCCATGTCAGAATCCGCGACACCTCCTGGAGGGCCCCCCTGCTCCGGGTCCCTCCATGATGGTTGATGTAGGCAACCGCAGTCCTGTTGTCTGAGCGCACCTGCACAGACAGACCCCTCAGGTGATTGGTCAACTGCTCCAGTACCAACCTGATCGCCCGTAGTTCCAGAATGTTGATGGGTAAGTGGGCCTCCTGAGGGCCCCACCTCCCCTGGAACCGCAGGGACTTCCAGAATCCCCCCCCATCCTGACAGACTGGCATCCGTGCTGACCGTCTCCCAGGAGGGGGCCAGAAAGGACCTGCCCCCCAGCAAGTTCCTGTGGTCCAGCCACCACGAAAGGGACCGTCTGACCAAGGGGGGGGGGGGGGGGGAGCACACAGACCCCGTCCAAGGACGTTGGGTCCTTGTCCCATACTGACAGAAGGTGAAGTTGTAGAGGCCTCAAATGGAACTGAGCAAAGGGCACCACCTCGAAGCACGTCCCCATCAGGCCCACCAACTGCATTCCCTGCCTGAGGGAGGGCTGGGGACACGATAGCAGGAACCTGCGCAGTTAGAGCTTCTACCTTCTGTTGAGGAAGGAATATCCTTGACTGAACCGTATCCAGAATCATTCCCAGGAATGGGGTCACCGAGGAAGGGGACAGAGAGGACTTGGGGTGATTGATCACCCAGCCGAAGGACTCCAGGGTGGACACCACCAGCTGAGTGTCCAACTCTGCCTGCTGTAGAGACTGAGAGGTGATGAGTATGTCGTCCAGGTAGGGCAGCACGCGTATGCCCCTTGACCTTAGCAGAGACATCATCCCCGCCAGCACCTTGGTGAACACTCTGGGAGCTGAGGCCAAATGTCAAGGCCACAAATTGGTAATGTTGATCTTCCAACACGAATCTGAGAAACCTTTGGTGTCCCGGGAACACAGGGATGTGAAGGTAAGCATCTTTGATGTCCACAGACGTCATGAAATCCCCTGGGCGCAGGGAGCCGATGGCCGAGCGCAGAGTTTCCATGCGAAAGCGCCTGTTCTTGACAAATTTGTTGAGGATCTTTAAATCCAGAATGGGCCTGACTGACCCATCTTTTTTGGGAACTGTGAAAAGGTTGGAATCGAACCCCTTGCCTCTTTCTCTTAAGGGGACCCTGCAAATAACCCCCAGATCCAGAAGGCCTTGCACGGCCTGCATCAAGACCTGAGCTGAGACAGGGTCCTGGGGGATCCGGGACCTGATGAATCTTGTGGGGGGGGTGCACAGCAAACTATCTTGTAACCAGAGGACACTACCACCTGAATCCACCGGTCTGAGACGTGGTGCCTCCAAACGTGCGCAAAATGCTGTAGCCTTCTCCCACCCTGACGGGCAAGGGCGCCCCATCATGCGTGAGGGGGCTTGGGAGAGGATTTGGGCTTAGATCCCCAGGAGGAGCCAGGACGTCGTCCTCTGCTCCTGTGCCAGGAATCTGCACGAGCCCCCGCGAAGGACACCCCTTTTCCCTGCTTATCACCACGGTAGGGGAGTGAAAGGGGGCCCTGGCCCCAAAAGGGCCGAGACTGCCGCCTGCGCTGGGGTAACTTACCTCCTTTAGCAAAAAGGTCTAGGCGGTCCCCAAACAGGCGTAGCCCCTTAAATGGAAGCCCAGTAAGGGCCTTCTTTGCAGCATTGTCAGCAGCCCACTGGCGCAGCCAAACCGTGCGGCGTATAGCTACCGCCAAGGCAGAAGTTCCGGCACACATCCTAATGGCATCATCCAAGGCAGATAGAATGGAGGAGAAGTTTACAAACACATCACAGTTAGACAGTGCATTAAATGTATCAGGTGGCAATTCATCAGGACCTTCAAGTACACTTCTGATCAGGGCCCTGAGCGCCACAGGCGTAATGGCCGAGGTGCAAACCGGGCGCAGCGCCGCCCCCACAAATGCAAAGGCATGGCACGCTAATTGGTCAATGCACCGGTCCTCAGCATCCCGCAGCGTAGTAGTGTCAGGGGAGTGCATAATAGAGGTGTTACACAGCCCTAGAATAGGAGCATCGACCTCGGGGAGCGATGACCAGCACTTGACCATATCAGCAGGATACTTTCTGTCCCAACTCTTAGGTATACCGGGAAGTCTACTGGGACGTTCCCACCCAATAGTAAAACAGACAAGTCAGCGCGGCGGCTGACACCACATATCTAGTCATACACGTAATCACTGACCCACACCCCCCCCCCCTTCTTTCCCCCCGAAGGCTACGGGGAGAATGAGGGAGGATGGCGGCCCTTTGTACAGGACCCACCGCTACACGGGGCATGTGGCAATAAGGCGGGAGGGGCATCCCATAAAGGCTCACCATCAGCCTATACCGCCTACCCTTTGGTGGGGGACTGCGGTGGAGCAGCGCTCCATAAGCACGCATGGTGCCGCTTACCTTCACCCAACCAGCGCAGCCCAGGCTGGGAGGCACATCACACGAAGGACGGGTGGGAATAGTCCAACAGGGCCGCAGGCTAATAGCCCTGCTCACCTGCGAGAGAGTGATAATTTCATGTCTTCGCAGTAAGCACTGCAGAGAAATCTGGGGATTTGTGGGAGGTCCCTGGGTATTTGAGGGACAGGAGGAGCATGTTTTACATGTTTCTGCAGTGCAGCGCCATCTGGCGGAGGATAACCCAAGTGTAAGTAATCTGGAGCAGGACGTACTGTATACTAAGAATATTAAAAAGCAGTAAAGACAAGTCAGCGCGGCGGCTGAAACAAGAATAAAGGCATGTGAAAAGAGAAAGCACAGACTGCATAACATACATATCTATACACATAACACACACATCCCCCCCCCCCTCTTTTCCCCCGAAGACTACAAGGAGGATGAGGGAGGACGGTGGCCACTTAAATAGGGGCAATAGTGTGGGAGGGGCATCCCATAGAGGCTCACCATAAGCCTGAACCGCCTACCCTTTGGTGGGGGGATTGCGGTGGAGCAGCACTCCTAAGAACCAACAACGGTGCTGCCTACCTTCACCCGATCAGCGCAGCCAAGGCTGGGAGGCATATTACTAGTGGAACGGGTGGGAATAGTCCTACAGGGCTGCAGGTTAATAACCCCGCTCACCTGCGAGTAGAGAGCCAATTTCTCGTCCTTCGCAGCCAGACTGCAGAGAAATTCTGGGGATTTGTGGGAGGTTCCCGGGTATTTGAGGGGCCAGGAGGAGCCTATTCTCAACGTCTCTGCAGTCCAGCGCCATCTGGCGGAGTATAACCCAATTGTAAGTATTATATTTGGAGCAGGACGTACTGTATACTAAGAATATATATACCAAAGCACCCTTTTTAGCAGCCTTATATGCCAGTCAAACATTAAAGATAACAAGCTTTCCGTGACATCGGGGAGTCACATCTCCTCTTCTGAGGAAGCAGCAGGGTCGCTGTCATAGCCACCCAACCAATTCCCCGAGGGACGTAGACTCTCACTCTCCCCCCTCCATGGAGTCCCGACCGCCAAAATGCTCGCAGTCGTAGACAAAAATCGAGCAACTCGTCTCAATGCGCTGCTTCTGCTCAAGGTCTTTCCAGTAGCCGTGCGAGATAACTGTCTCTCCAGGCTGGTCACCCGTAACACCATCTAAGAGGAACCCTCTGCTGGCTTCCCTCACTGGGAGCTAATGCAGGCGCGGGGGAGTTGGCGAGGCCGCGGGTAAGTAGGGCTGGGGGGCAGAGACGCCCGCCCTATCCTAGTCCAAGTACGCTACTGGCGCAAGGAACACAACTGCCATCTGAAGCAAGGCAAAGATTTCCTAGTTCTCTCAGCATATCCGTGCTTCCAGAAGCCATTTGTTTTTTTGTTTTTTTTTGTTTTTTAGCAGAAGACGTGTTGTCAAGGCAACCCAACATATCCACACAATTATCACCCGCTGAGTCCGCTAGAGGACAGGAACTACACAGGAGGAGTATAACTCACCCCGAAAGGCCCCTAGCTCACTATCCCCAGAAGCCTCCATTTGCCAATTATGGCAACTTAATGCAGGTTAACAGGCGCTAACAGCCCCAACCTAATGATCCCCAAATTAATCCCTCCTGTGATCCCTCAGAAGAAGTGCGGGAGCTGAGGGGAAAGGGGGAGGGGGGGGGTGTAGAAGCCCGGGAGAACCACAACCCACAGCTGACAAGCCCCTAACCACGAGGTTCCATGTCGCATGCACACATGAAAACAACGAGTACAACAAAAAAGAGGGACTCACGGCCCGAGCAGGGAGGACGTACGGGAACCTCAGCGAAGCGTCAGGCAGCCTAGAGCTTCAGAGGACAGGCACAGGCCAGCAAGTTGAAAGACATCCGGTTGGCGAAGATATGCGGGGGAGGCAGGCAGCGTAGAGGCAACCCATCGCATGCGGCTCTCCCCCCTCTCTTCCTCCTCGCAGGCCGCAAGCGGTCCGCGCCGGCGGGGAAAATGGCGCCGACATCGTACCTCGAGTGGCGGGCCGCACCGCTATGATGCGGAACGAGTCATCGAGCGCCCCCGAAAGCGCCGCGAAGATCCCCGCCAGAGAACAGCGTTCATTAACGAAATGGCGGCCAGCTACGGAACAGGGGAGACGGCCCCCGGAGGGGGCTCCCTCCCCTCCGACGGTGGAGCGACCTCGCAAAGCGCCTCTGCCCCCCCCTCCCTCACATGTGCAGCCAAGATGGAGGGGAGAAGGGGGATGTCAAGGATCGAGGGGGTAACTATAGAAAGTAAAAACACTGCACATACACAAAGATAATAAAGCTGTGGGACACACATCAAAGGGCTCAGGTGGTTCCTCCCCCCCACCAAATAGGTTTACCAACGCCTATGGCCAGTCACCCATCGGGAGAGGGTCTAAGGCCCCAGACCCCAGCTCTGAACGCCTGACCCTCGGCGTTGTCCCTACCTGCACCTGTCCCGTACAGCCAAAGCTGGGAGGCAACGTGGGTCCATGGAGACAGTGGGAATAGGGCTGCAGCAGCCGTCAGGCTTGGGATGCCCCGCTAAGCTGCGATAATCCAGAGACAGTATCCAAGACGTCTTCGCAGTAATACTGCAAGCGAACACTGGGGATTCTATTGAGACATCTGCCTTTTATAGGGGGCCGGGAGGAGTCACAACTTTGTCTTGCAGTAACTGTGCGCCACCTGGTGGCGAATACCCACTTGTCAAGAATGGAGCGACCCGAACAGGACACCAGGAAAAAGACTACAGGGAGGGAGGGGAGTTTGTACCAACAGCTCGATTGCTGGCACCATCTCACCAAATTGAATACTCGGCTCCAATAATTTACAGGCTGCATCTGGTATTGAAGGTATAGTCTCTATTTTATTAGATTGTATGGGCTACTTTAGTCTACAACAAAGCTAGACAATATGTATCACTTGTTGCTAGGCAGGTTTTGGTCCTGGATAGGCAGCATACTTCACATGCCTCCTGTATGCCTAGTGACTGTGTGGGGTCTGAATTTCTAATCGATTTCTGCTACAGTGTCGAGCAGGGCTTCCCTGGCCTTTACCTGGAGATGGAGTAGATCTTGTCTGAGGGTGTGGGGTGGCAAGACCACTAACCACACCCCTATTGTAGAAGGTATTCCATTGGTGTTGGTGCCAGCATTAGAGGCGCTAATGACCACCTCCCATGTAGTGTCTTCACAACCGTGATTTCACACCAAATTCAGGCTACAGGGCTTGACGGCTGTACGGCTAAAAAGATTGGCATCAACCATATGACAACCCATTACAAAGGTCCACTTTATCCACAGTAAAGTACAATGTTTCGAGCAACCTGGACCCTTTTCCTCAGATAAAAAGCAAACTGGTATAATTCAAGCAAAGATGGCTACTGCTGTCATTTATGAGAAATCTTACTTTATCTTTGTTTTATTTTTTCCTAGTTTAGCTCCCCAGTGGTGGGCTTGGCTGCTCTCCTTTTTTATTAGCATTACAGCCTGCCTGCCAATATGCTAATGTTATGGGCGTTCTATCTGGCAGATCATGTTTCAGCAGAGTGCCCGTGTCTCCTGCTGCTGCTAGGCAATGCCTAATGCCCCAGAAGGAGCTTCATTGCCTTATTTAGGCGCTGGAGCACTTTCTGCTGCATTTCTTCTTTACACACACAGCCATCTAACATGCATTTCCTTACTGAAACACGCTTTCTTTGCTTCCCATGTGCAAATCCACCTACCCCTCCCATAATAAAAACTACAAATCTTCATATATTTTTATATAAATCCCACCAATATAGAGAGTCCCACACTCCCTTAATCCACACCCTATAGTGAATGGCACCACTCCGTTTTAATTAACACTTAATATTACTTTATTCAATTATTTCTACTATGTACATACATAGGATTAAAAACATTACTAAAATACATATATTTACACACAGTCCCACCGAAAGTGGGGAAAGGAGAAAGAAGAAAGGGGGGGGGGGGGGGACCAGAATGTGTGGAGGGGGGGCAGGACAACACTGACCAGAGTGTCCAGATGGATGACGCCCTTATGGCTCAATTAATTAATAACATATTTGTCTGTTACTGTTTTAAATGCCCATTGCTGCCTATCTCATAAACCTATTGCTATAAATCTCAATAATGTGCAAAAAATCAGGTAATATTTACATAAAGTGCTAAGTGCCATAAATCACAAATTGTTCCTATTCATCCTAAGGACAGCCGTGGGGAAAAAAAAACAGACACATACATAACAAGACACAGTACCTCAGATATTCCAGTAACAAGCCACACAGACCCCCTCTTCTCCCAGCCGACGCGTTGCGTGACGTCTCGCGTCACTTCTCCAGGGCAGGGCATAGATTCAGATGCCCTCATCCCATTCTCCCTTAAATACTCACCACTGCCCGTTCCCCCGCCAAACACCGGCCATACGCTGCGGTCCCGGGCAGACGCGCACCCGCCGGAAGCGCGTCGCCCTGCAGCCGCTCACGTGACACACGCCGGCCGGACGTGCGTCACGGAGCTTGCGCTGTCTTTCCTGTCTTTTGTCTGGTTCATTTTTATATAAATCTATAAACAAATCTATTATAAAGTCCCAAAAAAGAACAGAACTGAACGGGCATGAAAAAATACCATTTTGTGAATACTCACCTGTAAAATGGTTATTACGAGTATGTCACACACCCCACTTCCAAAGATCCATGACACTTGGGAAACCGGCCTGTAGAGGGCGATCTTGCATAGATGACATGGAAAAAAGGAGCCCCTCCTGGTCCATAAGTACCGAGTTCCTCCCACTATTCCCCAGTCCTTTTAGAAAGCAGTGAGAACCAGGAAGAGCCAATTATATTCAATAAATGAAAAATAATTTGAAAATAATCACCATATAAAGGATCCCTAGAACAAAAAAGGGCGGCGGAAGTGGGGTGTGTGACATACTCGTAATAACCATTTTACGGGTGAGTATTCACCAAATGGTATTATTCTAGTATGTCACACACCCCACTTCCAAAGATCCATGACACTTGGGACATCCAATAGCAGTGTCTATAATGGGTGGGGATCCCCAAGGAATAATGCATAACTTAAATTACTGCAGCTTGCAGAATTTTGCGGCCAAAAGCAGCATCCGCTGAGGCCCGCACATCAACTTTGTAAAACTTAGAAGTATGCACAGAAGACCAAGTCGCAGCCTTGCAAATTTCTTCAACAGAAGCCTGGTGCTGAAAAGCCCAAGAAGCTCCAATAGCACGAGTAGAATGAGCAGTGACACGAAAAGGGGGAACCTTCCCCTTAGCCATATAGGCCCCAATGATGGCCTGACGTATCCACTTACTAAGGGAAGATTTGGCAGGAGCAAAACCCTTCTTGGGCCCAGAAGGCACAACAAAAAAGGTATCCGTCTTGCGGAAGGCCGAGGTAGTAACGAAATAATACTTAACACAACGAACTACATCCAAAGACTGTAAGACCCTTTCCTTGTCGTTACTAGGTTTGGGACACAAGGAAGGAAGAACTATATCCTGATTTAGGTGGAAAGCAGACACCACCTTAGGAAGGAAATCCGGTTTAAAACGGAAAACAACCTTATCTTGATGCCTCTCAAAATAAGGGGCTAGAATAGACAAAGCCGCCAGTTCAGAAACTCGGTGGACAGAAGTGATAGCAACCAAAAAGGCAACCTTCTGAGTAAGAATAGGAAGAGGAATATCCTGCAAAGGCTCAAAGGGAGCGGCCTGCATAGCTGAAAGCACTAGGTTAAGGTCCCAAACAGGAACTATAGGCTTTCTGGGAGGCCGCACATGCGCGACTCCTTGGAAAAAGGTCTTAACCAAAGGATGAAGAGCAAACGACCTTTGAAAGAAAATAGCCAAGGCAGAGACTTGCCCTTTCAAAGTACTAATCTGGAATCCCATATCCAGACCTCGTTGCAGATATTCCAGAATTCTAGGAATAGAAAATACTCTACAGGGCAAAGCCCTGGATTCACACCAATCAATATAGGACCTCCAAGTCCTATAATAAATGACAGAGGAAGACTTCTTCCTAGCTCTAATAAGAGTCTGAATAACCGCATCAGAAAGACCTTCTTTCAAGATGGAGACTTCAGCAGCCATGCCGTCAAAGCCAGCGTTTGCAAATTGGGGTAACAAAGTTGACCCTGAGTGATGAGATCTGGAAGAAGAGGCAGATGGAACCGATCCACTGCCAGCCTTACGACGTCTGTGTACCACAGACGTCTTGGCGCCACCAGAATTGCTGGTGCCTCCTCCAGTGCTAACTTGCGCACCACCTTGCTGATCATAGAGAATGGGGGATATAGGAACCCCAGTTCCTTCCAGGCCAGAGACATGGCATCCGCTGCCACTGCCAGAGGATCCTGGGATAGAGACACAAAAGCAGGCAGCTTGTGACGAGAAGCAAACAGGTCCAACCGTGGAGTCCCTCACTTGTGACAGAGGAACTGAAAGACTCTTGGATTGAGAGACCATTCTCCCTGGCGAGAACTTCCCTGCTCAGGGAGTCTGCCTCCACATTCTCTATCCCCGGAATGTAAACTGCTGATATGCAGGGAACATTGATCTCTGCCCACTGAAGGATCAGACACACTTCCGGAGGGCACCCCAACTGCGAGTCCCTCCCTGGTGAGCTGTTCGGTTGTCTGACCGAATCTGAACTGGCAGACCCTGTAAGAAATGGGTCAGTCGAAGTAGAACAAGACGTATGGCCCGAAGCTCTAATACATTGATTGGAGAATGAGCCTCCTGAGGCCCCCACAATCCTTGGAACTGATGCTTCTTCCAGAAGCCCCCCCAGCCCACCAGGCTGGCATCCGTGGTAACCAGTTCCCAACACGGAGTCAGAAATGACTTGCCCTTCTGGAGGTTGTGCGATATTAACCACCACTGAAGGGACTGCAAAACGTGGGGAGACAATAGACAAGTCTGATTTAATGATAGTGGGCACCTGTCCCACTTTGTCAAGAGGAAGAGCTGAAGCGTCCTTATGTGAAACTGGGCAAACGGGACTGCCTCGAATGCAGCTACCATCAATCCCACTAGTCTCATCCCTAGACGGATAGACTGACGAGGGTTGTACAAGAATAGACGAATCAAGTCCTGAAACAGAACCATTTTGGACTGAGGAAGAAAAACCTTGGCCTGAAATATATCCAGAATCAGGCCCTGGAAGGGAATTTCCCTGGACAGACAGAGGATTTGGGATAACTTATTACCCATCCGAACCTCTCTAGCATAGAGACCACCGTCCTGGTGTCCAACTCCGATTGAGGGAGGAGGCCGCGAAAAGATCGTCCAGAAAAAGGCACAATGCGGATGCCCTGGACCCTGAATATAGCCATCACTCCTGCCAGCATCTTGGTAAAGACTCTTGGGACCAAGGTAAGACCGAATGGCAGGGCCACAAATTGATAATGCTGGTCTTCTATCGAGAATCTGAGAAATCTCTGGTGACCCGGAAAAAAAGGAATGTGCAAATAAGCATCCTTGATGTCTATGTCATGAAGTCTCCCTGACGAAGAGCATTGATCGTTGATCGCAGAGACTCCATGCTGCCCGCAGTCCCTGCGCAATTGCCGGATCTAACGGCATCCGGGACATGAAAAATCTGGGAGGAGGCAGGGACTCGAATTCCAGTTTGTAACCGGAAGAGACTACTTCCTGAACCCAATTGTCTGATACCTCCTGAACCCAGACCTGGAAGAAGAACCGCAGCCGTCCCGCCCCACCCATAAGGGTGAGGGTGTCCCCTCATTGTTGAGCAGGCTTAGGGGCAGATTTGGTTTTGGACCCCCAATTCTGACTTGGACAGCCACGTCCTCTTCCTCTATTCCATGCATTCCCTCTAGAGGCTGAAAAGGCCGATCCTCTACCGGATCTGGACCCCCGAAAGGAAGGGCTAAAGGAAGCCACTCCACGAAAGGAACGACGTTGTCTCTTACGCTGAGGTAATTTACCTCCTTTAGTGACAGAATCCAATTTTTCTCCAAATAGGTGCAATCCCACAAACGGAAGCGCTGTAAGCGATTTCTTGGCTACAGCATCCGCCGCCCACTGCCGCAACCATACTGACCGTCGAATGGCGATTAACAGGCAGAGGTTCTGCTGCACATGAGCAGAGTATCATCTAAAGCAGAAAGTACAAAAGATGCAAACATCTCACATCGCTTAAAGTGGACCAACACCCAGGATTTTGACTATCCTGGGCTTTGGTCCACTTCGGTGGGGCACCCCGATCGGGGGTGCCCCGCTGTCTGAAACCCCCCAGAAAGCCCCAAAAAACTCACCTCTCCCCGCTCCCACATGACCGCGCCAGCCAATCACAGCGCTCAGAGCCGCTGTGGTATGCGCGTCCAAGGCCGATTGCTGGAGGCCGCGTCTCGCGCTTCCCTCTAACAGGGAGCGCGCCTGCATCGGCCATTCACAAACGCCGGCGCGGGTGTGCGCCCTGCTAGAGGGAAGCGCGAGACGCGGCCGCGCCGATGGAACGGGGCTCAGGTAAGGTTTGTGGGCCTCCTGGGGGGTTCCTCCCCACGGGACATCCCGATTTCAGATGCCCCGCGGGGAGGGATCTGATCGGTCTGGGAATCTTATAGATTTTCGGGTCGATCCCCCCTGGGTGTTGGCCCACTTTAAGAGCGGCGTACTCAGAGGCTGGATCAAGCCCTGAGTTATTCATTAGGTCTCTCACAACAGACCTAATAGCCACCGACATAAGCGACGAAGCGCCAACAGGCCGCTAGGCCGAGCCTACACTGGAAAAAGCGTGGCACGCCATTTGATCAATACGTTTGTCCTCTCCATCTTTAAGTGTAGTGGAGTCAGGAGAATGCAACACAGAAGAAGTGGATAAATTAAGTACAGGGGCATCCACCTCAGGAGGTGATGACCACCGTTTAACCGTATCAGCTAGAAAGGGATATTTTTTGTCCCAGCCCAAGAGAATGCCAGGAAGCCGCGCAGGCTTCTCCCATTCTTTAAGAATAATATCATCAAAATGCTTTTGATTAGAAAATTCTAAAAAAGGTTTAGAGGCTCCAAAGAATTCCCCTCTTAAGAGGGACTACTTCAGGAGGAGTAATAACCAAAACCTGCATGCAATGCATGCCCATTATCCTGAGATGCCTCCATGTGGTGTTAAATATACTATAATTGATTATAGTCGCCAAGTATATATGGGTTTTATGCATATGGTACCCAGGATGCCCCTACAGTCCCAAGTGGGAGGATAGAAACACAAATGGACCCCCAATAAGGCTTAAGGGCTAAGGACCAGGAGAAACCCCCTTTTTAATAAGTAGTTTCCTAAAGAAAAAACAAACAGTCACCAATGCACAAATACACACTAATAAATGAACAAAACATAAAAAAATGGCAGAAACTCCCTTCAGGCAAGCTAAAGGGTACTCACAGGACCAGGCGACCAGCTCGCCACACGAGAGAAGACCGCAGGGAAAACAGCCGGAAACGCCGGCTAAGTGAAGGACGCGCCGACAAGCCCCGCCCACATGACATCAGCAGGAAGCCAGGACGGACATACAGAGCACATCAGCGTGCTCTATGACCAAAATGATGCTGCGCGCCGAAGCCCCGCCCACTTCCGGGAACGAGATGCCCAAGAAAATGGAGGGAAAATAGAGATACAAACATTTCCTATTAAATTGTCTTCTTCAAAATACATAATATATAAGTAATACTATATTAATATATAATTTTATATTAAGTGCATGGTGACCCAAATAACACCCCAGCAGGGTTAAAGGAGAACTAAAGCGGAGAGGATAGAAATGCACCCATCAGGCACAAGGGGATTTTAACGGGACAGGGGGCATCCCATGCCGGAAACCAACCCGGAAGCCGCCTACCCAAAATTTGGGTCTCACGTTGGAGTAAAAACTCCTGTATACACCAGAAGGTGTATCTACCTTTGCCTGAAACATACAGCCAGGGCTGGGAGGCATATAATATAACCCAACAGGTTAAAAAGATTCAGACAGAAATAGAAAAAAAAGGGGCCGGGAGCAACCTGGCTACCTGCAGCTTGAAGGAGAGTCATCTTCTGAATGCTTCGCCGACTGCAGAGATGAAAAGACTGGGGAATAGAGGGAGGAACCCAATACTTATGGACCAGGAGGGGCTCCTTTTTCCATGTCATCTCTGCAAGATCGCCCTCTACAGGCCGGTTTCCCAAGTGTCATGGATCTTTGGAAGTGGGGTGTGTGACATACTAGGAATAAAAGGTTAGTGCAGGGTCCAGGCATGTAACTTAACTGAAAACTGACCCATCATCCGCCCTGTCTGCCAACTAAGATGGTGGCGCCCTGGATCTGGAACACGGCGATACTGGCGCAGGCACCTGCCTAAGGTAATTTTTTTTTTTTTTTATTGAACCCCCCCCCCCCCCCCCCGTCCTGCCTCAGTGTTTCCTTTTAACTCTTAGCTGGAGAATGTTTAAGCATCCAATGAACACAACCCACTCAAAAAAGGATCTTACGGTTCAGGCCGATGTCATGAAAGGTCAGGATCACAGGTCTGTTTCCTTTTGGAATGCCACGCATGGTAACGTGCAGAGAGCCATGTGCAGTTTCAATATCATGTTCCTGAAGGAAAAAGGAAAAATTTATAGGCAAAGAAAAAAAAAAAAAATCAGGACAAATCAACAAGTCCAACACAATAAAAAAAAATAAAGATCACATCTAAAATCATAATACAGTTGAGAGACCTTTGGTTGGACACTACACTTGGCCACCTACAAGATACTCTACATCCAAGGGCACCTTTATTCAACTTCAATTCCCACCCATAGCTTGGAGGATGCCTAAAGAACACAGAGAAATCCCTCCAATGTTCTATTCAAAGCTCAAAGCAGACCTAATACGTTTTTTTAAAGCAGTGGGTCACCAATGCAGGAGCTTTGTCATACCCATGGTTAAAGTGGACCAGTCACTATAATTTTCAATATTCTGGTGACTGGTTCTTGGCACAGAGGCATCCCGATCTGGGATTGCCCGGTTGTGCACAGCTGCATGGGTCCAATTGCGGCGAGGGGTTCCGACGGAAAGTTAAAGGGGTTGTCCCAGTGGAGCATCCCGAAGAGAATGCCTACTACAGGAGCACCTAGTCGGCTGGCCCTGGAGTCTTTTAGAGTATGTATGGGTATAAGTGCTAATCGAAAGCAGACCCTACTTCTATATGCATATCCTAAAATGTAATCAATGAAAAGCATCTATTATCCCCAACCAGAACAGGACAATTCTAGCACAATGCTCCAAAAGGGTTACCTGTGATCAGAACAGGGGCCTGGAGGCCAGAATTTCAGTGCTAAGACATCATAGCAAAGTCTACTACAGGGGGTCATAGACCTCAGCGTAAAGCCTACTACGGGGGGCCCATAGACCTCACCGCAAAGCCTACTACAGGGGGGGGGCCCATAGACCTCACCACAAAGCCTACTACGGGGGGGGGGGCCCATAGACCTCACCGCAAAGCCTACTACAGGGGGGGGGCCCATAGACCTCACCGCAAAGCCTACTATGGGGGGGGGGGGGGCCCATAGAACTCACCGCAAAGCCTACTACGGGGGGGCCCATAGACCTCACTGCAAAGCCTACTACGGGGGGGCCATAGACCGCACCACAAAGCCTACTAAGGGGGGGCCCCATAGACCGCACCACAAAGCCTACTACGGGGGGCCCATAGACCTCAACACAAAGCCTACTACAGGGTCCATAGACCTCACCTCTGTGGCAAAGCTCTGACACACTTTGCAGAATCCCCACTCCCTCTGGCCTATGTGGCCCTACTGGCCAGCATTCTAGTCTGTCAAAGAGATGATGCTGCCAGTGGCACATGCATGCAATGCGGGATCAAGGGTAAAAGAATATATGGGGAAACGTATTATACATTTTCCTGCCCTTAGGGCATCCCAAGAGATAGAAAGATAGTCTGGACTAATGTAAAACAGATCATTTTTTGTGTACTTGCCATGCAGAGGATTCATTCAGGAGAGTGAATAATCAAAGCCATTGTTGCAGACATTTGGCCTCTTTTCTATAGGCCTGCCCCTAATTTTTTTTTTCCCATATTTTTTTAAAGCACCACAAACTGGAGCTATGCGAATGAGAAGCAAGTAAAACGCAGCCATCCTTCCCTGCACACACAAGCAACCCAGGTGTGTCCCACAAGTCCGATGCAAGACGGGAGGCAGTCTACTAGAAAATGGGTAGTAGCAAGAAAGGAAATGGTCATGAATAAATAATGGAATACTGGGAGGGGGTTAAATCTCACTTAGCAACTTTATTCAGCAGGAGAATCCTCTGTATGGCAGGCAAGCAAACAATGGTTTGTTTTTACACTTAAAGGAGCACTATCAAGAAATTGTGTAAAATTAAAAATCCATATAAACACGTCAGCTAATGAGAGGAGGGGTCACTTATACACCCAAACTGATTAAAACTCCTACCAAGCTTGTGGTTTATTCTCTCATGGTAGGAATAAATCCCAAGTGTGACAGGTTTATTCTATCAGGGGGTGACAGAGCCTGTTACCCTGAATGTCCACTTCCTTTCATTAAAAGAAAGAAAAACAAGCCTGGCTGGATATTTCTAGACCCCTCCTTCCGCCATCCAGCATATTTATAGGACCATTTTTCCGCGATAGTGATCATTTAAGCCTGGTCAATCGCTATAGTAGAATGTACGTTTCTGCATCCCATACCTCCCTTTTTACCCTCAAATTGTAAGCTTTCTTCCTACTAGATTGTAAGCTCTCTTACATTTTATATTCCTTTCTATATTGGAATTCATTGGAAAGCATGGATGGAAACTAAAGAACAGACTACACATCTATCAACTCTTCGAGAAGCAAACCTTGCTATAGAAAGGTAAAGGCAGGGGTCTAGTTCTTCACGCGAGTCTGGAAAGCCCATACTACCAGCTAGTAATAGCAAGGGGGTAACTTACCGTAGCCTTCAGTGAGAAATAAATATGCTCTAAATCCAAGTAAGCCATTGAAAAACAAGAACGCGATTATTCCAGATAAGCAGCACAGACGCCTGGGTCCTCAATGCTGACACACATTTGTTATGCTGGAGTAGTGAGGATCATCTCTATACTAATTGGATTTATCCTCTAAGAAGGATGACCCGTCACAGGAAACTCGTAAGCTACATGCGTACATATACAAGCATCCAGCTCTTCGAGTAAACAAGTCACCAACACCCAACTGGCAGGTGCACCGCCTTGTGTATCAAGGTCCAACCAGAATAACCAAACATGGGATAATAGCAGAATGAGATCTTCCAGAGTAACCATGACAAAAGCATGGGACCCTTTTGATAAAGCGGACCAAAACCTACTGAACTTGTAAAATACATTTGGCTATAGCCCCCGCCGATACTCCCTTCTTAGGGTGGAGAATTAGAAATGGATAGTTCTGCTTTTCGAATAGTCTTGAAACACTTTTCTGTGCGCAAGATGGCATCAGTGTTGCAATGACTTTGCCACACACACAACAGTGGCAATAAATGGAGGAGACAGAGCTGTACAACTGAAACAGGCGCCATTATCTGGGATTAGAGTGAAGCAGGAATGGTGAAAATTAGCAAAAGGTTCTCTTCATGGGAGGTGCAATTCAGGGGATGCAAGTTAAAAATGTGGGTTTTGGTCCGCATTAATAGAGGAAAAGGGTCCTGGCTTCATATCATAAGTATCACACTTGAGGGCACAGATTTGCATTATTTTTTGTATGGCTGACATTTGTCTATTATTCTAGATATTTAGGCCAATACAGCAGGCACGTAGCTGGGGGGGGGGGATGGGGGGGCACGTGCCCCAGGTGCAGCAAGTCAGAGGGGCGCCAAAGGTGGGCCTGAGCACAGGTAGGGGGGTCCATTTCAAATGTTTGCCCCGAGGTGCCAGAAAGTTTAACTACTCTGCAATACAGGAAGGGAGGCCCATATTTAAAATTCTAGTAGACCACCCCACTCTTGAATGTAGGTACCTTTAACAGACCTCTGATTAGCCGTTAGGGAAAAGAAAGCCTTGCGGCCACTGGCATCACGGACCTCCTGACCAGAGTCTATGAAGTGAGCGAGAGCCAAACTGGGGGGTAGTCTTATTAGCAGCCTGGATATTTTTTGGCATACCCAGGACACAAATGTCTAATGTAGAAATATACCTGGTCAAGGCCTATAGAGCAGACTCATGTGCCTACTGTATAGTCATAGTAAACCAGCCAGCCACAGAGCCCAAACCCCTCATCTTTCCTAATATCTCAGGAGCACATGCTGCTACTGTATAGAGTAGTGGTACCCCAAACCGTTTAGGCTGCCCTAGGCACTTTTAGTGCTATGTTACTTGGGTGGAAACTGGGCTCGGGAGTGTTGTGGAGGGGAAGAAGCTGGTTTTGGTGTCTGCTGAAAAGCGCTTTTGGCTACGTCGTTACAGGTGGCCCATAGGCTCTGGTTTATTTTTTTTGTTTATTTTAAGAGAGGGGGAAAGCACCTGTTTAAAGTGGACCAAAACCCAGGATTTTGGGTTTCGGTCCTCACCCCGCTGTTAGACCCCCCCCAGGTCGCCGAAACCATCTCCCCTCTTCCCAGTCCTACGGCACATGCGCGGCCACTCATCCAATCAGCGCGATTGGAGCCGCTGACGTCACGTCGGGGAAGCCTTCGTCTAAGGCCAGCGGCTCAGAGCTTGCCGATGGCAGCATCCCCCGCTACTCTCTAACAGGGAGCGTGTCTGCGCCGGCCATTCAAAAATGCCTGGCATGGGCATGCCCTAATAGAGCAATAGCAGGGATGCGGCCCCGGCTTGCGACATTGGCCTGGGAAAGAAGATAAGTGTGTGGGGCGACCTGGGGGGGGGGGGGTCCTATGGTCCCGGTCCTATGGGGCATGTGTGGCAGCTTGTTCAATCTGTGCGCTGACGGCCGCATCTCCCGCTACCCCCTAACAGGAAGCGCCTGGGCCGGACATTCACAAAAGGTATAGCGGGAATGTGGCCACAGCTCACACATGTGCCGTTGGACTGGGAAAGAAGATACGTGTATAGATGACCTGGGGGTCTCACACAGCGGGGCATCCCGTTTTTGGATGCCCCGTGGGAGGCAACCGAAGAACGTGTCTGCCCAATTCACTTCCTTCTTTAATATTGGTTCTGTTGAATTGTGGACTGAGAAAAAGGAATATATATAATTTTATTCTAAATTTGACTTGCAGGCGCAGAATTTTTGGTTTTCCTCTTATAATTGGTCCTAATTGGCAAAGCAGACTGGGGTACTTCTAGTGCATTGCATAACCAAACACTTCATTTGTCATTCAAGCAGGTCAAGAAGCCTCACCTGTCCATCAAAGTCCTCAAAGTTCCGACCGGTGTTCTAGGACAGAAAGGCAAAGGTAAGATGAAGGACATAAGACTGAAATAAAGACAAGGCAACAGGCGATGCATTTTATATCTTTTGGCTACAGTTTTGTCTAAAGCTTCCCCTAATGCCATTTCATGTAATATGTAAGCCTTTTGTTTCGAGTCCTGTTGTAGCCCAATTTTAGGCACGCACATTTTATGTCTTATATTTAGGTGTTGTAGATTTTAAATTTTCTCGGTTCCTATACAATTTTCCTTTGTGTCTCCTTTTCCAAGTTAAGCTATTAGGGAGTGATCTAGGCCACAACTAGAGCAAATGTTAGTCTGTGGCCCATCTCAGGCCACTGGGATGAGATTTTCAGAGAAAAAAAAAAATACAATTCTGTGATTACTCACTTGTAGAATTTATATTATGAGTATACAGTACGTCCTGCTCCAGATGAGAATCATTACACTTGGGTATTACTCCGCCAGATGGCGCTGGACTACAGAGACCGCGAAATTGGCTCCTCCCAGACCCTCAAATACCCGGGACCTCCCACAAATCCCCAGCATTGAAAAGCAGTTAACGAGAAGCCGGGAGAATAAAACAGAACCAACTAGTAACTATAGCAATGATAACAGTCACCATACAGGGGATCCAGGATAATGCAAAACCAAGGGCGTGGTGGAGCAGGACGTACTGTAACCTCATAATACCAATTCTACAGGTGAGTAATCACAGAATTGTATTATTCTTAGTATACAGTACGTCCTGCTCCAGATAAGAATCATTACACTTGGGACATCCAATAGCAGTGTCCATAAAGTAGGGTGGGAACCCCAAAGGTAACGACAGGTCAGACCACTGCCGCCTGCAGAACCTTGCGGCCAAAAGCAGCATCAGCTGAGGCCCTAACATCAACCTTGTAAAACTTAGAAAAGGTATGAACAGAAGACCAAGTAGCGGCCTTGCAAACTTGTTCAACAGAAGCCCAAGAGGCACCAATAGCACGAGTAGAATGAGCAGTAAGGCGGAAGGGAGGATTCTTCCCCTTAGCAGAGTAGGCCTGAATCACAGCCTGATGGACCATTTGAGCCAGACCCTTCCTAGGACCACAAAAAGAGAATCAGTTTTTCTGAATGGAGCAGTAGCCACCAGATAGTACTTCAGACACCTAACCGCATCCAAGGAATGAACGACCCTCTCCTTAGCATTACTAGGATTAGGGCACAAGGAAGGTAGAACAATGTCCTGATTCAGATGAAAGGCAGACACGACCTTAGGTAGAAAATCTGGCTTGAAGCGAAAAACCACCTTGTCCTGGTGTCTCTCAAAGTAGGGGGGCTGGATGGAAAACCCTGCAAACTCAGAAACACGCCTAACAGACGTGATAGCCACCAAAAAGACAACCTTGAGAGCAAGAATGGCCAGGGCAGCCTCCTGCACAGGTTCAAAGGGAGCGCCCTGCAAGGCAGACAAGACCAAGTTCAAATCCCAAACAGGCAACATAGGCTTACATGGGGGACGCACATGAGTAACCCCCTGGAAAAAAGTCCTGATCAGAGAATGCTGGGTAAAGGACTTCTGGAAGAAAACAGCCAGGGCAGAGACATGACCCTTCAGAGTACCGAGTTGGAGCCCCAGCTCCAACCCATGCTGCAGGAACTCCAGGATTCTGGGAATAGAGAACACACGACAGGGAAGAGACCTAGACTCACACCAGTCAATGTAGGCATGCCACACCAGTCAATGTAGGCATGCCACACCAGTCAATGTAGGCATGCCAAACCCTATAGTAAATGGAAGAAGACTTCTTTCTAGCATTTATCATGGTATCAACAACAGAGGCTTTTTCTATCAAGATGGAGGTTTCAGCTGCCAGGCTGTCAAAGCCAGAGTTTGTAAATTGGGATGGCGTAAGTGACCCTGAGTGAGCAGGTCTGGCACCCTGGGCAGAACGTACTGATCTACTGCCAGTTGCACCACGTCTGCGAACCACACTCTTCTTGGCCACCTGGGGGCCACCAGAATAGCTGGCACCCCCTCCTGAGCTATCTTGCGCAGAACCCTGCCAACAGGGGGAATGGGGGAAAGACATACAGAAGCTGAAAGTCCTGCCATGACATTGCTAGGGCATCCGTGGCCAAGGCCAGAGGATCCTGGGACAGGAAGACAAAGGCCGGGAGCTTGTGATTGTGACGGGACGCAAACAGATCCACATCTGGTTGGCCCCAACGGTGACACAGAGTGAAACACCCTGTTGCTGAGGGACCATTCTCCCAGGCGAGAGGTCCCCCTGCTCAGAGAGTCTGCCTGCAGATTCTCCACCCCCGGAATGTACACAGCTGATATGCAGGGAACATTGTCCTCCGCCCAGGACAGGATCAGAGACACTTCTTTGAGGGCCCCCTTGCTCCGGGTCCCTCCCTGATGATTGATGTAGGCAACCGCCGTCTGGTTGTCCAAGCGTACCTGAACAGGCCGGCCCCGAAGGTGATGGGTCAAGTGAGCCAGAACCAGCCTGATCGCCATCAGTTCCAGAATGTTGATAGGTGTGTGGGCCTCCTGAGGGCCCCACCGCCCTTGGAACTGCAGGGACTTCCAGAAACCCCCCCAACCTGTCAGACTGGCATCCGTGGTGATCGTCTCCCAGCAGGGGTCCAGAAAGGATCTGCCCACCAACAGGTACCTGGAGTCCAGCCACCACAAGAGGGACCGCCTGACTAGGGGGGGCAGCACAAGGACCTGATCCAGGGACGCAGGATCCTTGTCCCATACTGACAAGAGGTGGAGTTACAGAGGTCTCATGTGAAACTGGGCATAAGGGACCGCCTCGAAGCACAACACCATCAAGCCCACCAGCTGCATTCGCTGCCTGATGGCAGGATGAGGCAAGATAGCAGGAACTGAACCTGCGCTAGCAGACTGTCCACCTTCTGCTGAGGAAGAAAAATACTTGCCGGAACTGTATCCAGATTCATTCCCAGGAACGGTGTCACCAAGAAGGGAGACAGGGAAGATTTGGGATGGCTGATCACCCAGCCAAATTACTCCAGAGTAGACACTACCAGCTGAGTATCCAGCTCTGCCTGTTGGAGGGACTGAGATGTGATGAGAATGTCGTCCAGATAGGGCAGCACGCGAATGCCCTGAGACC
This sequence comes from Gastrophryne carolinensis, assembly GCA_027917425.1. NCBI lineage: Eukaryota > Metazoa > Chordata > Amphibia > Anura > Microhylidae > Gastrophryne > Gastrophryne carolinensis. The sequence goes on along the minus strand of CM051243.1, from coordinate 70,620,130 downwards.
TGAGCAGAGACATCACCCCTGCCAAGAACTTGGTGAACACCCTGGGAGCTGAAGTGAGACGAAGGGCAATGCCACAAATTGGTAGTGCTGATCCTCCAGAGCGAACCTGAGGAACCTTTGATGACCTGAAAAAACAGGAATATGAGGGTAAGCATCCTTGATGTCCACAGAGGTCATGAAGTCCCCTGGACGCAGGGAACTGATGGCAGAGCGCAAAGTTTCTATGCGAAAGTGCCTGCACCTGACAAATTTGTTGGAGGATTTTCAAGTCCACTGACCCATCTCTTTTGGGCACGGTGAAAAGGTTGGAATAGAACCCCTTGCCCCTTTCTTGTAAGGGGACCTGACAGATGACTCCCAGCTCCAGAAGGCTTTGCACCGCCAGAACTAGAGCCTGAGCCGACATAGGGTCCTGAGAGATCCGGGATCTGATGAATCTTGGGGGTGGCCAGGCAGCAAACTATCTTGTAACCGGAGGACACTACCTCCTGAATCCACCGATCTGAGACATGAAGCCTCCAGACGTGAGCAAAATGCTGAAGCCGTCCCCCCAACCGGATGGATGAGGGCGCCCCTTCATGCCTGAGGGGGCTTGGGAGAAGACTTAAGCTTGGAGCCCCAGGAGGAGCCAGGGTGTCCACGTCCTCTGCCCCTACCCCAGAAATCTCCTCAGGCCCCGGTAAGGGAGACCCCCCTCTCCTGTCTGGCACCACGGTCGGGGGAAGAAAAGGAGCCCTGTCCCCGAAAAGGCCTAGACTGCCGCCTGTGCTGGAGTAACCTGCCTCCCTTAGCAAACAGGTCCAGGCGGTCCCCAAACAGGCGTAGTCCTTTGAAGGAAAAAAAAACAGTGAGAGCTTTCTTGGCAGCGTTGTCAGCAGCCCACTGGCGCAGCCAAATCGAGCGGTGTATAGCCACCACAAGGGCAGAGGTTCTGCCACACATTCTAATGGTATCAACCAAGGCAGAGAGGACATAAGTCACAAAAACCTCACAACGAGAGAGTGCATTAAACTCCTCACTAGACACATCAGGAGCACCATCTAGGACACTCCAAGGCAGGGTCTTAATAGCCACAGCCGTAATGGAAGAGGCACAGACCGGGCGCAGCGCCATCCCCACACAGGCAAAGGCATGGGACACCAGCCGATCAATACGCCGGTCCTCACCATCCTGCAGCGTAGTAGTCAGGGGAATGCATGACAGGTGTTAGATAACCCTAGAACCGGGGCATCCACCTCTGGAGGGGATGACCAACACTTTACCACATCAGCAGGAAAGGGATACCTCTTGTCCCAACTCTTAGGGACTCCGGGAAGCCTGCTGGGACGCTCCCATTCCTTGAGCACGAGATTATTAAAATGGCCTTGCTCAGGAAACTCTAAACGAGGCTTTGCAGTATGAAACAATTCCCCCTGCTGCCTGGGAGCCGCAGCCAGGGGAGAGATAGACAGTACCTCAAAAATCTGAGCCAACAGCCTATCAGTATCATCTGGGGCTCAGGGGTCAGAGCCAGAATCATGACCCCTGGGCCTCTCATCAGATGACTCCGAATCAGAGAACAACTCCCCTTCTTCCAAGGGGGTATAACCAGACAGTTTCAAAAACTCCCTCCACAGAGAAAAGAGTGAAATCAGGCGTCAAGTGCCGCTTTTTAGCTGAGGCCTTACGCGCTAGGGTATTATGAAGTAACTTCCCAAAACTAGCCAGTCTGGAAGACACATCAGGCTGAGAATCCCCACTGGTATGCAACTCAATGGGGGTCAAATTTAAGCTTGGGGAAGTAGGCGACGCCATACGAGGCACAGGCCCAGCTACTGGTAAACCAGGCTGCAGCGCAAGCCCCTGCTGGGCACAAGGTACACAGACCCGCACATTGTAGCTTGTGGGGGTGTCTCCTACTAGTGCAGACACAGCCGGGCTTGTCCCGAAGGAACCCCAAGCACATTATCCTGAGACGCCTCCATATTAGTTATTATAGCGGCACAATAGGCCGATAGGGATACACGCTATAAAAGCAACCCGGGATGCCCCAATAGCCCGCTAGGGAAGTGGGAGTAATTTACACACTAGGCCTCACAAGTTTAAATAACTAAATAGAGGGAGTAGGGCAGGGAGAAACCAATAGAGGTCGGCCCGTCTGAAAGACATAAGCGAAGAGAACCCCGTAAGTGACATGTATAATGACATAGGGTAATAAAGCCGCCCACGAGGGCACTCACGGACCACGGTAGGTAGACGCCAGTCACGCAGCAGCCGAATCCAGAGACAAAATGGCGCCGGGTATACCTCGAGGGGCGGGCCGCGGAGACAGTGACGCGGAACGCGCCAACCGTGGGCCCCGCCCCCCCGAAGAGCGCGAAGCAGTATACGTGACAAGCAGCCAACAGCGCACCAGCGGCTGAGGTAATCAGCATCACCATGCGGAGCACCCGGGATCAGGTAAGATCACCGACACCCTGGGGGAGTGGGGGCCTGGTTGCGAGGCATGGGCAGCTGTGTGAATGGGTTGCCCCAGGCTAGGTGTAATAGTTTTGACCCACTAAGTTACCCATACCCAGGACAGTATACACTTTTTGTTGAATCAGAAGCACCCCAAAAACACCAATGTTAATTTGCATGTAAAATTTGTATTAAAGTATCACAGCAAAGTATCAATACATGGGTATTAAGCAGGAAAAAGGATACAATCAGCAACTATTTGTGGAAATGTGGGTTCAGGATGTCATCAGGAGCGTTTTTAGTCACCTCCAAAAAAAAAAAAAAAAAAAAAAATAGCCCGTAGCCCGCCTCTCATACCACTCATCAGGATCGTGGCAAGATCAACCCATAGACTCTGAAGATAATTGGTTGGTTACCTTATTATAGCACTCTATTATGTACTGTACTTGTTAATGCTAATACAGATGGATTCCTCTTTTTTTTAAGGTGACTAAAACGCTCCTGATGACATCCTGAACCCAAATTTCCACAAATACTTGTTGATTGTATCCTTGTATCCTTTTTCCTGCTTAATACCTATGTATTGATACTTTGCTGTGATACGTTAAAGTGGACCAACACCCAGGATTTTGACTATCAGGATGTCCCGCGGGGTGAAACCCCCCAGAAACCCCAAAAACATCTTACCTGATCCGCCGCCGCTTCCGCCGCCTCCCGAGAGTGACGCGCGGGAGGCGGCGGAAGCGGCTTGGACGTTCCTGATCCCCGCCTGGACGTTGGCGGGGATTGGCTGCGGCGTTCACGTGGGAGCGTTGAGAGGTGAGTTTTTTTGGGTTTCTGGGGGGGTTTCACACAGCGGGGCACCGGGGTGCCCCGCTGTGTGAAACCCCCCCAGAAACCCAAAAAAACTCACCTCTCAACGCTCCCACGTGAACGCCGCAGCCAATCCCCGCCAACGTCCAGGCGGGGATCAGGAACGTCCAAGCCGCTTCCGCCGCCTCCCGCGCGTCACTCTCGGGAGGCGGCGGAAGCGGCGGCGGATCAGGTAAGATGTTTTTGGGGTTTCTGGGGGGTTTCACCCCGCGGGACATCCTGATCTCGGATGTCCCGCGGGGTGGGAGGTGATCGGCCCGGGAATCTTATAGATTTCCGGGCCGATCACCCCTGGGTGTTGGTCCACTTTAATACAGATTTTACTTGCAAATGAACAATGGTGTTTTGGTGTGCTTCTGATGTTGGTGTGCTTCTGGTCCAACTAAAAGTGTATACCGTGAGCTTTAAGGAGGTGCATTGCGGTGAGGCACCTCAGGATCAGTATAGCACCCCCTCAACTTCTTGATATTATCTTTATCTATATTTTTCACTGGTATGGTGTGCCGACTACCAATTCTTAACATTACCATACCCAGGACAGAAAAGCTCACCCAATACAACAAATTCCCAGTATCAGGCATTAACCGGGCAGAATATTTGGACAATATGGCCACTGTATGCTTTCGCACATAGAACATGGGGGTCATCCAGTAGCACATACAGAGTAGCGGTCAGGATAATTATAAGGGCTGAGATTTTCTCCACCAACTTCTCCTTCCTCACCGATGTGGTCAAGGGCACCAGTGACCGAGAAAGAGCCAGCAAGGGTCCAATGGATCAGCAGACCCCACATGGATGGGGAACTGAAGGTTCATTTATACATTGCAAGACCTTTGTGGCAAATGGATTAAAAGCTGAAAAATAGAATTGTTCTGGTACAATAAATTGTTCTGGCATGACTGGAACCAACAGAATAGACAAAGCCTGTTCAGGAGACGCCATTGTACCAGCGGCTGACACTGTACAGCGAGATGATCAAATCATGGAAATAAAGCCAACAGAACGCTGCTTGTTCCATTCTGATTCATCAAACCACAATGTCAGAAAAACAGCATTGAGGTCTGAGCATAGGGCACGTCCCTCCCGGCCGCAGTGACATCACGACAACCAATAAAGGAAGGTTACAAGCAACCTAACTAAACGAGTTTAGATTCTTTAGTTGTTTGATCAAAAGAACAGCCTGCACCTTTTTGCATATTTATTTAAATTTTTGAGTATGTCGATGATAAACTGGACCAACGCCCATTTCACCTATGTTTTGGTGAACCCCTCGCCAACTTTTAAAATCTTACCCTAAACTAGGTTTTCTCTGGTTCCACTTTGCCTGGCTGAGAACAGGGCATGTGACTGCCGCTGGCCAATCACATGATTTTCTCCACCAACTTCTCCCTCCTTCCAGATGTGATCCAAGGGCACCAGCGACCGGCCACGAGCCAGCAGTGGGTCCAATAGGTTAGCAGACCCCACATGGAAGGGGGGCTAAAGACTCCTTCATACAGTCTCAAATGTAATTATTCCGGTATAATTTTCTTCCACTTTGCCTACCTGCAATCCACCTCCTTCCCGATGTGATCAAGGTCACCAGCGACCGACCAAGAGCCAGCAGTGGGTCCAATAGGTTAGCAGATCCAAAACAGATGGGGGGGGGGGGGGGAAAGACTCCCTTCATACAGTCTCAAATGTAATCGCTCCGGTACAATAAAGTGGTCTTCCACTTTGCCTGGCTAAGAACTGGACATGCGACCACCGCTGGCTAATCACAAGGTTTTCTCAACCAACTTCTACCTCCTTCCCAGTGACCGGCCAAGAGCCAGCGGTTTGTCCATTGGTTTAGCAGACCCCACATGCATGGGGGGGGGGGGGGGGGGGGGGCTAAAGACTCCTTCACACAGTCTAAAATGTAATTGTCCCAGTACAATAAAGTGTTCTTCCACTTTGCCTTGCTAAAAACCAGACATGTGACCGCCGCTGGCCAATCACATGCATATTAAAAGGTATTTTTCAGGCAAAAGGCTAAATAAAACAGCTTACCTTGCCAAGCGTTCCTCCAGCGTTGTGCCCCCTTTCACCTCGGCGTGGTGAATGAGGAAACACACTACCTCATCTGCCCCTCCAGCACCACCCTGCCGATGTGGGCCACCAATACTAGCTCAAGTACATAGTCCAGACCATACCTCCCTTTATAGTTTGCTTGAATGGCGCTCTCAAAGCTGCCCAGCTAACCTCTCCCTCTTTCCTTCCCACCCAGCCTCCTAGCAAACCTTCTCATTCCCAGCACCAACAGCTGCCCACCCTGGCCAAAGCCAGCTCCAAGGGCCATGCCCACTTGCTACAGAAAAATCATAAGGTAAAACTGTAAACCTCTCTCGTCTATTTCTTCTTCAATTTAAAAGCAGAAAACAGTTTAGGACCGTGCCAAACATAGCCTGACACAATAGGCTAACAATTGGCTTGCCAATTGCCAGAAATATCAACCAGCAAGCAGCAATTTGCCAGCAAGCAGCTGACCTGATGCCTCCATTTCCAGCAGAGGAGGGTAGAAGCTGTAGCAGGGCTCCAAATTTACCCATTTTTTTATTTCATTCCTCCAGGAAAAAGAAAAGAAAAAAAAAAGACCCTACAGCCACTCTGTCCCTTGCTCTCAACGTGATCAAGCATTGCAAGCCACAGTGGCCCTGCAGTTGTCAGAGGTTAATGAGTTTTGACGCTTGGCTCAAGACTCAAACCTATGCCAGGACATTACCATCCAATCTAAGCCACAACCCAGAAATTTAAGCAAAGAAATCAGTTTTGCCTAGCATTCATCAGGGATTGACATAAAATGTGAGATTTTCAGGTGAGGGTTTTTCCCCCATTTCAAGAAGGCTGGAATGGGGAAAGCATGTATCTGGATATTTATAAGGTTTGCAGGCAATTAATCAAGGGGAGGGGGGAACCCATTAAAGTGGACCAAAACCCAGGATTTTTGACTATCCTGGGTTTTGGTCCTTGCCTCCGGGGCACCCTGTTTGAAACCACCCAGGTCACCAAAACAAACTCACCCCTTCCTGGTCCTACGACGCATGTGAGGCCGTTCGTCCAATCAGCGTGCTTGGATCCCCTCACATCAGCTTGTCTAAGCCTTCGTCTAACGTGAGCGGATCCGAGCGTGCTGGCAGCTGAAATCCCCACTACCCTCTAACAGGGAGCTTGACCGCGCTGCCCATTCACAAATGCATGGCGTGGGCATGTGCCTAGCTAAAGGGATAGAGAGGATGCAGCCTTGTGCATGCAGAGAAGGAGAGTTTATGGGCAACCTGGGGGTTTCACACAGCGGGGCACCTCCGATCCCTTTGTCCTGTTTACATCCTTTGGCAAAGGGCTTAGATTTCCTTCGATGGGGGTGGTGGGGCACAAGCTGCAGCACCCCCCCCCCTCCATCTGAATGGCTGGAGCGGGGGTGTCTGCACACACACCGCCAGGGACGCGACAGCCATTCCATACGATAAACAGCTCTGTTTACAATGGGAAATTGTGGGGAATTGGATGCACTAAAGCCTCCTTACCTTATCCGTTAGGAGAGGTTTAATTTCTGTGAGCTGCACGTCCTGGAGTTCATCCATGTTTCAGTTCCAACAGGACGACACAGATCTGCAATTCTGACACAAAAAAGACAAAAACATGGAGATCAATCAGTAACAGACTGGACAGGCAACATAAACTAAACTGACTTTGCTGGGGACAGTTTACCTAATAAACTAAACTTTGGTACAATGCCCTCAGCTTTAAAACTATACTCACCCTTTGTCCCCCCGCAGCTCCTCCATGCTGTGCACGGTTGCCCCCAAAGCTCCTTTAACCAGTGGTGGCATGTTCATACTCAGGAGAGCCTTGCATTTCTGCCCCACACACATATTCCATTCACAGCAATATGGGAGGGGGGCCAATATGGGTTTGGCATTCCCCCGCCTTTGCAATGAATGGATTAGGTGTGTTAGGAATTTGACTTTCCCAGCGAATCCCAGTAAGCCTGTAAAAACTAACCTTCCAATCTTGTTCAACGATAAACTATGTGATTCAGCAGATGGCTCTCATTGAAATGAATGGGGAGCGTGCGCTGCCACATACCCATATCCCCGGGGGCACGTGGGCTGCCACATACTCATATCCCCGGGGGCACGTGCACCCAGCTTATTGAAGGGCTCCCCATTATAAATAAAATAATGAGAGCTGCCTGCGGAATTAAGTAGTCATAGCGGGCAGCTATCATTGGACAAGAACCCACGCATGCGCCATTAAAGCCAGGGAAGGTAAGGGTTCACACGCGTTCTAGAGGGTTTTACACAGCGGAACATTGCTATTCAGGATTCCCTGGGGGAAGCTGGCTGCTGTTGGATTTGGTTCCGCTCTAATATGCAGCAGTGCTGTGCACCGAGAAAACAAATAACCGGCTGTTCGCGATTTCCGGGATTCCCTTCTACGGCTGCCACGGAGCAGCCCATCAGCTTCCACAGCCGGCCACACAGATAGGCTCGACACGTGGGTGCGAGCCGCCCATCAGCACGGCCAGGCTTATCAGTGCTGATGGGCTGCTCCACCAGGGTTATTTTTCAGCACCATGCACAGCGGGGCAGCCGGGTCGACCTGCTGCATATTAGTGGGACTATGGTCATTTGTGACCCTACCACAAGATGTGTGTATTTATTAGGCCGCTTGTTTTACACAGGCAAAATTGGGATTAAACAATTAAGACTCTTAAAGTGGACCAAAAACAAGGTGATCAGCCCGGGAATCCATAAGATTCCTGGGGCGATAGATTCCCTCCCCCCCAGGGCATCCCAAAATCGGGTTGCCCCGCTGTGTCAAACCCCGCAGATCACCCCATACACTTATCTTCTTTCCCGGTCCAACGGCGCATGCGTGAGCTACAGCAGCATCCCTACTATCCCTCTAGCAGGGCACGTGCCAGCCATTTTTGAATGGCTGGCGCAGGCAAGCTCCCTGTTAGAGGGTAGGGGGGCGGGGGATACAGCCGATCAGGGGTGCACCCCCTGTGTGAAACCCCCCAGGTCGGCGAAACCAACAAAGTCAAAAAAGTCTTTCAGAGGGGTGTAGCACTCTTGCTGCTGCATATGTATATTGGATATCATTTCCTACAGGGACACAATCTACAATTGCTGTACAGTAACAGATACCAGAGCGTTTTCCACTGTCCTCCTCCTATGTGGACAACTACATTAACTATAAACCCGGTGAGTCACAGCACCTTGAGTCACTCATTAATAACCATGAAGTTCACGTTCCCCCAGGGACATGGGAAGTGGAAAATGCATGCTCATGCAAGATTCATGTCACCTTCATTGTACAGTCAAGGACACACCATACACAATGCCAGGGACCAATAAAACCCCTCCTAAGGCTTAACAAGCCCAATTACTGTACCTGTGCGGAGAGGAAAAAAAAGCTTAAAACTATCAGGTTTCCCTCCTGACAGGTTCCTGCTGGAGCCTCCTATAATCATACTGAAATGCATGTCTGACACCAGCCCCCACAATTCCACAAACCATAAGGGACTCCTGAACCTTTAATAGATTAGGAGTTACACATGGGTCTGAGCCAATTAGAGAACTTAACATTCCCCATAATTTTTTTCAGCTTGTGTTGAACAGAAAAGATGCAGGCCTCTAAAAATACAGTGAAATACTCACCTGTAGAATTGGTATTATTGGTATACAGTACATCCTGCTCCAGATATAATACTTACACTTGGGTTATCCTCCGCCAGATGGCGCTGTACTGCAGAAGCATGCGAAAACAGGCTCCTCCCGGCCCTTCATATACCCAGGGACCTCCCACAAATCCCCAGCATTGAAAAGCAGTGAACAAGAAGCCGGGAGAATTAAACCACCAAGAAACAGCTGGTAAAGATAACCATGATAAAAATCACCATACAGGGGATCCAGAAAAGCAACAACAGGGCGGGGTGGAGCAGGACGTACTGTATACCAATAATACCAATTTTACAGGTGAGCATTTCACAGAATCGTATTATTCTTAGTATACAGTACGTCCTGCTCCAGATATAATACTTACACTTGGGACATCCAAAAGCAGTGTCCATAAAGCAGGGTGGGATCCCCAACAAAAAACGACAACAGCAGGCAGTTTAAAGCACTGTCACCTGCAGAACCATACGGCCAAGACAGCATGAGCTGAGGCCCTAACATCAACGTTGTAAAAAGAACCCTTGCAAAAGGTATGAACAGAAGGCCAAACGGAAGTGGCCTAACCAATCAGTTTAACAGCAAAACCGGAGCAGAAGCCCCAAGAGGCATAAGCCCGCATATAAGGAATCAAGGCGACAAGGGATGTTCTCCCCCTTGCCTGAATAGGCCTGAGTAATAGCCTCACAATCCGATCAGCAATGAATTTGGCAGAAGCCAAGGTCAAAAAACAAGGTACTAGGAGTAACATCCGTTAAGGAAACAACCAGGACCAAACCGCCCTACTCCGAGAGCGGCGAGAATGAGCACATTCAGGATGTAATGACCCCAAGCCCCAAGGAACCTCAGTTCCCCTCAGGGACACAGTGCCTTCTAAGAAAAAAACTGCCAACACCTGCATAAGAAACGCAGAACCACTTCCTCGACGTTGCAAGGAAGGGGGACAGCCGTGGAAACAATATCTCAGGAGACTGAACATACGACACCTACAGATGTAGAGAATCCGGCTTCAGGCGGAACTCCACCTTATCTTGGTGTATCTCAAGGAAGGAGAGCTAGGTAGACCGAAATCCGCCCAACACACGCCTGACCAAGGCAACAGTCACCAGTCACCAGAAGGACAACCTTGAGGTTAAGGACATCCAGACAGCATCCTGAATAGGACCAAGGGACAAACCTGCAAGCAGACGGAATGAATGCAACTGCAATCCCAACAGGGACATGGAGGACGCACATGAGCACCCCCTGAAGGAAGTCTTAACCAAGTAAGACTGAACCAGAGACTGCTAAGGCAAGGTGGACAGGTCAGAGCCTGACCCCTCAGAGAAGTGAGCTAGGAACCAACTCCAATTCCTGCTGAAAGTCACACTGGAACCTGGGAACCGAGAACGTTCAACCATAAGAGAACTAGACTCGCCCCAATAAATGCGGGTATGCCATACCCATCAACCATAGAAGAAGACGAGGAAGAGGCATACTGCTAGCCTTCCCATAGTCACCAACACCGAGACAGCTAAAACGTGTCTCCAACAAGATGTATGTTTCAGCAGACTGAACGACTAGGCCAGAGACCATGAATTATAATGACGTAAGGAGGAGCCCAGAGTGATCAACTGGCACTCCTGGCAGGATGCAGAACTACAGACCGCAGTACCATGTCTGCAACCACACTATACTAGGTCAACTGGGGTCACCAGAATCACCGGTCCCCTTACCAGAATAATCTTCAGCATAACCCTGCCTAGCAGAGGGAATGGAGAAGGACATACAGAACAGACGTCCTGTCAAGACAGTACTAAGGCATCCGGACCACTGACATAGGATCCTGGAACAGGGGCACAAAGGCCGATAGCCTGTGAAGGTGACGGGACCCAACAGGTCCATGACTGGTTGGGCTCCATAACGACACGGGGATTAGCACATCCTGTCGCAGAGGGGCTTCGCCGGAGCTAATATCACTAACATGCAGGGAGCATTGTCTCCGCCCAGAAGGGAACATAGACACTCCCTGGAAGGTCCGCCAGCTCCAGGCCCCTTCCAATGGTTAATGTAGGACGTCTGTCAGACGGACCGAGCACCCCTAGCCTGGCAATTCGGGAGGGGGAACGGCCAAGCGAGAAGAGCCACTGAAAAAAAGCGATCTGCTTAGACTTCCATAGACGTAAGGACCCTCTAAGGCCTCACCAACACCAAACTCGCCGGGAGCTTTTGGAAGAACCATCCCCTCAACCTGAAAGGTTGGGGTCCATGGTGGCCGCCTCCAGGAAGACCAGAGGGAACTGCCCCCAGACGGGTCCCACGAGTTCATCCACTTCCAAGAGAAAGCACGTCATACAGGAGGGAAGGCCCACAGACCCTGCTCCCGGGGTGCTGGATCCCTGTCCTATGCTTACCCCAAGGAAACTAAGCATAAGGGACCTCTTAGCTGCTCGGGCTCCTGCCGAGCAAGTTAACCACGGCCCACCAGTTGCATCCATGCCAGGTTAAGAAACCGGGACAGTAGTGAGAGACTGGGCCCATGAGACCAGAAGGCCCACCTAATTGCTGAAAGGGGGGGGGGGGGGAATCTGGTTTGAACCTGATCCAGACTCATACCTATTAATGGAGTCACCACTTTAGGGAACAGCGAGGACTCGAGGTAATTGAACACCCATCCAAATGACTCCCAGTGGCCCGCCAGCTGGGTATCCAACTATCCTGACTCAGAGACAGGGAAGAGAGGAAGGACGTCTGGGTAAGCATCGCGCGGACGTCCCTTGGTCTCAGAGACATGACTATAGACAGCACCTGAGTGACACTCAGAGAGATCAGAGGCCAGATAATAGGGCCACCAATAACATGTTGGACTTCCAACACGAACCTGGAGAACCTCAGAGATCTGAGGGCACAGGGGTGTAAACATAAGCAAAGAAGAGTGCCCCGGGCAGCAAGACGCCCACTGGGCGCAAGGTGCTGATGGCCAAACTCAAGAGTATCCATGCAGTAAACTGCCTGTAACTAGAGAATTGCAGTGAATCTAGAATGGGCCACCTGACCCATCCTTTGGGGGGCTGAGGGAGGTGGTATATCGGCCCTTGCCTCTGCCTATTACGGGCCATCTGCAAGAGACCCTCAGACCTTGCAGGCCTAACATGGCCTGAGCCAACAACCAAACAGGGGCAGAGGCCAGGAGTACCTGGGGTCTGATAAAGAACTGGGGAAGGCAGTGCAGCAAACTTTAACCTGTATCTGGAGGACACCACCTCCTGATCTGCCGGAGTGAGGCGAAATGCCTCCTGATAAGAGCAAGGTGCTGCAGTCATCCCCTCACACAGGCAGGCGAGGGCGCCCCATCATGCTTGAGGGGGTTTGGTGTAAGATTTGGGCTTAGCCCCACCGGAGGGGCCAGGGCGTTGCCTGCTGCTCGTGGTTAAAGAGTCTGCCCCAAAAATCTGGAAAGACACCCCTGGTTCTTGTTTAACACTAAGGTAGGGGGGAGGAGGGGGGTGCTCCTGTCTCAAGGGGGCCGGGACGACCGTCTGTGAAGGGGTGATTTGCCCTTTTTTTCCGAACAGGTCTAGATGGGCCCCAAATAGGCGTCGCTCTCTGAAGGGGAGCCCAGTGAAGGGGAGCCCAGTAAGAGTCTTTTTTGTGGCATCATCAGCACCCCACTGTCGCAGCCAGAGCAGGCGACGAATAGCCACCGCAAGGGTGGAAGTTCTTGCACACATTCTAATCGCGTCCTCTAGCGCCAATAGAAAAAACTTCACAAATACATCACAATTGGAGAGTGCATTGAACACCTCCCAAGGGAGATCCTCGGGGTGATGATCGAGCTATTTTTTGATGAGGGTTCTAGCGGCCACAGCAGTAATGGCTGCGGCACAGGCCGGACGCAGCGCCGTCCCGGCACAGGAAAAGGCATGGGAGGCCAGCAGTTCAATGCTTCGGTCCTCAGCATCCCGAAGGGCGCTATAGGCAGGGGTTGTAATAAAGGGGGGGTTAGGGACCCCTATGATCGGCGCATCCACCACAGGGGGGTGACGACCAGCAATTAACCACCTCAGGGGGAAATGGGTATTTCCTGTCCCAGTCCCCTGGAAGTTTACTGGGGCATTCCCATTCTTTGAGGACAAGATCATTGAAATGAGCCTGCTCTAAAAATTCCAAACGTGCAGTCGCAGTGTGGAAACGCTCCCCTCTAGGCTTGGGGACCTGACCGGGGGGAGAGATAGACAGGGCCTTAAAGACCTTAAGCAACAGGTCGTCTGTGTCACACTGGCCCCAGTATTCCGGGCCAGAATCATTGCGAGTCCTCGTCATCTCATCAGAAGAGCTGGAGTCAAAACAATTCCCCTTCTTCAGAAGGGGTATAGTCACATGGAGTAGCAAACCCCTCAGTTCTCAGAGCATACAGAAACATGGGGCGACAGGTGCCGCTTCCTACCAGGGCCCATACGCTCTGACAACCTAGCAATAATCTATTCAGCCATAGGCCGCCTGGAATCCGCATCAGCATGGGGTTGTCCACACGCTATACACCGCCGGTCTTGTCCCGGAGGGACCCCGGTTACATAATTCTGAGATGCCTCCATATGGCGATTAATCAAAGGCAATATGCCGGTAGGGATTTACACTCTAAGTAACCCTGGATGCCCCAAGACCCGCTATGGAAGTGGGAGAATTTAACAAGGCCCGCTATAATTTAACACCGGGCCGGGAGAAGCCAATGGTGTTCACCAGTCTGAAAGACATAATGGGAATAAAAGGTGTCAGAACCATGCGCAGTAAGAAGGATCGTGAAAATCGCCCGCTAGGGCACTTACAGACCAAGGGAGGAGGACCACCCCCACGCGTGCGTGCGACCAGCATCAAAATGGCGCCAAGCGAACCTCGAAGGGCGGGCCAGAGCTTCCCGTGACGCGGAGTGCGCCAACCTATGTCCCCCCCCCCCCCCGAAGAGCGCGAAGCTCTGGAGGTGCAGAGTGAATGAGACACTGGATGAGATGATTTGCCAATGAAGACGCCGCAGCGTCTGAGGCGACGTCGACCACCCGGCGCCGCACATCCAGTAAGGAAGAAGTGCGAGCGGCAGCGACAATTACACAACTGCGCGGTTCTGTCCCCTGGGATACTAGTCCGGTCAGACTAAGGCCATAACGTGTAAAACATACACAAGACCTTGCTACACGCACACGCACCCCCCCCCCCCTTTCTTTCCCCCCGGACTACAGGGGGAACGGGAGAGGATGGCGACCCTTTGTACAGGGCCCACCGCTACACAGGGCATGGGATAATAGTGTGAGAGGGCATCCTCTAGAGGCTCACCATTAGCCTAAACCGCCTACCCTTTGGTGGGGGACTGCGGTGGAGCATGGCTCCAAAACCACACAAGGTGCTGCCTACCTTCACCCGACCGACGCAGCCCAAGCTGGGAGGCACATCACAGGAAGGATGGGTGGGAATAGTCCTGCAGGGCCGCAGGCTTGAAGGCCACGCTCACCTGCGAGAGAGTGATACTTCATGTCTTCGCAGTCAGCACTGCAGAGAAATCTGGGGATTTGTGAGAGGTCCCTGGGTATATGAAGGGCCGGGAGGAGCCTGTTTTTGCATGCTTCTGCAGTACAGCGCCATCTGGCGGAGGATAACCCAAGTGTAAGTATTATATCTGGAGCAGGACGTACTGTATACTAAGAATATTTCTATACTGGGATTCTCACCTGTAGAATTGGTATTATATGTATACAGCACGTCCTGTTCCAGAACATATTCCTTACACTTGGGATATACTCCAGTAGATGGCGCTGGACTGCAGAGACAGAAAAGTGGCTCCTCCTGGCCCCATATATACCAGGGACCTCCCACAAAATCCCCAGTATTGAAAAGCAGTTAGCAAGAGACCGGGAGAACTATAACCATTGTATGAAAATTTGAACATAAGAACAATCACCATAAACTAAGGTAACTAAACATAATGATAGCAAGGGTGGGGGTGGAACAGGACATGCTGTATACATATAATACCAATTCTACGGGTGAGCAATCACAGAATTGTATTATTCTAAGTACACAGCACGTCCTGTTCCAAAAGATATTCCTTACACTTGGGACATCCAATAGCAGTGTCCGTAAGGTAGGGTGGGAAAGTAACAACAGACAGTTTAAACCACTGTCGCCTGCAGAACCTTGCGGCCAAAAGCAGCATCAGCTGAGGCCCTAACATCAACCTTGTAAAACTTTGAAAAGGTACGAACAGAAGACCAAGTAGCGGCCTTGCAAACTTGTTCAACAGAAGCTTGGTGCTGAAAAGCCCAAGAGGCACCAATAGAACGAGTAGAATGAGCAGTAAGGCAGAAGGGAGGCCTTAGCAGAGTAGGCCTGTATCACAGCCTGACGTATCCACTTGCTGATAGTGGACTTAGCCGGAGCCAGGCCTTTCTTAGGTCCAGAAGGAAGCACAAAAAGAGCATCAGTCTTCCTGAAGGGTTCAGTAGCCACCAAATAGAACTTCAGAGTTCTGACTACGTCCAAAGAACGCAAAACCCTTTCCTTAGGGTTAATAGGATTAGGACACAGAGAAGGCAAAACAATGTCCTGATTGAGATGAAAGGCAGAAACAACCTTAGGCAGAAAATCTGGCTTAAAACGAAACACCACCTTGTCCTGGCGTCTCTCAAAAATACCATTTTGTGATTACTCACCTGTAAAATGGGTATTATAAGTATGTCACACACCCCGCTTCCACTATTCATGACATATGGGTAATGACCAGTAGAGGGCGAACTTTGCAGAGATGACAAGAAAAAAAGGAAGCCCCTCCTGGTCCATAAATACCTGGGACCTCCCACACATTCCCCAGTATAGGACAGCAGTAAGGGGACTAGGAAGAACCAAACATAACAATCAGAACACTAAAAAAGCACACCATATAAAGGATCCAGAATACCAAAAGGGCGGGATGAAGCGGGGTGTGTGACATACTTATAATACCCATTTTACAGGTGAGTAATCACAAAATGGTATTATTCCAAGTATGTCACACATCTCGCTTCCACTATTCATGACATATGGGACATCCAATAGCAGTGTCCGTCATGGGTGGGGATCCAAATACAGCAAAAAATGCACCAATTTAAACCACTGCAGCTTGCAGAACCTTGCGGCCAAAAACAGCATCCGCTGAGGCCCGCACATCAGCCTTATAAAACTTGGAAAGTATGAACGGAAGACCAAGTAGCAGCCTTACAAACTTGTTCAACAGAAGCCTGGTGCTGAAAGGCCCAGGAAGCCCCAACAGCACGAGTAGAATGAGCAGTGATCTTAAAATGAGGAACCTTCCCCTTGGCAGAATAGGCCCCAACAATGGCCTGGCGAATCCATTTACTAATGGTAGACTCGGCGGGCGCCAAACCTTTCCTGGGCCCGGAGGGCACCACGAACAAGGCGTCAGTCTTACGTAAAAGGAGAAGTAGCCACCAAATAGTACTTCACACAACGAACCACAACCAAAGAGTGCAAAACCCTCTCCTTGACATTGCTAGGCCTAGGACACAAGGCAGGGAGAAATACATCATGATCGAGGTGGAAGGCAGAAGCCACCTTAGGAAAGAAATCTGGCTTAAAGCGAAAAACCACCTTGTCCTGGTGTCTCCCAAAGTAAGGGGCCTGAATGGACAGAGCCGCCAACTCAGACACGAACAGAGGTAATAGCCACCAAAAAGGCAACCTTTGGAGTGAACACAGAAAGTGCAACATCCTGCACCGGCTCAAAAGGAGGCCTCTGGAGAGCCGACAGAACCAAATTCAAATGCCAAATCCTCGGGATCGAAAACACCCTGCAAGGCAAGGCCCTAGCCTCACACCAGTCAATATAGGACCTCCAAGTCCCGTAATATATGCTAGAGGAAGATTTCTCCCTAGCTCTAACAAGAGTCTGAATCACAGCCTCAGACAAACCTTCTTCCCTTAAAATGAAGGTTTCAGCAGCCACGCCGTCAAAGCCAGCGTTTGTAAATTGGGGTAACGCAGTTGACCCTGAATGATCAGATCCGGAAACAGAGGCAGCCTGTGCTGATCTACCGCCAGCCTTATGACGTCTGTGAACTAAACCCGTCTAGGCCACCTTGGGGCCACCAGAATTGCTGGCGCACCTCTAGCGCACCACCTTGCCAACCATTGGGACGGGGGGAAACTGGTACAGGAACCCCAGACCCCTCCAGGCAAGAGACATGGCGTCCACTGCCAGGGCCAGAGGATCCTGAGACAGAGACAACAGTTTGGATCTTGTGATTGCCGGAATCCCCCACTTGTGACATAGGGACCGGAATATCTTGTGGTTGAGAGACCATTCCCCTCGGCGAGAGGATCCCCTGCTCAGGGAGTCCGCCTTCGTGTTTTCCACTCCCGGAATGTACACTGCTGAGATGCATGGAACATTGCTCTCCTCCCATGCAAGAATCAGAGAAACTTCCCTGAGGGCACTCCTGCTGCGAGTCCCTCCTTGGTGATTGATGTAAGCGACCGCAGATCGATTGTCTGATCGAACCTGTACCGGTAAGCCCCGTAGGTGATGCGTCAAGCATGACAGAACCAACTGAACAGCTCTCAGCTCCAAGACATTGATGGGGGTGTGAGCCTCCTGAGGACCCCACAGCCCCTAGAACAGATGTTTCTTCCAAAAACCGCCCCAGCTGGCGTCCGTGGTAACCGTCTCCCAACAAGGGGTCAGAAAGGATCTGCCCCTCCTCAGATTGCTTGGTTCCAGCCACCACTGAAGGGACTGCGGACATCTGTCCCAGGCCAACAATAAATGGAGCTGGAGCGACCTCATGTGGAACTGAGCAAAGGGAACTGCCTCGAAGGAAGCCACCATCAATCCCACCAGTCTCATCCCTAGCCAGATAGAAGGAGGAGGATAGGACAGTAGAAGACGTAGCAGATCCTGACCATCTGCACCTTGGACCGAGGTAGAAACACCCTGGTCTGAAAGATATCCAGATTCATGCCCAGAAACAAGATCTCCCAAGAGGGGGAGAGAGAGAAGACTTGGGGTGGTTGACCACCCAGCCAAACCTCTCCAGCGTCGCCACCATCAACTTGGTGTCCAGCTGCGCCTGACTGGGAGAGGATGCTATAATCAGGAGGTCATCCAGATACGGCACAATGCGAATGCCCTGGGCTCTGAGAAGGGCCATTATGCCCGCCAGCACCCTGGTGAACACCCTTGGTGCCGAAGTCAACCCGAAAGGGAGGGCCACAAACTGAAAATGCCGATCTCTCACCACAAACCTGAGCATCTCTGGTGTGCTGGGAAGATTGGTAGATGAAGGTAAGCAACCTTGATGTCTATGGACGTAATGAAATCCCCCCGACGAAGGGAATCGACGGCTGAGCGCAGAGTCTCCATTTGGAACTTCCTGGTGCTGATGAACCTGTAGAGAAGCTTCAAATCCAGAATGGGTCTTATGGATCCATCCTTTTTGAGCACCGTGAAGAGGTTGGAACAATAGTCCCGGCCTCTCTCTGAGAAAGGCACCGGGCATATGACTTCCATATCCAGAAGATTATTTACGGCCAACAGGAGCCCCTGCGCAGCCCGGGGATCCGAGGACACCCGAGACCTTGGGAATCTGGGAGGAGGCCGGTACTCAAACTCCAGCTTGTACCCGGAAGAGACCACTTCCAAAATCCATTTGTCTGTGACCTCCCGGGCCCAGACCTGGAAGTGCCGCAGCCGTCCCCCCACCCGCAAGGGTGAGGGCATCCCCTCATTGCTGAGCTGTCTTGGCAGCAGGCTTGGGCTTGGCACCCCAGTTAAAGCCTGGACGAGCGTGTCCCCTGCCTCTGTTCCCAGAATCACCTCTGAAATTAGAGTAGGCAAAGCCTCTGCCTGCTCTGGCACCGCGAAAGGAAAGATTGAAGGAGCCTGCCCCCCGAAAGGAGCGACGCTGCTTTTTACGCTGAGGTAACCTTCCACCTTTCACCACCGAATCCCATTTATCCCCGAACAGTCGCGTACCCAGGTGAGTGATATCTTAGCCGCAATGTCAGCCGCCCACTGGCGTAACCAGACCGATCGGCGAATAGCCACCAGCAAAGCCGAGGTTCTACTACACATAATTGTGTCATCCATAGCAGATAAAACAAAGGACATAAATAATTCACACCACGTAAGGGCTGTGAATTCATCACTAGCCTGGTTAAGCTGGGAACCACTCAACAGATCCCTAACCACAGACCTGGCAGCCAGTCACGAGCACCGAGGCACAAACAGGCAGCAAGGCTGAACCCACACTGGCAAAGGCATGGCATGCCATCTGATCAATGCCTTTGTCCTCACCATCTTTAAGAGTGGTGGCGTCTGGAGAATGTAAAATGAAGGTGTTGGACAACCCCAAGACGGCGCATCGACCTCGGGAGAGGACGACCAGCACTTCACCGCGTGCTTCACATGCTTTCAAAATGATTCTGATTTGGGAACTCCAAGCAAGGCTTAGAAGTCCCAAAGAATTCCCCCTTCTGCGGAAAGGACTCTGCTGGTGGAGAAATAGCCAGTACCTCAAATAGATGGGCCAGGATTTGGGGGTATTCACGGCATCCCCCAGCGCCCGCCCAGCATCAGTATAAAAAAACTGCTGATCCTCAGCATCAGATTTCTCAAACAATTCCCCCTCCTCAAGTGGGGAGTAATCAGACCAGTCAAGGGTATCATAATCACCAAATTCAATAACCGGCGCAGCCGGAGAAGTGTGCCTTCTCTTAGCCGGGGCCGACCTGGCTACAGAGCTAGAAATCATTCTCTCGATGTTGGCCAGCCTAGCACATACATAAGATTGCGACTTCCCTCTAATGACAATGTCACTCGAGGAACGGATCAGGCGGGGTGGAGTAGGTGATGAGGCTGGCGGCACTGACCCAGACGCCTGGGACCCCGACTGCCGCGTTATGGCCTCTGAGCACATGGTATGCAAATCAGTACATTATCCCCCCTAAAGGGAAACCACACAGCCCACACACTGCCGGGATTGCCCCCGAAGGGAGCCCGAGCCCGGTATCCTGGGGAGCCTCCATATGGTGATTTTATCGTAGTCACACTGACCAGAGGGAATTACGCTGTTAAAAGCAACCCGGGATGCCCCTATAAGCCCCGAGTGGGAGGATTTGAGTGATACCCCAATTTAACACCAAGGGACCCTAGGCCCGGGAGAACCCCCCTTTTACACACTTGCTAGGGGATCCTCCTGAAATAAAAAAGGGGCCCATAGCGCAGTCATACACAATCACAGTCAGAAAGTCAAAAGGGGGACATATAATATAATATAATATAGATATATACATAATTATATAGTATATAATGGCAACAACATGTAAAGGCCTGGGACGCCCCCCCTCCCTCAGAAGATGAAGACGCGGCTCCCAGCCACAGACTGGGCGCGCTGGAGCCAAGAGCAGGGG
Organism: Gastrophryne carolinensis; assembly: GCA_027917425.1. Taxonomy (NCBI): domain Eukaryota; kingdom Metazoa; phylum Chordata; class Amphibia; order Anura; family Microhylidae; genus Gastrophryne; species Gastrophryne carolinensis. Next base: position 70,599,683 of record CM051243.1, on the reverse strand, counting down.
GGGCGGGCCGCGCGAGGGTGCCAAGCGCCCGCACCCCCCCCCCCCTCCGAGGAGAAAACGAGCCCCCCCCCCCCCCAAGAGGGACACAGGGAGACCCCGGAAGGGGGGAGAATCCGCACCACAAATTGGAGGGGAAAGGCTAGGGACGGGGCATCCCAAACCGGGGTCACCAACCCGTATACCGCCTACCCGTAAAAGGGGGGCTTACGGGGGAGCATGGCTCCCTGTATACACCTCGAAGGTGTAGCCCACCTTCGCCCGGACCCACAGCCAAGGCTGGGAGGCATAGTAAGGGGTCAAAATAATAAGGTCCGGGCAGCAATAGGAATAGGCTGGGGTAGCCCAGCTACCTGCAAGGAGGAGATACAGCCATCTTCAGACTTGCTCGCCGTCTGCAGAGACGAAAACTGGGGAATGTGTGGGAGGTCCCAGGTATTTATGGACCGGGAGGAGCTTTCTTTTTTTCTTGTCATCTCTGCAAAGTTCGCCCTCTACTGGTCATTACCCATATGTCAAGAATAGTGGAAGCGGGGTGTGACATACTTGGAATATAAGGAGGCTTGATGGAAAGCGCCGCCAACTCAAACACGCCTAATAGATGTGATAGCCACCAAAAAGACCACCTTAAGCGTAAGAATGGACAAAGGAGCCCCTTGCAAGGGCTCAAAGGGAGACCCATGCAGGGCAGATAAGACCAAGTTCAAGTCCTAGACTAGTAACATAGGCTTACGTGGGGGACGCACGTGAGTAACCCCCTGGAAAAAAGGTCTTGACCAGGGGATGCTGAGCAAAGGATCTTTGGAAAAAAATACTCAAAGCAGACACATGGCCTTTCAGAGTACTGGGCTGAAGACCCAGATCCAAACCATGTTGGAGAAACTCCAGAATCCTGGGAATAGAAAACACACGACAGGGAAGAGAGTGGGACTCGCACCAGTCAATGTAAGTATCCCAAAACCTGTAATAGATGGAAAAAGAGGACCTCTTCCTAGCCCTGATCATAGTATTTACAACCGAGGCAGGCAGCCCTTTTTCCATCAAGATGGAGGTTTCAACAGCCAGGCCGTCAAAGCCAGCGTTTGTAAATTGGGTTGGTGTAGGTGTCCCTGAGTGAGCAGATCTGGAACCAGTGGCAGGGCGTACTGATCTACTGCCAACTGCACGATGTCTGGCCACACTCTTCTTGGCCAACAGGGGGCCACCAGGATGGTTGGCACCCCCTTCCTGGGATATCTAGCGCAGCACCCTGCCCAGCAGTGGAAACGGGGGAAACAGGTACAGGAGCTAGAACCTCGTCCAAGACATTGCCAGGGCATCCGTGGCCAAGGCCAGAGGATCCTAGGACAGAGAGACAAAGACTGGAAGCTTGTGATTGTGACGGGACGCAAATAGATCCACGTCCGGCTGACCCCAGCGGTGGCACAGGGAGCGAAACACCCTGCTGCTGAGGGACCACTCTCCAAACGAGAGGTCCCCCTGCTCAGAGAGTCTGCCACCAGATTCTCCACCCCGGGATGTACACAGCCGAGATGCAGGGAACATTTTCCTCCGCCCAGGACAGTATCAGGGACACTTCCTTGAGGGCCCGTTTGCTCCAGGTCCCTCCCTGATGATTGATGTAGGCAACCGCCGTCTGGTTGTCCGAGCGGACCTGAAAAGCCCGACCCCTCAGGTGTGGGGTTAAGTGGGCGAGAACCAAACGGATTGCCCTCAATTCCAGAATGTTGATAGGGGCATGGGCCTCCTGAGGGCCCCACCAACCCTGGAATTTCAGGGACTTCCAGAATCCCCCGCCAACCTGTCAGACTAGCATCCGTGGTGACCGTCTCCCAGCAGGGGGCCAGAAAGGACCTGCCCCCCAGCAGGAACCCTGAGACCAGCCACCAAACTAGAGACCGCCTGACCTGAGGGGACAAGACAAAACGCCTGATCCAAGCACACAGGGTCCCGATCCCATACTGACAAGAGGTGAAGCTGAAGAGGCCTCATGTGGAACTGAGCATATGGAACCACCTCGAGGCAGGACACCATCAGGGCCACCAGCTGCATTCCCTGCCTGATGGATGGATGGGGACAAGACAGCAGGAGCTGAACTTTCTCTTGAAGGACTTCCACCTTCTGCCGAGGAAGAAAGATCTTGACCTGAGCTGAATCCAGAATCATGCCCAGAAAAGACTTCACCATGGAAGGAGACAGGGAAGATTTGGGGTGATTGATCACCCAGCCAAATGACTCCAGTGTAGACACCACCCTCTGAGTGTCCAGCTCTGCCTGATGGAAGGGCCATCACTCCTGCCAGCACCTTGGTGAATACCCTGGGGGCCGAGGTGAGGCCGAAGGGCAAGGCCACAAATTGGTAGTGCTGATCCTCCAGAGCGAACCTGAGGAACCTCTGATGACCTGGAAAGATAGGAACGTGAAGGTAAGCATCCTTGATGTCTACAGAGGTCAAGAAGTCCCCTGGGCGTAGGAAAGTCACAGCTGAGTGCAGAGTCTCCATGCGAAAGTGTCTGAATCTGACAAACTTGTTGAGAAGCTTTAAATCCAGGATAGGTCTGATGGACCCATCCTTTTTGGGCACAATGAAAAGATTGGAATAATGGCCTTTGCCCCTTTCCTTCAAGGGCACCTGGTAGAGGACACCTAGGTCTAGAAGGCCTTGGACAGCCAGGGAGAGACACTGAGCAGACAAGGGGCTTTTAGCTAAACGAGATTTGATGAATCTTTGGGGCGGCCAGGCTGCAAACTTTAGCTTGTAACCGGAGAATACTACCTCCTGAATCCACCGGTCTGAGACATGACGCCTCCAGAAGTAAGCCAAGAGCCGAAACCGTGCCCCCACCCGGATGGGTGAGGGTGCCCCTTCATGCCTGAGGGGTCTTGGGGGAGGACTTAGTCTTGGGACCCCAGGGGGGGCCCGTCCTCTGCCCCAAAAATCTCCACGGGCTCCAGCAAAGGAAGCTCCCTGTCCAATTCTGGAGCCCCTGAAGGAAGGAGAAAAGGCACCTGAGCCCCGAAAGGACCAGGGCTGCCTTCTACGCTGAGGTAACTTGCCACCTTTAGCAAACAAGTCCAAAACGTTCCCCAAAGAGGCGCAGCCCCTTGAAGGGAAACCCAGTGAGGGCCTTTTTGGCAGCATTGTCAGCTGCCCACTGAGGCAGCCAGACCAAGCGGCGTATCGCCACCAACAAGGCAGATGCCCTGCCACACATTCTAAATGGTATCATCCAGGGCAGAGAGAACATATGCAACAAATTCCTCACAACACAGAAGAGCTCTATACTCTTCACTACCAGCATCATCAGGGGCCCCATCTAAGAGACCCCTGAGCAGGCTTTTAATAGCAACAGCCGTGATAGCAGAGGCACAGACCGGACAGAGCGCGGTTCCCAACACAGGCAAAGGCATGGCAAGCCAGCTGATCCATGCGCCTGTCCTCCCCAACCCTTAGTGTAGTAGTGTCAGGGTAATGCATGACAGATGTGTTAAGACAACCCCAGAACTGGTGCATCCACCTCTGGAAGACATGACCAACGTTTAACCATCTCAGCAGGAAAGGGATACCTCTTATCCCAACTCTTTGGTACCCCGGGAAGCCGGCTAGGCCGTTCCCACTCCTTGAGAATCAGATTATTAAAGTGAGTTTGTTCAGGAAACTCAAAACACAGCTTAACAGTATGAAACAGCTCCCCCTGCTGCCGCGGGGTCCAGGCAGGAGGAGAGATACAGAGCACTTCAAAAATGTGAGCCAAAAGTCTGTCAGTATCATCTGAAGCCCATGGGTCAGATCCAGAGTCAGCATAACCCCTAGGCTGATCCTCAGATGATTCTGAATCAGAGAATAATTCCCCTTCTTCCAGGGGGGTATATCCAGTAACATCAAAAAACTCCTCAGCTTCCACAGGAAAGAGTAACACCGGGTGCCAGATGCCGCCGCTTAGCAGGAGCGCGGACCAGACCCAGCAATATGCCTTTCAATGCTGGCTACCCGGGTAGCCAAATCAGGCTGAGACTCCCCACTGGTATGCACCTCACTGGGAGTCAGATGTAAGCGTGGGGGGTAGGCGAAGCCAGAGAGGGCGCAGTACTACGCCCAGCCGCAGGTAACCCAGACTGCGGCGCAAGTACCTGCTGGGTGCAGGGTACACACACCTTGACATCATCACTTATAGGGGATACCCCACATGCCACACACAGCCGGGCTTGTCCCGAAGGGACCCCAAGCACATTATCCTGAGAAGCCTCCATATGGGGATTATCACGGCACAACAGGCCAATAGGGATTGATGCTAATAAAAGCAACCCGGGATGCCCCAATAACCCGCCAGGGAAGTGGGAGTAATGGTATGAAATAGCCCTCCAATAAGAGTTAACACTAAATAGAGGGGATAGGACCGGGAGAAACCACAAAGTTTGACCCGCCTGCAAGACATAAGCAAAAGATCCCATAAGTGATATGCAATACAGAGAATATATATATAAAATAAATCAGCCCGCAAGGGCACTTACGGACCGTGATAGGGAGACAGCAGGCACACGCAGCAGGAACTAAAATGGCACCCGCATATACCTCGAGGGGCGGGCCGCGGAGATAGTGATGCAGAACGCGTCAGCCGCAAGGCACGCCCCCCCCCGAAGAGTGCGAAAACGCGTCCACCTGACAAGGCCAGCCAATGACGGCGCAGCAGCGTCTGAGGCGATGTCGCCGCCGACCGCAGAGCGTAGTACAAACGCCCTAAGAGACAATGATGCCAATCTCTGGTAGGTGCTCGGTTGAAGCAGTTTTCTTGTCTTTTGGGAAACCTTGCTGAATTGTCCCTTATTTCCAAGGGGATAATGGAGGGCCTCCCAATAGAATTTACTTGTGTTCCTTCTAGGAATGTTTTAGTTTTTCCTCTCCCAGACGGCAGGGAGCAGAGATTGTCCATTTTGAACAGTCTAAATTCAAAACTGGACATGGGAGTGATTATCCTGGTCCCCCATCTTCAGTGGAGGAAGGGTTCTTATACAGCATTTTTTGGTTAGGAAGTCCTCTGGAGGATTGGAGGAAAGGCATACAGAAGCTGAAAATCCTGCCATGACATTGTCAGCGCATCCGTGGCCAAGGCCAGAGGATCCTGGGGCAGGGAGACAAAAACTGGGAGCTTGAGATTGTGACAGGACGCAAACAGATCCACATCTGGCTGACCCCAACGGTGACACAGAGTGAAACACCCTGTCGCTGAGGGACCATTCTCCCAGGCGAGAGGTCCCCCTGCTCAGAGAGTCTGCCTGCAGATTCTCCACCCCCGGAATGTACACAGCTGAAATGCAGGGAACATTGTTCTCCGCCCAGGACAGGATCAAAGACACTTCCTTGAGGGCCCCCTTGCTCCGGGTCCCTCCCTGATGATTGATGTAGGCAACCGCCGTCTGGTTGTCCGAGCATACCTGAACAGGCCGGCCCCGAAGGCCGCCTTCAATTCCAGAATATTGATGGGTGTGTGGGCCTTCTGAGGGCCCCACCGCCCTTGGAACTGTAGGGACTTCCAGAAGCCCCGCCAACCTGTCAGACTGGCATCCGTGGTGACCGTCTCCCAGCAGGGAGCCAGAAAGGATCTGCCCGCCAACAGGTTCTTGGAGTCCAGCCACCACGAGAGGGACCGCCTGGCTAGGGGGGACAGAACGAGGACCTGGTCCAGGGATGCGGGATCCTTGTCCCACACTGACAAGAGGTGAAGTTGCAGAGGCCTCATGTGAAACTGGGCATAAGGGACCGCCTCGAAGCAGGACACCATCAGGCCCACCAGCTGCATCCCCTGCCTGACGGAGGGATGGGGGCAAGAGAGTAGGAACTGAACCTGCGCTAGCAGGCTGTCTACCTTCTGTTGAGGAAGAAAGATCCTTGCCTGAACTGTATCCAGATTCATTCTCAGGAATGGCGTCACCAAGGAAGGAGACAGGGAAGACTTGGGATGGTTGATCACCCAGCCAAATGACTCCAGTGTGGACACTACTTGCTGAGTATCCATCTCCGCCTGCTGGAGGGACTGAGAAGTAATGAGAATGTCGTCCAAATAGGGCAGAATGCGAATGCCCTGAGACCTGTGCAGAGCCATCACTCCTGCCAGCACCTTGGTAAACACTTTGGGAGCTGAAGTGAGACCGAAGGGCAATGCCACAAATTGTTAGTGCTGATCCTCCAGAGCAAATCTGAGGAATATTTGATGACCTGGAAAAACAGGAATAAGAAGGTAAGCATCTTCGATGTCCACAGAGGTCATGAAGTCCCCTGGACGCAGGGAACTGATAGCAGAGCGCAGAGTTTCCATGCCAAAGCACGTGCATCTGACAAATTTGTTGAGGATCTTCAAGTTCAGGATGGGCCTGAATGACCCATCTCTTTTGGGCACGGTGAAAAGGTTGGAATAAAAACCCCTGCCCCTTTCTCGTAAGGGGACCTGACAGATGACCCCCAGCTCCAGAAGGCTTTGCACAGCCAGAATCAGAGCCTGAGCCAACATAGGGTCCTGAGACATCCGGGATCTGATGAATCTTGGGGGCGGCCAGGCAGCAAACTCTATCTTGTAACCGGAGGACACTACCTCCTGAATCCACCGGTCTGAGACATGATGCCTCCAGACGTGAGCAAAGTGCTGAAGCAGTCCCCCCACCCGGATGGGTGAGGGCACCCCTTCCTGCCTGAGGGGGCTTGGGGGAAGGCTTAGGCTTGGAGCCCCAGGAAGAGCCAGGGCGTCCATGTCCTCTGCCCCTTCCCCAGAAATCTCCTCGGGCCCCCGTAAAGGAAACTCCCTTCCCTTGTCTGGATCCACGGTAGGAGGAAGAAAAGGAGTCCGGGCCCCAAAAGGGCCGAGACTGCCTCCTGCGCTAGGGTAACCTGCCTCCCTTAGCAAACAGGTCCAGGCGTAGTCCTTTGAAGGGAAACCCAGTGAGAGCCTTCTTGGCAGCGTTGTCAGCTGCCCACTGGCGCAGCCAAACAGAGCGGCGTATAGCCACCACCAAGGGAGAGGCTCTGCCACACATCCTAATGGTATCATCCATGGCAGAGAAGACATAAGCAACAAATACCTCACAGCACGAGAGTGCATTATACTCTTCACTAGACACATCATCAGGAGCACCATCTAGGACACTTTTAAGCAGGGTCCTAATAGCCACAGCTGTAATGGCAGAAGCACAAACCGGGCGAAGTGCCGTCCCCACACAGGCAAAGGCATGGGATGCCAGCTGATCAATACGCCGGTCCTCACTATCCTTCAGGGTAGTAGAGTCAGGGGAATGCATGACAGAGGTATTAGACAAACCCAGGATTGGGGCATCCACTTCTGGAGGGGATGACCAACGCTTTACCACATCAGCAGGAAAGGGATATCTTATCCCAAATCTTAGGGACTCCGGGAAGCCTGCTAGGACGCTCCCATTCCTTGAGCATGAGATTATTGAAATTAGATTGTTCAGGGAACTCTAAACGTGGCTTGGCACTATGAAACAATTCCCCCTGCTGCTTAGGAGCCGCGACCGGGGAAGAGACAGCAAGCACTTCAAAGATCTGAGCCAAAAGCCTATCAGTATCATCTGGGGCCCAGGGGTCAGAGCCAGAATCATCATAACCCTTGGGCCGCTCAGCAGATGATTCTGAGTCAGAGAACAATTCCCCTTCTTCCAGGAGTATAACTAGACAGTTCAAAGAACTCTTCAGCCTCCTTAGGGAAGAGAGTGACATCAGGCGTCAAATGCCGCCTCTTAGCAGAGGTCTTACGCGCCATGGTATTAGCAAGCAACTTTTCAACACTAGCCAGTCTAGTAGACATCAGGCTGAGATTCCTCACTGGTATGCAGCTCACGGGGAGTCAAATTTAAGCTTGGGGGAGTAGGTGAAGCCATACGTGGCGCAGGCCCAGCTGCTGGTAAACCAGGCTGCAGCGCAAGCACCTGCTGGGCACAAGGTACACAAACACGCACATTGTCAACACTTGTAGGGGACACCCCACACGGCACACACAGCCGGCTTGTCCCGAAGGAACCCCGAGCACATTATCCTGAGAAGCCTCCATATGGTTATTATAGCGGCACAATAAGCCGATAGGGATTCACGCTATAAAAGCAACCTGGGATGCCCCAGTAGCCCGCTAGGGAAGTGGGAGGAATTGGCACTCTAGGCCTCAAAAAATGTAACAACTAAATAGAGGGGGGTAGGGCCGGGAGAAACCAATTGAGTTTGACCTTCCTGTAAGACAAACGAAAAACTCCGTAAGAGACATGCATGACATTAAGTAAAATAAACAGCCCGTGAGGGCACTCACGGGCCGCGGTAGGTAGGTAGCCAGCCAAGCAGCATGAAGAGCAAGAAAAAATGGCGCCGAGTATACCTCGAGGGGCGGGCCGCGGAGACAGTGATGCGGAACTCGCCATCCGCAGGCCCCGCCCCCCCCGAAGCCGCACCCGTGACAAGCAACCAATGATGGCGCAGCAGCGCCTGAGGTAATGTCGCCGCTGAAGCGTGCGCGGCGGCATATTAAAAAAAAAAAAAAAAAAGTAACCAGTTCAACTAAAGTCTGTACGGTGACAGAACTAAAAGGCAAACCAAGCACACATACAAGTGAATGCACAGAAGCACACACACTCACCCCCCCCCCCCCCCCCGAGAACTACAAGGGAGAGCGAGGGAGGGCAGCGGCCACCTAATGTAGGACCCACCGATAGACAGGGGCAATAGCACGGGAGGGGCATCCCATAAGGCTCACCATATGCCTATACCGCCTACCCTTTGGTGGGGGATTGCGGTGGAGCAGCGCTCCAAAGCACCTGACAGCGGTGCTGCCTACAGTCACCCGCACCAGCGCAGCCAAAGCTGGGAGGCACATAAACAAAGAACGGGTGGAAACAGTCCTACAGGACCGCAGGATAATAGCCCTGCTCACCTGCGAGAAGAGAGAGCCATCTTCTTGTCCTTCGCAGTCCAGACTGCAGAGAAAATCTGGGGATTTGTGGGAGGTCCCGGGTATTTGAGGGGCCGGGAGGAGCCAATTTCGCGGTCTCTGCAGTCCAGCGCCATCTGGCAGAGTAATACCCAAGAGTAAAGAATCTTATCTGGAGCAGGACGTACTGTATACTAAGAATAAGACATTTTACAGGTGCAGCAAAGTCAGAACCTGAACAAGAGCCTTCCTCTTCAGAAGATGAAGGGCCCACATCCCAAAATCCCAGTTAGACATACCGGTAACTGTTTTTCTACAAGTCCTTCAGGACATCCACAGAGAGAGGCTCCTCCCACTGTAGAGGAAACACAGCTGAGACAAGATTAAAAGCTCCACCCCTTCCTCCCATTTCTCAGTATTAAAGAAGCAGCCAATAAACCAGAGGGCTACGAAGGGAAGGTAGCTAGGGCCATCCTGAAGAACTTTTAGAAAAACCATTATGGGCAAGTCTAACGGGGAAATTATCCTGCCGTCCTTCAGGACGCCCACTGAGAGAGAGCAAGAAATATGGTTACTAATGGTGGGATACCGAAGGTAGGACTCTTCTACTCTTGCTCATCTGATAAAAAGGTCCAAACAGTAATGCTTGAGGAAGGTGTGGGGACACCGCTCTCGTGGAGTGTGCAGCTATGTTTGGAGGAGGGGTATCCATGCAAGTGTAGGCCAGGGAAATGGCCCATCTGATTCACCTGGTGGTGGTGGCTTTAGAAGCACCTATACCTCTATTCTTCCCACTAAAGAATATAAAAAGTCTATCAGACTTGCACCAGTTGTGTGTGTGTCTCTAGGTAACAAATAAGACATCTGTTTACATATAGGTTGTGGTCTTCAGAGTTCTTAGAGAAGAAGGGAAGGACAATGTCCTGAGATCTAAGGAAGATGGAGGCTGTTTTAGGGAGATACAAGGGATCTGGACTTAAAATAGCCCTGCCCGGGAGAATAGAACAAAGGTGGTTCTCTAATCTATAAGGTCTGAATGTCACTAACCCTCCAAGCTGAGGCAAGGAGAAAGGCTATTTTCAACAAGATAATTTTGTCTGAAGCCTCTGATAGGGGTTCAAATGGACATTAGGACCCTTGAAGACCAAGGTTAAATTCCATGTAGGACATGCTATGGACCACCGTCTTTTCCCTAGCGATGGATGTGAAAAACTTGTTCACCAAGCTGTTTTTTTCTTAATCGTATGTCTAGAAAGACTGATACAGCCGAAACTTGAATTTTTAACATAATCACTGCTAAATCAAGTTCAAACCTAAATTCCAGGACTGAGGACATCAGATTTATTTCTTTTTAGACTGTTAATCCCACAGAATGTACACATTTTTTTCCGCACCTCGAGGTAGTTTCTTCTTGTGATTTATTTTCTGTTTTCTATGAGGGAATCAATTACTCTGGAAGATTTCCCTCTCAGAATCCATGCTGTCAGATTTTTGAGGTTGGATAGACAACCAGTCCCTTGGATATCAGATCTGGAAGTTTCCACGGCTCCTTGAGTCAGATACTTGCTAATGCCAAGAACCAGCTCTCTTTCGAGCCACGCTGGCATGATTCGTATCACCATTGTCTTTTCTGTCTCCATTTTCCTTAGAACCTGAGGCAGAAGGCAATTGGGGGGGGTAGGCATAGGCTAAGGGAAAGTGCCATGCCTGAGCTAGGGCGTCCAACCCCAGAGCTCCGCCCCCCACCCCCAGCACAGAGAGAACAACTGATCTGAAAGAAGACCTCTCTGTTTAGAACCCACTTAGACTTCTTGAGCAGAACACAACTCTGTCAGCCACGGAGTTCAGAGTCCTTTGGGTGGATGACAGAGTCCTTTAAACCAGACCTTCAGCATTATTTATTGAAAAGCCCAAACCCTTATAAAACGATTCTCAAGCATCTAAAATTAATATATTTTAAGTTTTTAGTCACTTATTATTCTTTCCCCCACTGGGCTGCAACTCTGTTCAGGACTTTAGGATACGGGCGCCGCCATCTTGACTCAGAAGCATCACACTTACTGAGGAGAGGAGAGTTGGATAAAGTACAGGGGACGGGTAATAGCTGTGCTTTGCTCAGACAGAGCAGAGCTGGGGTCAGTGAGAGGTCAGCAATCCCAGAATGCAGAGCAGCACCGTCAGAGGGCACTTCCTGTTTGCAGGCTGCCTGATGTTCCATGAGCTGCCATCTTGGATTTTTAAAGGCTCCTAACATGCAGTGATGATTTTTAATGTGAGCTGTATGTACAGGGTGGGGAAACTTTATAAGATAGACTCTTACTCAGGGTGAAGGTCCGCTTTAAGAGATGACAGGGATTCTGCAGAGTTACGGACCTTGTACCTCCTCGTCGTTTTATGTAGGCAACTGCTGTTACGTTGTCAGACTTCACTTGTATATCCTCGTTCTTCAACAGCGGCTTGAAGCGAGAAAGGGCTGAATCTATCGACTTTAGTTCCCTGAAACTCGAGGATTTATTAGTTCCCTGGACCATTGACCCTGGATGTAAAGGGAATCTAGGAGCTCCCCCCCCCCCCCAACCCCATGCGCTGTCATCTGTTGTGATGATCAAGGGATTTGCTACTTTTAAAGCAGAGGGTTTAGGCTTTGGTTTATAAAGCTGAAGAAAAGAGTAGGGGGGATAAGGATCTATTAAAAAATCTGGTCTTAGTCCCATGAGGAGAAAAAAAAAAAAAAAAAAAAAAAAAAAAAGAAGAAAAGGAGGACTTACCAGAGCAGAGCTGGACCCCTTCTTCCCACACTGGGCAGACTACTGAGTATCACATGAACCTGCATTATTCATATAAATAGTAGTACTGACTAGGAGGGCAGAGACCTGCAGGGTTTCTCCGCCATTCTCCAGTCCAGCCACCCTCCTAAGCCCAATATATTAATGAGCCACAGGAGGAAGAAGAGAGCCATAATTAATAAAATTCTCTATAGCTGAGAAGATGAGCTGCTCCTTTCACTAGGGACGGTGCTTCCCCTTTAAAGCTCAGGAGCACCTGTGTCATCGGTTCTCCGGCAGCGCTCTGTATGATATCATCCCTGGGTGCTGCCTGGTGAAGTCACCCGTCTGCAGCTCAACCCCTCCCCTCTTCCAGACGAGTGAGCCAAAACCTGGAAGATGCGTGCATGCCGGAAGAAGCAGCAGGACCCACAAGTGCCGCTTCTCTGAGAACCTCATTGCGGCGACAGGGCCACAGAAAGCGCCCTGGGAATCAGGAGCATCGGGCATGGGTTGGAGGAATACTGGCAAGAGGGGGCCCGTAAGCTCCTCAAGCAACACCCCAGACCAAAGTGAAAGCTTGGTCTAGGGCCAGCGCATAGAATAGAATCCTAGGACAGGGAAAGGAAATTGGGTCCCAACTTCCTGGGGGCTCTCTGGGTCCCTGGCAGGCTGCATCCAGAGCCAGGAAATGGATCCCCCCGATCAGACCCATGTCGCCCGGAAATACTCCCTTAAATCACATCCATTTTAGGAGCTTGTGGTCTGGCCCCAGTCTAAGGCAGAAATGGATATAGAACTCACGTTCTGGAGGTGGAGCAAAAGCTTTTGTGCATTTCTGGTGGTCATGTGCTCCTCCCTAGGGGCGGAGCCATAATCTCAGTGGTATGCTGCCCCGAGGAGGTTTTGAGACAAAACCCACATACACCTGCTTCCCGTATCCAGCATCCCCAGCTCTGAGTGACTGCTTGGACTCCATCTCCAGTGTGTGGGCCTTTCCCCACGCAAAGTTCACAAGCAGCACCTATATGAAACAGGATTCCTTTTTCTTGACGGGCAGCGATTGGTGCAGGAGCTGACAGATGGGTTAAACCCTTTTGGTAAAATGAAATCACAATCAATGCATGCAAACCTTTAAATCAGATCTACAGTGTGGCAGCCAGACCAGAAGTGTTTTTATTTCAAATTCGCAAAAGCAGCTCCAGTATTTCCCAACACTTTTCCTATGGCCTTTCCTAAGCATACGATTATCTGTATAACATGTACAAAAAGGGAAGGGGCAGACTGAAGCAGCCAATCACCTCTCAGCTCTGCGTCACTGCAGTAGCTGGGCAACCAGTTTAATCAGAAACCGCACACAGACGTTTGAAAAGCGGGGCAGGGTGCTATACTGAGAAGCCAGACGAGACTTGGCACCCGCAGCTGAATAACGCAACGACTGTCAGACTCTGACTGCCGCCCCTGAGAATGCAGAAAGAAAGGCAATCTTCAGTGTACATGGAAAGTCCCAATTTCCAGTGCAGAAATAGAGATAGGCAGACAAGTGACATTAGGGAAGGACATAGAGAGAACCATCCAACAATAAGAAAATAATAAAACACCTTTGGTGTTTGCAATGTTTGCGGTCGCACAGTGCGCCGTCCTAACCTCTCTATAAGGGGACACCAGGAGCTCTCAACTGGACTAGCTGGCCTCACATTTTCAAAAATACTCCCATTCCTCCATTTCTTTAAAATCTTTAAATTGGCTGGGGGGGGGGGGGGGGGTCACAGCGTGGCATCCTGATTCAGGGGCAGGGAACAAAACACAGGAAAAGTCAAATTCCCGTGTTTTGTTGCGCTTTAAGGTAAACATACTTTTTAGGTAAAGCCATACCAATATTTTCCTCTCTGCATTCCAGTGCACACCAGTTCAGAACACAAGTTTAACATTTGTTCCATAGCATGTCTCTCTGGTGAACCTGAATAGTCACTCATCCGGCTGTATTTGTGGAAAAGTGGTAAATAACGGTTTGCCCAATGACAGCCTTGCAGGGCATCCTAATCTAGGATGCACCATGGTGAAAGTTAGAACAAGCTTCCAAGGCTACCAAGATATCATCATGCATTAAAGGAAGGAATGAATCATAGGATAGGGATGTCATTATGTCATTATGCCCATTTAAAAGGCACTGGTTCACCCTCACCTGGAATATGCTGTCCAGTTCATTGTCTGAGGGGGGCATGATTAGCCAGTATAAATATATAAATGGCCAATGCAAGCAATATGGGGAAACACCATTTTATGAAAAATCCCCTAAAAACAAGGGGGCACTCCCTTCAATGGGGAGAATATAAAATATAATATATAATATTAAATCTTCAGAGAGGACAATACTTTTTACCATAAGAACTATAAATATGTGGAATAGCCTCTCACAGAAGCGTGTTACAGCATTAACAGCTTCAAAAAAAGAATTTGATACATATTTCTTTTATCCTATTAAATATGTATTTTTCATAAGCCAATATGGTTGGATGGGGACAAGGAGGCCTTTAAATAATACATTTCTTTGATCCTGCGTAATTGGGAAGGTTACTGAAAAATAAACCAAACCCATATTCAATTGTGTAAAAGGATTGAATGGGGGGGGGGGGGGGGGGGTATCAACGACTAGTAATTTGTAGAACATACTGAAAAACAAACAAGTCCTCTCCAGCAACGAGGTTTCAGTGTTTTTCCTTTAAACCTTTTCTCAGCATCATCTAATTACATCTCTCGCTTCATATTAAAACAAATACGAGGTGTCGGATTTGTTAAATGGCTTTTTGTTTTAACAGCAGATTTTCATCTAATCCCAGGCGGCTCGTCCTGGAAGATAATTTAATCAGGTTTCTATCGCAAACCGGCTGCGCCGCTGAATTATTCTTATTAAAAAGGACACTCTGTTGCGACTGTCTGAGCGTCGGCGAGATCACATTAACCAACACAGAGCAACAAACCAATAAAGAAAGCGGCACGACAGCACCAGCCGCACTGTCCTCTATAAATGAATTGTGGCTGCACTCTGCTTGTACACAATGGAAAGGGGGGGGGGGTCTAAATAAATTGTTTACAGAAAAGCCTAAGCTGTAGAAATGCTCAGCAAATATGCGCTTATATAATACGCACGCACGAAAATGTTGGTTCTGTGGGGGGGGGGGGGGGGGGATTTAGTGCGGCACAGCTAGGAATGGCAGCAGAGTGACCCAGACAGAATGATGGTGATCAGACCGGACTGGGGCTACTTACCAGCCCAGGGTGCTGCCACACTGGCATGCATGCGGTCCTATCACAGTGCAGGGGCCACAGGTTGGAACCAAAATGCGGGACATTCGTTTCCCCCAGGACTCAAAGAAACAGAGCAACAGGGGAAACTAGCTGCCGATGTCAGGAGCACCTATGAACATGGAGGGGGGTGCAGAAAAGTTTGTGGGTGAGTCCGTATCCTCTACTGGTTCCCTTCTAGGTGCATTTTATAGGGCGAATATGGTAGTTAGGGAGCATCTGCTTCCATTTTCATTTGTATCTATTGGATGAATACAGGCAACTTCCTGAGCTTAGGTTAAGTGGAGCCCTGTGTCAAAATTCTGGACGCGCCCCCCCCCCCCCCCCCAATTTATACATTCGCTATCATACAATAGAGATAGATAAGGGAGGGGGGAGTAAGAGAAGAGAGAGGGAGATGATGGGAAACATCACAAAGATCAAGGGAGTGTGGAAATGAGAGGTGAAGAGGAAATGTGGAAGAGAAAAATATGACATTCTTCAAAAAGGGGGTGAGGAAGTAAGTGTGGAATAAAGGAAATGGAGAGATAGAGGAAATGTAAAAAAAGCATGAACAAAAAGGAGGAAAATAGAAATAGAGGGACTGTAAAAAGACAAGAAAGGTGGAGACCATGCAGAAGAAAAGATGGAGAGAATATGGAAAGAAGAAAAGGAAAGAATTGTAACCCGCAGCCCATGTTTTGCCTCCGCAATGCTTACCGGTATAGCCACAGCCTAATGATTGTGGGGGCTCATACCCACTCCTGACCCTACAATACAAAAGGTTTAGCATATGCCCCTGCAGTGCTATGGCCTCAGCTGACATACCCATTGACCAGCTTCGCAGCACCCTGAGTGGAGGAGCTTAAAGTGGACCAACACCCACGGGTGATCGGCCCGGGAATCTATAAGATTCCCGGGCCGATCACCCCCCACCCCGCGGGACATCCGAGATCGGGATGTCCCGCGGGGTGAAACCCCCCCCAAACACCCCAACTCACCTACCTTATCTTCGGCGGCGGCCGGCCGCCGCCTCCCTCGCGCCCCTGTAGGCGTGCGCGCCTCCGCGCCGGCCGTCTGCGAATGGCCGGCGCGGGGGCGCGCGCGTTCAAAGTGAAGCGAGGGAGGCGGCGGCGGCCGCCGCCGCTTAGATGTTCAAGATCTTCCCTTGTACGTCGGCGCTGGGAGCCCCACCGAAGTGGACCAAGACCCAGGATAGTCAAAATCCTGGGTGTTGGTCCACTTTAATAGCTTGTGGGCCGGTAACAGTTTGGCCAGGGCCAGTAAACTCCTTGTCTGCACCTGACAATATCCTGGCACAGGTGCTCCATCTTTTCTTACCATCTCACCTCGGTTTACCTCTTCCCATTAAACCTTTACTTACCTCACCTCTGCCTACCTCTAGCCAACTAGACTGCCAACCTCTATCCAATCAACCATTTCCTGTTTTGCCTCTTCCCACATCACCTTCACTCTCCTTACCTCTGCCCAACTTTGCTTAGGTCCTCCCATTTCACCTCTGACCACCTCGACTTACCTCTTCTCCATTCACAGCCCATCTCATGTATTCCTTTCTTGGGCTCTACCACCCACCTGTGCTTATCTTTTCCAGTCTTACCTCAACTTTGTATATAGCTAAAAGCATATGCAGGGATTAAAGGATCAAACGATTGATTAAACAAATGATTAAAGGTATTTCTCAGACAAAAGGTAAAAATACCATTTTGAGAATACTCACCTGTAAAATGGGTATTATAAGTATGTCACACACCCCACTTCATTTATTAAACATTACACTAGGGTTTATGCACCGCTAGGTGGCAGTGTTGCAGAGATCTCCAAAAAAGCAAGCAAGCCCCTCCCGGTCTATACATACCTGGTACCTCCCAACAATTCCCCAGTGTTCAAACAGCAGTAAGACAAGGTACCAGGAACAAACAATTGTAACCCTCAACTGTAAATAACAAAAAACTTCACCATATAAAGAACCAGGATACCAAAAAGGGCGGGTGAAGTGAGGTGTGTGACATACTTATAATACCCATTTTACAGGTGAGTATTCACAAAATGGTATTATTCTAAGTATGTCACACACCACACTTCATTTATTAAACATTACACTAGGGACATCCAACAGCAGTGTCCAAAAAGGGCGGGTATCCAACCAGGCAATAACGCAGATAAAACTCAAACCACTGCAGCCTGCAGAACCGTGCGGCCAAAAACAGCATCCGCTGAGGCCCGCACATCAACCTTATAAAAAACTTAGAAAAAACGTGAACCGAAGACCAGGTAGCAGCCTTACAAACTTTTTCAACAGAAGCCTGGAGCTGAAAAGCCCAGGACGCACCAACCGCACGAGTAGAATGAGCAGTAACACGAAAAGGGGGATCCTTCCCCTTGGCAGAATAGGCTCCAACAATCGCCTGACGAATCCATTTGCTAATGGAAGACTTAGCCGGAGCCAAGCCCTTCTTAGGCCCACAGGGCACCACGAAAAAGGCATCAGTCTTACGAAAGGAAGCCGTAGTACGCAAATAGTACCCGACACAACGTACAACATCCAAACAGTGCAACGCCCTCTCCTTGTCATTCCTAGGCATAGGACACAAGGAAGGAAGAACAATGTCCTGGTTAAAATGAAAAGCAGAGACCACTTTAGGGAGAAAGTCCGGCTTAAAACGAAAAACCACTTTGTCCTGATGCTTCTCAAAATAAGGAACCTGAATCAACAAAGCTGCCAACTCTGAAACACGCCGAACCGAAGTGATGGCCACCAAAAAGACAACCTTCTGAGTCAGAGTGGACAGAGCAATATCCTGCAGAGGCTCAAAAGGAGGAGCCTGAAAAGCAGAGAGCACCAAATTCAAATCCCAAACTGGGAGCAAAGGCTTCCTAGGAGGCCGCAGATGCGAAACCCCCTGGAAAAAGGTCTTGACCAAAGAATGGCTTGCAAAAGACCTCTGAAAAAGGACAGACAAGGCAGAAACCTGCCCCTTCAAGGTACTCAGCTGAAGACCAGAGTCCAGCCCCGATTGAAGAAATTCCAAAATCCGAGAAATAGAAAAGACCCGGCAGGGCAAAGACCTAGCCTCACACCAATCAATATAAGACCTCCAGACCCTATAATAGATGGAAGAGGACGACCTCTTCCTAGCACTAACAAGAGTCCGAATGACCGAATCCGAAAGACCCTCCTCCTTCAAGATGGAGGTTTCAGCAGCCAAGCCGTCAAATCCAGCGTTGGTAAACTGGGGTAACACAGATGACCCGGAGTGAGAAGAACTGGCCGAAGAGGCAGATCGAACTGATCGACTGCCAGACGAACGATGTCTGCAAACCACACCCGCCCTGGCCACCTTGGGGCCACGAGAATGGCGGGAACTTCTTCCAGAACCAGCTTTCGCAGCACCCTGCCTAGCATGGGAATCGGAGGAAACAGATAAAGAAATCCCAGGTCCCTCCAGCTCAGGGCCATGGCATCCGCCGCCAGAGCCAGAGGATCCCGAGACAGTGACACGAATGTCAAAAGCTTGTGATTGTGACGAGAGGCAAACAGATCTACCTCCGGCGTCCCTCACCGAAGACACATAGACCGAAACACTTGGGAATGGAGAGACCATTCCCCCCGGCGGGACGAACACCAGCTCAGGCAGTCTGCCTCCGTGTTCTCCACTCCTGGAATGTAAACTGCCGAGATGCAAGGGACATAAGTCTCTGCCCAAACTAGAATCAGAGACACTTCTCTGTGGGCTCCCAGACTGCGAGTCCCTCCTTGGTGATTGATGTAAGCAACCGCCGTCTGATTGTCCGATCGACCCTGAACCGACAGGCCCTGTAAATGATGCGTCAAGTGAGACAGAACCAACCTGATGGCTCGTAACTCTAGAACATTGATGGGCAAGTGAGCTTCCTGAGGGTCCCACTGCCCCTGAAACTGAAGATCCTTCCAGAAACCTCCCCATCCTGACAAACTGGCATCCGTAGTGACAGTTTCCCAAAGCGGGGTCAGAAACGACCTGCCCTTCAGAAGATTGTCTGGGACCAACCACCACCGAAGGGACTGCCGGACCCAAGGGGACATCCGGAAGGACCGATCCAACGACCGCGGTCGCCGGTCCCAAGACGCCAAAAGATGAAGCTGCAGCGTCCTCGTGTGAAACTGTGCGAAGGGAACTGCCTCGAACGAGGCCACCATCAACCCCACCAGTCTCATCCCCAGCCGGATGGACGGGCGAGGATTGGAAAGAAGAAGCTGAGCCAATTCCTGAATCAAAAGAACCTTGGCCTAAGGGAGAAAAACTCTGTGCTGGCAAGAGACCAAGGACATCCCCAGAAAGGTCACCACCCTGGCCGGAACCAGAGAGGACTTGGGGTAATTGATCACCCAACCGAAACTCTCCAGCATAGACACCACCATGCCGGTGTCCCCTTCCGCTTGACTGAGGGAAGGTGCCATGATGAAAAGATCGTCCAGATAAGGTACAATGCAAATCCCTTGAGCTCTGAGCAGGGCCATCACCCCTGCCAACACCTTGGTGAACACTCCCGGAGCCGAGGTGAGACCGAATGGAAGAGCTACGAACTGAAAATGCCGATCCTCCACCACAAAGCGAAGAAACCTCTGATAAGCCGGAAAAATTGGAATGTGAAGGTACGCGTCCTTGATGACTATGGACGTCATAAAGTCCCCCTGTCGAAGCGAGCTGATCACAGACCGCAGGGTCTCCATGCGAAACTTCCGGGGACGAAGAAACCGATTGAGAAACTTCAAATCCAGGATTGGACGGAACGACCCGTCCTTCTTGGATACAGTGAATAGATTGGAATAATACCCTCGCCCCACCTCCGAAGAAGAGACCGGGCAGATGACTGCCAATTCCAGGAGAATCCGTACCGCCGCCAGGAGCCCCTGCGCGGCCAAAGGGTCTGAAGGTACCCGAGACCTGAAAAACCTTGGGGGAGGGCGAGACACGAACTCCAGCTTGTAACCAGCCGACACCACCTCCCGGATCCACCTGTCCAAGACCTCCTGGTCCCATACCCGGGAGAAGAATCGCAACCTTCCCCCCACCCGTACGGGTGAGGGCGCCCCCTCATTGCTGAGCGGGCTTGGCAGCTGACTTGGGCTTGGCGCCCCAGGCGTGAGCGGAACGGCCACGGCCTCTACCCCTGTTCCAACCTGCACCCCTGGAAGCCGAGAAGCCCGCACCCCTGCCGGCTCTGGCTCCCCGAAAGGACAGATTGAAGGGGGGCCGCCCCCCCGAAAGGAACGGCGAAATTTTTTGCGCTGAGGCAAACTACCACCTTTGGCAACAGAATCCAGCTTTTCCCCAAAAAGCCTCAAACCCACAAGGGGAAGAGCCGTGAGCGATCTCTTAGAATTAAAGTCAACCATCCACTGTCTCAACCACACAGAACGACGAATAGCCACCAACAGAGCAGAAGCCCTGCCACACATTAACATGGCATCATCGTGAGCGTCCAGGATAAACGACAAGAAGGAGCCACAACGCATAAGCGCCAGAAACTCCTCCCCAGAAGGATCCAAATCCACACCTAAATCCCTGACAATAGATCTAACCGCCAAGGCCAAAAGAGCCGAAGCACAAACAGGCCTCAAAACCGAACCCGCACAGACAAAACCATGGCGGGCCAGCTGCTCAATCCGGCGATCCTCGCCGTCCTTGAGAGTAGTGTCAGGAAAATGAACAGTCGCCGTATTAGACAGTCCCAACACCGGAGCATCCACCTCGGGAGGGACAGACCAACGCTTCAACAAGTCCGCCGGAAAGGGACATTTCTTATCCCAGCTAGGCGGTACCCCGACGAGCCGTGTAGATTGCTCCCATTGCCTAAGGACAACGTCCTCGAAATGCTGTTGACTGGGGAACTCCAAACGCTGCTTGGATCCCCCAAAAAGCTGGCCCCTAAGCCGAGGAGCAGCCTCGGGAGGGTCCAAATCCTCAAACATCTGAGTCAAAATGGAAGAAGTATCAGGAGCGGGACCTTCAACCTGGTCCCCCTCAGCGCCCAGCAACTGCTGGCCCTCTGAATCATCTAATTCCTCGACCAGCTCGCCCTCTTCAAGGGGACGATGCGACCAATCCAAATCCTCAACCTCCTCATCGGAGTCCGGCGGAGGAGGAGATAAGTGTTTTCGCTCAGCCGACACCTTCTGAGCGGCCATGGCGGAGAACTTCTTCTCGAGGCTGGCCAAGCGGGCGCAGACCTCAGATTGCGAATCCCCACTCGTGACAGCGTCACACAGGGTCCGGAACAGCCGTGGAGGAGAGGGAGATGGCTCAGCCGATGAAGTACCAGGCACCGGGGTGCCGGACTGGCGCTCAATGTTCCGCTGTGCACATGGAATGCATAAAATGACATCATCCCCCGGGAGCGGAGTCCCACACCCCCCACATAGCCTGGATTGTCCCCAAGGACAGTTTCCGGAATCTCTGGCAGCCTCCATATGGTGAAATTTATGGTATTCGCAGAACCCAGGGATTTACGCAGTAAGCGACCCGGGATGCCCCTTTATCTAATTATATATATATATATATATATATATATATATATATATATATATATATATATGTAATCATGTATCCCTGATGCTGGGAAAATTTGGCGGGAAGATATCCTAATAAGAATGTAACGCCACCAGCCCCCAGCTAGCCAGGTATATAAGACCGGGAGAGCCCTGCGGAAAGGGGTCCCAGGATCTGAAAAAGACACAAAAATCAATACAGTCACATACACACACACAGCGCTTATAACAAAAGCCGATCCCCCCTTTTAACCCCAAGCCCCCAACATTAATAACAGCTCTGCCAACATCCCCCCAACTAACGGGGGCAAACGGGCAAGGATGGGGGGGGGGATGGGGGTGGCAGAGGAGGCATCAAAAACAGTGACCGCGGCAGGCAATAGGCCCCGACCCAACTACCGCGGAGCCTACCTTTATGACATGCGAGACGAGAAGATGGCGGCCCCCGCCATCACACAGACAACGCACCGCCAAGGAAGGAGGAGGAAGAGGGGCGTGCCCACAGAAGACGCGGGAGCCAAGGCAGCCCCGCCCCCTCCAACCGGCCAACCAACACACGGGCCGCGCCAGGCGCGGTCCCGCCTCCCCTACGCCGCCGCGCAGCGGGCGCCAGCGACAATGGCGCCCGCATACACCGCCGCTCGGCCATCCTAAAAAGTCACACCACACATACACAAGACGGCAAGGCAGGGTGAAAAGGCCCCCAGTGAAACTACAAGCCGCGAGCGCCGGGAGCCTAGCGCTTCCCCTGCCAGGCGGGCCGGCGGCGCTCGCGCCGCCCGGCCCCGCCCACCGCCATTTCTCACAGGGACCCCAGAGAGCACGGGCGCCATTGTTGCAGCGCCAACCACTGAGCCAACCTAAATCAGCGGGTCGGCGGAACCCCGCCCGACCCGCCATCAGTGACGCCAGGCCGAGCCACACCGAGCCACCTGAAGAACGGGCAGTCCAGCGCGCACCAGCCACCCGTTCCCAGCACACCCTCCCACACACACACACAGTGTAAAAACGCCTTCTGAGTTGGGAGGGAATAAAGCCTCTGTGCCTGATGTGTCAACTACCTAGATTAAGTGTAAGGGCATCCCACGTCCGGATCACCACTCCGGAATCCCGCTATGCCCCACAGTATGGGGTCGAGCGGAGGAGCTAATCTCCTAGGAACCTAAGGTGCCAGCTACCTTTGCCCGGCCTCCAGCCTAAGCTGGGAGGCTACCATAAACAGGGGGAAAAACAAAAAAGAGCCGGGCAGAAATAGACCATGGGGGGTGGGGGGCGGGGACTTCTTTCTTCTGTCTTGTCGCCACCTTGCAGAGAACAACACTGGGGAATTGTTGGGAGGTACCAGGTATGTATAGACCGGGAGGGGCTTGCTTGCTTTTTTGGAGATCTCTGCAACACTGCCACCTAGCAGTGCATAAACCCTAGTGTAATGTTTAATAAATGAAGTGGGGTGTGTGACATACTTAGAATAAACACACACACCAGCATGTTCCCTTGCCAAGTGTTCCTCCAGCACTGTGCATCCTCTCAGTTCTGCACCCTGAATGAGGAAATCTACTTCCCCCTTCTGCCCCTCCAGTGCCACGCTGCCGATGTGGACCACCAATACTAGCTCGAGGAACTAGTCCAGACCACACCCCCATCTGTATTAATGGCTTGAACGGCACACTCAGAGCTGCCATTCAAGCCCAGCTAGTTCCTCCCTCCTCCCCACAAGCACTCTCGCCCCCAGTACTGCCCCACCCACTATACAGATTAGTTTTCAGCATCACAGCTCCAAGGGCCACGTTTCAGAAGAAAAATCATAGGGTAAAAACTGTAAACCTTGACAACTCGGCCATTTAAAAAGCAGCCCAACGCAATGGTCTAACAATTGGCTATGCCTGAAACTTTAAGATCATGATAGGCCGGGAAGGGGGGTGGGGGGGTTAACAACCAAAGTAATTATGTTGCCTACACCGCTACCTGCAACTACTGTAGATTTAAAATTTTTCCTTTCCCCCAGTCACGCATACTATTGTTCATAGAGAGCCAATTATGTAATGAGAACAATAAGCCCCAGAAAACCTGCATTCAAAAAAAGTTACTAAACAGATTTGCGCGCACCCACAAAGCACACATTCAAAAGTACATCAAGTCATTAGCTGCTATTCCCTAATTGCCGACTGCTTTCACCAAACTACGCAATGTAGAGGCAGAAAAGTATGGAAACCCCAGAGGTTCCTTTAAATTCCATCACCATGGAAACCAGCCATGGGACTTCAAGCTAATTGTATTCCATCTGCAAAGATTCATTATGCCACTGCCTTCGCTAAGAGTCACGTTGACAAAGTCAATAATGAGCCTACAGCACGTGAAGTGATGGTCTCTATGCGTGATAATGATCAGGGACAGCAGAGCGTGGTGGAGATACAACACCTAGACCTGCACCCAACATGTGGCCTGTAAAAAGTTCATGTAAACCACAAAACTATTGAGGACTGTATGAACAGCCCCTCCCCACCCAATACAGGACAGATGCAGGCACTTCCCCTGTGCTGAATGTAGGGGAGGTGGCAGTCCAACAGCAACATTACAATGTAAATATGTGGAAGGCCTTAAAGAGGACTAAAACCCTCTAAACCACCTAAAAAACGGCATATTTTAGAACGCAATTCAGCCAACCTCAAATATGCCATCTGATCTGAATGGCAAGCCTCGGGGAGGACTATTGCCTCCTGGAATCCGAACTCTGATCCTGTTGAGGAAATCTAGCTCTTTTGGCCTCAGCCCACAGAGGGAGAGAACTCTTCCTTTTGACTGGAAATTTCTTCCCCTGATCAGAGGATACCACACAGGTGGGACTTAGAAGACTGGGCCCCCTGCCAGGTTTTCAACCAGAGGGCTCTACAGGCACAATTAAGTAGGGCCATACTTTTAGTGTTAGCCCTGATCGACTCGGATGCTGCATCAGAGATGAAATTGATAGCCCTAGAAATAGGAGGGCATCCAAAACTTCTTCTTTGGGGAATCACTGGAAACTCCACTCTTAACTCTTTCCACCCAAATCTCTAGGACTCTGCTGACACAATCAGTGGCCAGTAGCAGTCTAAACTGAAGTGTCTGCATCTCAGGCCCCTCTAAGTAAAATGTCCACTCTTATCAAAGGGATCTCGAAGGGAACCCATGTCTTCAAAGCATAGATCAGATTACCGGGACACCTGAGCCAAGGAAGCATCCAGCTTGGGTCACTTAGACCAAGCCTCTATGTCGGAATCCTCAAGAAAACCAGGATCTTTCCTTTCCGACAATACTTGATATAAGGAATCCTGAATCAAAAGGAGTTTATCCTCTGACTCAGTTTTCAGAGAGGATAAAATACCTCTAATTAAGTCAGGAGTATCAATAGCAAAGTTAAACCTAGTACTAAGAGAGGAAAATGGTTCCGGAACTCTTCCTGTGGTAGTTGAATGCACCGACTTGCCCGAAGACATGCCGACTTCCTCGTCACCGGAAGAAGCTAAACTGTCAGGGGCGGGTTCCAGGGTGACTAAAAATATGATGGGTCTGGCTTCCAGTGTGACTAAATATGACGGGTCTGGCTGAGAAGAGGAACCTGCTACTGCACTAGGGCCCTGCTCCTGGACCATACAATCCTTGTATACGGAAAGGTATCTGCCATTCTTTGATCAAATGGATCTCTAAACAGGAATTACACAGGAGCTTAAGGAACCCTTCCGGAAGAGCAGCCTGACAACTAACACAAGCTCTAGGCTGACCTAGCCTGGCCTCAGCTTCCTTGTGCTCCCGGGGCTTCTGGGAATGCCTCTTGGACTACTTAGGCCACTAAAGTACCCAAGGTTAAAGACTCCAAATCCACTAAGATATACAGAACCATTACAATACATTAGGAGGTACCAATGGAGAATTACATAGGAAGTCTTAAAAAAAAAATAAAAAAAAAAAAGTAAGTATATAAAATATAAGCTGGCTTACCCCAGCTCTGCTGTATCCCCTCCACCCATCCTGAGAAGAAGAACACACGATAATAAGGCA
Source organism: Gastrophryne carolinensis (assembly GCA_027917425.1). Lineage (NCBI taxonomy): Eukaryota > Metazoa > Chordata > Amphibia > Anura > Microhylidae > Gastrophryne > Gastrophryne carolinensis. The sequence continues at coordinate 70,574,130 of CM051243.1, read as the reverse complement.
GCCAGCACCTATACTTTCTGCACCTGCTACCGCCTTCGCTTCACCACTGCCACCCAGAGACGAATGGCTAGGGCTTTCTCCCTCCAGGGAAGACCCAAATGCAATTTAGGGCCCTCCTGAGGTTGCCAGGCCTGCCTGTAGGCCTTCCAGAGGGCCACTCAAAAGTTCCAGGTTAAGCCACGCCCCCCCCAACCCAAAAGCGCATATAGCCACCGGGTAATGTGATGATGTGCGTGCGACAGAGGATTCCCGGACCTGCCGCTGCCCCAGGTCAGGAGACCCCGTGGGAACATCACCACCCCTACAGGTAGAAAAAAAAAAAAAAAAAAACACACAAAAAACGGCCACCATGTCTCTGGTGGCTAGCAATGAACCCCCACGGAACCTGTGGGGGGAAGGAAGCCCTAATCCTTACAACAGTGCGTCACCCTGAGCACCAGCTGAGTTCTGCCTGGGAAAGAGAAGGAAGTCCATTCTCCCAAATAAACAAAAAATTGTGACAGTGCCATCCAGCCTGTTTCCTGGAAGAGGAAACACAACACTGAGGAAGGGGGCAGACTTTTAATGTTGAATGTCCCGGGACCTAATTAAGAATTCAAGGATTCCTTTTCAAGGGAGCTTTTTGGCAGCTAGGTGTGAATATGTAAATATAGGTGTCTATTGTCATGGTCCGTTTACTATAGACATGGTAGGATTTCCAGCACACACCCTCTTTTGAGTGTTAGGAATTCTGGTGCTTAATCATACTTTCTTCACCCTTTAATACCGCTTTTCAGCTTTAAAGAAGTACCAGAAGAATAGGCCATTAGTCGCGGAAGAAGGCAAAGCAAAGAATTTTCTGGTCTTAAATTGTTAATACTTAATATCGTGTTGACCGACCTTCTTCTTTTTTTTTTTTTTCCTTTGTATGACGGACGGGTCAGAATCACATTATGCTAATAAAAAAAATGCCTGCTGCAGAAGAGGCCGTTCAGGGGAATATTCCAGACTATATATTTCACAGAACCTGCTGGCAACCTCTCCTTGTGGAGTGATAATGAAAATAATCACAACTCCAATTAGATGGCTTTATAGTTACCACCTAATTTGCAAGATTCCAGGTTCTTTTTACACCTAGAACACAAGCCTTTATTAGGGGTTTATAAATACACCTGTGAAACAAAAGACGCTGAACGCTTACGAGATCAATCATCCAAACCAAGACAGCTCCTATGTACGAAACTGCTGAAACAAGAGTAGAAAATAAAAGGGCTTCTTCACCCCGCTGTCACCGTTCGACCATGCTGCTGCTTCTGTAATGTACAGAGCCTATCACTACATGAAACATCCTGACAAATAAGGGGTACTTGCTAGAAAAGACTTTTAAAGTAAAACCAAAAATATACTTGTTTGGGGGCGGAATTAGCTTTCCCAATAGCTGGATTAAAAGCATGTACCCCCTAACTCTGCCCCTTGCACGGTTACCCCTTATTGCCCCTTCCCTGCCTCTATAGATAGCCTGGTGTGAAACAAAATGGAGCAGAAGAGACCATCATGAGGAGGAAAGTTTAGGGTAAGGGGCATCATTTACAGATGGAGCAGTGAAGATTCTATTGAGAGGGGGAAGCGTTAATGTAAGGGGGCATTAGTTACACGTGGAACACAAGAGATTCTATCATCAGTAAGACTCCAGAGAGGGCATACTCGCCCCCCCTCAAGGCACCCAGATCGGGGGTGCCCAGCTGTGTGAACCCCCCCCAATCAATCGCCTGAAAACTCACCTTCGTTCCCGGTCCAACAGCACATGCACAAGCAGCAGCCGCATCTCTGTGCGCCTGCAGCAGATATTTGTGAATGGCCAGCGTGGACACGCACCCCGAGTGTAGTGGGGGATGCTCAAGCGCATGGTTTGGATAAGCAGCCATGCGTGCGTCATGGGGAGTTTCACACAGCAAGAACTGACCAGGGTGCCCTGGGGGCAAGGACCAAAACCCAGGATAGCCAAAATCCTGTTTTTTGGTCCACTTTAAGGCAGTGCTGGAAAATAATGGTGGCTTGACAAAATTTACATTGGGGATAAACCAAATTTACACTGTAATACAAGCAGGACACTGACTACTTTACATTGTATCAAAGCCTCTGATCTTCAGTGTTGTCCTATGAAGAATAAAAACATTTACAAAACTAGTATTCAGGATAAAACTGAGAAGGGATAGCTGCACAGAGGTGCCCAGGGAGCATGCTCAGTGTACACATGAGGTTTATGTGGTCAGGGTCTAGTGCGGGTAGCCCATCACGTATCTCCCCTGCGTGCATTCCAGCAGCCCTGTTTTTCCTGATCTTCTACAAACACTTGTGCAAACACTTGTGCAAATATAATGGATAGGTGTAGCATAGTATTTTTTTTTTTTTTTTTTTTTTTAACTGCCAATAGGTTGATGCCAAGTGGTATTTCCACATTGCTGTATGCAAGTAAACATTCACTTTATTTTTATCCCTTTAGAGCCCAACTCATGCCAATATTTGTATTTTGGTTTTGGAGTCAACATTTAGGACAATTGTAGACACATTAAAATCCTGCGATAAAAGCCCAGCAACTCTCAAAGATTAAAATATACAGGGCTGACAAAGTTCAGGGAACCGTATATAGAGATAGGAGGTAATACCTTGGGATGAACTCTCTCCCTCATGCTGGGGCTATAACAAAACAAGATGAGTCATTCTGAAAAGCCAGACAGCTCCCTGCTCAGAGATCTATTGTGTTATATTGTTATGGCCAAATAGCAATTCAGTTATCTCAAAGGGGTTATCCTAAAGTGGACCAAAAACCAAGCTGATTGGCCCGGGAATCTATAAGATCTCCGGCCCAACCGATTCCCTCCCCACAGGGCATCCAAAATCGGGATGCCCTGCTGTGTGAAACCCCTAGGTAGTCCCATACACTTATCTTGTTTCCCGATCCAAGGGCGCATGCGAGAGCCACGCCCACATCCCCGCTATCCCTCTAGCAGGGCGCATGCCCGTGCCAGGCATTTGTGAGTGGCAGGAACAGGCACGCTTCCTGTTAGAGGGTAGTGGGGGATGTGGCTGACAGTGCGCTCGGAGCCGCTGGCCATAAACGAAGGCATAGACAACGTAAAGTCAGCGGTTCCAAGCGTGCTGATCAGACGAGCAGCTGCGCATGCGCCGTAGGACCGGAAGAGGCGAATTGGCATCGGCGATCTGGGGGGGTTTCACACCCCGATCAGGGTGCCCCAGAGCCTATTATATGGCATTATTTATTATATGGCATGTACATAGCTCAGAGTGCATGCGTGTATCACACTGTGGAATGGGAAGGACTCACTCTCTAAGGCAGTGGTACTCAACTGGTGGACCAGACAGCCCTGCACTCAGTTGCTTCTGTGTTGCCGTACTCAGACCTGCCCCCTTAGTTGCTAATGTAGTGCTTAAACCGGAGCTTCACCATGATTTAATGAAAAGCCCAAACCCTTAAAAAACGGTTCCCCAGCATCTAAAATTAATCTATTTTACGTTTTTAGTCACTAACTTATTATTCTTTCCCCCACTGGGCTGCAACTCTGTTCAGGAATTTAGGATACGGGCGCCGCCATCTTGACTCAGAAGCATCACACTTACTGAGGAGAGGAGAGTGGGATAAGGTACAGGGGGGCGGGTTATAGCTGTGCTTTGCTCAGACAGAGCAGAGCTGGGGTCAGGTAAAGGTCAGCAGTCCCAGAATGCAGAGCAGCACAGTCAGGAGGCACTTCCTGTTTGCAGGCTGTCTGATAAGATGGCGGCTTCCATAAGCCGCCATCTTGGATGTTTAAAGGCTCATAACATGCAGTAGATGCAGGTAGGATGATTTTTAATGTGGACAATCTGTATGTACAGGGTGTGGGAAACATATAAGATAGATTCTTATTCAGAGTGAAGGTCCGCTTTAAGTCTCTTTGCCAGTGTCATGGCTCCCTGGCACCTAGCATTGCAATATGAAATACTGCACGGGCAGCAATGGACATTGCAAGGTGCACACAAACTGTTTTTTAGTCTCTTTGGCTCATCCAATCTTCCCCTCCCCAGCTCAGCCCCATCTATCCCTGTCCCACCATCTCCTCCCCCCAGCTCAGCCCCATCCATTCTTGTCCCACTAGCTTTGCCTCATCCATCTCATCCCTATCTATTCCTGCCCCCTCAGCTCTGCCACATCCAGCCCAGCCTTTTTTAGTTTTGCCTAGGATACCTATAGACCCCCCCCCCCCGCACTGATTTCTAACTAATCCCCCGCCCAGACCTTCACCTCTTACCAGATGCCTATATATGGACCTTTACAAGAAGCAGTTGAGTACCCCTGCTATAAGGATTGCCCCCTAGATCTTCATTTCTTTACCTATTGTTTTGTGGTTCCATCTAATGCTTTCCTAGTAAAATGAAAGCCCTCATTGCAGGCAATGGTTATTCCAATGAAGATCAGATTTCTCCGGAAGGTTTGCACACAAAAAAATTTTTCCTGATCAGATTAGTTTGCCCCTTATTTTTATTCAGTTTGTAAAACGTCTAATGTTCTTCCCGAATCTAATGTGAGCAAATGACTTCAGATGACCTCATCCTCTGCATCCATATAAAGACTATGATAAGGCCTGTGCTGCCTGACAATAACAATGATTTACTTTATTGATCTGATCAGATCTGGCACCTGGAAGACAAACAAGGTCAAACCTATGGAGGCCTAGTGCACACATGAAGGAGAATGACCCATACAAATGAGCTAGGTCACCTGCTTAGCATCAAGTGACCTGTTTACAACTGGCAATTCAACAGCAGAATGACACACACACACTGGCCCAGACACCATGTCTTGTACGTCCTGGATTACAACACATAGCCAAGTTTGAATTGGACCTTCACCATTATTTAATGAAAATGCCTAAACCCTTAAAGTTGACCAAAACCCAGGATTTTGACTATCCTGGGTTTTGGTCCATTCCCTCGGGGCACCCCGATCGGGGATGCCCCACTAACCCCCCAGAATGCTCAGATCAACTCACCCCGCTCCTACAGCACATGCGCGGCAGCTAACACACACACACACACACCTTGAAAAGGTACACACAGTAGCAGAGACCTTCATGCCCCCTTCTCATTCCATCCAGCAGATATTTATAAGCACAATGTAGGTCAGCTGTGCACCATGCAAGAGGGGAGGGTTGAAGGAGCACAATCACAAAATTGTATAATATTAAATATCCATATAAACACCTTGGCTAATGAGAGGAGGGTTCACTTATACACCTGAAGTGAATAAAACTCCCACCAAGCTTATGGTTTTCTTCTCCTGGTAGAAATACATTTCAGGTGACAGGTTTAGTCAATGAGATGGCAGAGCCTGACACCTGTGATTTCCTCTTTCTACCATTGAAAAATAAACTGAACTGGCTAGATATTTCCTGATAGCGGATGTACAAGTCACCCCTCCACCTCACCATCTGGCATATTTATATGTATTTTTATTATTGGTACATTTTTTGTGATAGTTCTCTTTTAATGTGTGTTAAAGACCCACCAATATAAAAGCATATTTGTGCAGCATACTTCCCTAAACACCCCCCACCTCCAGCAGCTGACCCCTCCTGCTCTGATGTGGGTACATTCTAGTCTCTGATTCTAGTCCATCCAATGCTACATGTTAGAGACGTGCGATGCCCGAATACCATCCGTGCCAGCTTCATTCAGTGGGCAAGGTGGGGGGGGGGGGGGTCCCTGTCTGTTTACTGTCTGCTGCTTGCTGGCAGTGAACATTTCAGGAATAAACAGAAATAGAAGCCCTAGCTGTGTGCAAATCTTCACAATATGCACTGCCAGTGAAGCTGATTGGAGTAGAGCCACGCCTGTGCCATGTGCACGTTGAACAGGTAAGAGAACCAGGTGAGTCCCCACCTGGGGGTTAACACAGCATCCAAAACTGGGGTGGCCCAGGCAGATTGTGAAAATCCCAGGTTTCAACCACTATAATGAGGAACAAAACCCAAAATGTTCAACGCAATTTAGGATACCCAATAAAGGCCAATGTCCCTCGAGACTTCGAATCAAAGAGTGGCTGCTCTTCTACCAACTGGGGCCACAGCCAGGCTAAAACTGGAACACCAGGGACCCACCAGAGAAAATCACTGCTGGGGCCCACCAGAAGAAATGATTATTGGGGCCCACCCATCAGCTAATTTGATTGAAATAATATAAAAAAAAAAGTTTATGATTCAAACAACAAGTGTAACCAACTGAAGCAAACAAGATACAGTTTTAGTCTTTGACAATTTGTACTGCCCTGATAGTAGGCCTGGGTCAAAGTCTGGGGCCGACCAGAGGATCCCTTGGAGATCAGGGTGTCAGACAAAAAAAAAAAAAAAGAAAACTTAAGTTAGGTACCTGGTAACTTATTTTCTAAACATCCGAAAGGGCAGCATAAGCCTGAGACCTCCGGGCTCCTCCCACCAAGGGGAACACGTGACCATCAGACAGAATAAAGTCTTGACTCCTCCTTCTATTCCCCAGTTGTTGTAGAGATCTGAAAGAAAAAGAACAGACCCACAACTCCCCATAACTTAATACATAATCCAACTCCACATATGAAAACAAAGGGAGGGAAGCCGGCGTATCCTGCCCTTTCAGATGTTTAGAAGATAAGTTACCAGGTACCTAACTTGAGTTTTCTCAAAACATCCTTCAGGCAGCATACGCCTGAGAGATAGGCGAAAACTACCTCGTTGGGTGGGAAGAACAGCATGGAGGACACTTCTGCCAAAACAGAATCTTCTCAGACAGAAGATCCAACAGAAAGAGTCCAGCAAAAACCTTTGCTGAGTACCAAGTGGCTGCTTTAGCCCAGATGTAGCATCACTTCTTGTAAATGAGACGCGATACCTATTTGGCCTGACATAATCTCGAGAAGCCAAATCCTGTAAAAAAGACTAGAACACTCTTCGTCCTACAACGTACATAAACCCACTGTAGGATCTCCCTAGTTTGGTAAAGGGCCCCAGAGACGGCACAGGCCCCAGAGACGGCCCAGGGCTAAAAATGACCTAGGACCCAGAGACGGCCCAGGGCTAAAAATGACCTAGGACTTAGAGACCACCTAGGGTTTAGAGACCACCTAGAATAAAGACCACCTAAGGCCAGAGGTGTCCTAGAACCCCGAATGGATAACACCCATTTAACTGTAAAAAGGCATAGGCTAGATATCTTCCAACCCATTCCGGGAGCCATTCCAACTGCTCAGGATATGTACTCGAATAGTACCTGAAAGCAAGTGACAACACTTCCAACGGGAAGACCATGTATTGAAAACGTTGAACCGGCACAAAGGGATCAAACAGCTTCTTGAAGGGGGAATCTACTGGGAAAGAAGAATAAAAATCTGGAGAAGGTGATGACTCCACTCCCAATAAATTACCTGAGAGGAAACCAGACTCGAATTCTCAAAGCTTAGAATCGACCCGAGCTGAACACAGCTTAAAACTGTAACTGAGGGTTTGCAGCACTTGGTCCCCTAAGAGGACAAAAAAAGGCAACAGGTCGTCTAAATCAGCCAAATACCGATCCCCTCAGTCTCCGATATGCCTGCGGTTCTGCCAATACTTTGCAGAAATTCCCAGGTTGAATCCAGCCCGAAGGAATAACAAATTGGAAGCGCAATATCCATCTCTATCCTCACTGCGAATCCCAAAAAGGACTGAGACGAAAATTCATAGGAACCTGCCGACAAGCCTTCCTTAGATCCATTAAGACCATAGACCATGAAGGAACCTTGTGGAAGCATGTCTTTCACTGAAAATCTTAATTCCATTCATGTTTGTATTGAACATAGAGATTGATCTTTTATAAAAGCAGAGATAAACTCTATCTAAGGCTAACTTCACCAGAAAGAGAGGAATAAAAAACCCATCCCTCGCTGGTGACAGGGAAGTGGGATAAGACTCCCCTGGCTCCCATGGTTAGCAGATTTCCTGAATATCTGATCCGACTTCCACAGATATAGGAGAGACCAGAATAGTGACCGAGAGGTACAAATAAATACTATGGAAAAAACCCTCATACATGCCCCTTGGAAAAAAGGGCAATACAACGTATTCAGGCCCCAACCCGAGACATGGTGTCATTGTTCCTTGGGTTTGGGCCAATAGGTTCCAGACAGAGTGGAACTTTTAGTAACGTCCCTGTATGTAAGGAGCATCTAAAAAGAAGTTCTAAAAGAGCCATTCCGGGAGCCACACTTTTTAACCGGAGGCCCAGATAGGGCAGAAAAAAAATTGTTCTTATCGGTCGCCATTTTTAAATCCGCCCGAAAAGAAATGTCCCTTAAAGGGTTTTGCACAAAGAGTAGGGAATTTGTTACAGCCATACTCTAGACTAGTCTTTTCCATAGACAGTCCTTAAATAGTTGAAGTCAGAAGCAAATTTCTGATCACACAAATGGAAGCCAAAATAGGTCTAAAATATCATAATCTACTTGCCAGACCTCTGAGCAGTGAATCTATTTATTACCTAGGTTATCGCTAAGAACCCCAAATCTTCAAAGGCTAACCATGCTTCCTTAGAGACTTTGGCACAAGGGCATTCAACCTAGGGCATTTCCCCCAAAAAACTCTGAATCAAGTACTGACCGGGCTCGATACTGCTCAGCCCCCAAGATCAGACGCATAAGTCCCATAAGTCTTGAGATAGAGACTATATTCTAAGATGGATCCTTCCATTTGTCCATAATCATATCCTTTAAGAACAATAAAAAGGAAATGAATAGGAAGAGACAAGGTGCCAAGTCTGGATAAAAGCCCAACATGACCATACTATGGGCCTGGACCCTTTCCTTCTATCCCTATGTATACCTCCCCCCCCCTCCCATGTGACCGGATAATAAGAGGGATCCAAAGGAACCTGTTGTAGTTTAGGAAAATACAACCTGGTTACCCGAACCTTCTGGGACCCTCTGGCTCCAAGGTGAAGAAGTAATCTGGTCTATCAGATCCTTCATTACCCGCAATAGAACGTAATTACGTTCCCTTAACAAACATCTTAACAGAGGGATTTCATATAGGAATCTAAAACCTTGTTAATCATATGGGACCACGCCTATTTTCAATTAAACATGCCCAAAATAGACACTATTATTAAATAAAAAGTGCCAGAATCGGCAGTCAACGGAGTATCTTTAACAGAAGTTTTAGTCCGCATTATGGATTTCTGCTGAAGTATTCCAGACAAAGCGGCTTTCCATTGGATCTGACATAGGCTTTCAACATGTAGATATTCTCCGCTCAATATGCCATCTCTGGTATGAGGCACTAAGGATTAGCTTCCTGAATCCACTAAACAAGACAGGAGCAAAAAATCCTTACAATCATTTTAACCCCTTTCATTTATATCAAGAAGGGGAGGCCAATACATAAAACCAGACATCTGTGCTGCCCCTTAAAAAAGCTCTAGCACGTGTTGCTGAAAGCAGGAGAAAACTCCCGGCACTGTACAATGACATCACAGCGCCTGGAAGGAATAAGCCCATTCCCCATCTCCTAAAGGACGCCTAAATTAAACCTGACACCGCGCGCACGCGCTTGTACCTGTTTGGGTCCCTGGCTGTGAGGGGAGAAGAGGTCCGCAGGCGCGGCTATGTGCCTGCAATTCCCAAAGAAAATCCCCAGGATCCCTGAAGAATTGCCCGGGAAATCCACCATGCGGCCCTGAGTCTTCCTCACTGCCACCAGAGGTAAGAACGTTAAACTGCACTAGCAAAACCCGGCGGGGAAGAGAGAGCGAGAACGCGTCATTCCCCTTTCTTCCCCGCCTCTTAAAGGTAAAGCGCCCAAATTCAAATACAGGTAAAAAATAGCCTGGAAAAAAGTTCCAGTGCAACCATCCTTAGGGATTACTTCCCTGTGACCATACCCTAATCTCTTTTGTGGGGTCCAGCCACCCCGGCTTCTTCAAGAGGGAAATTTAGCTTTAACCCCCTTTGATAACGAATCAAACAATGGGATCTTGGCCCAGAATCCCTGAGGGTATCCCGGGCCCCTGGCTATAATAAAGCCTCCAGGACAGAGAAAAGGACCCCCTGCGTAGGCCCATAGCATCAAATACTTACCTAAACCTTCCTGGTTCAGGAGCTAGTGGTCTGGCTCCTATCCTCACGGAGGAACACGGAAACAACCGGGGAATAGAAGGAGGAGTCAAGACTTTATTCTGTCTGGTGGTCACGTGTTCCCCTTGGTGGGAGGAGCCCGGAGGTCTCAGGCGTATGCTGGCCGAAGGATGTTTTGAGAAAAAAAAAAAAAAAAAAAAAAAACATTCTAGTATCGTAGTATCTTGACATTTCATTTGACGATCGTAGAATTTATTCTTTCTTTCTAGTATGGATTTTCACTTCAGTAAAAGAAAATTAAAAACTCACCTGACCCCTCGTCTTCAGGAGAGAGCCTGACAGGCCCTCCCCCCTTGTCTTCCCGATGAGCGCCGCCATCTTCACAACTAGCCCCACTCCTCCGGGGGCGGGGCAGCTGACGTCACCACCATGGGCATCATCCTGGCTCCCAGCGGTTCAGCTATCATATGCCGATGATCACAGGCCAGAGGAGGACGGGGAAGGAGATCCTCTGATCTTCTGCCTCCTCCCTCCTCTGGCCGGCGATCACCGCACCTGTCATCGGATCGGCAGGGGGACACAGGAGCGGGCAATTGGAGGTGAGTAAAGACATTTTCTCGAGGTGTGGCGTTTGAGGCAGAATTGGGATATATTGTATCATCATACGTCTATCGCGATAGGTATCATATCACCAGATTTTTGCCAATTCACACCCCTACTGGAGAGACAGTCCAACACTGACCACAGCTAATGAACAATAGCTAAAATTCTGCAAATATACTGTACTATCCCGAGATTGGGTGCAAGGACGGCAGGTATACTTTGATTTTACAGTTAGTGCACATATGTTAAAGCGGACAAAGTCAAAACCCACCCCCCCACAAATTAAGATGTCCATCTGTGATATGGTCAGATTACACCACTTTCGATATACCAGCAAACACCATTGGCAGCCAAGTGGGATGCACAGGGCTGAAGTGTGGACTGGTTGGGTGTTTGAGGCCATCCTGAATCAAGTTTTTAGGTTTTGTGTTGGCAGGGGGGGGTCATTCGAGCCTTGGCAAGCCTCCTACATTGTAATGAATGGAGTAGACAAGTGAGAGCAGAAACACAGCCCCCAGGACGGAGAGTTGCTGAGAACTGGGATCGCTCAAAGGAAAGTATACAGATGCCAGTGTGGGGTGGAGAAGCTGCGGTTCAACACCAGATCAAGAGGAACAAGAGGATAGTACAGGCTCCCCCCCACCCCACCCTGACCAACATCCTTACAAGAATCAGAGCAATTCAGATTGCTGCACATAAATATTTATTTACCTTTTATCTACTGCTGTAATCAATTTTAAAAACAAAATGGCATCTCATGGAGCTGCAGGCCACCTGCATAGAGGAAGTATCCTTCAGCTGAGTATTGCGGGGTTATGTTAACTTCAGTCTACCAGGAAAAGTCTGTGAGGTGGCGTTTCTGCTATGAGTGAGATAATGATTCAATATGCAAGCAGATGAAGGAACTGAGATTTGGGGAGGTTTTTTCCCCCCAAATATACAAGACTGTTGGTTGTTTTGACTTTCCTGGGTTTGTTCCACGTCCCTGGAGCATCCAGAATTGGGATGCCCGACTGTGTGGAACCCCCCAGAAAGCACAGTAAAACTCACCTCTCCTAGCTCCAACAGCGCATTTGTGGGCTCTCCAATCAGAGCCCTGTGTTTACCTCCCTTCGGTAAAGGGCTCTGGTTGAAATCAATGGAGAGCATGTGCTGCGAAATCCCCAGACTCAAACAAGCAGAGTCCTTTTCCAAAAGGCTCCGATTGGACGAAAGCCTACACATGTGCTGTTGGAGCGAGCAAAGGAGAGTTTTACAGCACCCTGGGGGGTTCACATAGTGGAGCATCCCTATTCCGGATGCCTGAGGGAAAAGCCAGCGGCTGGCCCTGGAGGGCTTTGTTCCGCTTTAAACCGGACCTTTAGCATAATTTAATGAAAAGTCCAAACCCTTGAAAACTATTCCACAGCATCTAAAATTTAATATATTTTAAGTTTTTAGTTGCTTACTTATTCTTTCCCCCCACCGGGCTGCACTGGTGTTCAGGACTCTAGTAGATGGGCGCCGCCATCTTGCCTCAGAAGCATCACATACTGAGGAGAGGAGAGGGGGGAAGTGCAGGGGGCGGGGTTATAGCCAAGCTTTGCTCAGACAGAGCAGAGCTGGGGTCAGGAAAAGGACAGCAATCCCAGATTGCAAAGCGGCACAGTAAGAAGACACGTCCTGTCTGCAGGCAGTCTGAGATTCCATGGGCCAGCATCTTGGATGTTAAAAGGTTAAAAAAAACGCAATAAGTGCAAGTAGAATGATTTTTAATGTGGGCAATCTGTATGTAGAGACCTGGTCTGAGTTTTCAACTTATAAATCTGTCCTGTCTGTGAATCTGCATGGCAGCGCTCATCTTGGCACAATGCAAAAAGTAACAAGCAGAAGTCCAGCCTCTGCTGCGGAGGTTCATTTGGGCATTGCAATAAAAAAAAAGTATAATAATAATAATAATCTTCAGCATCAGTTTTCCACGCCGCTGATGGGAGGGGGGGGGGGGACCAGATACCAAGAGTGCCCAACCAGCTATTACTGCGAATGCGGAATAATAATAATATTATTAAAGAAAAACTCCAGAGCCTGTTTATTCCCTTATCCCTGATTGGGACCCCAAATTGGGACGCCCTGCTGTGTGAAACCCCCACGACTGCCATGCATACTTACACAGCCCACAACTACATACCTGCTGTACCTCTACCATAAGTGCATACCCGTGCCAGGCATTTCTGACCTGGGTACATGGAGGAGCAGGAAAGCTGCAGTTCAGCTTACTCGTGGCTCTGATGTCACTGTGGCGAGTAGATACTGAATGGAGCTGAGGGCATAGATTGGCATGCACCATGGGATTGATGTAAAGGGAAACAGTGAGAAAGACCAGAGAGGAACACACGTCCTTTAAATCATCAATGCAAACAAAACCCAACATGGCTGGCTCTGAATACAAAAAGATTCCAGGACAGCCGTCTGGCCTTCACATGAGGCATCCCAAATCGACATGTCCCACTGTGTTAAAAGACCCCTCCCAGGGCACCAAAAAACTCAGCTTCTTCCTAGCTCCTTTTGGTGGCTGCATTACCAGCATCTTTGGCAGAAGAGCCCCCGCTGCTGGGGATGAATACCCGATAGCGCTCCCACCACTTGACAAACATTACCTATGCTTGATTGGACGAGAGCCCACACAGGCACCGTAGGACCTGAGAAAAGTAAGCCGTTCTGGGCCGGGTTCACACAGTGGAGCATCCCAAACCTGGGGAAGGCAACAGAACTCATAAAATCACGGATTTTGTTCTGTTTTTAAATCCACCTAATCACAGGGGGCCCGACACGTGCCAAAGCTGATGGGAGCATGCTAATTTGGGTTACTCATGATTTTGGTCCACTTTAAAGAATATACAAGGTCAATAAAGACTTTAGGTCATGACTCCTCTGATTTCAGATGCCCCAGTTTCCTGGAAGAGGGGAATCAATCCCTCATTTCCAGGCTGGGGGCTGCACAGCAGAACGTCCAGGATCAGAACAACAATAATGACAGTAGGTCCTCTTTAAAGCTGTAAAGGGGGTGCCTTGTACAGAACAAACAAGCGCCATGACCTAATTAATAAATAAATAAACCCCCCTGACAGAGCATGACAACCATCCCACTCTGTCTCCCTAGACGTGGCTGGCAGTACGTTGCTAGGTGATCCATCTGTTGCCATGGGTTACCACCTGACTCCCAGCATCAGCCTGCCAGGCACCTCACTCACTGATCAGCATCGATTACAATGGCGGCAGTGATATCAGCGCGAGGCGCTCGCAATGGAAGTCGGCCGCCATTGCCACACACGTCCCGCCCCACCTGTCACCCTTACCTGCACCGACGGGCGGGTCGCAGGCCACTCCGGTGAGCTCACACGGTGACCCGGGGACTGACAGAACAGCAGCACCTCCCTCTGCGTGTCTTTAAATCAGCTTGTAACGCAGCGTCCTATTGGACAACAGTGACAGCTCCCCAGTGCATGAGAGGTGCGCTGTGATTGGACGGCGCCGCGCTCTAGTCATTTCCATGTGTTGCCGCCTCAGACACAAGCTGTGAGGGGAGAGCATGGCGAGCTGGTACTCATCGCCTGCAACAACAATATTATTCTAAACAGTTTATATATATATATATATATATATATATATATATATATATATATATATTATCAGGAAGAAGCGTTTTAAAATGTATTCTAGAAATACACACATTTATTCACAATTCAAAGTGTAGTGTGCACCCGAATATAGGCCCCTGGTGGAGAAATGAGGGGCTACATCATGGCTCACGATTATCCATTTTCCCTACATCCAGTCCAGGTCGTCCCAATATCCTCACGATTGGGTGTTCACCACTAGGGGGCGCTTGACTGCATGATCAAATATGTAATGGCAGCAGAGCGGGGCCACCTATCCCATCGGTCGCTGCGGACTCTATTTCCATGGATCCCTTCTGGCCCATTCCTGCCTCCCAGCCGTTGGTTGTTGTGGGTTCCGTGACGGTAGGGTGAACGCCGGGCTCTGTGGCGTTCGGCAGAGCTTAGGCTCTGGGCCGCAGGCCTTATACTAAAAGATAGCCGGCCACAGGCTTATGGTGAGCCTGAGGGGGGAACCACTATGTATATTTTTTGCTGTATGTATCCCTCCCTGCCCACAAGCTTTATTTTGGTGCACTTTTACTGTGCTTTGCTGGCTCCTCGCTGGCTCAGCGAGGAGCGGTCTGGCTTCATACTCACCTCCCTGCGCTCCCTCGTCGGCTGCCCGGGGACGCGTGCCTCTCGGCTGTCGCATCCTGCGGGCCTCCGCCGCATCGCCTCCTGTATGGCGCTGTCTGTGGAGAGACGGGGGGGGAACGCATGTTCGCGCTGTAAATGTGGCGGCCCGCGCAGGCCCCACCGCCATTTTGGGCCAGTCCTGAGCAGCGCTGAAGGGGGCGGGCGTCCTCTTGTGAGCCTGGCGTCGGCGCGCTGCTGATGTTGCGTCGGCGCCGTACCCCCCGAGGATCCTTCTGGAAGGTGGCTGGGCAGGCTGCTGTCTGCTCTTGCTGCTGCCGCTCTGCTGGGGATCAAGCTCGGGCCTTCGGCTCCGGACGCTGCGAGGATCCATACTGTCGATGTCGTGAGTCCTTCTTTTTGCTGCATTGCTTTTTCCATTTGTCTGTCTTTTTGTCTAGATCTGTGGGCTAAGGTTAAGGGTTGTGGTTTCTCCCGGTCCCCCTTTTTAATAAGAGGGATCGTTTATAGGCTTAGACCAGTAGAGTCTTGTAGCCTTATTGAATTTTACTGTTTTAAATCACCATAATGGAGGCATCAGGGAGGAATCCTCTGGGCGGATTCTGCACTGTTTGTACCACATGCGGCAGAGGCATTATTTTGGACCATGAGCGGGCGGTCGTCCCTGACCCTAGCCCTGTATTACCATCGGCCTCACCGGACCCTCCGCTGCTGCATTCAGCCCCTAGCGAAGGGGGAGCCGGAAAGGGGACTTATACTGATTTTGCGCATAGGCTGACTAGTCTCGAGAGGCAGATCTCGTTGACAGCCCCTAAGAAAGCCTTGAGTAAGAAGCGGCATCTGGAGCCGATTTACTCGGATGATGATGATCTTTTTGATGGATTGGGTTCTGCGGAGGAAGGTGAGTTGCCAGATGATTCACACTCAACGGTGGCGATGACAGTATCTCTGGTTCCTCCTCGGACGAGGATTCTTGGCTCCCGGATGATACGGAGAATTTGCTCTCCTCCGTGTTTGATACCCTACACATTGTTCCTCCCAGTGCGGCTAAGAGGAAGCAGGGTAATTTATTTCGGCCTGAGAGGCAAAGGTGGGTCTTCTTAGAGCAGCCCCACTTTTCTAACATGATCCTTAAGGAATGGGAAAGGCCTAACAAGTTGCCTTCGGTTCCTAAGGGCCTGGAAAGGCGGTATCCCTTCCTTGATGAGTTGGTTCGGTTATGGTCTCACCCTCTCGAGGTGGATCCTCCCATGTCAGGCTTGTCCAACACTACTATTATGCTGTCACCTGACAATGCTTCCTTACGTGACCCTGCAGACAAGCGCATGGATCAGCTGGTCTGCCATGCGTTCACCTTTGCTGGTGCCCTATTTCGTCCTGTGTGCGCCTCGGCAATTGTCTCACTCGCCAACAGGAGAAAGGTGGGACACCTTGTGGCTAGAGCTAAGGCTCGCAAGCGGGCTGAGGAGTATAAGGAACTCAAGGCTTGCTTGGATTTCATTGGCCTTGTTGTTACTGCCATAGATGATGTGGTCCGGCTTGGTGCCAGGATTTCGGCTTTGCTTGTTGCTCTCTGCCGTTCGCTTTGGCTGAGGCAGTGGTCGGCAGATGCGGCTGCCAATAAGTCTCTCACAAGTCTCCCTTTTGTGGGAAGCAGGCTGTTTGGGCAGTGCCTGGACCTTTTGGTCAAGGATGGTAGACTCCCTCAGAGAAGGAAGCCCACTCGGTCCTTTCGGAACCCCTCTTCCTATCGTTCCTTTAGAGGAGGAAGATGTTCTTCTTTTCCAGGTGCCCACAGAGATACCTGGGGCAGAGGTAGGTCCCGCGGCCGACCCAACCCCTCCTGGGGAGTAAAGTCCAAGCCCCCTGCCAAGCCCTCTCAGGCATGAGGGGGCACCCTCACCCATCTGGGTGGGGGGAGAGCTTCTGCTGTTTGCTCAGATCTGGAGACATCACGTCTCAGATTGGTGGATTCAGGAGGTAGTGTCCTCCGGTTACAAGATAGAGCTGGCAGCCAGGCCGCCCACAAATTTCCTCTGTTCAAGGATATCCCGAAACCTGCTAAAGGCTCAAGCTTTGAGAACGGCTGTGCAACACCTCCTGCGGATAGGTGTGATTTGATCTGTACCCTGGCAGGAACAGGGTCATGGAATTTACTCCAACCTGTTCACGGTTCCCAAGAAGGAGGGAACTCTAAGACCGATCCTGGTCCTGAAGAGTCTCAACAGGTTTTTTAGAGTCAGACATTTCCGCATTGAAACTTTGCAGTCGGCAGTGAGATCGCTTCGGCCTGGCGACTTCATGACCACGGTGGACATCGGGAATGCTTATCTGCACATCCCGATTTTCCAGGGACATCAGAAGTTCCTGAGCTTTGCTCTGGAGGATCAGCATTACCAGTTTGTAGCACTTCCATTCGGGATATCCTCAGCCCCCCGTGTGTTCACCAAGGTGGTGGCGGGTATCATGGCTATCCTGAGGAGTCAGGGTATTCGTGTGTTACCCTATCTGGACGACTTGCTGATTGCGGCCCAGTCCCTTCAGCAGGCCGAGAGCGATACTCGGACGATGTTGTCAACCCTGGAGGGCTTACGGCTGGGTAATAAATTACCCCAAGTCCTTTGTCACTCCTTCAACAGTGAGATCCTTCCTGGGAATGACGATAGACACTGCTCAGGTAAAGATTTTTCTGCCACAACAGAAGGTTTTGGGTCTCCAGACGCAAGTGCAGGCCTTGCTGTCTTGTCAGCAGCCGTCGGTACGCCTGGGGATGAGATTGGTGGGCCTAATGGTGTCACGCTTCGAGGCAGTGCCGTTCGCCCAATTTCACATGAGACCTCTTCAATTGAACCTGCTGACCGGCTGGAATCAGACTCAGGAGTCCCTGGAACAAGGCTTTTCGCTGTCTCCCCTGGCCAGGCAGTCCCTCTTGTGGTGGTTGGACTCCCGGAACCTGTTGGTGGGCAAGTCCTTTCTGACTCCCCATTGGGAGATAGTTACCACGGATGCCAGCTTGACAGGCTGGGGAGGTGTTTGGCAGACCCAGAGGATCCAGGATCAGTGGGGTCCGCAGGAGAACCACTTACCCATAAATCTCTTGGAGCTGAGAGCGATCCAGTTGGTGTTTCTACGCTTGACTCCCCTCTTAAGAGGTCGTGCGATCCAGGTTCGCTCGGACAATCAGACGGCTGTCGCCTACATCAACCACCAGGGCGGGACTTGGAGCAAGAGATCCCTCAAGGAGGTAACCCAGATTCTGACTTGGGCAGAGGAGAATGTTCCCTGCATCTCGGCGGTCTACATCCGCGGGGTGTTAAACCAGGAGGCAGACTCCCTGAGCAGGAGTGCCTTGCGCCTGGGGGAATGGTCCCTCAGCAGCGAGATTTTTCACGCTCTGTGTCTCCGCTGGGGTCAGCCGGATGTGGATCTGTTTGCGTCCAGACACAATCACAAGCTTCCAAGGTTCGTCTCCCTCTCAAGAGATCCTCTGGCCATTGCAACAGACGCTCTGGTGATTCCTTGGACGGAGTTTAAATTTCTGTATGTATTCCCTCCGTTTCCACTCCTGGGCAGAGTTCTGCGCAAGCTAGCCCAGGTAGGAGTACCAGCCATCCTGGTGGCTCCTTGCTGGCCGAGAAGGAGTTGGTTTGCAGACATAGTCCAGATTTCAATAGATCACTACATCATGCTCGACGACCCAGAGCTTCTTACACAGGGGTCGCTGCGGCACCCCAATTTACGGACGCTGGATTTGGCGGCCTGGCTATTGAAACCTCAATCCTGACGGAGAAGGGGTTATCGACTACGGTTGTGCAGACAATGATTCAGGCATGGAAGAAATCTTCTTTCATGATATACTACAGAGTCTGGCGGGCCTATATCGCTTGGTGCGAGACCAAGAGCCTTCCTTGCTGAAAATTTGCTATTTCTAGGATTCTGAAGTTCTTACAACACGGCTTAGACTTGGGTCTCCAGCTGAGCACCCTCAAGGGTCAGGTCTCGGCTTTAACCATTTTTTTCCAGAGATCCATTGCCAACCATAGGTTGATCAAGACTTTTTTCCAGGGAGTTACCCATGTCCGGCCACCGCATAAGTCAGTTTTACCGGTGTGGGACTTGAATTTAGTATTATCTGCTCTTCAGGGTCCTCCCTTCGAGCCATTGTGCGATGCTGCATTGTCTATGTTGACTCTCAAAGTGGCCTTTTAGGTAGCGATCACCACGGTGCGTCGTGCATCAGAGCTGGCCGCGCTTTGTATGAAACCAACCTACTTTGAGCTGCATAGGGATAAGGTGGTTTTTCGCTTTAAACCTGATTTTTTTGCCTAAGGTCTTTTCACCTTTTCACCTTAATGAGGAAGTTGTCTTAACTTCCTTAAGTCCAGCACCGGCTAACTCCAAAGAACGAACCCTCCATGCCTTGGATGTGGTCAGAGTCATAAAGTATTACCTGGCTGTGACTGAATCCTTCAGGAAATCGGATTTGCTCTTTGTCCTAACAGAGGGTTCTAGGAAAAGTCAGCCAAGTCCACTCTCAGTATGTGGATCAGACAGGCGGTGGTACAAGCATATTCTGCCAGGGAGAAGGAACCCCCTTTTCGGATCACAGCTCATTCTACCAGAGCTATTGGTGCCTCTTGGGTTTTTCAGCACCAGGCATCGGTGGAACAAGTTTGTAAGGCCGCAACTTGGTCTTCTATTCATACTTTTACAAAGTTTTACTGTCAGAAATCGTCGCTTACCTGGGCCCCGTTCCAGCGCTGGTCGTGGGCGGCCGGGTGCGGCGGCTGTGTCTGCTCGGCGGCCGCGTCGGGCAGCGGCTGCTTCTGCCGGCGCGCGTGCGCCCCCTGCTGTTCCGGCCGGCGGCCCCGGCTCCCGTACACGGGCGCGAGCACGTTCTGCTTATGTCCTCCGCCGGCGCTGCTCTCAGCGCGGCCGCCGGGGGAAAGTGATTAGCTCAGGTGGGGTGGGGGGAATGCCCTGCAGGGACAGGGCCAATGAGCCCTAGTAGTGTTCCTTGGGCCAATGAGCCCAGCTAGAGTATAGTCAGGCCAATCCTGGCCTGGATCATAAGTGCACCAATCACTCTCACCCTCCTCTCTGTCTCTCCCTATAAAAGCAATTCCCCCTCAGTTGGGAATTGCCTGTGATAGCGCCTTGTACCTTGTTTTGACTCGTGTTATTCATTGATCTGATCACCGTTGCCGACCCCTGCCTGAACCGACTATTCTGATCTCTGTTGCCGACCTCTGCCTGAACCGACAATTCTGATCTCCGTTGCCGACCTCTGCCTGAACCGACCAATCTCGATCTGATCTCCGTTGCTGACCTCTGCCTTGTGCCTTGACCTCGAGCTGTCTCACCCCTCCGTACCGCTGTGAACTCTGACTCCCCGTGTTAACCTCTGGCCTGTCTCTGGACTTCTGCTACACTCGCTCTTAGCCATTGGTTCTTCAGACCTCTATACCTGTAAGCTCTCATCCTTTGAGCCATTGAAGTCCTGGGGGCAACCGATCCCGGGCAGGCGTACTCTGCGTCCCGGCAAGCGGGGGCTCCTACAGGTGAAGCTGGCTGCGGAGATTGGGGGTACTCAGCTGAGGGGTCTCTTATATTGAAAGGGGTTACATTCAGCTGGAGGTTCTCTTATCTCTTATAGATTAATTAGGGGTTATATTCAGCTGAGGGGCTTACCTAGAGGGCTGGAGTTACCAGAGCGTGACATTTACAAGGTGGATGTCAGGGTCTCAGCTGACGCTGTTTTTGGCCGAAAGGTGCTTCAGGTGGTAGTGAAATGAACTATATGCTGTTCTGCACTGGGGATCCCGACCATATGGACACTGCTTTTGGATGTCCCAGTCTTAAGGATATTGGGACGACCTGGACTGGATGTAGGGAAAAATGCAATTCTGTGAAACTCACCTGTAGAATTGTTTTTGGATACATCCAGTCTAGGTCATCCCACTCCGCCCTTGGGTTCATTATGTCCTGTTTGCCTGTTATGGAGAACATCCATTTTCTGTTTCATAGGACACTGTTTTTTTCTAACTTTTTGCTTAAAGAGAGTACAAGCTGAAGCTATGTGAAGTAACATGGTTTCTTAGGCCTCCCGGCCTGTCCTCTTTTTTTGAATACTGCTTTTTAACCACTGGAGAATGATAGAGGGACAGCTGCCTTTATAGGGGGCCGGGAGGAGCTACAGCTTTGATCTTGCAGTCGAGCGCCCCCTAGGGGCGAACACCAGTCGTAAGGATATTGTGGCGACCGGGACTGGATGTATCCAAAAACAATTCTACAGGTGAGTTTCACAGAATTGTATTTTCTTTCTTTATTTCATTGAATTAGTATACTGCTAAATAGTAGAAGAGCGACACATGCCATTTGAGTTCAAGTCAGCTAAAAAAGGTAGAAAAGCAACAATGCTGGGACCCCTGACCTTATGGGCCTCTTGGCCAGTCATTACCTTTGCACCCACTGTAGTTATGCCAGTTTTTTTTTTAAAAGACCTCAACCAAAGCTGTAAGTACCTCAATGTATAATAGACCCCTCAGCCAAAGGTACTTCTGATACAGTCTATAAGAAACCCCATCAGCTGAATGTACCACCTTTCCATCTATAAGAGACACCCTCAGCTGAATGTACCCCCTTTCAATCCATGAGACGCTCCAGATGAACGTACTTCCTTTTCAACCTATAAGAGACCACCTCAGCTGAATGTACCCCGTTTCAATCCATAAGAGACCCCTTCAGCTCTATATAACCCCTTTCAATCTGTAAGAGACTCCATCAACTGAATGTACCACCTTTTAATATATAAGAGACCCCTCAGCTGTTGAACATACTTCCTTTTCAATCTATAAGAGACCCCCTCAACTGAATGCACCCCCTTTCAATCTATAAGAGACCCCACCCATCAACAGAATGTACCACCTTTCAATCTATAAGAGACCCCTCAGCTGAATGTACTTCCTTTTCAATCTACAAGAGACCCTCCAGATGAACGTACTTCCTTTTCAATCTATAAGAGACCCCCCTCAACTGAATGTACCCCCTGTCAATCTTTAAGAGACCCCTTCAGCTGTATATAACCCCTTTCAATCTATAAGCGACCCCTCAGCTGAACAGACATCCTTTTCAATCTATAAGAGACCCTCTCAGTTGTATAGAACCCCTTTAAATCTATAAGAGACCCCCTCAGCTGTATATAACCCCTTTCAATCTATAAGAGACCCCCTCAACTGTATATAACCCTTTCAATCTATAAGCGCCCTCCCTCAGCTGAATATAACCCCTAATTAATCTATAAGAGATAAGAGAACCTCCAGCTGAATGTAACCCCTTTCAATATAAGAGACCCCTCAGCTGAGTACCCCCTTTGAATCTATAAAAGACCCTAATCTGAATGTAACCCCTTTTAATCTATAAGGGACCGCTCAGCTAAATGTAACCCCTTTGAATCTATGAGACCCCCTCCGCTGAATGTCCCCCTAATCAATCTATAAGAGACACCTCAGCTACATTCAACTGAGGTGTCTGTTATAGATTGAAAAAGGGGACATTCAGTTGAGGGGGTCTCTTATAGTCTGAAAAGGGTACATTCAGCTGAGGTGTCTCTTATAGATTGAAAAAGGGGACATTCAGCTGAGGTGTCTCTTATAGACTGTAAAGGAAGACATTCAGCGGAGGGGGTCTCATAGATTCAAAGGGGTTATATTCAGCTGAGGGGTCTCTTATAGATTGAAGGGGGTTATATTCAGTGAGGTGGTCTCTTATAGATTGAAGAGGGTACATTCAGCTGAGGAGTCTCTTATAGATTGATCCTCACCTCGCTTAGCCGGCGCTGCCTGACAAGCATGGCTCTAGCCGAGCTTGCAGCTCTGCAAAGTCTCGCAGGATTTTGGGTGGCTCCATTGCATCCAAGTCAAGCATGAGACCGGGGGCCGCGCGCAGTGCCTGATGAGATGCAAGATGGCCTTGCCCTTCGGAAGGTCACCTGGAATCCGAGGGACCCAGAAGATGGATCTCCCAGTGAGGTGAGCAAACACTCCCCAATTGTGAAACCAGGGTGGGGGCAGTCCAGTAAGGTTTGGGGGGAGGTTTTAATCTAACACGATGTTCCTTTTTAATCTAGAATGTGAACTTTTAAGCTTAAATGCAAAGTGTACAGCCCCCCCCCCCTTTTGCCAATATTGGGGTTGATTCAGAGCCAGGTGAAAATTCTCCTTTTTTAGGAGAGAAAACTGCCATTGACTTTCATTGTCCTTGACCTCAGGGCTGATTCAAAGCCAGGTGAAAATTTACACCCGGTAGACAATGAAAGGCAATGGCAATTCTCTCTCCTAAAAAAGGTGAGAATTCTCACCTTTCTCTGAAGTTTATTGTGAATGAAACTTTTATTTTTCATCATTATGTGACTTTAACGCACAAAAATGAAAAACAAACACTTTGACACATATTAAAATGCTTTATTAGATATTTGAGTTTTTTTATTAAAAGAAAACAGTATCTTACAACAATAAAATATTAGCATGTACACGGAGTTGAATAATATTATATCGTTTTTGTTAAAGTAAATGATGATGTCTCGGTTGCTCATACTGTTGGGTTTGGATGCATCGCTGCTGAAAAAAATATAATTAGTATCTAGCAAAAAGCTAGAAGCTTGCTGACTGGCCTGATCAATCACCATATAACCTGCACATACTACCACCATAATAGTAAATGAGTTGTCTAGGACAGGGTTTCCCAACTTATTTCTATGGAGTACCACTTCCCATTTAGCAATTATGTCAGGTACTGCCCACACCACCACTAATACAGACTTCCACGGAAGCGTGTAGGTCCCTTACTGGCCCAACAACTAGCACTTCTGTCAGCAATGCAGGCATACCAAGATTGTCCACTCCTGAAGCTTGTTGACTTGGCCACCCAACACATCTTATTAGAGCAGTAGTTGTCTGCAGGGCTTCATGTTACCCCACTTTCATCCCCATTGGCCTTGCGTACCACCCATGGTATTTGTACAACTGATTAGGAACCCAAGATCTAGACCAATGGTTCACAAGCTTTTTTCACTTTCCATTTTCCGATTACATCAAGTACCACTTGGATTGTGCATGAACCATATGGTTTAACTAAAACGTAAACACAAGACACACAAAACAGCAATTTAAAGTGAAAGTTTTTTTATTTATGGTGCAAATCCCACTTGAAGTGAAGTATAGATGGCACCATATAAGGTTGAGGTACAGGTAAGTCTACAACCTTGTCGAGTACCACCTGGGAGGATCTCGAGTACCACCTGTTGGGAATCCCTGGTCTAGGATATATTGAAATAGAATTTATACAAGTCTCCTACCCTTCACTGACTCTTCACTGACCACCAAATATTTTAACGTGAATAATTAAAATTGATACTAATTAATAATACATTTCTTATACAACTAAAACCTGTGTATGACAATCATATAAAAAAGGAATATCTATTGGAACAGACAACAAACAGTCTATATGTGTGAATTTATAATCGAATATTAGAGACATGTTACACATTAAAGAGGACCAAATCCCACCCTGGAGTCTACGAGGCATTTATGAATGGCCGGCGCTGGCACACTCCCCATTAAAGGGGAGCCTGGAACAAATGTGAGTTTTCGGGCAACCTGGGGGGTTTCACACAGCGGGGGAAGTGAGTATGCCTGCCCTGGAGTCTAGCATTAGACAAGTTCCCGGACGAAGGAGCTCGAGCGGATCCGAGCGAGCTGATTGGACGAGCAGCTGCGCATGCCCCATAGAACGAGGAATGAATGAATTCGTTCAGGCGAAAGGGGGGTTTCACACAGTGTGGCATCCCCATTTAGGGTGATGCCCCCGACCAGATACATAAATTAGATAAATAAGGATGTGGGTTAAGGGCCCCTGGTGCAGTTGCTACCTCTGCTCTTCCTGCCTTTCCAGCAAAGGTTTAACCAGGAGCTGTGCTTCAATTTATGTCTGCACCTCCCCCCCCCCCTATTGCCCCTGAGCCCCTCTGCTTGGCAGTTGTCGCTTGCGGTCCTCAAACACGCTCAGTGATGGAGAATACAAGACAAGATAACTCTCAGCATCTTTACGGCTCTCCCCTAGACCCTGTGTTTAGCCACTCCATTCAGCAGTGTGTGCTGCATCTTCCTGTCTCTCAGCATTGACCTGCTATTGTTCATTTCCAGGGTGTGGGTCCAGTTTTATAAATACATAGATAAAATAAAAAGTGCTTTTATTTGCCTTGACATCCACTGAGACTGATTACAGGGGACAGTTTAACAATAATATGGAGCATATCTGCCACCAAGTGGTGTGTAACAGAAATCGCTTCTAAAAAAAATTATGGTAATTTTGTTACAGGAAATTATAATTGTCAGAGATAAACTAAGAAAAAAGTCAACCCAGGATTTTACTGACCCACAACAAATCCACGGCCAGCCTACATTATCCTGCATCCTCATCATCATCAGTGCACTCCGTCTCTGAGGCTATTTTGTTAACCCAAGTTGCCACCAGCTAAAATGATATTTTCACTGATGGACCTAAAGCTCACACAGGGAGGGTATTTATCTTCTTGGAAGACGTTGAATACTCTCTTTATTTTTTTGGGGGTTCACAGACCATTTAACGCAGAAGTCCAGTCTAGCCCCCTGCCCCCTCCACCCTTTCCCTGGTGCTGAGGCAGGACGTTGATGCTATAAACAAAAAAAGCCATACCTTGCTCGCAGTCAAACGCTGTTCTCCCGTCTCTCCGGGTCCTGGTCTTCCTGTCTCTATTGCTTACAATTAGACCCACAATTAACCTTTTATTAGATGGTAAGGAATAGATCTACCTTTAAAGGATAACCCCTTCATCCTTTTATCCCCCCCCCACTCTATCCAATCCACATGTCTGCAAAGTTTAACCTAATAGGCCATTTAGAGAGTATCTGCATTCTGATTTATTCCTGGTTTATATTTATATTCCTGGAGGACGGGCATCCATCTTCTCTATTCGATCCTTATTTAAAGCTACCTGAGTAAGCAGGTCATAAGACAAACATAAACAGCCTACCCACTGAATCGCTCCTTGATAAAAGCATTTTATTAAGGCCAACTACCTATTCAACTAGCAAACTAGTGACCTCATCCGGAATCCCACGGATCATTTCCAGCCCACCCAGCATCCTCTGGGCCTCTGTCGGTGGCTTCTGCATGGTCACCGGTGTGTTTGTGCATGCACGAGTAGCGATGTGTGCGCGAGGGGCAAGTACTACGGTGTGTGCTGCTGCACAGATGCCGACCAGCTGGATTGCACAACAACACATCACATGACCGGAATGGCCAGGTCTCAAACTGTCACATCTGCAACATGAGTCAGCTGCCATGAGGGGATCAAATGGCTTCCTCCTAGGTCCAATATAAGGAAGCTACTGACGTCAATATGGTGCCAGAAGATTCCTATGTAGTTCTATTGTGCCACTCTGTTCCTGAGTCTGTTGCTATGGAAACCATATTGCCCCCAGGGCCCATCCCATTCGGGGGGAAAAGGCTCCCGGCTAGGACATGGTGGAGGGGGCTTCCTCGCTATTCTTCCTGCGCTGGTGTTCCCGCTGTCTCTGCTCTGCCTCCACAGCGGCTGTGTGATGTGCACTGAGGAGGCATAGAAACATAGAAGGTTGACGGCAGAAGGAGACCATACGGTCCATCTAGTCTGCCCTTATATGTATACTGTATGTACTCTTTATCTTAGGATAGATGTGTGCTTATCCCAGGCATGTTTAAATTCAGTGACTGTCGATTTTTCAACTACCTCTGCTGGAAGTTTGTTCCAAGCATCTACTACTCTTTCTGTAAAATAATATGTTCTAACATTGTTCCTGATCTTCCCCCCGACTAGCTTCAGGTTGTGCCCCCTTGTTCTATCATTAAGCTTCTTCTTAAAAACACTTCCCTCCTGAACCTTATTCAATCCTTTCACATATCTAAAGGTCTCAATCATGTCCCCTCTCTCCCTTCTTTCCTCCAGACTGTACAAATTAAGTTCTTTAAGTCTCTCCTGATAAGTTTTAAGTTTAAGTCCTTCCACCATTTTCGTTGCCCGCCTTTGGACACGTTCTATTTGAATAGGCATTGAAAGTAAATGCATTGGGCATTGAAAGTAAATGCAGCATGAATAGAGCCAGGAAGAACGGCATGGCTACACATAGAGGAAAAGGGCAAACTACACACAGGGGAGGAGTGGGACTAAGGCTGGTGGGAGGATATATATATATAGCTCTGATAGCCCGACATGTATGTGAAGGGGCAGACAGGGGCAGCGGGTAGTGAGGTTGCGTTTCCCTTTCCTCCCTGGTTGCAGCCAGCTAGAACACAGCTGAGAGATTGTGTCTGAAAAATCCCTTTAAATACAATGCATTGCATGTCCTATGAAAAATCATAGGTATATAACATTAATTGCTCTTACACTACCCACCAATTTGCGGGGATGCTGCTGCCGTCTTTGCCACTTATTACAACTGTATCTGTATGCATTAGGACTTATTAAATTAAATATATGTGTCAAACCTCTCAATCAGAGTGCCTATGTAACCAAATGCTTAATCCTTCAAACCTGGTAGGTTTTGTAACAAAGCAGTTCTACAAGTCCACATTTTTTTTTTAACAAATTAAGGTAGTGTTGGGGACAAAGAGTTTGTGATATCCATAGGCTCAGGCATGGACAGAAACAGGCAGCATCAATTCTGGCAGATACACAACCTATTTGTGTTAACAAGGGCAGTGTGAACTGGGACAAAACCAGCTTTATGGTGTCACTGGCCATTTGGGAGGGGGGGTGCTATTCTGCATAATTACAACATGCTGGTTCTTGCACCAACTAGGTGGTGTACTGATGTTTGGGACACAGTCTGGAGAGTTTCCCTGTCTCACATGCCATATAGATCAAAACTATAAAGCACATCTACATTGATAAAACTTCAGATATACAAATCCTACAAAAAAAAAGTGCTTACTGATATATGTTTATGTATTGTAGTGCTGCTTTATGGGGTGTTATTTGTCTTGGTTTTAATATGTGTTTGTGGTCATCTGTAGCAACACACATGCTATTGGTGATACAGTGATGCACATATATTTGTATTTTATTTTAAAATTGTTAAAGATTCTTTCTTTGGAAAAGATCATTCCTAAGCTTCTGGTTCCTTATACTATAAATAATTGGATTAAACAATGGTGTGGCTACAGTATACAGCAGAAACAAGACCTTTGCATTCATCAAGTGTCCACTGTCTGGGACGACATAAACTGCGATAAGTGTTCCATAGTATGTACCCACTGAGCTCAGATGTGAACTGCAGGTGTAGAAGGTCTTTTTTCTCGCATTCTTAGAGTTGATGTTACTGATGGTCAAAAAGATACATATATATGTTATAATAACAAATATGAATAGCACAAGTAATAAAGGAACTGATATGATATACTTAACAGCTTGATAAACAAATAAATGTGAACACAACAGCTTATAAAGAGGGACTACATCACACACCAAATGGTCAATGACTTTAGCACTAGAGATGAGCGAGTAGTGAAATATTCGAAATTTCGAATTTCGATTCGAATAGACCGCGTTACTCGACTACTCGACCGAATATCGAATCCCATTATAGTCTATGGGAAAAAAATGCTCGACACTTGGAAATCTCAATTCGACCACTTGGAGGTCACCAAGTCCACCCTGAAACATCAGAAAATGATGCCAACACTGCTGGAATGCAACTGGGACAGCAGGGGAAGCATGTCTGGGTGCATATAACGCGCCCAAGTCGCACTATTACGCCACTATCACAGCCTCTCAACAATACACTCCAAACACAATATTACTTCTACGTAAAGTGAGACAAGACAAGGAAACCTTCTTTCCTCTACATTGCCATGGACCCCAAGCCAAACTGTACAAAAAAGAAGAACAAAATTCTGCACCCCTTAAAATCACGTTGCCTAATGACAACCACAGATGGCATAGGCAAGGGGGAAAATAAATATACCCCACCCCTAATTGTCATTGTGTGTGTGTGTGTGTGTGTGTGTGAGATGTGGTCAGACATGTCCTCTTGTGTCATTGTGTCACCCCAGCAGTAAGGGAAGCTTAAAGGAGGAGGTTTGTTACAGTGTGTTACCCCAGCAGTAGGGGAAGCTTACAGGAGGAGGTTTGTTACAGTGTGTCACCCCAGCAGTCAGGGAAGCTTACAGGAGGAGGTTTGTTACATTGTGTCACCCCAGCAGTCAGGGAAGCTTACAGGAGGAGGTTTGTTACAGTGTGGCACCCCAGCAGTAAGGGAAGCTTACAGGAGGAGGTTTGTTACAGTGTGTCACCCCTGCAGTCAGGGAAGCTTACAGGAGGAGGTTTGTTACAGTGTGGCACCCCAGCAGTAAGGGAAGCTTACAGGAGGAGGTTTGTTACAGTGTGTCACCCCTGCAGTCAGGGAAGCTTACAGGAGGAGGTTTGTTACAGTGTGTCACCCCAGCAGTAGGGGAAGCTTACAGGAGGATGTTTGTTACAGTGTGGCACCCCTGCAGTCAGGGAAGCTTACAGGAGGAGGTTTGTTACAGTGTGTCACCCCAGCAGTAAGGGAAGCTTACAGGAGGAGGTTTGTTACAGTGTGTCACCCCAGCAGTCAGGGAAGCTTACAGGAGGAGGTTTGTTACAGTGTGGCACCCCAGCAGTCAGGGAAGCTTACAGGAGGAGGTTTGTTACAGTGTGTCACCCCAGCAGTAAGGGAAGCTTACAGGAGGAGGTTTGTTACAGTGTGTCACCCCAGCAGTCAGGGAAGCTTACAGGAGGAGGTTTGTTACAGTGTGTCACCCCAGCAGTAAGGGAAGCTTACAGGAGGAGGTTTGTTACAGTGTGTCACCCCAGCAGTCAGGGAAGCTTACAGGAGGAGGTTTGTTACAGTGTGGCACCCCAGCAGTCAGGAAAGCTTACAGGAGGAGGTTTGTTACAGTGTGTCACCCCTGCAGTCAGGGAAGCTTACAGGAGGAGGTTTGTTACAGTGTGTTACCCCAGCAGTAGGGGAAGCTTACAGGAGGAGGTTTGTTACAGTGTGTCACCCCAGCAGTCAGGGAAGCTTACAGGAGGAGGTTTGTTACAGTGTGGCACCCCAGCAGTAAGGGAAGCTTACAGGAGGAGGTTTGTTACAGTGTGTTACCCCAGCAGTAGGGGAAGCTTACAGGAGGAGGTTTGTTACAGTGTGGCACCCCTGCAGTCAGGGAAGCTTACAGGAGGAGGTTTGTTACAGTGTGTCACCCCAGCAGTAGGGGAAGCTTACAGGAGGAGGTTTGTTACAGTGTGTCACCCCAGCAGTCAGGGAAGCTTACAGGAGGAGGTTTGTTACAGTGTGTCACCCCAGCAGTCAGGGAAGCTTACAGGAGGAGGTTTGTTACAGTGTGTCACCCCAGCAGTAGGGGAAGCTTACAGGAGGAGGTTTGTTACAGTGTGGCACCCCAGCAGTAGGGGAGGCCCAAGAGCTGAGACCTTTTAAAAATTGTGTGGAGGCCCAAGAGCTGAGACCTTTTAAAAATTGTGTGGAGGCCCAAGAGCTGAGACCTTTTAAAAATTGTGTGGAGGCCCAAGAGCTGAGACCTTTTAAAAATTGTGTGGAGGCCCAAGAGCTGAGACCTTTTAAAAATTGTGTGGAGGCCCAAGAGCTGAGACCTTTTAAAAAGTGTGTGGAGGCCCAAGAGCTGAGACCTTTTAAAAATTGTGTGGAGGCCCAAGAGCTGAGACCTTTTAAAAATTGTGTGGAGGCCCAAGAGCTGAGACCTCTCAAACATTGTGTGGAGTCCCAAGAGCTGAGACCTCTTAAAAATTGTGTGGAGTCCCACGAGCTGAGACCTCTTAAAAATTGATTGTATTAAGCCCAAGAGGTGAGCCATAATTTTTTTTTATTAATACAGCAATTCTACGGCGGTTAAGGAGGAGGAGGAGGAGGAGGAAATGGCACTTCATACAGATGGCACTTCACTCTTGGCTGCTTTCCACTGTTGTACAAGCAAAGTCCGGGTCAATCCACTTGCTGTTCATTTTGATTAGCGTCAGCCTGTCGGCACTGTCGGTTGACAGGCGGCTGCGCTTATCGGTTATAATGCCCCCGGCTGCGCTGAACACCCTTTCTGATAGCACGCTGGCGGCAGGGCAGGCAAGCACCTCCAAGGCGTACAGGGACAGTTCCAGCCACGTGTCCAACTTGGAGACCCAGTAAGTGTAGGTCGCCGAGGGATCGGGGAGGACAGGGGTGTGGTCTGCCAGGTAGTCCCGCAACATCCGCCGATACTTGTCCCTCCTGCTGATAGCGGGCCCCGCAGTGATGGAAGTTGCACGAGGGGGTGACATGAACGTGTCCCACACCTTGGAGAGTGTTCCCCTGGTGGCTGTGGGCCTGATCGATGTTGTCAGACTCTGGGAGACACTCTCCTCTCTGCCGCCAGCGATGCTGGGTGGGAAAATCTGCATCATGTTCTGCAAAAGTTCCCTCT
Organism: Gastrophryne carolinensis; assembly: GCA_027917425.1. Lineage (NCBI taxonomy): Eukaryota > Metazoa > Chordata > Amphibia > Anura > Microhylidae > Gastrophryne > Gastrophryne carolinensis. Next base: position 70,542,651 of record CM051243.1, on the reverse strand, counting down.
GGTATTCCAGTAATCGATTCGTCCTCTCCTCTACCGGAATAAAAGAGGAGAAGTTATCTTTATACCGGGGGTCCAGGAGTGCGAAGACCCAGTATAGTTTGTTCTCCAATATCCGGACAACACGTATGTCCCGGGAAAAGCAGCCCAGCATGAAGTCAGCCATGTGTGCCAGACTCTGAGTAGGCATGACCTCACTGCCCCCACCAGAAGGATCATTTTCCATTTCCTCCTCTTCCTCCTCCTCTCCGCCCCATCCGCGCTGAACCAATGGGACGCACACAGCCTGACTGCTACCCTCGCCGCCAGCATCCTCTTCCACAGCCACCTCCACGTTGTCCTCCTCCTCCTCATCCTCCTCCTCCTGCAACTGCCACCGAGCAGCAGACAAAAGTGTGGTCTGACTGTCTACCTGCGTTGCGTCTCCTCCTACCCCCGTCTCCTCTGTGTGCAATGCGTTCTCCCTTATTGCGATGAGCGATTCTTTAAGGACGCATAGGAGCGGGATGGTTACGCTCACTATAGCGTCCTCGCTGCTGACCTTCTTAGTGGACTCCTCAAAGATACGCAATACATCGCATATGTCTGCCATCCATGGCCACTCGTGGTTGGCAAACTGAGGGAGCTGAGTTGGAGGCACGCGTGGATGCATCATCTGGTACTCCATCAATGCTTTCTGCTGCTCACACACCCTGGCCAACATGCAATAGGTGGAATTCCAGCGAGTGGGCAGGTCGCACAACAGCCGATGTTTAGGCAAATGGAGGCGTTGCTGGATTTTTTTTAAGCTAGCAGCAGCTACAGTTGACTTCCGAAAGTGAGCGCACAAGCGCCGCACTTTGACCAGTAGCTCTGCCAGGTTGGGGTAAGTCTTTAGAAACTTTTGTACTACCAAATTAAAAACGTGGGCCAGGCATGGTACGTGATTGAGTTCTGCAAGCTCCAGAGCCGCCACCAGGTTACGGCCGTTATCGCACACGACCATGCCTGGTCCTAGCTGCAGCGGCGACAGCCACATCTCTGTCTGCTGCAATATGGCGTGCCTCACCTCTGCGGCGCTGTGCTTCCTGTCGCCCAAGCTGATGAGCTTAAGCACCGCCTGCTGACGTCTCCCCGCGCCAGTGCTGCAACGCTTCCAGTTAAGGCAGAGGAGGAGGAGGAGGAGGAGGAGGAAGAGGAGGGGGGTCTATCAGAACCCGTGCTGGCAATCTTGGGCGGGGGTGGTATGTAGGCCGTCCCTGTTTGCGACCCCGTCCCCGCTTCCACAACATTCACCCAGTGTGCCGTCAAAGAGATGTAGCGTCCTTGGCCGCAAGCGCTTGTCCACGAGTCGGTGGTCAAGTGGACCTTTGCGCTGACTGCGTACCTCAGGGCCCGCCTGATGTTACGCGACACGTGCTGGTGCAGGGCGGGGACGCCACACCGGGAAAAATAGTGGCGGCTAGGGACGGAATAGCGAGGTGCGGCAGCCGCCATCAGGTCGCGGAAGGCCTGCGTCTCCACAAGCCTAAACGGCAACATCTCCAGGGCCAGCAGTTTGGAGATGAGGCAGGTTAAGGCTTGGGCTTGGGGGTGACTGGAGGCGTACTTCCGCCTGCGGTTGAACGCCTGCGAGATGGACAGTTGATGGGACGAAGAGATGGAAGGTGCAGACGAAGATGCGGGGGAAGGTGGGGCTGAAGGAGAAGGCCCCAAAGTAGCCGAGGCAGAGGCAGATGTGGAGGTGTCCTGGCTGGAGGTCTGGACCGCAGTGGCAGCACACAACAAAGGGGAAGAGGCAGTGGCAGCAAGACGGGGCGCAGGTTGTATTGCGTTTGCTCTCTCCCACTCAGCCCAGTGCTTGAATTCCAAGTGACGGCGCATGCCTGAGGTGGTCAGATTGCTCTTCTCAGAGCCCCTACTCAGTTTTGAGTGGCAGATTGCGCAAACCGCGCTCAGTTTGTCATCCGCGCAAACGTTAAAAAATCTCCACACCACAGAAGTACGAGGCCTCGATGGGGGAGCTTCGCGCGACTGCCTGCTGCCGGGAAGAGCTTCGGCCCTGCTGGCTGTGGCCTGCCTTCTCTGTCTGGACTGTCCTCTGCCTCTGGACTGTCCTCTGCCTCTTGGTGCCTTATTCGGTGATGCGCAGACCGCATCTCCACTGCTTTCCCCGCTGAACATCACCCCTGTCCAAGTGGGGTCGGTCATTTCGTCGTCCACCACCTCCTCTTCCACTTCCTCTCTCTGCTCCTCCTCCTGCCCACTGGACATTCCAACAGCCTCCCTTGATGGCAACTGCGTCTCATCATCATCGCTCATGATAGCAGATGCTGGTTCCGGGTCCACATCACTAGCAGATGGCGGATACTCAAGTGTTTGGGCATCACTACAAACAAATTCCTCTGCTAGCTCCTGGGATTCTTGCAGCACATCTGGAAAAGGACCCGAAAAGAGGTCCTGGGAGGGGTCAAGGTTGGGCTGACTCTGTTGGCCAGGTTGGGAGGAAGGAGGGTCAGAGTGAGACTGTGTGGATGACTGGGTGGTGGACAAGTGACTGGAAGCGTTATCGGCCATCCATTGCACCACCTGTTCACGCTGCTCAGGCCTTAACAGAGGTGTACCCCGCCCCCCGCATAACTGTCCCATAAAGGCAGGGAAGCTGGATGAGCGTAATGCTGGCTGCCCCTCACCAGCACGCATTGTATCCCCACTGGCTTCAACGCGGTTTGTGCCCCCACCAGCATTTCCGCGCCCCCGTCCTCGTCCACGTCCCTTTGCGCTAGCCCTCCGCATTTCAGACGTTTTACTTTTTTGGCCACGCGTTATGCCAAATATAAAAATATTTTTAAGAAGAACACCTGGCTATACAGCCGTATACTGCCAGAAGGTGAAATGGTGCCTATACGCACCGTGTATAAAACAGTGTTTTGTTGGCACAGAGGACACAAAACAGTAGTGCCAAATATAAATATATTTTTAAGAACACCTGGCTATACAACCGTATACTGCCAGAAGGTGAAATGGTGCCTATATACGCACCGGGTATATAACAAGGTTTTGTTGGTAAAGAGGACACAAAACAGTAGTGCCAAATATAAAAATATTTTTAAGAAAAACACCTGGCTATACAGCCGTATACTGCCAGAAGGTGAAATGGTGCCTATATACGCACCGGGTATATAACAAGGTTTTGTTGGTAAAGAGGACACAAAACAGTAGTGCCAAATATAAAAATATTTTTAAGAAAAACACCTGGCTATACAGCCGTATACTGCCAGAAGGTGAAATGGTGCCTATATACGCACCGGGTATATAACAAGGTTTTGTTGGTAAAGAGGACACAAAACAGTAGTGCCAAATATAAAAATATTTTTAAGAAAAACACCTGGCTATACAGCCGTATACTGCCAGAAGGTGAAATGGTGCCTATATACGCACCGGGTATATAACAAGGTTTTGTTGGTAAAGAGGACACAAAACAGTAGTGCCAAATATAAAAATATTTTTAAGAAAAACACCTGGCTATACAGCCGTATACTGCCAGAAGGTGAAATGGTGCCTATATACGCACCGGGTATATAACAAGGTTTTGTTGGTAAAGAGGACACAAAACAGTAGTGCCAAATATAAAAATATTTTTAAGAAAAACACCTGGCTATACAGCCGTATACTGCCAGAAGGTGAAATGGTGCCTATATACGCACCGGGTATATAACAAGGTTTTGTTGGTAAAGAGGACACAAAACAGTAGTGCCAAATATAAAAATATTTTTAAGAAAAACACCTGGCTATACAGCCGTATACTGCCAGAAGGTGAAATGGTGCCTATATACGCACCGGGTATATAACAAGGTTTTGTTGGTACAGAGGACACAAAACAGTAGTGCCAAATATAAAAATATTTTTAAGAAAAACACCTGGCTATACAGCCGTATACTGCCAGAAGGTGAAATGGTGCCTATATACGCACCGGGTATATAACAAGGTTTTGTTGGTACAGAGGACACAAAACAGTAGTGCAAAATATAGTTTTGTATATAGGTGCTAATACACCACTGAAGTCTTTCTGTCCCTATTCCAGCATCAGCAGCTACCCCTCACTAAAGCAGCCGTTTTGAGCAGAGTGTATATAGTTTTGTATATAGGTGCTAATACACCACTGAAGTCTTTCTGTCCCTATTCCAGCAGCAGCAGCTACCCCTCACTAAAGCAGCCGTTGTGTGCAGTGTGTATATAGCTAGAATGAGCTATATACTGTTCAGCATAGTAGCCCTAATAAGGGCTCTTAATGACTCTCTTGTCTTCTGGTAGCTGGTATATATGGTGGTAAAAGCGATATTCTGAGCTTCTGGGGCCCTGCCTGACTAAAAAGAAAATGAGCTATATACTGTTCAGCGTAGCAGCCCTAATAAGGGCTCTTAAGGACTGTCTTGTCTTCTGGTAGCTGGTATATATGGTGGTAAAAGGTATATTCTGAGCTTCTGGGGCCCTGCCTGACTACATAGAATATGAGCTATATACTGTTCAACATAGCAGCACTAATAAGGGATTAAGGACTGTCTTGTCTTCTGGTAGCTGGTATATATGGTGGTAAAAGGTATATTCTGAGCTTCTGGGGCCCTGCCTGACTAAATAGAAAATGAGCTATATACTGTTCAGCGTAGCAGCCCTAATAAGGGCTCTTAAGGACTGTCTTGTCTTCTGGTAGCTGGTATATATGGTGGTAAAAGGTATATTCTGAGCTTCTGGGGCCCTGCCTGACTACATAGAATATGAGCTATATACTGTTCAACATAGCAGCACTAATAAGGGATTAAGGACTGTCTTGTCTTCTGGTAGCTGGTATATATGGTGGTAAAAGGTATATTCTGAGCTTCTGGGGCCCTGCCTGACTACATAGAATATGAGCTATATACTGTTCAACATAGCAGCACTAATAAGGGATTAAGGACTGTCTTGTCTTCTGGTAGCTGGTATATATGGTGGTAAAAGGTATATTCTGAGCTTCTGGGGCCCTGCCTGACTAAATAGAAAATGAGCTATATACTGTTCAGCGTAGCAGCCCTAATAAGGGCTATTAAGGACTGTCTTGTCTTCTGGTAGCTGGTATATATGGTGGTAAAAGGTATATTCTGAGCTTCTGGGGCCCTGCCTGACTAAATAGAAAATGAGCTATATACTGTTCAGCGTAGGAGCCCTAATAAGGGCTATTAAGGACTGTCTTGTCTTCTGGTAGCTGGTATATATGGTGGTAAAAGGTATATTCTGAGCTTCTGGGGCCCTGCCTGACTAAATAGAAAATGAGCTATATACTGTTCAGCGTAGGAGCCCTAATAAGGGCTATTAAGGACTGTCTTGTCTTCTGGTAGCTGGTATATATGGTGGTAAAAGGTATATTCTGAGCTTCTGGGGCCCTGCCTGACTAAATAGAAAATGAGCTATATACTGTTCAGCGTAGCAGCCCTAATAAGGGCTATTAAGGACTGTCTTGTCTTCTGGTAGCTGGTATATATGGTGGTAAAAGGTATATTCTGAGCTTCTGGGGCCCTGCCTGACTAAATAGAAAATGAGCTATATACTGTTCAGCGTAGCAGCCCTAATAAGGGCTCTTAAGGACTGTCTTGTCTTCTGGTAGCTGGTATATATGGTGGTAAAAGGTATATTCTGAGCTTCTGGGGCCCTGCCTGACTACATAGAATATGAGCTATATACTGTTCAACATAGCAGCACTAATAAGGGATTAAGGACTGTCTTGTCTTCTGGTAGCTGGTATATATGGTGGTAAAAGGTATATTCTGAGCTTCTGGGGCCCTGCCTGACTAAATAGAAAATGAGCTATATACTGTTCAGCGTAGCAGCCCTAATAAGGGCTATTAAGGACTGTCTTGTCTTCTGGTAGCTGGTATATATGGTGGTAAAAGGTATATTCTGAGCTTCTGGGGCCCTGCCTGACTACATAGAATATGAGCTATATACTGTTCAACATAGCAGCACTAATAAGGGATTAAGGACTGTCTTGTCTTCTGGTAGCTGGTATATATGGTGGTAAAAGGTATATTCTGAGCTTCTGGGGCCCTGCCTGACTAAATAGAAAATGAGCTATATACTGTTCAGCGTAGCAGCCCTAATAAGGGCTATTAAGGACTGTCTTGTCTTCTGGTAGCTGGTATATATGGTGGTAAAAGGTATATTCTGAGCTTCTGGGGCCCTGCCTGACTAAATAGAAAATGAGCTATATACTGTTCAGCGTAGCAGCCCTAATAAGGGCTATTAAGGACTGTCTTGTCTTCTGGTAGCTGGTATATATGGTGGTAAAAGGTATATTCTGAGCTTCTGGGGCCCTGCCTGACTAAATAGAAAATGAGCTATATACTGTTCAGCGTAGCAGCCCTAATAAGGGCTATTAAGGACTGTCTTGTCTTCTGGTAGCTGGTATATATGGTGGTAAAAGGTATATTCTGAGCTTCTGGGGCCCTGCCTGACTAAATAGAAAATGAGCTATATACTGTTCAGCGTAGCAGCCCTAATAAGGGCTATTAAGGACTGTCTTGTCTTCTGGTAGCTGGTATATATGGTGGTAAAAGGTATATTCTGAGCTTCTGGGGCCCTGCCTGACTAAATAGAAAATGAGCTATATACTGTTCAGCGTAGCAGCCCTAATAAGGGCTATTAAGGACTGTCTTGTCTTCTGGTAGCTGGTATATATGGTGGTAAAAGGTGTATTCTGAGCTTCTGGGGCCCTGCCTGACTAAATAGAAAATGAGCTATATACTGTTCAGCGTAGCAGCCCTAATAAGGGCTATTAAGGACTGTCTTGTCTTCTGGTAGCTGGTATATATGGTGGTAAAAGGTATATTCTGAGCTTCTGGGGCCCTGCCTGACTAAATAGAAAATGAGCTATATACTGTTCAGCGTAGCAGCCCTAATAAGGGCTATTAAGGACTGTCTTGTCTTCTGGTAGCTGGTATATATGGTGGTAAAAGGTATATTCTGAGCTTCTGGGGCCCTGCCTGACTAAATAGAAAATGAGCTATATACTGTTCAGCGTAGCAGCCCTAATAAGGGCTATTAAGGACTGTCTTGTCTTCTGGTAGCTGGTATATATGGTGGTAAAAGGTATATTCTGAGCTTCTGGGGCCCTGCCTGACTACATAGAATATGAGCTATATACTGTTCAACATAGCAGCACTAATAAGGGATTAAGGACTGTCTTGTCTTCTGGTAGCTGGTATATATGGTGGTAAAAGGTATATTCTGAGCTTCTGGGGCCCTGCCTGACTAAATAGAAAATGAGCTATATACTGTTCAGCGTAGCAGCCCTAATAAGGGCTATTAAGGACTGTCTTGTCTTCTGGTAGCTGGTATATATGGTGGTAAAAGGTATATTCTGAGCTTCTGGGGCCCTGCCTGACTAAATAGAAAATGAGCTATATACTGTTCAGCGTAGCAGCCCTAATAAGGGCTATTAAGGACTGTCTTGTCTTCTGGTAGCTGGTATATATGGTGGTGAAAGGTATATTCTGAGCTTCTGGGGCCCTGCCTGACTAAATAGAAAATGAGCTATATACTGTTCAGCGTAGGAGCCCTAATAAGGGCTATTAAGGACTGTCTTGTCTTCTGGTAGCTGGTATATATGGTGGTAAAAGGTATATTCTGAGCTTCTGGGGCCCTGCCTGACTAAATAGAAAATGAGCTATATACTGTTCAGCGTAGCAGCCCTAATAAGGGCTATTAAGGACTGTCTTGTCTTCTGGTAGCTGGTATATATGGTGGTAAAAGGTATATTCTGAGCTTCTGGGGCCCTGCCTGACTAAATAGAAAATGAGCTATATACTGTTCAGCGTAGCAGCCCTAATAAGGGCTATTAAGGACTGTCTTGTCTTCTGGTAGCTGGTATAGATGGTGGTAAAAGCGATATTCCGAGCTTCTGGGCCCCTGCCAGCGACAGCCTGTCTTTCCCTGCTGTGAGCGTCTGTCCCTCACTAAGTTCAAGCTGCTAATGCTGACGAAGAGGAAGTGCTGAGTTTTGTATATTCTAGGTCACATGGTTTTTCCAGCCAATGCGTGTAGACGCCGTTTTCGCGATGCCAGCGTCCTCCCAGGACCTGTCCCACCCCCCCTGCATGGTGATTGGTGTAAAAAACGCGCCAGGGAAGGTGGGAGGGGAAACGAATTGTGAGTGCGCCATCGCCGCTGTACTCGATCGAAATCGAGTATGACGAACAGCGTAGTATTCGATCGAATACCGGCTCGGTCGAATACTACTCGCTCATCACTATTTAGCACCGCATAGGGGCCTTGAAAAAATCATAAGAGTCATATTCAAAGTTGATAAACCTCCAATAAGCCAAGAAATCCCAACTAGCTTAAAACAAACATTCATGTCCATAATAGAAGCGTAGTGCAAGGGTTTGCAAATTGCAAGATATCGATTAGGGATGAGCGAATCGATCCGGACGAACCCGGATTCGATCCGAATTTCAGGAAAAATTCGATTCGGATCGAATCCGAATTTCCCCGTGATTCGATCGCTCGAAGTTTTCCTTTAACATCCATTCATTTACATTACAGGCATTCTAAGATGGCGGACGGGACATGTCCAGACATGTAAGCTGGGGCAGTGTATGCTGGGACAGTCACATGCAGCCTATCAGCAGCCAGCAAGCCCGGTGACGTCACAGCTGTATTTAAGGCCGGCCATCTTGCTTTCCAGCCTCATTTCTCTATTGCATTCGTGAGAGACAGAACGCTGTGTAGCTGAGGGAGAGACAGTTAGACAGTTAGACAGGCAGGGACAGACAGGGACAGACTGGAGACAGGCAGGAGACAGACAGGAGACAGACAGAAAGTCAGCGGAAAACAGGGAAAGGAATGGAAAATCGGAGGCTGTCAGTTTTTTTTTTTTTTTTCATTCAGCCTGACAGCCAGGCTTTGTTAGCGTTTTCAGGCTGCTTATACTAACTAACTGTGCATATATACTGAACTGATCTTAAGTCTGCTGTGAGGCATCCCATTCTGTGACTAAAGCAGCCTCTGTTTAAGACCATATAAGCATTTGCTCTTATCATATTTGAAATTAGCCTGATAAAGACACTTTTGCTGGGCATAGTACTACTGGATCTTTTTTGGGGGCATCCCATTCTGTGACTAAAGCAGCCTCTGTTTAAGACCATATAAGCATTTGCTCTTATCATATTTGAAATTAGCCTGATAAAGACACTTTTGCTGGGCATAGTACTACTGGATCTTTTTTGGGGGCATCCCATTCTGTGACTAAAGCAGCCTCTGTTTAAGACCATATAAGCATTTGCTCTTATCATATTTGAAATTAGCCTGATAAAGACACTTTTGCTGGGCATAGTACTACTGGATCTTTTTTGGGGGCATCCCATTCTGTGACTAAAGCAGCCTCTGTTTAAGACCATATAACCATTTGCTCTTATCATATTTGAAATTAGCCTGATAAAGACACTTTTGCTGGGCATAGTACTACTGGATCTTTTTTGGGGGCATCCCATTCTGTGACTAAAGCAGCCTCTGTTTAAGACCATATAACCATTTGCTCTTATCATATTTGAAATTAGCCTATTAAAGACACTTTTGCTGGGCATAGCACTACTTGTCCCTGCCAGGGCATCCCATTCTGTGACTAAAGCAGCCTCTGTTTAAGACCATATAAGCATTTGCTCTTATCATATTTGAAATTAGCCTGATAAAGACACTTTTGCTGGGCATAGCACTACTTGTCCCTGCCAGGGCATCCCATTCTGTGACTAAAGCAGCCTCTGTTTAAGACCATATAAGCATTTGCTCTTATCATATTTGAAATTAGCCTGATAAAGACACTTTTGCTGGGCATAGTACTACTGGATCTTTTTTGGGGGCATCCCATTCTGTGACTAAAGCAGCCTCTGTTTAAGACCATATCAGCATTTGCTCTTATCATATTTGAAATTAGCCTGATAAAGACACTTTTGCTGGGCATAGTACTACTGGATCTTTTTTGGGGGCATCCCATTCTGTGACTAAAGCAGCCTCTGTTTAAGACCATATAAGCATTTGCTCTTATCATATTTGAAATTAGCCTGATAAAGACACTTTTGCTGGGCATAGTACTACTGGATCTTTTTTGGGGGCATCCCATTCTGTGACTAAAGCAGCCTCTGTTTAAGACCATATAAGCATTTGCTCTTATCATATTTGAAATTAGCCTGATAAAGACACTTTTGCTGGGCATAGCACTACTTGTCCCTGCCAGGGCATCCCATTCTGTGACTAAAGCAGCCTCTGTTTAAGACCATATAAGCATTTGCTCTTATCATATTTGAAATTAGCCTGATAAAGACACTTTTGCTGGGCATAGTACTACTGGATCTTTTTTGGGGGCATCTCATTCTGTGACTAAAGCAGCCTCTGTTTAAGACCATATAAGCATTTGCTCTTATCATATTTGAAATTAGCCTGATATAGACACTTTTGCTGGGCATAGTACTACTGGATCTTTTTTGGGGGCATCCCATTCTGTGACTAAAGCAGCCTCTGTTTAAGACCATATAAGCATTTGCTCTTATCATATTTGAAATTAGCCTGATAAAGACACTTTTGCTGGGCATAGCACTACTTGTCCCTGCCAGGGCATCCCATTCTGTGACTAAAGCAGCCTCTGTTTAAGACCATATAAGCATTTGCTCTTATCATATTTGAAATTAGCCTGATAAAGACACTTTTGCTGGGCATAGTACTACTGGATCTTTTTTGGGGGCATCCCATTCTGTGACTAAAGCAGCCTCTGTTTAAGACCATATAAGCATTTGCTCTTATCATATTTGAAATTAGCCTGATAAAGACACTTTTGCTGGGCATAGTACTACTGGATCTTTTTTGGGGGCATCCCATTCTGTGACTAAAGCAGCCTCTGTTTAAGACCATATAACCATTTGCTCTTATCATATTTGAAATTAGCCTGATAAAGACACTTTTGCTGGGCATAGCACTACTTGTCCCTGCCAGGGCATCCCATTCTGTGACTAAAGCAGCCTCTGTTTAAGACCATATAAGCATTTGCTCTTATCATATTTGAAATTAGCCTGATAAAGACACTTTTGCTGGGCATAGTACTACTGGATCTTTTTTGGGGGCATCCCATTCTGTGACTAAAGCAGCCTCTGTTTAAGACCATATAAGCATTTGCTCTTATCATATTTGAAATTAGCCTGATAAAGACACTTTTGCTGGGCATAGCACTACTTGTCCCGGCCAGGGCATCCCATTCTGTGACTAAAGCAGCCTCTGTTTAAGACCATATAAGCATTTGCTCTTATCATATTTGAAATTAGCCTGATAAAGACACTTTTGCTGGGCATAGTACTACTGGATCTTTTTTGGGGGCATCCCATTCTGTGACTAAAGCAGCCTCTGTTTAAGACCATATAAGCATTTGCTCTTATCATATTTGAAATTAGCCTGATAAAGACACTTTTGCTGGGCATAGTACTACTGGATCTTTTTTGGGGGCATCCCATTCTGTGACTAAAGCAGCCTCTGTTTAAGACCATATAAGCATTTGCTCTTATCATATTTGAAATTAGCCTGATAAAGACACTTTTGCTGGGCATAGTACTACTGGATCTTTTTTGGGGGCATCCCATTCTGTGACTAAAGCAGCCTCTGTTTAAGACCATATAACCATTTGCTCTTATCATATTTGAAATTAGCCTGATAAAGACACTTTTGCTGGGCATAGCACTACTTGTCCCTGCCAGGGCATCCCATTCTGTGACTAAAGCAGCCTCTGTTTAAGACCATATAAGCATTTGCTCTTATCATATTTGAAATTAGCCTGATAAAGACACTTTTGCTGGGCATAGTACTACTGGATCTTTTTTGGGGGCATCCCATTCTGTGACTAAAGCAGCCTCTGTTTAAGACCATATAAGCATTTGCTCTTATCATATTTGAAATTAGCCTGATAAAGACACTTTTGCTGGGCATAGTACTACTGGATCTTTTTTGGGGGCATCCCATTCTGTGACTAAAGCAGCCTCTGTTTAAGACCATATAACCATTTGCTCTTATCATATTTGAAATTAGCCTGATAAAGACACTTTTGCTGGGCATAGCACTACTTGTCCCTGCCAGGGCATCCCATTCTGTGACTAAAGCAGCCTCTGTTTAAGACCATATAAGCATTTGCTCTTATCATATTTGAAATTAGCCTGATAAAGACACTTTTGCTGGGCATAGTACTACTGGATCTTTTTTGGGGGCATCCCATTCTGTGACTAAAGCAGCCTCTGTTTAAGACCATATAACCATTTGCTCTTATCATATTTGAAATTAGCCTGATAAAGACACTTTTGCTGGGCATAGCACTACTTGTCCCTGCCAGGGCATCCCATTCTGTGACTAAAGCAGCCTCTGTTTAAGACCATATAAGCATTTGCTCTTATCATATTTGAAATTAGCCTGATAAAGACACTTTTGCTGGGCATAGCACTACTTGTCCCTGCCAGGGCATCCCATTCTGTGACTAAAGCAGCCTCTGTTTAAGACCATATAAGCATTTGCTCTTATTATATTTGAAATTAGCCTGATAAAGACACTTTTGCTGGGCATAGCACTACTTGTCCCTGCCAGGGCATCCCATTCTGTGACTAAAGCAGCCTCTGTTTAAGACCATATAAGCATTTGCTCTTATTATATTTGAAATTAGCCTGATAAAGACACTTTTGCTGGGCATAGTACTACTGGATCTTTTTTGGGGGCATCCCATTCTGTGACTAAAGCAGCCTCTGTTTAAGACCATATAAGCATTTGCTCTTATCATATTTGAAATTAGCCTGATAAAGACACTTTTGCTGGGCATAGTACTACTGGATCTTTTTTGGGGGCATCCCATTCTGTGACTAAAGCAGCCTCTGTTTAAGACCATATAACCATTTGCTCTTATCATATTTGAAATTAGCCTGATAAAGACACTTTTGCTGGGCATAGCACTACTTGTCCCTGCCAGGGCATCCCATTCTGTGACTAAAGCAGCCTCTGTTTAAGACCATATAAGCATTTGCTCTTATCATATTTGAAATTAGCCTGATAAAGACACTTTTGCTGGGCATAGTACTACTGGATCTTTTTTGGGGGCATCCCATTCTGTGACTAAAGCAGCCTCTGTTTAAGACCATATAACCATTTGCTCTTATCATATTTGAAATTAGCCTGATAAAGACACTTTTGCTGGGCATAGCACTACTTGTCCCTGCCAGGGCATCCCATTCTGTGACTAAAGCAGCCTCTGTTTAAGACCATATAAGCATTTGCTCTTATCATATTTGAAATTAGCCTGATAAAGACACTTTTGCTGGGCATAGCACTACTTGTCCCTGCCAGGGCATCCCATTCTGTGACTAAAGCAGCCTCTGTTTAAGACCATATAAGCATTTGCTCTTATCATATTTGAAATTAGCCTGATAAAGACACTTTTGCTGGGCATAGCACTACTTGTCCCTGCCAGGGCATCCCATTCTGTGACTAAAGCAGCCTCTGTTTAAGACCATATAAGCATTTGCTCTTATCATATTTGAAATTAGCCTGATAAAGACACTTTTGCTGGGCATAGTACTACTGGATCTTTTTTGGGTGCATCCCATTCTGTGACTAAAGCAGCCTCTGTTTAAGACCATATAACCATTTGCTCTTATCATATTTGAAATTAGCCTGATAAAGACACTTTTGCTGGGCATAGCACTACTTGTCCCGGCCAGGGCATCCCATTCTGTGACTAAAGCAGCCTCTGTTTAAGACCATATAAGCATTTGCTCTTATCATATTTGAAATTAGCCTGATAAAGACACTTTTGCTGGGCATAGTACTACTGGATCTTTTTTGGGGGCATCCCATTCTGTGACTAAAGCAGCCTCTGTTTAAGACCATATAAGCATTTGCTCTTATCATATTTGAAATTAGCCTGATAAAGACACTTTTGCTGGGCATAGTACTACTGGATCTTTTTTGGGGGCATCCCATTCTGTGACTAAAGCAGCCTCTGTTTAAGACCATATAACCATTTGCTCTTATCATATTTGAAATTAGCCTGATAAAGACACTTTTGCTGGGCATAGCACTACTTGTCCCTGCCAGGGCATCCCATTCTGTGACTAAAGCAGCCTCTGTTTAAGACCATATAAGCATTTGCTCTTATCATATTTGAAATTAGCCTGATAAAGACACTTTTGCTGGGCATAGTACTACTGGATCTTTTTTGGGGGCATCCCATTCTGTGACTAAAGCAGCCTCTGTTTAAGACCATATAACCATTTGCTCTTATCATATTTGAAATTAGCCTGATAAAGACACTTTTGCTGGGCATAGCACTACTTGTCCCTGCCAGGGCATCCCATTCTGTGACTAAAGCAGCCTCTGTTTAAGACCATATAAGCATTTGCTCTTATCATATTTGAAATTAGCCTGATAAAGACACTTTTGCTGGGCATAGTACTACTGGATCTTTTTTGGGGGCATCCCATTCTGTGACTAAAGCAGCCTCTGTTTAAGACCATATAACCATTTGCTCTTATCATATTTGAAATTAGCCTGATAAAGACACTTTTGTTGGGCATAGTACTACTGGATCTTTTTTGGGGGCATCCCATTCTGTGACTAAAGCAGCCTCTGTTTAAGACCATATAAGCATTTGCTCTTATTATATTTGAAATTAGCCTGATAAAGACACTTTTGCTGGGCATAGCACTACTTGTCCCTGCCAGGGCATCCCATTCTGTGACTAAAGCAGCCTCTGTTTAAGACCATATAAGCATTTGCTCTTATTATATTTGAAATTAGCCTGATAAAGACACTTTTGCTGGGCATAGTACTACTGGATCTTTTTTGGGGGCATCCCATTCTGTGACTAAAGCAGCCTCTGTTTAAGACCATATAAGCATTTGCTCTTATCATATTTGAAATTAGCCTGATAAAGACACTTTTGCTGGGCATAGTACTACTGGATCTTTTTTGGGGGCATCCCATTCTGTGACTAAAGCAGCCTCTGTTTAAGACCATATAAGCATTTGCTCTTATTATATTTGAAATTAGCCTGATAAAGACACTTTTGCTGGGCATAGCACTACTTGTCCCTGCCAGGGCATCCCATTCTGTGACTAAAGCAGCCTCTGTTTAAGGCCATATAAGCATTTGCTCTTATTATATTTGAAATTAGCCTGATAAAGACACTTTTGCTGGGCATAGCACTACTTGTCCCTGCCAGGGCATCCCATTCTGTGACTAAAGCAGCCTCTGTTTAAGACCATATAAGCATTTGCTCTTATTATATTTGAAATTAGCCTGATAAAGACACTTTTGCTGGGCATAGTACTACTGGATCTTTTTTGGGGGCATCCCATTCTGTGACTAAAGCAGCCTCTGTTTAAGACCATATAAGCATTTGCTCTTATCATATTTGAAATTAGCCTGATAAAGACACTTTTGCTGGGCATAGTACTACTGGATCTTTTTTGGGGGCATCCCATTCTGTGACTAAAGCAGCCTCTGTTTAAGACCATATAAGCATTTGCTCTTATTATATTTGAAATTAGGCCTGATAAAGACACTTTTGCTGGGCATAGCACTACTTGTTCCTGCCAGGGCATCCCATTCTGTGACTAAAGCAGCCTCTATTTAAGACCATATAAGCATTTGCTCTTATTATATTTGAAATTAGCCTGATAAAGACACTTTTGCTGGGCATAGTACTACTGGATCTTTTTTGGGGGCATCCCATTCTGTGACTAAAGCAGCCTCTGTTTAAGACCATATAAGCATTTGCTCTTATCATATTTGAAATTAGGCCTGATAAAGACACTTTTGCTGGGCATAGCACTACTTGTCCCTGCCAGGGCATCCCATTCTGTGACTAAAGCAGCCTCTGTTTAAGACCATATAAGCATTTGCTCTTATTATATTTGAAATTAGCCTGATAAAGACACTTTTGCTGGGCATAGTACTTCTGGATCTTTTTTGGGGGCATCCCGTTCTGTGACTAAAGCAGCCTCTGTTTAAGACCATATAAGCATTTGCTCTTATCATATTTGAAATTAGCCTGATAAAGACACTTTTGCTGGGCATAGCACTACTTGTCCCTGCCAGGGCATCCCATTCTGTGACTAAAGCAGCCTCTGTTTAAGACCATATAAGCATTTGCTCTTATTATATTTGAAATTAGGCCTGATAAAGACACTTTTGCTGGGCATAGCACTACTTGTCCCTGCCAGGGCATCCCATTCTGTGACTAAAGCAGCCTCTGTTTAAGACCATATACGCATTTGCTCTTATTATATTTGAAATTAGCCTGATAAAGACACTTTTGCTGGGCATAGTACTACTGGATCTTTTTTGGGGGCATCCCATTCTGTGACTAAAGCAGCCTCTGTTTAAGACCATATAAGCATTTGCTCTTATCATATTTGGAATTAGCCTGATAAAGACACTTTTGCTGGGCATAGCACTACTTGTCCCTGCCAGGGCATCCCATTCTGTGACTAAAGCAGCCTCTGTTTAAGACCATATAAGCATTTGCTCTTATTATATTTGAAATTAGCCTGATAAAGACACTTTTGCTGGGCATAGTACTACTGGATCTTTTTTGGGGGCATCCCATTCTGTGACTAAAGCAGCCTCTGTTTAAGACCATATAAGCATTTGCTCTTATCATATTTGAAATTAGCCTGATAAAGACACTTTTGCTGGGCATAGTACTACTGGATCTTTTTTGGGGGCATCCCATTCTGTGACTAAAGCAGCCTCTGTTTAAGACCATATAAGCATTTGCTCTTATCATATTTGAAATTAGGCCTGATAAAGACACTTTTGCTGGGCATAGCACTACTTGTCCCTGCCAGGGCATCCCATTCTGTGACTAAAGCAGCCTCTGTTTAAGACCATATAAGCATTTGCTCTTATTATATTTGAAATTAGCCTGATAAAGACACTTTTGCTGGGCATAGTACTACTGGATCTTTTTTGGGGGCATCCCATTCTGTGACTAAAGCAGCCTCTGTTTAAGACCATATAAGCATTTGCTCTTATCATATTTGAAATTAGCCTGATAAAGACACTTTTGCTGGGCATAGCACTACTTGTCCCTGCCAGGGCATCCCATTCTGTGACTAAAGCAGCCTCTGTTTAAGACCATATAAGCATTTGCTCTTATTATATTTGAAATTAGGCCTGATAAAGACACTTTTGCTGGGCATATCACTACTTATCCCTGCCAGGGCATCCCATTCTGTGACTAAAGCAGCCTCTGTTTAAGACCATATAAGCATTTGCTCTTATTATATTTGAAATTAGCCTGATAAAGACACTTTTGCTGGGCATAGTACTACTGGATCTTTTTTGGGGGCATCCCATTCTGTGACTAAAGCAGCCTCTGTTTAAGACCATATAAGCATTTGCTCTTATTATATTTGAAATTAGGCCTGATAAAGACACTTTTGCTGGGCATAGCACTACTTGTCCCTGCCAGGGCATCCCATTCTGTGACTAAAGCAGCCTCTGTTTAAGACCATATAAGCATTTGCTCTTATTATATTTGAAATTAGCCTGATAAAGACACTTTTGCTGGGCATAGTACTACTGGATCTCTTTTGGGGGCATCCCATTCTGTGACTAAAGCAGCCTCTGTTTAAGACCATATAACCATTTGCTCTTATTATATTTATATTATAAGACACTTTTGCTGGGCATAGGCTTACTGCTGCCTGCCAGGTGCACTTCTGTTGAGGCATCCCATTCTGTAACATAGCATACCCCTCTTTATTTACACTAAGCAGCTCTCTTATTTACACTAAGCAGGCCTGTTGGAGGCTGAGTGTTACTGCTCACTTTTGGTGTGCATTATATTCTGTTTCATATAGACCCACCGCTGCCCGGGGGATCTTAAAATATCACCTACTAACACGCCAGTTAGACTATGTCGGGCAGACAAGTGCCTGGAAGTGAAAAGAGGAGTGGCAGAGGCCAAGATTCCGCAGGCAGAGCTCGCATCAGACTGGGGGCCAGTAGCAGCAGGAGTCACGCTGAGAGACCTAATCTGCCAGTATCTGCTAGCGGTCGGGTCTCCACCAGTAACGCATCTGCCGTGGTAGATTGGTTGACGCGCTCATCAACAACATCATCACAACTTACGTCTGAGACCCCCAGTCTAGGGTCGGTAGGTTCCTCTGACACAACCCTGAGTTGGCATGCCCCGAGAGCAGTCCCTGTCCTCCCATTGCCTCTGTCCTACGCCTTTCCCTCCCCCTGCGACGTATCCTATGCTTTGGGTTCAGCTCCACTCTTTAGTGAGGAGGACGATCAGATACAGGAGGACAGTCAGCAGCTACTGCCCAGCCAAGAAATGGAGGTGGCTTCTTTAGCTAGGCAGACAAATAGTGATGTGGACAGTGTCGTGGGTGCTGCGAGCGTTCCAGCTCCTGCGCCAGACACTGTTGACGAATCCACGAACATCAGTGACGTACAGCCACAACTCGGTGATGATGATGATGATGACGATGAAGCCGATCGCACTTGGGAGCCGGGTGATGAAGGGGCTTCATCGTCATCATCAGGAGAAGAGGGGCACAGGTTGCCCCGGAGTCAGCAGCTGAGGCAGCAAGGTGGTAGCAGTCAGCATGGGGGCACAATTCCAAAGGCTGGAGCCGGCCGGGGCCGGGGCCGGGGTAGAGCACCTGCTGTGCGGCAGTCTACCTTATCGGGAGGTAGTGGAGCAGGGGTTCCTGGAGTTGGCAACAGCAGCAGTGAATCAGTGAGGCCAGGGGGTGGGAAAAGTAGCTACTCGGCAGTGTGGCAGTTTTTCCTGAGGCATCCGCAGGAGGGTAACATGGCCACATGCAAGATATGTAGGCAAAAGGTGAAGCGTGGCCAGGGTCCAAATGTTGGCACCACGGCCCTGCGTCAACATATGATGCGTCACCATAAAACGACCTGGGAGAACCGAGGCTCCCAAGGGGTGGTCCAGTCTGCTTCCTCACCAAGTGAGCTCCCAATTTCTGCCAGCCAAGGCTCCAGCACCTCAGCCGAAGGCAGCTGTGCGTCATACCCATCCTCTGTCGCTCCTGCTCCTCCTCCTCCAAGTCATGCATCCCGCCAGCAATCCATCAGCGAAGCCATGTCCAAGAGACAGCAGTATGCGCCCACTCATCCTACGGCGCAGAAGCTGAATGTGCTCCTGTCCAAGTTGCTGGTGCTGCAGTCGCTCCCTTTTCAGGTGGTGGAATCTGCACCTTTCAGAGAACTGATGGCTTGTGCCGAGCCGAGGTGGAGAGTCCCAAGCCGTCATTTCTTTGCCAAGAAGGCAGTTCCAGCGCTGCACACTTTTGTTGAACAGAAGGTGGGCCAGTCCTTGAGCCTGTCGGTGTGTAGCAAAATACATGGCAGCGCCGACATCTGGAGCTGTAACTACGGTCAGGGGCAGTACATGTCGTTTACGGCCCACTGGGTGAATGTGGTCCCTTTGCAGCAGCAACTTGGACAGGTCACGCCGCTTCGGCCTCCGCGCTCTCTGCCCATTGGGCCTGTGACACCGTGCGACTCGGCCTCCTCATCCTCCGCCATCTCCTCACCCTCCACTGTAGGCTCAAGTCTCAGTGCCCCTCCAGTCTACCATGTGTGCAGGGCACGGAGGTGTCACGCAGTGCTTCACATGGTTTGTCTTGGCGAACGGAGTCACACAGGGGAGGAACTGCTTAAATGTATTCATCAGGAAATCCAAACATGGCTTACTCCGAGAAAACTTAAAATGGGAATCATGGTTACCGACAATGGGAAGAACATTTTGTCTGCGCTGCGCCAAGGAAGCCTGACCCATGCCCCCTGCATGGCTCACGTCTTCAATCTGGTTGTCAAGCGGTTTCTGAAGTGTTCCCCCCATCTGCAGGACATCCTAACAACTTCAAGGAAACTTTGCATGCACTTCAGCCACTCCTACACCGCCAAACACACCCTTCTTGAGCTACAGCGTCAGAATGGTATCCCCCAACATAGTCTGATTTGCGATGTTTCCACCCGTTGGAATTCCACCCTTCACATGTTGGACCGATTATATGAACAGAGAAAAGCCATCACGGATTTCCTGATGATCCAAGCAGATAGGGGGACTCCCCTGTGTAACTTCAATGTCAACCAGTGGCAGCTCATACGTGACACCTGCCGTTTGCTCAGGCCCTTTGAGGAAGCCACTTTATTTGTCAGTCGGCAGGATTACGGGATGAACGACGTGATTCCACTGCTTCATGTACTACAGCACATGTTGGAAACCATGGCTGGTCAGGGCACTGGAGACATGGCGTTTACATCTTATGGCCACATGAACCCCGTTGGAGCTGAACTGGAGGAGGAGGAGGAAGAGGAGGAGGAGGAGTTGCCCAGCGAAACACAGTTTAGGCTTGGCGAAATGGCTGGTTTATCTAGTTAGCGGACAGGAGAGGAGGAGCAGGAGCAGCCAGAGGAGCTAGAGGTTTTTGAGGAAGGCGAGACAGAGGACCCGGGCACACCGTGGCAGTATGCAGTGGAGATGGAGACAGGTAGTCCATCCGAGTCACTTGCGCAAATGGCAGGAAGCATGCTCACGTGCTTGCGTAGTGTCCCCAGAATTGTTTCCATCTGTCGGCGGGATGACTTCTGGCTGTCCACCTTATTGGACCCTCGCTTCCGGCACAAAATGGGGGCATTTTTTAAACCCACCGAGAGGGAGGACAAACTCAACTACTACAAAGACATTCTACGTAGGCAGTTGGCCGATGCCTATCTGCGCCATGGTCCATACTCTCGCAGGTCTGACTCGAGGGGACCTCTGCGCTCACCTTCCACTGCCATGGCCGCTGGGGGGGTTGGCAGGAGCAGCAGCAGCAGCTCCATCAGCAGCAGCAGCCTCAGTCTTCAGTCGCTAATGAGTAGCTTTCTACACCCGCATAGTGAGGCTACTCATGAGCAGCAGGAAGACCTGGAGCAGGACCTCAACCAGCAGGTCATGTCATACTTTGACATGACCATGCCAACACACCTTGAGGATCCGCTGGACTTCTGGGCAGCCAAACTTGATTTGTGGCCGCAACTAGCAGAGTTTGCCCTGGAAAAGCTGTCCTGCCCGGCAAGTAGCGTGCCATCTGAGCGGGTGTTTAGTGCGGCGGGGGCCATAGTTACGGCGAGGAGAACTCGTCTGTCAACTAAAAATGTGGAGAGACTCACCTTTGTCAAAATGAATCAGGGATGGATCAGCCAGGATTTCCACCCACCAATGCCTGATGCATGCGACTAGATTCAGCATGGTGCCACGTTTTACACTTTCCAAATGGTGCAAAACATATTTATGTCTTTAGGCCATTTTTTGGGCTCCTGCTGCTGCTGCTGCCAACTTCTGCCAACTCCAGGGTGTGATTCATCCAATTGTTGGGCTCCTGAAGCCAACCCCAGTGTCACTTTAAAGTAATA
This sequence comes from Gastrophryne carolinensis, assembly GCA_027917425.1. Lineage (NCBI taxonomy): Eukaryota > Metazoa > Chordata > Amphibia > Anura > Microhylidae > Gastrophryne > Gastrophryne carolinensis. Next base: position 70,521,189 of record CM051243.1, on the reverse strand, counting down.
TTTGGGCTCCTGCTGCTGCTGCTGTCAACTCCTGCCAACTCCAGGGTGTGATTCATCCAAATTTTGGGCTCCTGAAGCCAACTCCAGTGTATATTTGGGCTCCTGCTGCTGCTGCTGCCAACTTCTGCCAACTCCAGGGTGTGATTCATCCAATTTTTGGGCTCCTGAAGCCAACTCCAGTGTATATTTGGGCTCCTGCTGCTGCTGCTGCCAACTTCTGCCAACTCCAGGGTGTGATTCATCCAATTTTTGGGCTCCTGAAGCCAACTCCAGTGTATATTTGGGCTCCTGCTGCTGCTGCTGCCAACTGCTGCCAACTCCAGGGTGTGATTCATCCAATTTTTGGGCTCCTGAGGCCAACTCCAGTGTATATTTGGGCTCCTGCTGCTACTGCTGCCAACTTCTGCCAACTCCAGGGTGTGATTCATCCAATTTTTGGGCTCCTGAAGCCAACTCCAGTGTATATTTGGGCTCCTGCTGCTGCTGCTGCCAACTTCTGCCAACTCCAGGGTGTGATTCATCCAATTTTTGGGCTCCTGAAGCCAACTCCAGTGTATATTTGGGCTCCTGCTGCTGCTGCTGCCAACTTCTGCCAACTCCAGGGTGTGATTCATCCAATTTTTGGGCTCCTGAAGCCAACTCCAGTGTATATTTGGGCTCCTGCTGCTGCTGTCAACTCCTGCCAACTCCAGGGTGTGATTCATCCAATTTTTGGGCTCCTGAAGCCAACTCCAGTGTATATTTGGGCTCCTGCTGCTGCTACTGTCAACTCCTGCCAACTCCAGGGTGTGATTCATCCAATTTTTGGGCTCCTGAAGCCAACTCCAGTGTATATTTGGGCTCCTGCTGCTGCTGCTGCCAACTTCTGCCAACTCCAGGGTGTGATTCATCCAATTTTTGGGCTCCTGAAGCCAACTCCAGTGTATATTTGGGCTCCTGCTGCTGCTGCTGCCAACTCCAGGGTGTGATTCATCCAATTTTTGGGCTCCTGAGGCCAACCCCAGGGTCTCTTTAATGTAATATTTGGGCTCCTGCTGCTGCTACTGTCAACTTCTGCCAACTCCAGGGTGTGATTCATCCAATTTTTGGGCTCCTGAAGCCAACTCCAGTGTATATTTGGGCTCCTGCTGCTGCTGCTGCCAACTCCAGGGTGTGATTCATCCAATTTTTGGGCTCCTGAGGCCAACCCCAGGGTCTCTTTAATGTAATATTTGGGCTCCTGCTGCTGCTGCTGCTGTCAACTCCTGCCAACTCCAGGGTGTGATTCATCCAATTTTTGGGCTCCTGAAGCCAACTCCAGTGTATATTTGGGCTCCTGCTGCTGCTACTGTCAACTCCTGCCAACTCCAGGGTGTGATTCATCCAATTTTTGGGCTCCTGAGGCCAACCCCAGGGTCTCTTTAATGTAATATTTGGGCTCCTGCTGCTGCTGCTGCTGTCAACTCCTGCCAACTCCAGGGTGTGATTCATCCAATTTTTGGGCTCCTGAAGCCAACTCCAGTGTATATTTGGGCTCCTGCTGCTGCTACTGTCAACTCCTGCCAACTCCAGGGTGTGATTCATCCAATTTTTGGGCTCCTGAAGCCAACTCCAGTGTATATTTGGGCTCCTGCTGCTGCTGCTGCCAACTTCTGCCAACTCCAGGGTGTGATTCATCCAATTTTTGGGCTCCTGAGGCCAACTCCAGTGTATATTTGGGCTCCTGCTGCTGCTGCTGCCAACTTCTGCCAACTCCAGGGTGTGATTCATCCAATTTTTGGGCTCCTGCTGCTGCTGCTGCCAACTTCTGCCAACTCCAGGGTGTGATTCATCCAATTTTTGGGCTCCTGAAGCCAACTCCAGTGTATATTTGGGCTCCTGCTGCTGCTGCTGCCAACTCCAGGGTGTGATTCATCCAATTTTTGGGCTCCTGAAGCCAACTCCAGTGTATATTTGGGCTCCTGCTGCTGCTACTGTCAACTCCTGCCAACTCCAGGGTGTGATTCATCCAATTTTTGGGCTCCTGAAGCCAACTCCAGTGTATATTTGGGCTCCTGCTGCTGCTGCTGCCAACTCCAGGGTGTGATTCATCCAATTTTTGGGCTCCTGAGGCCAACCCCAGGGTCTCTTTAATGTAATATTTGGGCTCCTGCTGCTGCTGCTGTCAACTCCTGCCAACTCCAGGGTGTGATTCATCCAATTTTTGGGCTCCTGAAGCCAACTCCAGTGTATATTTGGGCTCCTGCTGCTGCTACTGTCAACTCCTGCCAACTCCAGGGTGTGATTCATCCTTTTTTTGGGCTCCTGAAGCCAACTCCAGTGTATATTTGAGCTCCTGCTGCTGCTGCTGCCAACTTCTGCCAACTCCAGGGTGTGATTCATCCAATTTTTGGGCTCCTGAGGCCAACTCCAGTGTATATTTGGGCTCCTGCTGCTGCTGCTGCCAACTTCTGCCAACTCCAGGGTGTGATTCATCCAATTTTTGGGCTCCTGCTGCTGCTGCTGCCAACTTCTGCCAACTCCAGGGTGTGATTCATCCAATTTTTGGGCTCCTGAAGCCAACTCCAGTGTATATTTGGGCTCCTGCTGCTGCTGCTGCCAACTCCAGGGTGTGATTCATCCAATTTTTGGGCTCCTGAAGCCAACTCCAGTGTATATTTGGGCTCCTGCTGCTGCTACTGTCAACTCCTGCCAACTCCAGGGTGTGATTCATCCAATTTTGGGCTCCTGAAGCCAACTCCAGTGTATATTTGGGCTCCTGCTGCTGCTGCTGCCAACTCCAGGTTGTGATTCATCCAATTTTTGGGCTCCTGAGGCCAACCCCAGCGTCTCTTTAATGTAATATTTGGGCTCCTGCTGCTGCTACTGTCAACTCCTGCCAACTCCAGGGTGTGATTCATCCAATTTTTGGGCTCCTGAAGCCAACTCCAGTGTATATTTGGGCTCCTGCTGCTGCTGCTGCCAACTCCAGGGTGTGATTCATCCAATTTTTGGGCTCCTGAGGCCAACCCCAGGGTCTCTTTAAAGTAATATTTGGGCTCCTGCTGCTGCTGCTGCTGTCAACTCCTGCCAACTCCAGGGTGTGATTCATCCAATTTTGGGCTCCTGCTGCTGCCAACTCCAGTGTCTCTTTAAAGCAATGTTTGGGCTCCTTCTGCCCCTCATAGTGATGCCACTTCAACTCTCTGCAATTGTGCCGCTCTGCGATTCTATTAGCGATGCCTCTGATCTGCATGTGATATTTCTTCAAAGTATTATTTAACTAACCCAGCACGCATCCTGTGCGTGTTACAGCAAGGCAGAATGGTTTACAACCCTATTGAGGCTCTAGGAGGCTCAGAAATAGCTGTTTTTAATAGCGATTCGTCGCGAATTTATTCGGGTCGAAACGATTTTTGTCGGAAAATTCGGCGAATCAGTCGAATCGAATTTTTCAAAAGTTCGCTCATCTCTAATATCGATCATAGGACATGACAGTTAGAATTAAATATTCTGCAATAACCGTCATTCCGTACACATAAAACTGGAAAATGCATTGTTTTTGATGGAAATTCGAGCCATGCCGTACAAAATGATATGAAGGACATTTGGGGCCAGGTTTGTAGTAAATACAAGGTCACATATAGACAGGTACATGAGTAGAGTGTACATTGGCGAGTAAAGGAGATGACTTCTACATACCAAAACTGTTATCATAAGGTTTCCACACACTGTTGTGATATAAATAATGACAAACGCATTGAAGATAACAACTGAATCATTAAGTTTTCCAAATCCAATTAGGACAAAAAAAAATTCTTCTGTTGTGTTTTTCATTTTGAATTCATTGCTATTCATTTGTTCATAGTTTTGGATGAATCCCAATACATTATGATATATGGTCTGTTTAATACAGGTTTTGATTATATTCATACCTAGATGGATTTGCAGTATTGTCTAATAATATCAAGGTGCAAAGTTGTAAATGGCAGTTATTAGGCCTGATTCAGAGCCTCCTCAAAACCGTGTCGTATTTGGCTCGTTCTGTGTATTTTTCACTCTTTTTCCGTATGTGTAGGTGCGTACGCATGATTCAGAGACTCCATCGGAAGCCTTCCGCTTACTGTTCGTAGCTGCGTAGGCCAACGAAAATGTAATTTTCTGCATCCCGTTGCGTCCTCGAGAGGACGAGGTGTACGTTTACCTTACTGAGGCCCTTATTCATCAAGCGATAGCGCCAGGTAGTGTCTGACGAGCGCCAGGTAGCGGCAGCTAACGGCGACTACCGACTCAAGTACGCCCGGCGGCGGTCACAATGACGCATTTATCAAGCTAAATGAGGCTAGCGCTGGCGAGAGCGACGGCTAGCGCGGCATTCATCATGTAGCCGACTGCAACGAACAGCGCCGCTGCTAATCCCATCACAGCGACAGGTATGACCTGGCGCTACCTGCCGCTCTCCCATACATTTCAATGGCAGACGCTGCAATGATTGTTTTAAGTGGTTTTTGTGTTCTTGTCTTTGGCACAAAATTCAACACATGTTTATTGGGATATGTTTTATTAATCTGGCTAGTTATTTTACTTTTTTTTGAGAAAGTAGTAATTTTTACACTGTAATGTTGTGAGTGACATCTAAAATGCATCTCCTCCCACCAAACTCATTGGGCTCTAAATCGCTTGTTTTCACCACACACGGGGCTTGTAAAGCTACTTTTTAGCCAGTCCTGTTTGGCGGTCACGTTCGCTCTGCGAAATTGTCAGCGCCCAAGCTATTCGGCAGCCCTGTCCTTGATGAATCTGTGGTGGTCAGAGTTTGTGCAGTCGCTGTTTTGATTCGCTATGTGGCGGCGCGAGCGTCGCTGTGCTTCGCTGCGCTGCGTTGTGCTGTTCATACATGTGCCCTTCTGCCATTTGCAAGGAATTCACTTCCCGCGACCCCAGTCGTTCTTAATGAGTACACTGTAGTTGTGAGCGTGCATGTCCACATTATGCAGGATTTAATTCAGGCATACAAGCTCATAACAACCCGTTATGCATTCTCATGTGTGCCACATTATCATGTAGTTGGATAGTTTTATTGTGTGATGATTTTATGAAGGAATAAGATTTGTCTTTTTCAGCACCAAGTTGTTTGGTTTTCAAGGACCTATGCATTACAGTATGTTGAACCCCCAGCTAAATGAAGCTAATAAATAATGGCGTCTTTGCCAATAGCTTGTTTTAATGCGTCAATTAACTGTTTCCGCCACTTAGCTTGCACATAGCTGATATTAGCTTGTGGCTGGTGCGCGGAGCTTGTTTTTTTTTTTTTATTTATTTCACAGTTGTTTTCGTCATATCCGGTTCCGGTTCCCTCCTTTGCGTTTCAAAGCCTCCTAAAGGACCAAAATGTCTAGCGCTTAGGCCAATAGCTTGTTGTAATGCGTCAATTTACTTTTTCCGCCACTTAGCTTGCACATAGCTGGTATTAGCTTGTGCCTGGTGCGCGGAACATTTTTTTTTCAAATTTATTTCACAGTTGCTTTCGTCATATCCGGTTCCGGTTCCCTCCTTTGCGTTTCAAAGCCACCTAAAGGAAAAAAAATGTCTAGCGCTTAGGCCAATAGCTTGTTGTAATGCGTCAATTTACTTTTTCCGCCACTTAGCTTGCACATAGCTGATATTAGCTTGTTCCTGGTGCGCGGAGCGTTTTTTTTTTTTTTTGTGTCCCTGTCGCTTGGGTCATATCCGTTTCCTGTTTCCTCCTTAGCGTTTCCACCATGCTGCCCAGGAGACGGATCCAGCGCCTCCCCAACTCCTCCTCAGATTCAGACTCCCCCACCTCCCCCACCTACCTCACCTCCCCCACCTAGCACCCCTCCCACCCCTTCCCCTCCTGGGCATGCAAAAAAGAAGCGTTTGAGAGTGGATAGCCGCGTTAATGGCCAGGTGGTCAAAGTGAGTATGTTTTTCTTGCATTTTGTGTTTAAAGTGGACCAACACCCAGGGGGGATTGGCCCTGAAATCTATTAGTTTTCTTGACCAATCTGATCACTCCCCGCGGGGCATCCCCAATCTGGATGTCCTGCCTGGATGAACCCCCCTGGAGGGCCATAAACCTTAACTCAGCCCCGTCCCATCTGTGCATGCGTGAGCTGCGGATGCATCTTGCGCTTCCCTCTAGCAGGGTGGTCCCCTGCGCCAGACATTTGTTCATGGCCTGCGCAGGCGCACTCCCTGTTAGAGTCAAACGCCACACGCGTTCTTTGGCGCTCATAGGCAGCGGAGCTGGTATGCACGTCCAAATGGCCTTGGATGCGCATACCACAGCGGTGCAGAGCGCTGTGCTAGCCTGGCGCAGTCACGTGGGAGTGTGGTCAGTGGTGTTTTTCAGGCCTTCCAAGGGGGGTTCAGACAGCGGCCCACCCCCGATTGGTGTGCCCCACCAAAGTGGACCCAAACCCAGAATATTGCTAATTTGTGGTGTGGGTCCACTTTACTCTGGTCTCAGTATAACTGTTTATGCCATAGTTCAGATGTCATGTATTGATTTGTGTTTGTTTTTCATTTCTCATAGGATTTCTGCATCCACCAATATGACTATGCCCGTGGGGGCAAGCAGCGAATTGCCATGGAGGTGAAGGCCACAGTGTCCCGGAGCTTCAATACCCAGCTCACCATCCGTGCCATCCAGCAGAAATGGTCCGACTTTAAGCGCCGGGACCCTGAAGGCGTGTACCGCCTATATGATGCCTACGCATCAGGTAAGTTTAATCTTATGCTATGTTTATACTTTAGTTTAAATCATCTGCTAAGCTGTGTCCATTTGTGGTCGTAATATTAATTATTTTCTTTCACCCCCTCAACACAGATAAGCGTCCTCCCCTGGGTAAACGTGGGAAGGGATTCCTCCCCCGAACCAGGCAGGCGGACTCGGGGGAGTCATCGGGGGAGGGTCCCTCTCGCGGATCCTATTTGGAGGACCCAGGGGAGGAAGGGGATGACGCCCCAGAGGAGTGTGCTGCTGGGGGGCTGGCAGGCTCAAGCCTCAGCTCCTCACACTCTGACTCTGAGGAGTCTCACCAGCCAAGGGGCCACTCTCAAGTGGGGAGTCCAAGTGGGGTGGAAGGAATGGACTCTCCCACACTCCCTGAAGGAGCAGGGAGTGAGAGGGAGGAGGGTGGCCCTTTGGCTGGGGGATCTTCCGAGCAGAGTGTGAGGAGCCGAGGCTCTCTGCCTCCTCCTTAGAGCCCTCCCTGGGCTTCAAGTGGCGGATCATCCCCTGGTGAGTGCACATTTTGTCATTGTTAGTCTGTGACAGGTTTCATCTGCCCATTTGTACTTAGCCCTTGCCATTCCTCTCTAATTTGCAGGGCATCATATAGGCGGCACCTCCATGGCCTTTTGGCGACGCATTCTCCACGGGCATAGTCATGGTGTTTGTTGTTATCCATCACATTCACTATGTTATGACATTCCTTAAAGTGGACCAAGACCCATGGTTGATTATGCTTGGAATCTCGAAGCTTCCCTGCCCAATCACCTCCCTCACCCAGGGCCCCCCCCCCCCAAAAAAAACCCCACAAACTTCTTACCTCATTGGGGGTGGAAGAAGCCACCGGCGCAGCCTCCTGCGTGCCCCTCTAGATGTGTGTGCGCCTGCGCTCTCTGTTTTCTAATGGCCTGCGCGTGCGCATACACTGGAGGAGTGATGTGCGGAAGGCAGCGGCGGCGGATGGTGTCTCACTCAAATGGTGGTGCTCTGCCAAAGTGGACCAAAACACAGAATAGTATCAATCCTGGGTCTTGGCCCACTTTTAAGAGACACATGTTTCCTGGTCCATAGTACAAGGTGGTTTGATAATGTACATTAACATCACAAACCCCACTACAGTGCTAGCCAACTGGCAACCACCCCTATGTTTCTGCCCACAACATGATGGGGGCTAGCAAATGTGTTATTTGGTTAAGTAGTTCCGGCTAACACATGTTGCACACTAGTAACATTCGCCAATCAACTGCAAATTAGTCCTTAACATTGCACTGTCAAGGTTATTGGCACATTATCTTTAGGGGTCCATGTTGCAACCATAAATAATTTACATGAACTCATGGTCCAGGAAATATGCTTATGTTAGACAACATGTATGTAACCATGCAAGCATTTGTTTTTTCAGACTCCCTAACCAGATGGATGTCAAATAGTCAGGTGTCATTGTCCCACTAATTTTGGATTTCTCTTTTGCTTTCTCCTGACAGATGTTTCTACGCAGACGGAGCCAGTCAACATCCTCCCCACCCAGGGCCCCCCCCCCCCAAAAAAAACCCCACAAACTTCTTACCTCATTGGGGGTGGAAGAAGCCACCGGCGCAGCCTCCTGCGTGCCCCTCTAGATGTGTGTGCGCCTGCGCTCTCTGTTTTCTAATGGCCTGCGCGTGCGCATACACTGGAGGAGTGATGTGCGGAAGGCAGCGGCGGCGGACGGTGTCTCACTCAAATGGTGGTGCTCTGCCAAAGTGGACCAAAACACAGAATAGTATCAATCCTGGGTCTTGGCCCACTTTTAAGAGACACATGTTTCCTGGTCCATAGTACAAGGTGGTTTGATAATGTACATTAACATCACAAACCCCACTACAGTGCTAGCCAACTGGCAACCACCCCTATGTTTCTGCCCACAACATGATGGGGGCTAGCAAATGTGTTATTTGGTTAAGTAGTTCCGGCTAACACATGTTGCACACTAGTAACATTCGCCAATCAACTGCAAATTAGTCCTTAACATTGCACTGTCAAGGTTATTGGCACATTATCTTTAGGGGTCCATGTTGCAACCATAAATAATTTACATGAACTCATGGTCCAGGAAATATGCTTATGTTAGACAACATGTATGTAACCACGCAAGCATTTGTTTTTTCAGACTCCCTAACCAGATGGGTGTCAAATAGTCAGGTGTCATTGTCCCACTAATTTTGGATTTCTCTTTTGCTTTCTCCTGACAGATGTTTCTACGCAGACGGAGCCAGTCAACATCCTCCCCACCCCAGCTCCAAAGACGGCCAGCAGCATGGGCCCCGCCACAGCTGCGATGGTGAGTACATCCCACTTCCTATGCACTTGTGAACCCTATGTCTTCGAGTCAAATCTGCAGACATTTACAATGTACCTATGTGTTAATTTAACACACATCTAGGTTACATGTGTTTGGTCAACAATCCTACATGCCTGTCTGCATGCTTGATTGTTGCCTCACATTCTTGATTTTGCCACATTGAGTCAATTTGTGGTTTAGACACAACCAAATGGGGCTGCTTAGGTCGTGACCTCTAAGATTCTTGTCAAAACTAGTTTACGCGTTAGGACTTAGGCCCTGATGTTTGGCTGTGACTAAACACATAAATGTACACACTGGGACTTATACCTTCTTTGATTCCCAAGAGTTAAAGTGGACCAACACCCAGGATTTTGACTATCCTGGGTCTTGGTCCACTACGGTGGGGCACCCCCGATCGGGGTGCCCCGCTGTGTGAAACCCCCCCGAAGTCACCTCTCCTCGAGCCGACGGACAAGCCGCGGACAAGCGGCTCCTCCTCCTCCGCCTCCCGCGCGTCCCTTTTTACGCGCGTGTGCCCGCGCCGGCCATTCACAGACGGCCGGCGCAGGCACGCGCACGTCTAGAGGGGCGCGAGGGAGGGGGCGGCGGCCGGGCGCCGCCGAAACCGAGGTAAGGAGTTTGGGGTGTTTGGGAGGGTTTCACCCCGCGGGACATCCCGATCTCGGATGTCCCGCGGGGAGGGAGGTGATCGGCCCGGGAATCTTATAGATTCCAGGGCCGATCACCGGTGGGTGTTGGTCCACTTTAAGAGTAAATGTATGCTTGGGATGTGGTGGCCAAATTTCTGCCAGCCAATAGTACTCATATAATGTTAACAAATAAGCGCACAGTGGGCAACAATGTTAATGTGAGTGTCAGCTAATTGGACACACTGACATTACATTGCTACATCTCTACATTGCTACATCTGTCTGTTGAGGTCACATTCAATTTATTAATTGTTTTCTTTTTATACATCTCTACAGCTTGTGAAAACCAGCATCGCAGACTGTGGCGGGAGATCAGGCGTCTGAAGCTGATGCTGCTGGCCAAGAAGAGGCGGCGGCGGCGGCGTCGTTAGGGTGGGGGGATGACTGGCCCGTTGTTTGAGGCCCTTTGTTGGGCAATGTTGGCCCTGTTGGCCACCTTTCTAATAAAGCATTTTCTATTTTCATCCTCCAAACCCATTTGTGTGTAAATTTAGCCATACCTTTGGAGCCATTTAATGTGTAAACCATAGTAAGCTATGGTCACAAATGTGTGGCATAAATTTACAAATACATTTACATATCTAGATCAAGATACTCATCCCTGACTGTGTTATTAGCTATGTCTTAGGAAAAACACAATTTAGAGGTGGGTTAATCAAATATATTTACAGAAAAAAAAAAACAAACAAAATTAATATTCTTGGCTGGGTGGCCGGGGAGGTTGGGAGTCATTGCTAGGGGCGGTGTTGGGGGACAACAGTGCAGTAAAAAATATAGACTGCTGTTGTATCAACAACAAAGTTTGGTCCTGCCGCTGGAGACATTCTTCCTGGCGCTGTATAGATTCTTGCTGCTGCTGGAGAGATTGCTGCATTAGATTGGCCAGCCGACCAAGTTCCTGGTTCTGCTGCTGGTTACGGATCAACTGGTCGATCTGGCGCTGCTGGGCCTCATTTTGTGGCTGACACATCAGCACCTGCTGTTCCAACGCCGCAATGCGCTCATTAGTTCCATCACGCGGCTGTTGGCGACTGTAGTCCTCCAGCATCCGGACCCCTAGCTCGTAAAAATCTGCACTGGTTGGTGCCACACCTCCTCTTGCTGTGGTTTGAGGCTAACAAAATAGAAAACAACATTTTAGTCAAACCGAACCAATGCAGGTATGCCCCTCCAAATCATTTGCCCAAACAGTCACTATACAACTTACCCTTGTTTGAGCCTCGGAAGCTTGGCCACATGGGACTTGGGAAGAGGTCCCAGCTTGGGGTTCTGGTTCCGCCTCCTGCCAAAACGACAAAGAAAGGAAATGTGACATGTTGCTTCATCCACTACCCACGAACATGGCAATGTGGTTATTGCTCCTCTAAATCAGCCATGTTACCTCCGTGTCGTCCGCCACAGGTAGGAGCGAGGTATCGCTGCCAGAGAGGGGCAATTCAACATCTGAGATCTCCGGCAAGTTGGCATATGCTAAACAGGAAAGTCAGGTTAGTAGGTCAGTGGACAAAACTCAAATGTAACATGGATAGCCTATCGAGGCCATACCTCCACAAAGTGCAAAATTACACACTAGACAAAAGGTATCTGTTAAACTCAGATTGATAACATGTATGTTAGAGGAATAAGAGGCAATAATTTGGCCAAATAAGATCAGACACATTGCTAAAATTACACATACCCGCAATCTCCCAGATGTCTGGAGTGGGGCCCTCACTCGAGCTTGGACCTTTAAAATACATGTGGAAACACAAGTTGCCTGAAGCAAGTGCCACAAAAGTAGAGCCAAAATACATACTAGAGCAAGTCAAAACAACTTACCCTCATCTCTGGCAGCCTGAACTTGAAGGGCCCTTTCCGGACAGCCACTTCCGATATTCTGGCCAACTAAAAAACACAAGTAATGGCTCTAAATATTCCTCAAACTACTAGGGTGAATGTTTGTCCCAAAATATGTCAAACAAAATGCATTGCAATCACTCCAAGAACTATTAGACTGGCCCTGGGGAGGGAATAAGCACTCCAAAGAGGCATCTTCAAGTTGACAGAGCAAACATGTTGATTATTAGACTAACCAAATCGAACCAGTGTAACAGAAACAGCATAAAGGATACATTATGTATTGCTATACACACCAACAGGGTCCTGTTGACCTGCAACATCGGAAGTGGGGTCCAAAGATGAACCAGTCACTTGGCCTACCAATAAAAAAGAGGAATGAGACACATGCACTTGGGTTAAAGTGGATAAAGCAAGGTTGACACATGCACTTACCGACATCCAAAGAGTAGCTTGGCTCCTGAGGAGATGCTGGGGCCAATGGCGGGGCAGCTAGGCAAAAATCAAGCAAACATTGAGCCATTGGTAATGTGCGTGCAAAAATCCAACATGCATTAAGGTGTGTGTGAGCAGCTCATTCACTAATATTCACTAATCAAGGCCAGTGTGGCTTCCACATTTATATGCAGATATATGGCCACACATCTCTGCCTTCCAACATAGCTACACATGTTAGGGCCTTGTTAGTTAGTTGCTGTGAGGGTTAAAGTGGGCGTGAAATTAGGCCGCAGGTCCATATTATTAATACTCAACTAGAGATGAGCGAACTTTTGAAAAATTCGATTCGACTGATTCGCCGAATTTTCCGACAAAAATAGTTTCGACCCGAATAAATTCGCGACGAATCGCTATTAAAAACGGCTATTTCTGAGCCTCCTAGAGCCTCAATAGGGTTGTAAACCATTCTGCCTTGCTGTAACACGCACAGGATGTGTGCTGGGTAAGTTAAATAATACTTTGAATAAATATCACATGCAGATCAGAGGCATCGCTAATAGAATCGCAGAGCGGCACAATTGAATTCAAGAGAGTTGAAGTGGCATCACTATGAGGGGCAGGAGCCCAAACATTGCTTTAAAGAGACACTGGAGTTGGCAGCAGCAGGAGCCCAAAAATTGGATGAATCACACCCTGGAGTTGGCAGCAGCAGCAGGAGCCCAAACATTACTTTAAAGAGACACTGGGGTTGGCTTCAGGAGCCCAAATATTAGATGAATCACACCCTGGAGTTGGCAGCAGCAGGAGCCCAAATATTACTTTAAAGAGACCCTGGGGTTGGCTTCAGGAGCCCAAAAATTGGATGATTCACACCCCGGAGTAGGCAGAAGTTGGCAGCAGCAGCAGCAGGAGCCCAAATGTTACTTCAAAGAGACCCTGGGGTTGGCTTCAGGAGCCCAAAAATTGGATGAATCACACACTGGAGTTGGCAGCAGCAGCAGCAGGAGCCCAAATATACACTGGAGTTGGCTTCAGGAGCCCAAAAATTGGATGAATCACACCCTGGAGTTGGCAGAAGTTGGCAGCAGCAGCAGCAGGAGCCCAAACATTACTTTAAAGAGACCCTGGGGTTGGCTTCAGGAGCCCAACAATTGGATGAATCACACCCTGGAGTTGGCAGGAGTTGACAGCAGCAGCAGCAGGAGCCCAAATATTACTTTAAAGAGACCCTGAGGTTGGCTTCAGGAGCCCAAAAATTGGATGAATCACACCCTGGAGTTGGCAGAAGTTGGCAGCAGCAGCAGCAGGAGCCCAAACATTACTTTAAAGAGACCCTGGGGTTGGCTTCAGGAGCCCAAAAATTGGATGAATCAGACCCTGGAGTTGGCAGAAGTTGGCAGCAGCAGCAGCAGGAGCCCAAACATTACTTCAAAGAGACCCTGGGGTTGGCTTCAGGAGCCCAAAAATTGAATGAATCACACCCTGGAGTTCGCAGAAGTTGGCAGCAGCAGCAGCAGGAGCCCAAACATTACTTCAAAGAGACCCTGGGGTTGGCTTCAGGAGCCCAATAATTGGATGAATCACACCCTGGAGTTGGCAGCAGCAGCAGGAGCCCAAACGCTACTTTAAAGAGACCCTGGGGTTGGCTTCAGGAGCCCAAAAATTGGATGAATCACACCCTGGAGTTGGCAGCAGCAGCAGCAGGAGCCCAAATATTACTTTAAAGAGACACTGGGGTTGGCTTCAGGAGCCCAAAAATTGGATGATTCACACCCTGGAGTTGGCAGGAGTTGACAGCAGCAGCAGCAGGAGCCCAAATATTACTTTAAAGAGACACTGGGGTTGGCTTCAGGAGCCCAAAAATTGGATGATTCACACCCTGGAGTTGGCAGGAGTTGACAGCAGCAGCAGCAGGAGCCCAAATATTACTTTAAAGAGACCCTGGGGTTGGCTTCAGGAGCCCAAAAATTGGATGAATCACACCCTGGAGTTGGCAGAAGTTGGCAGCAGCAGGAGCCCAAACATTACTTCAAAGAGACCCTGGGTTGGTTTCAGGAGCCCAAAAATTGGATGAATCACACCCTGGAGTTGGCAGGAGTTGACAGCAGCAGCAGCAGGAGCCCAAACATTACTTCAAAGAGACCCTGGGGTTGGCTTCAGGAGCCCAAAAATTGGATGAATCACACCCTGGAGTTGGCAGAAGTTGGCAGCAGCAGGAGCCCAAACATTACTTCAAAGAGACCCTGGGGTTGGCTTCAGGAGCCCAAAAATTGGATGAATCACACCCTGGAGTTGGCAGAAGTTGGCAGCAGCAGCAGCAGGAGCCCAAACATTACTTCAAAGAGACCATGGGGTTGGCTTCAGGAGCCCAACAATTGGATGAATCACACCCTGGAGTTGGCAGGAGTTGACAGCAGCAGCAGCAGGAGCCCAAATATTACTTCAAAGAGACCCTGGGGTTGGCTTCAGGAGCCCAAAAATTGGATGAATCACACCCTGGAGTTGGCAGAAGTTGGCAGCAGCAGCAGCAGGAGCCCAAACATTACTTTAAAGAGACCCTGGGGTTGGCTTCAGGAGCCCAACAATTGGATGAATCACACCCTGGAGTTGGCAGGAGTTGACAGCAGCAGCAGCAGCAGCAGGAGCCCAAATATTACTTTAAAGAGACCCTGGGGTTGGCTTCAGGAGCCCAACAATTGGATGAATCACACCCTGGAGTTGGCAGGAGTTGACAGCAGCAGCAGCAGGAGCCCAAATATTACTTTAAAGAGACCCTGGGGTTGGCTTCAGGAGCCCAAAAATTGGATGAATCACACCCTGGAGTTGGCAGAAGTTGGCAGCAGCAGCAGCAGGAGCCCAAACATTACTTTAAAGAGACCCTGGGGTTGGCTTCAGGAGCCCAAAAATTGGATGAATCACACCCTGGAGTTGGCAGAAGTTGGCAGCAGCAGGAGCCCAAACATTACTTTAAAGAGACCCTGGGGTTGGCTTCAGGAGCCCAACAATTGGATGAATCACACCCTGGAGTTGGCAGGAGTTGACAGCAGCAGCAGCAGGAGCCCAAATATTACTTTAAAGAGACCCTGGGGTTGGCTTCAGGAGCCCAACAATTGGATGATTCACACCCTGGAGTTGGCAGCAGCAGCAGGAGCCCAAACATTACTTCAAAGAGACCCTGGGGTTGGCTTCAGGAGCCCAAAAATTGGATGAATCACACCCTGGAGTTGGCAGAAGTTGGCAGCAGCAGCAGCAGGAGCCCAAACATTACTTCAAAGAGACCATGGGGTTGGCTTCAGGAGCCCAACAATTGGATGAATCACACCCTGGAGTTGGCAGGAGTTGACAGCAGCAGCAGCAGGAGCCCAAACATTACTTCAAAGAGACCCTGGGGTTGGCTTCAGGAGCCCAAATATTGGATGAATCACACCCTGGAGTTGGCAGCAGCAGGAGCCCAAATATTACTTTAAAGAGACCCTGGGGTTGGCTTCAGGAGCCCAAAAATTGGATGATTCACACCCCGGAGTAGGCAGAAGTTGGCAGCAGCAGCAGCAGGAGCCCAAATGTTACTTCAAAGAGACCCTGGGGTTGGCTTCAGGAGCCCAAAAATTGGATGAATCACACACTGGAGTTGGCAGCAGCAGCAGCAGGAGCCCAAATATACACTGGAGTTGGCTTCAGGAGCCCAAAAATTGGATGAATCACACCCTGGAGTTGGCAGAACTTGGCAGCAGCAGCAGCAGGAGCCCAAACATTACTTTAAAGAGACCCTGGGGTTGGCTTCAGGAGCCCAACAATTGGATGAATCACACCCTGGAGTTGGCAGGAGTTGACAGCAGCAGCAGCACTTCCGATATTCTGGCCAACTAAAAAACACAAGTAATGGCTCTAAATATTCCTCAAACTACTAGGGTGAATGTTTGTCCCAAAATATGTCAAACAAAATGCATTGCAATCACTCCAAGAACTATTAGACTGGCCCTGGGGAGGGAATAAGCACTCCAAAGAGGCATCTTCAAGTTGACAGAGCAAACATGTTGATTATTAGACTAACCAAATCGAACCAGTGTAACAGAAACAGCATAAAGGATACATTATGTATTGCTATACACACCAACAGGGTCCTGTTGACCTGCAACATCGGAAGTGGGGTCCAAAGATGAACCAGTCACTTGGCCTACCAATAAAAAAGAGGAATGAGACACATGCACTTGGGTTAAAGTGGATAAAGCAAGGTTGACACATGCACTTACCGACATCCAAAGAGTAGCTTGGCTCCTGAGGAGATGCTGGGGCCAATGGCGGGGCAGCTAGGCAAAAATCAAGCAAACATTGAGCCATTGGTAATGTGCGTGCAAAAATCCAACATGCATTAAGGTGTGTGTGAGCAGCTCATTCACTAATATTCACTAATCAAGGCCAGTGTGGCTTCCACATTTATATGCAGATATATGGCCACACATCTCTGCCTTCCAACATAGCTACACATGTTAGGGCCTTGTTAGTTAGTTGCTGTGAGGGTTAAAGTGGGCGTGAAATTAGGCCGCAGGTCCATATTATTAATACTCAACTAGAGATGAGCGAACTTTTGAAAAATTCGATTCGACTGATTCGCCGAATTTTCCGACAAAAATAGTTTCGACCCGAATAAATTCGCGACGAATCGCTATTAAAAACGGCTATTTCTGAGCCTCCTAGAGCCTCAATAGGGTTGTAAACCATTCTGCCTTGCTGTAACACGCACAGGATGTGTGCTGGGTAAGTTAAATAATACTTTGAATAAATATCACATGCAGATCAGAGGCATCGCTAATAGAATCGCAGAGCGGCACAATTGAATTCAAGAGAGTTGAAGTGGCATCACTATGAGGGGCAGGAGCCCAAACATTGCTTTAAAGAGACACTGGAGTTGGCAGCAGCAGGAGCCCAAAAATTGGATGAATCACACCCTGGAGTTGGCAGCAGCAGCAGGAGCCCAAACATTACTTTAAAGAGACACTGGGGTTGGCTTCAGGAGCCCAAATATTAGATGAATCACACCCTGGAGTTGGCAGCAGCAGGAGCCCAAATATTACTTTAAAGAGACCCTGGGGTTGGCTTCAGGAGCCCAAAAATTGGATGATTCACACCCCGGAGTAGGCAGAAGTTGGCAGCAGCAGCAGCAGGAGCCCAAATGTTACTTCAAAGAGACCCTGGGGTTGGCTTCAGGAGCCCAAAAATTGGATGAATCACACACTGGAGTTGGCAGCAGCAGCAGCAGGAGCCCAAATATACACTGGAGTTGGCTTCAGGAGCCCAAAAATTGGATGAATCACACCCTGGAGTTGGCAGAAGTTGGCAGCAGCAGCAGCAGGAGCCCAAACATTACTTTAAAGAGACCCTGGGGTTGGCTTCAGGAGCCCAACAATTGGATGAATCACACCCTGGAGTTGGCAGGAGTTGACAGCAGCAGCAGCAGGAGCCCAAATATTACTTTAAAGAGACCCTGAGGTTGGCTTCAGGAGCCCAAAAATTGGATGAATCACACCCTGGAGTTGGCAGAAGTTGGCAGCAGCAGCAGCAGGAGCCCAAACATTACTTTAAAGAGACCCTGGGGTTGGCTTCAGGAGCCCAAAAATTGGATGAATCAGACCCTGGAGTTGGCAGAAGTTGGCAGCAGCAGCAGCAGGAGCCCAAACATTACTTCAAAGAGACCCTGGGGTTGGCTTCAGGAGCCCAAAAATTGAATGAATCACACCCTGGAGTTCGCAGAAGTTGGCAGCAGCAGCAGCAGGAGCCCAAACATTACTTCAAAGAGACCCTGGGGTTGGCTTCAGGAGCCCAATAATTGGATGAATCACACCCTGGAGTTGGCAGCAGCAGCAGGAGCCCAAACGCTACTTTAAAGAGACCCTGGGGTTGGCTTCAGGAGCCCAAAAATTGGATGAATCACACCCTGGAGTTGGCAGCAGCAGCAGCAGGAGCCCAAATATTACTTTAAAGAGACACTGGGGTTGGCTTCAGGAGCCCAAAAATTGGATGATTCACACCCTGGAGTTGGCAGGAGTTGACAGCAGCAGCAGCAGGAGCCCAAATATTACTTTAAAGAGACACTGGGGTTGGCTTCAGGAGCCCAAAAATTGGATGATTCACACCCTGGAGTTGGCAGGAGTTGACAGCAGCAGCAGCAGGAGCCCAAATATTACTTTAAAGAGACCCTGGGGTTGGCTTCAGGAGCCCAAAAATTGGATGAATCACACCCTGGAGTTGGCAGAAGTTGGCAGCAGCAGGAGCCCAAACATTACTTCAAAGAGACCCTGGGTTGGTTTCAGGAGCCCAAAAATTGGATGAATCACACCCTGGAGTTGGCAGGAGTTGACAGCAGCAGCAGCAGGAGCCCAAACATTACTTCAAAGAGACCCTGGGGTTGGCTTCAGGAGCCCAAAAATTGGATGAATCACACCCTGGAGTTGGCAGAAGTTGGCAGCAGCAGGAGCCCAAACATTACTTCAAAGAGACCCTGGGGTTGGCTTCAGGAGCCCAAAAATTGGATGAATCACACCCTGGAGTTGGCAGAAGTTGGCAGCAGCAGCAGCAGGAGCCCAAACATTACTTCAAAGAGACCATGGGGTTGGCTTCAGGAGCCCAACAATTGGATGAATCACACCCTGGAGTTGGCAGGAGTTGACAGCAGCAGCAGCAGGAGCCCAAATATTACTTCAAAGAGACCCTGGGGTTGGCTTCAGGAGCCCAAAAATTGGATGAATCACACCCTGGAGTTGGCAGAAGTTGGCAGCAGCAGCAGCAGGAGCCCAAACATTACTTTAAAGAGACCCTGGGGTTGGCTTCAGGAGCCCAACAATTGGATGAATCACACCCTGGAGTTGGCAGGAGTTGACAGCAGCAGCAGCAGCAGCAGGAGCCCAAATATTACTTTAAAGAGACCCTGGGGTTGGCTTCAGGAGCCCAACAATTGGATGAATCACACCCTGGAGTTGGCAGGAGTTGACAGCAGCAGCAGCAGGAGCCCAAATATTACTTTAAAGAGACCCTGGGGTTGGCTTCAGGAGCCCAAAAATTGGATGAATCACACCCTGGAGTTGGCAGAAGTTGGCAGCAGCAGCAGCAGGAGCCCAAACATTACTTTAAAGAGACCCTGGGGTTGGCTTCAGGAGCCCAAAAATTGGATGAATCACACCCTGGAGTTGGCAGAAGTTGGCAGCAGCAGGAGCCCAAACATTACTTTAAAGAGACCCTGGGGTTGGCTTCAGGAGCCCAACAATTGGATGAATCACACCCTGGAGTTGGCAGGAGTTGACAGCAGCAGCAGCAGGAGCCCAAATATTACTTTAAAGAGACCCTGGGGTTGGCTTCAGGAGCCCAACAATTGGATGATTCACACCCTGGAGTTGGCAGCAGCAGCAGGAGCCCAAACATTACTTCAAAGAGACCCTGGGGTTGGCTTCAGGAGCCCAAAAATTGGATGAATCACACCCTGGAGTTGGCAGAAGTTGGCAGCAGCAGCAGCAGGAGCCCAAACATTACTTCAAAGAGACCATGGGGTTGGCTTCAGGAGCCCAACAATTGGATGAATCACACCCTGGAGTTGGCAGGAGTTGACAGCAGCAGCAGCAGGAGCCCAAACATTACTTCAAAGAGACCCTGGGGTTGGCTTCAGGAGCCCAAATATTGGATGAATCACACCCTGGAGTTGGCAGCAGCAGGAGCCCAAATATTACTTTAAAGAGACCCTGGGGTTGGCTTCAGGAGCCCAAAAATTGGATGATTCACACCCCGGAGTAGGCAGAAGTTGGCAGCAGCAGCAGCAGGAGCCCAAATGTTACTTCAAAGAGACCCTGGGGTTGGCTTCAGGAGCCCAAAAATTGGATGAATCACACACTGGAGTTGGCAGCAGCAGCAGCAGGAGCCCAAATATACACTGGAGTTGGCTTCAGGAGCCCAAAAATTGGATGAATCACACCCTGGAGTTGGCAGAACTTGGCAGCAGCAGCAGCAGGAGCCCAAACATTACTTTAAAGAGACCCTGGGGTTGGCTTCAGGAGCCCAACAATTGGATGAATCACACCCTGGAGTTGGCAGGAGTTGACAGCAGCAGCAGCAGGAGCCCAAATATTACTTTAAAGAGACCCTGAGGTTGGCTTCAGGAGCCCAAAAATTGGATGAATCACACCCTGGAGTTGGCAGAAGTTGGCAGCAGCAGCAGCAGGAGCCCAAACATTACTTTAAAGAGACCCTGGGGTTGGCTTCAGGAGCCCAAAAATTGGATGAATCAGACCCTGGAGTTGGCAGAAGTTGGCAGCAGCAGCAGCAGGAGCCCAAACATTACTTCAAAGAGACCCTGGGGTTGGCTTCAGGAGCCCAAAAATTGGATGAATCACACCCTGGAGTTCGCAGAAGTTGGCAGCAGCAGCAGCAGGAGCCCAAACATTACTTCAAAGAGACCCTGGGGTTGGCTTCAGGAGCCCAATAATTGGATGAATCACACCCTGGAGTTGGCAGCAGCAGCAGGAGCCCAAACGCTACTTTAAAGAGACCCTGGGGTTGGCTTCAGGAGCCCAAAAATTGGATGAATCACACCCTGGAGTTGGCAGCAGCAGCAGCAGGAGCCCAAATATTACTTTAAAGAGACACTGGGGTTGGCTTCAGGAGCCCAAAAATTGGATGATTCACACCCTGGAGTTGGCAGGAGTTGACAGCAGCAGCAGCAGGAGCCCAAATATTACTTTAAAGAGACACTGGGGTTGGCTTCAGGAGCCCAAAAATTGGATGATTCACACCCTGGAGTTGGCAGGAGTTGACAGCAGCAGCAGCAGGAGCCCAAATATTACTTTAAAGAGACCCTGGGGTTGGCTTCAGGAGCCCAAAAATTGGATGAATCACACCCTGGAGTTGGCAGAAGTTGGCAGCAGCAGGAGCCCAAACATTACTTCAAAGAGACCCTGGGTTGGTTTCAGGAGCCCAAAAATTGGATGAATCACACCCTGGAGTTGGCAGGAGTTGACAGCAGCAGCAGCAGGAGCCCAAACATTACTTCAAAGAGACCCTGGGGTTGGCTTCAGGAGCCCAAAAATTGGATGAATCACACCCTGGAGTTGGCAGAAGTTGGCAGCAGCAGCAGCAGGAGCCCAAACATTACTTCAAAGAGACCCTGGGGTTGGCTTCAGGAGCCCAAAAATTGGATGAATCACACCCTGGAGTTGGCAGAAGTTGGCAGCAGCAGCAGCAGGAGCCCAAACATTACTTCAAAGAGACCATGGGGTTGGCTTCAGGAGCCCAACAATTGGATGAATCACACCCTGGAGTTGGCAGGAGTTGACAGCAGCAGCAGCAGGAGCCCAAATATTACTTCAAAGAGACCCTGGGGTTGGCTTCAGGAGCCCAAAAATTGGATGAATCACACCCTGGAGTTGGCAGAAGTTGGCAGCAGCAGCAGCAGGAGCCCAAACATTACTTTAAAGAGACCCTGGGGTTGGCTTCAGGAGCCCAACAATTGGATGAATCACACCCTGGAGTTGGCAGGAGTTGACAGCAGCAGCAGCAGCAGCAGGAGCCCAAATATTACTTTAAAGAGACCCTGGGGTTGGCTTCAGGAGCCCAACAATTGGATGAATCACACCCTGGAGTTGGCAGGAGTTGACAGCAGCAGCAGCAGGAGCCCAAATATTACTTTAAAGAGACCCTGGGGTTGGCTTCAGGAGCCCAAAAATTGGATGAATCACACCCTGGAGTTGGCAGAAGTTGGCAGCAGCAGCAGCAGGAGCCCAAACATTACTTTAAAGAGACCCTGGGGTTGGCTTCAGGAGCCCAAAAATTGGATGAATCACACCCTGGAGTTGGCAGAAGTTGGCAGCAGCAGGAGCCCAAACATTACTTTAAAGAGACCCTGGGGTTGGCTTCAGGAGCCCAACAATTGGATGAATCACACCCTGGAGTTGGCAGGAGTTGACAGCAGCAGCAGCAGGAGCCCAAATATTACTTTAAAGAGACCCTGGGGTTGGCTTCAGGAGCCCAACAATTGGATGATTCACACCCTGGAGTTGGCAGCAGCAGCAGGAGCCCAAACATTACTTCAAAGAGACCCTGGGGTTGGCTTCAGGAGCCCAAAAATTGGATGAATCACACCCTGGAGTTGGCAGAAGTTGGCAGCAGCAGCAGCAGGAGCCCAAACATTACTTCAAAGAGACCATGGGGTTGGCTTCAGGAGCCCAACAATTGGATGAATCACACCCTGGAGTTGGCAGGAGTTGACAGCAGCAGCAGCAGGAGCCCAAACATTACTTCAAAGAGACCCTGGGGTTGGCTTCAGGAGCCCAAAAATTGGATGAATCACACCCTGGAGTTGGCAGAAGTTGGCAGCAGCAGCAGCAGGAGCCCAAACATTACTTTAAAGAGACCCTGGGGTTGGCTTCAGGAGCCCAACAATTGGATGAATCACACCCTGGAGTTGGCAGGAATTGACAGCAGCAGCAGCAGCAGGAGCCCAAATATTACTTTAAAGAGACCCTGGGGTTGGCTTCAGGAGCCCAACAATTGGATGAATCACACCCTGGAGTTGGCAGGAGTTGACAGCAGCAGCAGCAGGAGCCCAAATATTACTTTAAAGAGACCCTGGGGTTGGCTTCAGGAGCCCAAAAATTGGATGAATCACACCCTGGAGTTGGCAGAAGTTGGCAGCAGCAGCAGCAGGAGCCCAAACATTACTTTAAAGAGACCCTGGGGTTGGCTTCAGGAGCCCAAAAATTGGATGAATCACACCCTGGAGTTGGCAGAAGTTGGCAGCAGCAGCAGCAGGAGCCCAAACATTACTTTAAAGAGACCCTGGGGTTGGCTTCAGGAGCCCAACAATTGGATGAATCACACCCTGGAGTTGGCAGGAGTTGACAGCAGCAGCAGCAGCAGGAGCCCAAATATTACTTTAAAGAGACCCTGGGGTTGGCTTCAGGAGCCCAACAATTGAATGAATCACACCCTGGAGTTGGCAGGAGTTGACAGCAGCAGCAGCAGGAGCCCAAATATTACTTTAAAGAGACCCTGGGGTTGGCTTCAGGAGCCCAACAATTGGATGAATCACACCCTGGAGTTGGCAGGAGTTGACAGCAGCAGCAGCAGGAGCCCAAATATTACTTTAAAGAGACCCTGGGGTTGGCTTCAGGAGCCCAACAATTGGATGATTCACACCCTGGAGTTGGCAGCAGCAGCAGGAGCCCAAACACTACTTTAAAGAGACCCTGGGGTTGGCTTCAGGAGCACAAAAATTGGATGAATCACACCCTGGAGTTGGCAGCAGCAGCAGCAGGAGCCCAAATATAACTTTAAAGAGACACTGGGGTTGGCTTCAGGAGCCCAACAATTGGATGAATCCCACCCTGGAGTTGGCAGCAGCAGCAGCAGGAGCCCAAACATTGCTTCAAATATACACTGGAGTTGGCTTCAGGAGCCCAAAAATTGGATGAATCACACCCTGGAGTTGGCAGAAGTTGGCAGCAGCAGCAGCAGGAGCCCAAACATTACTTTAAAGAGACCCTGGGGTTGGCTTCAGGAGCCCAACAATTGGATGAATCACACCCTGGAGTTGGCAGGAGTTGACAGCAGCAGCAGCAGGAGCCCAAATATTACTTTAAAGAGACCCTGAGGTTGGCTTCAGGAGCCCAAAAATTGGATGAATCACACCCTGGAGTTGGCAGAAGTTGGCAGCAGCAGCAGCAGGAGCCCAAACATTACTTTAAAGAGACCCTGGGGTTGGCTTTAGGAGCCCAAAAATTGGATGAATCAGACCCTGGAGTTGGCAGAAGTTGGCAGCAGCAGCAGCAGGAGCCCAAACATTACTTCAAAGAGACCCTGGGGTTGGCTTCAGGAGCCCAAAAATTGGATGAATCACACCCTGGAGTTGGCAGAAGTTGGCAGCAGCAGCAGCAGGAGCCCAAACATTACTTTAAAGAGACCCTGGGGTTGGCTTCAGGAGCCCAACAATTGGATGAATCACACCCTGGAGTTGGCAGGAGTTGACAGCAGCAGCAGCAGCAGGAGCCCAAATATTACTTTAAAGAGACCCTGGGGTTGGCTTCAGGAGCCCAAAAATTGGATGAATCACACCCTGGAGTTGGCAGAAGTTGGCAGCAGCAGGAGCCCAAACATTACTTTAAAGAGACCCTGGGGTTGGCTTCAGGAGCCCAAAAATTCGATGAATCACACCCTGGAGTTGGCAGAAGTTGGCAGCAGCAGCAGCAGGAGCCCAAAAAATGGCCTAAAGACATAAATATGTTTTGCACCATTTGGAAAGTGTAAAACGTGGCACCATGCTGAATCTAGTCGCATGCATCAGGCATTGGTGGGTGGAAATCCTGGCTGATCCATCCCTGATTCATTTTGACAAAGGTGAGTCTCTCCACATTTTTAGTTGACAGACGAGTTCTCCTCGCCGTAACTATGGCCCCCGCCGCACTAAACACCCGCTCAGATGGCACGCTACTTGCCGGGCAGGACAGCTTTTCCAGGGCAAACTCTGCTAGTTGCGGCCACAAATCAAGTTTGGCTGCCCAGAAGTCCAGCGGATCCTCAAGGTGTGTTGGCATGGTCATGTCAAAGTATGACATGACCTGCTGGTTGAGGTCCTGCTCCAGGTCTTCCCGCTGCTCATGAGTAGCCTCACTATGCGGGTGTAGAAAGCTACTCATTAGCGACTGAAGACTGAGGCTGCTGCTGCTGATGGAGCTGCTGCTGCTGCTCCTGCCAACACCCCCAGCGGCCATGGCAGTGGAAGGTGAGCGCAGAGGTCCCCTCGAGTCAGACCTGCGAGAGTATGGAACATGGCGCAGATAGGCATCGGCCAACTGCCTACGTAGAATGTCTTTGTAGTAGTTGAGTTTGTCCTCCCTCTCGGTGGGTTTAAAAAATGCCCCCATTTTGTGCCGGAAGCGAGGGTCCAATAAGGTGGACAGCCAGGAGTCATCCCGCCGACAGATGGAAACAATTCTGGGGTCACTAAGCAAGCACGTGAGCATGCTTCGTGCCATTTGCGCAAGTGACTCGGATGGACTACCTGTCTCCATCTCCACTGCATACTGCCACGGTGTGCCCGGGTCCTCTGTCTCGCCTTCCTCAAAAACCTCTAGCTCCTCTGGCTGCTCCTGCTCCTCCTCTCCTGTCCGCTGACTAGATAAACCAGCCATTTCGCCAAGCCTAAACTGTGTTTCGCTGGGCAACTCCTCCTCCTCCTCCTCTTCCTCCTCCTCCTCCAGTTCAGCTCCAACGGGGTTCATGTGGCCGTAAGATGTAAACGCCATGTCTCCAGTGCCCTGACCAGCCATGGTTTCCAACATGTGCTGTAGTACATGAAGCAGTGGAATCACGTCGTTAATCCTGCCGACTGACAAATAAAGTGGCTTCCTCAAAGGGCCTGAGCAAACGGCAGGTGTCACGTATGAGCTGCCACTGGTTGACATTGAAGTTACACAGGGGAGTCCCCCTATCTGCTTGGATCATCAGGAAATCCGTGATGGCTTTTCTCTGTTCATATAATCGGTCCAACATGTGAAGGGTGGAATTCCAACGGGTGGAAACATCGCAAATCAGACTATGTTGGGGGATACCATTCTGACGCTGTAGCTCAAGAAGGGTGTGTTTGGCGGTGTAGGAGTGGCTGAAGTGCATGCAAAGTTTCCTTGAAGTTGTTAGGATGTCTTGCAGATGGGGGGAACACTTCAGAAACCGCTTGACAACCAGATTGAAGACGTGAGCCATGCAGGGGGCATGGGTCAGGCTTCCTTGGCGCAGCGCAGACAAAATGTTCTTCCCATTGTCGGTAACCATGATTCCCATTTTAAGTTTTCTCGGAGTAAGCCATGTTTGGATTTCCTGATGAATACATTTAAGCAGTTCCTCCCCTGTGTGACTCCGTTCGCCAAGACAAACCATGTGAAGCACTGCATGACACCTCCATGCCCTGCACACATGGTAGACTGGAGGGGCACTGAGACTTGAGCCTACAGTGGAGGGTGAGGAGATGGCGGAGGATGAGGAGGCCGAGTCGCACGGTGTCACAGGCCCAATGGGCAGAGAGCGCGGAGGCCGAAGCGGCGTGACCTGTCCAAGTTGCTGCTGCTGCTGCAAAGGGACCACATTCACCCAGTGGGCTGTAAACGACATGTACTGCCCCTGACCGTAGTTACAGCTCCAGATGTCGGCGCTGCCATGTATTTTGCTACACACCGACAGGCTCAAGGACTGGCCCACCTTCTGTTCAACAAAAGTGTGCAGCGCTGGTACTGCCTTCTTGGCAAAGAAATGACGGCTTGGGACTCTCCACCTCGGCTCAGCACAAGCCATCAGTTCTCTGAAAGGTGCAGATTCCACCACCTGAAAAGGGAGCGACTGCAGCACCAGCAACTTGGACAGGAGCACATTCAGCTTCTGCGCCGTAGGATGAGTGGGCGCATACTGCTGTCTCTTGGACATGGCTTCGCTGATGGATTGCTGGCGGGATGCATGACTTGGAGGAGGAGAAGCAGGAGCGACAGAGGATGGGTATGACGCACAGCTGCCTTCGGCTGAGGTGCTGGAGCCTTGGCTGGCAGAAATTGGGAGCTCACTTGGTGAGGAAGCAGACTGGACCACCCCTTGGGAGCCTCGGCTCTCCCAGGTCGTTTTATGGTGACGCATCATATGTTGACGCAGGGCCGTGGTGCCAACATTTGGACCCTGGCCACGCTTCACCTTTTGCCTACATATCTTGCATGTGGCCATGTTACCCTCCTGCGGATGCTTCAGGAAAAACTGCCACACTGCCGAGTAGCTACTTTTCCCACCCCCTGGCCTCACTGATTCACTGCTGCTGTTGCCAACTCCAGGAACCCCTGCTCCACTACCTCCCAATAAGGTAGACTGCCGCACAGCAGGTGCTCTACCCCGGCCCCGGCCGGCTCCAGCCTTTGGAATTGTGCCCCCATGCTGACTGCTACCACCTTTGTGCCTCAGCTGCTGACTCCGGGGCAACCTGCGCCCCTCTTCTCCTGATGATGACGATGAAGCCCCTTCATCACCCGGCTCCCAAGTGCGATCGGCTTCATCGTCATCATCATTATCACCGAGTTGTGGCTGTACGTCACTGATGTTCGTGGATTCGTCAACAGTGTCTGGCGCAGGAGCTGGAACGCTCGCAGCACCCACGACACTGTCCACATCACTATTTGTCTGCCTAGCTAAAGAAGCCACCTCCATTTCTTGGCTGGGCAGTAGCTGCTGACTGTCCTCTATCTGATCGTGATCCTCACTAAAGAGTGGAGCTGAACCCAAAGCATAGGATACGTCGCTGGGCGAGGGAACGGCGTAGGACAGAGGCAATGGGAGGACAGGGACTGCTCTAGGGGCATGCCAACTCAGGGTTGTGTCAGAGGAACCTACCGACCCTAGACTGGGGGTCTCAAACGTAAGTTGTGATGATGTTGTTGATGAGCGCGTCAACCAATCTACCACGGCAGATGCGTTACTGGTGGAGACCCGATCGCTAGCAGATACTGGCAGATTAGGTCTCTCAGCGTGACTCCTGCTGCTACTGGTCCCCAGTCTGCTGCGAGCTCTGCCTGCGGAATCTTGGCCTCTGCCACTCCTCTTTTCACTTCCAGGCACTTGTCTGCCTGACATAGTCTAACTGGCGTGGTAGTAGGTGATATTTTAAGAACCCCCAGGCAGCGGTGGGTCTATATGAAACAGAATATAATGCACACCAAAAGTGAGCAGTAACACTCAGCCTCCAACAGGCCTGCCTAGTGTAAATAAGAGAGCTGCTTAGTGTAAATAAAGAGGGGTATGCTATGTTACAGAATGGGATGCCCCAACAGCCAGCAGTGCACCTGGCAGCAGTAAGACTATGCACAGCAAAAGTGTCTTTATCAGGCCTAATTTCTATTAGAATAAGTGCAAATGGTTATGGTATTAAATAGAGGCTGGTGTAGTCACAGAATGGGATGCCCCAAAAACCAGAGAGCACCTGGCAGCAGTGAGACTATGCACAGCAAAAGTGTCTTTATCAGGCCTAATTTCAATTAGAATAAGTGCAAATGGTTATGGTCTTAAATAGAGGCTGGTGTAGTCACAGAATGGGATGCCCCAACAGGAGTGCACCTGGGACCAGTAGTGCTATGCACAGCAAAAGTGTCTTTATCAGGCCTAATTTCAATTAGAATAAGTGCAAATGGTTATGGTCTTAAATAGAGGCTGGTGTAGTCACAGAATTGGATGCCCCAAAACCAACAGGAGTGCAACTGGCAGGCAGTAGTACTATGCACAGCAAAAGTGTCTTTATCAGGCCTAATTTCAATTAGAATAGGTGCAAATGGTGATGGTCCTAAATAGAGGCTGGTGTAGTCACAGAATGGGATGCCCCAACAGGAGTGCACCTGGGACCAGTAGTGCTATGCACAGCAAAAGTGTCTTTATCAGGCCTAATTTCAATTAGAATAAGTGCAAATGGTTATGGTCTTAAATAGAGGCTGGTGTAGTCACAGAATGGGATGCCCCAAAAACCAACAGGAGTGCACCTGGCAGGCAGCAGTACTATGCATAGCAAAAGTGTCTTTATCAGGCCTAATTTCAATTAGAATAGGTGCAAATGGTTATGGTCTTAAATAGAGGCTGGTGTAGTCACAGAATGGGATGCCCAAACAGGAGTGCACCTGGCAGGCAGTAGTACTATACACAGCAAAAGTGTCTTTATCAGGCCTATTTTCAATTAGAATAAGTGCAAATGGTTATGGTCTTAAATAGAGGCTGGTGTAGTCACAGAATGGGATGCCCCAACAGGACTGCACCTGGGACCAGTAGTGCTATGCACAGCAAAAGTGTCTTTATCAGGCCTAATTTCAATTAGAATAAGTGCAAATGGTTATGGTCTTAAATAGAGGCTGATGTAGTCACAGAATGGGATGCCCCAAAAACCAACAGGAGTGCACCTGGCAGGCAGCAGTACTATGCACAGCAAAAGTGTCTTTATCAGGCCTAATTTCAATTAGAATAAGTGCAAATGGTTATGGTCTTAAATAGAGGCTGGTGTAGTCACAGAATGGGATGCCCAAACAGGAGTGCACCTGGCAGGCAGTAGTACTATGCACAGTAAAAGTGTCTTTATCAGGCCTAATTTCAATTAGAATAAGTGCAAATGGTTATGGTCTTAAATAGAGGCTGGTGTAGTCACAGAATGGGATGCCCCAACAGGAGTGCACCTGGGACCAGTAGTGCTATGCACAGCAAAAGTGTCTTTATCAGGCCTAATTTCAATTAGAATAAGTGCAAATGGTTATGGTCTTAAATAGAGGCTGGTGTAGTCACAGAATGGGATGCCCAAACAGGAGTGCACCTGGCAGGCAGTAGTACTATGCACAGCAAAAGTGTCTTTATCAGGCCTAATTTCAATTAGAATAGGTGCAAATGGTTATGGTCTTAAATAGAGGCTGGTGTAGTCACAGAATGGGATGCCCAAACAGGAGTGCACCTGGCAGGCAACAGTACTATGCACAGCAAAAGTGTCTTTATCAGGCCTAATTTCAATTAGAATAAGTGCAAATGGTTATGGTCTTAAATAGAGGCTGGTGTAGTCACAGAATGGGATGCCCAAACAGGAGTGCACCTGGCAGGCAGTAGTACTATGCACAGCAAAAGTGTCTTTATCAGGCCTAATTTCAATTAGAATAGGTGCAAATGGTTATGGTCTTAAATAGAGGCTGGTGCAGTCACAGAATGGGATGCCCAAACAGGAGTGCACCTGGCAGGCAGTAGTACTATGCACAGCAAAAGTGTCTTTATCAGGCCTAATTTCAATTATAATAGGTGCAAATGGTTATGGTCTTAAATAGAGGCTGGTGTAGTCACAGAATGGGATGCCCCAAAAACCAACAGGAGTGCACCTGGCAGGCAGCAGTACTATGCACAGCAAAAGTGTCTTTATCAGGCCTAATTTCAATTATAATAGGTTCAAATGGTTATGGTCTTAAATAGAGGCTGGTGTAGTCACAGAATGAGATGCCCAAACAGGAGTGCACCTGGCAGGCAGTAGTACTATGCACAGCAAAAGTGTCTTTATCAGGCCTAATTTCAATTAGAATAGGTGCTAATGGTTATGGTCTTAAATAGAGGCTGGTGTAGTCACAGAATGGGATGCCCAAACAGGAGTGCACCTGGCAGGCAGTAGTACTATGCACAGCAAAAGTGTCTTTATCAGGCCTAATTTCAATTAGAATAGGTGCAAATGGTTATGGTCTTAAATAGAGGCTGGTGTAGTCACAGAATGGGATGCCCCAAAAACCAACAGGAGTGCACCTGGCAGGCAGCAGTACTATGCACAGCAAAAGTGTCTTTATCAGGCCTAATTTCAATTAGAATAAGTGCAAATGGTTATGGTCTTAAATAGAGGCTGGTGTAGTCACAGAATGGGATGCCCAAACAGGAGTGCACCTGGCAGGCAGTAGTACTATGCACAGCAAAAGTGTCTTTATCAGGCCTAATTTTAATTAGAATAGGTGCAAATGGTTATGGTCTTAAATAGAGGCTGGTGTAGTCACAGAATGGGATGCCCAAACAGGAGTGCACCTGGCAGGCAGTAGTACTATGCACAGCAAAAGTGTCTTTATCAGGCCTAATTTCAATTAGAATAGGTGCAAATGGTTATGGTCTTAAATAGAGGCTGGTGTAGTCACAGAATGGGATGCCCAAACAGGAGTGCACCTGGCAGGCAGCAGTACTATGCACAGCAAAAGTGTCTTTATCAGGCCTAATTTCAATTAGAATAGGTGCAAATGGTTATGGTCTTAAATAGAGGCTGGTGTAGTCACAGAATGGGATGCCCCAACAGGAGTGCACCTGGCAGGCAGTAGTACTATGCACAGCAAAAGTGTCTTTATCAGGCCTAATTTCAATTATAATAGATGCAAATGGTTATGGTCTTAAATAGAGGCTGGTGTAGTCACAGAATGGGATGCCCCAAAAACCAACAGGAGTGCACCTGGCAGGCAGCAGTACTATGCACAGCAAAAGTGTCTTTATCAGGCCAAATTTCAATTAGAATAGGTGCAAATGGTTATGGTCTTAAATAGAGGCTGGTGTAGTCACAGAATGGGATGCCCAAACAGGAGTGTACCTGGCAGGCAGTAGTACTATGCACAGCAAAAGTGTCTTTATCAGGCCTAATTTCAATTAGAATAGGTGCAAATGGTTATGGTCTTAAATAGAGGCTGGTGTAGTCACAGAATGGGATGCCCCAAAAACCAACAGGAGTGCACCTGGCAGGCAGCAGTACTATGCACAGCAAAAGTGTCTTTATCAGGCCTAATTTCAATTAGAATAAGTGCAAATGGTTATGGTCTTAAATAGAGGCTGGTGTAGTCACAGAATGGAATGCCCCAACAGGAGTGCACCTGGGAGCAGTAGTGCTATGCACAGCAAAAGTGTCTTTATCAGGCCTAATTTCAATTAGAATAAGTGCAAATGGTTATGGTCTTAAATAGAGGCTGGTGTAGTCACAGAATGGGGTGCCCAAACAGGAGTGCACCTGGCAGGCAGTAGTACTATGCACAGCAAAAGTGTTTTTATCAGGCCTAATTTCAATTATAATAGGTGCAAATGGTTATGGTCTTAAATAGAGGCTGGTGTAGTCACAGAATGGGATGCCCAAACAGGAGTGCACCTGGCAGGCAGTAGTACTATGCACAGCAAAAGTGTCTTTATCAGGCCTAATTTCAATTAGAATAGGTGCAAATGGTTATGGTCTTAAATAGAGGCTGGTGTAGTCACAGAATGGGATGCCCCAACAGGAGTGCACCTGGCAGGCAGTAGTACTATGCACAGCAAAAGTGTCTTTATCAGGCCTAATTTCAATTATAATAGGTGCAAATGGTTATGGTCTTAAATAGAGGCTGGTGTAGTCACAGAATGGGATGCCCCAAAAACCAACAGGAGTGCACCTGGCAGGCAGCAGTACTGTGCACAGCAAAAGTGTATTTATCAGGCCAAATTTCAATTAGAATAGGTGCAAATGGTTATGGTCTTAAATAGAGGCTGGTGTAGTCACAGAATGGGATGCCCAAACAGGAGTGCACCTGGCAGGCAGTAGTACTATGCACAGCAAAAGTGTCTTTATCAGGCCTAATTTCAATTATAATAGGTGCAAATGGTTATGGTCTTAAATAGAGGCTGGTGTAGTCACAGAATGGGATGCCCAAACAGGAGTGCACCTGGCAGGCAGCAGTACTATGCACAGCAAAAGTGTCTTTATCAGGCCTAATTTCAATTAGAATAAGTGCAAATGGTTATGGTCTTAAATAGAGGCTGGTGTAGTCACAGAATGGGGTGCCCAAACAGGAGTGCACCTGGCAGGCAGTAGTACTATGCACAGCAAAAGTGTTTTTATGAGGCCTAATTTCAATTATAATAGGTGCAAATGGTTATGGTCTTAAATAGAGGCTGGTGTAGTCACAGAATGGGATGCCCAAACAGGAGTGCACCTGGCAGGCAGTAGTACTATGCACAGCAAAAGTGTCTTTATCAGGCCTAATTTCAATTAGAATAGGTGCAAATGGTTATGGTCTTAAATAGAGGCTGGTGTAGTCACAGAATGGGATGCCCCAACAGGAGTGCACCTGGCAGGCAGTAGTACTATGCACAGCAAAAGTGTCTTTATCAGGCCTAATTTCAATTATAATAGGTGCAAATGGTTATGGTCTTAAATAGAGGCTGGTGTAGTCACAGAATGGGATGCCCCAAAAACCAACAGGAGTGCACCTGGCAGGCAGCAGTACTATGCACAGCAAAAGTGTCTTTATCAGGCCTAATTTCAATTAGAATAGGTGCAAATGGTTATGGTCTTAAATAGAGGCTGGTGTAGTCACAGAATGGGATGCCCAAACAGGAGTGCACCTGGCAGGCAGCAGTACTATGCACAGCAAAAGTGTCTTTATCAGGCCTAATTTCAATTAGAATAAGTGCAAATGGTTATGGTCTTAAATAGAGGCTGGTGTAGTCACAGAATGGGATGCCCCAACAGGAGTGCACCTGGCAGGCAGTAGTACTATGCACAGCAAAAGTGTCTTTATCAGGCCTAATTTCAATTATAATAGGTGCAAATGGTTATGGTCTTAAATAGAGGCTGGTGTAGTCACAGAATGGGATGCCCCAAAAACCAACAGGAGTGCACCTGGCAGGCAGCAGTACTATGCACAGCAAAAGTGTCTTTATCAGGCCTCATTTCAATTAGAATAAGTGCAAATGGTTATGGTCTTAAATAGAGGCTGGTGTAGTCACAGAATGGGATGCCCAAACAGGAGTGCACCTGGCAGGCAGTAGTACTATGCACAGCAAAAGTGTCTTTATCAGGCCTAATTTCAATTAGAATAGGTGCAAATGGTTATGGTCTTAAATAGAGGCTGGTGTAGTCACAGAATGGGATGCCCCAACAGGAGTGCACCTGGGACCAGTAGTGCTATGCACAGCAAAAGTGTCTTTATCAGGCCTAATTTCAATTAGAATAGGTGCAAATGGTTATGGTCTTAAATAGAGGCTGGTGTAGTCACAGAATGGGATGCCCCAACAGGAGTGCACCTGGGACCAGTAGTGCTATGCACAGCAAAAGTGTCTTTATCAGGCCTAATTTCAATTAGAATAAGTGCAAATGGTTATGGTCTTAAATAGAGGCTGGTGTAGTCACAGAATGGGATGCCCAAACAGGAGTGCACCTGGCAGGCAGTAGTACTGTGCACAGCAAAAGTGTCTTTATCAGGCCTAATTTCAATTAGAAT
Source organism: Gastrophryne carolinensis (assembly GCA_027917425.1). Lineage (NCBI taxonomy): Eukaryota > Metazoa > Chordata > Amphibia > Anura > Microhylidae > Gastrophryne > Gastrophryne carolinensis. The sequence goes on along the minus strand of CM051243.1, from coordinate 70,487,391 downwards.
AAGTGCAAATGGTTATGGTCTTAAATAGAGGCTGGTGTAGTCACAGAATGGGATGCCCAAACAGGAGTGCACCTGGCAGGCAGTAGTACTATGCACAGCAAAAGTGTCTTTATCAGGCCTAATTTCAATTAGAATAGGTGCAAATGGTTATGGTCTTAAATAGAGGCTGGTGCAGTCACAGAATGGGATGCCCAAACAGGAGTGCACCTGGCAGGCAGTAGTACTATGCACAGCAAAAGTGTCTTTATCAGGCCTAATTTCAATTATAATAGGTGCAAATGGTTATGGTCTTAAATAGAGGCTGGTGTAGTCACAGAATGGGATGCCCCAAAAACCAACAGGAGTGCACCTGGCAGGCAGCAGTACTATGCACAGCAAAAGTGTCTTTATCAGGCCTAATTTCAATTAGAATAGGTGCAAATGGTTATGGTCTTAAATAGAGGCTGGTGTAGTCACAGAATGGGATGCCCCAACAGGAGTGCACCTGGGACCAGTAGTGCTATGCACAGCAAAAGTGTCTTTATCAGGCCTAATTTCAATTAGAATAAGTGCAAATGGTTATGGTCTTAAATAGAGGCTGGTGTAGTCACAGAATGGGATGCCTAAACAAGAGTGCACCTGGCAGGCAGTAGTACTATGCACAGCAAAAGTGTCTTTATCAGGCCTAATTTCAATTAGAATAAGTGCAAATGGTTATGGTCTTAAATAGAGGCTGGTGTAGTCACAGAATGGGATGCCCAAACAGGAGTGCACCTGGCAGGCAGTAGTACTATGCACAGCAAAAGTGTCTTTATCAGGCCTAATTTCAATTAGAATAGGTGCAAATGGTTATGGTCTTAAATAGAGGCTGGTGCAGTCACAGAATGGGATGCCCAAACAGGAGTGCACCTGGCAGGCAGTAGTACTATGCACAGCAAAAGTGTCTTTATCAGGCCTAATTTCAATTATAATAGGTGCAAATGGTTATGGTCTTAAATAGAGGCTGGTGTAGTCACAGAATGGGATGCCCCAAAAACCAACAGGAGTGCACCTGGCAGGCAGCAGTACTATGCACAGCAAAAGTGTCTTTATCAGGCCTAATTTCAATTAGAATAGGTGCAAATGGTTATGGTCTTAAATAGAGGCTGGTGTAGTCACAGAATGGGATGCCCCAACAGGAGTGCACCTGGGACCAGTAGTGCTATGCACAGCAAAAGTGTCTTTATCAGGCCTAATTTCAATTAGAATAAGTGCAAATGGTTATGGTCTTAAATAGAGGCTGGTGTAGTCACAGAATGGGATGCCTAAACAAGAGTGCACCTGGCAGGCAGTAGTACTATGCACAGCAAAAGTGTCTTTATCAGGCCTAATTTCAATTAGAATAAGTGCAAATGGTTATGGTCTTAAATAGAGGCTGGTGTAGTCACAGAATGGGATGCCCAAACAGGAGTGCACCTGGCAGGCAGTAGTACTATGCACAGCAAAAGTGTCTTTATCAGGCCTAATTTCAATTAGAATAGGTGCAAATGGTTATGGTCTTAAATAGAGGCTGGTGCAGTCACAGAATGGGATGCCCAAACAGGAGTGCACCTGGCAGGCAGTAGTACTATGCACAGCAAAAGTGTCTTTATCAGGCCTAATTTCAATTATAATAGGTGCAAATGGTTATGGTCTTAAATAGAGGCTGGTGTAGTCACAGAATGGGATGCCCCAAAAACCAACAGAAGTGCACCTGGCAGGCAGCAGTACTATGCACAGCAAAAGTGTCTTTATCAGGCCTAATTTCAATTAGAATAGGTGCAAATGGTTATGGTCTTAAATAGAGGCTGGTGTAGTCACAGAATGGGATGCCCAAACAGGAGTGCACCTGGCAGGCAGTAGTACTATGCACAGCAAAAGTGTCTTTATCAGGCCTAATTTCAATTAGAATAGGTGCAAACGGTTATGGTCTTAAATAGAGGCTGGTGTAGTCACAGAATGGGATGCCCAAACAGGAGTGCACCTGGCAGGCAGTAGTACTATGCACAGCAAAAGTGTCTTTATCAGGCCTAATTTCAATTAGAATAGGTGCAAATGGTTATGGTCTTAAATAGAGGCTGGTGCAGTCACAGAATGGGATGCCCAAACAGGAGTGCACCTGGCAGGCAGTAGTACTATGCACAGCAAAAGTGTCTTTATCAGGCCTAATTTCAATTAGAATAGGTGCAAATGGTTATGGTCTTAAATAGAGGCTGGTGCAGTCACAGAATGGGATGCCCAAACAGGAGTGCACCTGGCAGGCAGTAGTACTATGCACAGCAAAAGTGTCTTTATCAGGCCTAATTTCAATTATAATAGGTGCAAATGGTTATGGTCTTAAATAGAGGCTGGTGTAGTCACAGAATGGGATGCCCCAAAAACCAACAGAAGTGCACCTGGCAGGCAGCAGTACTATGCACAGCAAAAGTGTCTTTATCAGGCCTAATTTCAATTAGAATAGGTGCAAATGGTTATGGTCTTAAATAGAGGCTGGTGTAGTCACAGAATGGGATGCCCAAACAGGAGTGCACCTGGCAGGCAGTAGTACTATGCACAGCAAAAGTGTCTTTATCAGGCCTAATTTCAATTAGAATAGGTGCAAACGGTTATGGTCTTAAATAGAGGCTGGTGTAGTCACAGAATGGGATGCCCAAACAGGAGTGCACCTGGCAGGCAGTAGTACTATGCACAGCAAAAGTGTCTTTATCAGGCCTAATTTCAATTAGAATAGGTGCAAATGGTTATGGTCTTAAATAGAGGCTGGTGCAGTCACAGAATGGGATGCCCAAACAGGAGTGCACCTGGCAGGCAGTAGTACTATGCACAGCAAAAGTGTCTTTATCAGGCCTAATTTCAATTATAATAGGTGCAAATGGTTATGGTCTTAAATAGAGGCTGGTGTAGTCACAGAATGGGATGCCCCAAAAACCAACAGAAGTGCACCTGGCAGGCAGCAGTACTATGCACAGCAAAAGTGTCTTTATCAGGCCTAATTTCAATTAGAATAGGTGCAAATGGTTATGGTCTTAAATAGAGGCTGGTGTAGTCACAGAATGGGATGCCCAAACAGGAGTGCACCTGGGACCAGTAGTGCTATGCACAGCAAAAGTGTCTTTATCAGGCCTAATTTCAATTAGAATAAGTGCAAATGGTTATGGTCTTAAATAGAGGCTGGTGTAGTCACAGAATGGGATGCCCAAACAGGAGTGCACCTGGCAGGCAGTAGTACTATGCACAGCAAAAGTGTCTTTATCAGGCCTAATTTCAATTAGAATAGGTGCAAATGGTTATGGTCTTAAATTGAGGCTGGTGTAGTCACAGAATGGGATGCCCCAAAAACCAACAGGAGTGCACCTGGCAGGCAGCAGTACTATGCACAGCAAAAGTGTCTTTATCAGGCCTAATTTCAATTAGAATAGTTGCAAATGGTTATGGTCTTAAATAGAGGCTGGTGTAGTCACAGAATGGGATGCCCAAACAGGAGTGCACCTGGCAGGCAGTAGTACTATGCACAGCAAAAGTGTCTTTATCAGGCCTAATTTCAATTAAAATAGGTGCAAATGGTTATGGTCTTAAATAGAGGCTGGTGTAGTCACAGAATGGAATGCCCCAACAGGAGTGCACCTGGGACCAGTAGTGCTATGCACAGCAAAAGTGTCTTTATCAGGCCTAATTTCAATTAGAATAAGTGCAAATGGTTATGGTCTTAAATAGAGGCTGGTGTAGTCACAGAATGGGATGCCCAAACAGGAGTGCACCTGGCAGGTAGTAGTACTATGCACAGCAAAAGTGTTTTTAATAGGCCTAATTTCAATTATAATAGATGCAAATGGTTATGGTCTTAAATAGAGGCTGGTGTAGTCACAGAATGGGATGCCCAAACAGGAGTGCACCTGGCAGGCAGTAGTACTATGCACAGCAAAAGTGTCTTTATCAGGCCTAATTTCAATTAGAATAGGTGCAAATGGTTATGGTCTTAAATAGAGGCTGGTGTAGTCACAGAATGGGATGCCCCAACAGGAGTGCACCTGGCAGGCAGTAGTACTATGCACAGCAAAAGTGTCTTTATCAGGCCTAATTTCAATTATAATAGGTGCAAATGGTTATGGTCTTAAATAGAGGCTGGTGTAGTCACAGAATGGGATGCCCCAAAAACCAACAGGAGTGCACCTGGCAGGCAGCAGTACTATGCACAGCAAAAGTGTCTTTATCAGGCCTAATTTCAATTAGAATAGGTGCAAATGGTTATGGTCTTAAATAGAGGCTGGTGTAGTCACAGAATGGGATGCCCAAACAGGAGTGCACCTGGCAGGCAGTAGTACTATGCACAGCAAAAGTGTCTTTATCAGGCCTAATTTCAATTAGAATAGGTGCAAATGGTTATGGTCTTAAATAGAGGCTGGTGTAGTCACAGAATGGGATGCCCCAACAGGAGTGCACCTGGCAGGCAGTAGTACTATGCACAGCAAAAGTGTCTTTATCAGGCCTAATTTCAATTATAATAGGTGCAAATGGTTATGGTCTTAAATAGAGGCTGGTGTAGTCACAGAATGGGATGCCCCAAAAACCAACAGGAGTGCACCTGGCAGGCAGCAGTACTATGCACAGCAAAAGTGTCTTTATCAGGCCTAATTTCAATTAGAATAGGTGCAAATGGTTATGGTCTTAAATAGAGGCTGGTGTAGTCACAGAATGGGATGCCCAAACAGGAGTGCACCTGGCAGGCAGTAGTACTATGCACAGCAAAAGTGTCTTTATCAGGCCTAATTTCAATTAGAATAGGTGCAAATGGTTATGGTCTTAAATAGAGGCTGGTGTAGTCACAGAATGGGATGCCCAAACAGGAGTGCACCTGGCAGGCAGCAGTACTATGCACAGCAAAAGTGTCTTTATCAGGCCTAATTTCAATTAGAATAAGTGCAAATGGTTATGGTCTTAAATAGAGGCTGGTGTAGTCACAGAATGGGATGCCCCAACAGGAGTGCACCTGGCAGGCAGTAGTACTATGCACAGCAAAAGTGTCTTTATCAGGCCTAATTTCAATTATAATAGGTGCAAATGGTTATGGTCTTAAATAGAGGCTGGTGTAGTCACAGAATGGGATGCCCCAAAAACCAACAGGAGTGCACCTGGCAGGCAGCAGTACTATGCACAGCAAAAGTGTCTTTATCAGGCCTAATTTCAATTAGAATAGGTGCAAATGGTTATGGTCTTAAATAGAGGCTGGTGTAGTCACAGAATGGGATGCCCAAACAGGAGTGCACCTGGCAGGCAGTAGTACTATGCACAGCAAAAGTGTCTTTATCAGGCCTAATTTCAATTAGAATAGGTGCAAATGGTTATGGTCTTAAATAGAGGCTGGTGTAGTCACAGAATGGGATGCCCAAACAGGAGTGCACCTGGCAGGCAGCAGTACTATGCACAGCAAAAGTGTCTTTATCAGGCCTAATTTCAATTAGAATAAGTGCAAATGGTTATGGTCTTAAATAGAGGCTGGTGTAGTCACAGAATGGGATGCCCCAACAGGAGTGCACCTGGGACCAGTAGTGCTATGCACAGCAAAAGTGTCTTTATCAGGCCTAATTTCAATTAGAATAAGTGCAAATGGTTATGGTCTTAAATAGAGGCTGGTGTAGTCACAGAATGGGATGCCCCAAAACCAACAGGATTGCAACTGGCAGGCAGTAGTACTATGCACAGCAAAAGTGTCTTTATCAGGCCTAATTTCAATTAGAATAGGTGCAAATGGTTATGGTCTTAAATTGAGGCTGGTGTAGTCACAGAATGGGATGCCCCAAAAACCAACAGGAGTGCACCTGGCAGGCAGCAGTACTATGCACAGCAAAAGTGTCTTTATCAGGCCTAATTTCAATTAGAATAGTTGCAAATGGTTATGGTCTTAAATAGAGGCTGGTGTAGTCACAGAATGGGATGCCCAAACAGGAGTGCACCTGGCAGGCAGTAGTACTATGCACAGCAAAAGTGTCTTTATCAGGCCTAATTTCAATTAGAATAGGTGCAAATGGTTATGGTCTTAAATTGAGGCTGGTGTAGTCACAGAATGGGATGCCCCAAAAACCAACAGGAGTGCACCTGGCAGGCAGCAGTACTATGCACAGCAAAAGTGTCTTTATCAGGCCTAATTTCAATTAGAATAGTTGCAAATGGTTATGGTCTTAAATAGAGGCTGGTGTAGTCACAGAATGGGATGCCCAAACAGGAGTGCACCTGGCAGGCAGTAGTACTATGCACAGCAAAAGTGTCTTTATCAGGCCTAATTTCAATTAAAATAGGTGCAAATGGTTATGGTCTTAAATAGAGGCTGGTGTAGTCACAGAATGGAATGCCCCAACAGGAGTACACCTGGGACCAGTAGTGCTATGCACAGCAAAAGTGTCTTTATCAGGCCTAATTTCAATTAGAATAAGTGCAAATGGTTATGGTCTTAAATAGAGGCTGGTGTAGTCACAGAATGGGATGCCCAAACAGGAGTGCACCTGGCAGGTAGTAGTACTATGCACAGCAAAAGTGTTTTTATCAGGCCTAATTTCAATTATAATAGGTGCAAATGGTTATGGTCTTAAATAGAGGCTGGTGTAGTCACAGAATGGGATGCCCAAACAGGAGTGCACCTGGCAGGCAGTAGTACTATGCACAGCAAAAGTGTCTTTATCAGGCCTAATTTCAATTAGAATAGGTGCAAATGGTTATGGTCTTAAATAGAGGCTGGTGTAGTCACAGAATGGGATGCCCCAACAGGAGTGCACCTGGCAGGCAGTAGTACTATGCACAGCAAAAGTGTCTTTATCAGGCCTAATTTCAATTATAATAGGTGCAAATGGTTATGGTCTTAAATAGAGGCTGGTGTAGTCACAGAATGGGATGCCCCAAAAACCAACAGGAGTGCACCTGGCAGGCAGCAGTACTATGCACAGCAAAAGTGTCTTTATCAGGCCTAATTTCAATTAGAATAGGTGCAAATGGTTATGGTCTTAAATAGAGGCTGGTGTAGTCACAGAATGGGATGCCCAAACAGGAGTGCACCTGGCAGGCAGTAGTACTATGCACAGCAAAAGTGTCTTTATCAGGCCTAATTTCAATTAGAATAGGTGCAAATGGTTATGGTCTTAAATAGAGGCTGGTGTAGTCACAGAATGGGATGCCCAAACAGGAGTGCACCTGGCAGGCAGCAGTACTATGCACAGCAAAAGTGTCTTTATCAGGCCTAATTTCAATTAGAATAAGTGCAAATGGTTATGGTCTTAAATAGAGGCTGGTGTAGTCACAGAATGGGATGCCCCAACAGGAGTGCACCTGGCAGGCAGTAGTACTATGCACAGCAAAAGTGTCTTTATCAGGCCTAATTTCAATTATAATAGGTGCAAATGGTTATGGTCTTAAATAGAGGCTGGTGTAGTCACAGAATGGGATGCCCCAAAAACCAACAGGAGTGCACCTGGCAGGCAGCAGTACTATGCACAGCAAAAGTGTCTTTATCAGGCCTAATTTCAATTAGAATAGGTGCAAATGGTTATGGTCTTAAATAGAGGCTGGTGTAGTCACAGAATGGGATGCCCAAACAGGAGTGCACCTGGCAGGCAGTAGTACTATGCACAGCAAAAGTGTCTTTATCAGGCCTAATTTCAATTAGAATAGGTGCAAATGGTTATGGTCTTAAATAGAGGCTGGTGTAGTCACAGAATGGGATGCCCAAACAGGAGTGCACCTGGCAGGCAGCAGTACTATGCACAGCAAAAGTGTCTTTATCAGGCCTAATTTCAATTAGAATAAGTGCAAATGGTTATGGTCTTAAATAGAGGCTGGTGTAGTCACAGAATGGGATGCCCCAACAGGAGTGCACCTGGGACCAGTAGTGCTATGTACAGCAAAAGTGTCTTTATCAGGCCTAATTTCAATTAGAATAAGTGCAAATGGTTATGGTCTTAAATAGAGGCTGGTGTAGTCACAGAATGGGATGCCCCAAAACCAACAGGAGTGCAACTGGCAGGCAGTAGTACTATGCACAGCAAAAGTGTCTTTATCAGGCCTAATTTCAATTAGAATAGGTGCAAATGGTGATGGTCCTAAATAGAGGCTGGTGTAGTCACAGAATGGGATGCCCCAACAGGAGTGCACCTGGGACCAGTAGTGCTATGCACAGCAAAAGTGTCTTTATCAGGCCTAATTTCAATTAGAATAAGTGCAAATGGTTATGGTCTTAAATAGAGGCTGGTGTAGTCACAGAATGGGATGCCCCAAAAACCAACAGGAGTGCACCTGGCAGGCAGCAGTACTATGCATAGCAAAAGTGTCTTTATCAGGCCTAATTTCAATTAGAATAGGTGCAAATGGTTATGGTCTTAAATAGAGGCTGGTGTAGTCACAGAATGGGATGCCCAAACAGGAGTGCACCTGGCAGGCAGTAGTACTATACACAGCAAAAGTGTCTTTAGCAGGCCTATTTTCAATTAGAATAAGTGCAAATGGTTATGGTCTTAAATAGAGGCTGGTGTAGTCACAGAATGGGATGCCCCAACAGGACTGCACCTGGGACCAGTAGTGCTATGCACAGCAAAAGTGTCTTTATCAGGCCTAATTTCAATTAGAATAAGTGCAAATGGTTATGGTCTTAAATAGAGGCTGGTTTAGTCACAGAATGGGATGCCCAAACAGGAGTGCACCTGGCAGGCAGTAGTACTATGCACAGCAAAAGTGTCTTTATCAGGCCTAATTTCAATTAGAATAGGTGCAAATGGTTATGGTCTTAAATAGAGGCTGGTGTAGTCACAGAATGGGATGCCCAAACAGGAGTGCACCTGGCAGGCAGTAGTACTATGCACAGCAAAAGTGTCTTTATCAGGCCTAATTTCAATTAGAATAAGTGCAAATGGTTATGGTCTTAAATAGAGGCTGGTGTAGTCACAGAATGGGATGCCCCAACAGGAGTGCACCTGGGACCAGTAGTGCTATGCACAGCAAAAGTGTCTTTATCAGGCCTAATTTCAATTAGAATAAGTGCAAATGGTTATGGTCTTAAATAGAGGCTGGTGTAGTCACAGAATGGGATGCCCAAACAGGAGTGCACCTGGCAGGCAGTAGTACTATGCACAGCAAAAGTGTCTTTATCAGGCCTAATTTCAATTAGAATAGGTGCAAATGGTTATGGTCTTAAATAGAGGCTGGTGTAGTCACAGAATGGGATGCCCAAACAGGAGTGCACCTGGCAGGCAACAGTACTATGCACAGCAAAAGTGTCTTTATCAGGCCTAATTTCAATTATAATAGGTGCAAATGGTTATGGTCTTAAATAGAGGCTGGTGTAGTCACAGAATGGGATGCCCAAACAGGCGTGAACCTGGCAGGCAGTAGTACTATGCACAGCAAAAGTGTCTTTATCAGGCCTAATTTCAATTAGAATAAGTGCAAATGGTTATGGTCTTAAATAGAGGCTGGTGTAGTCACAGAATGGGATGCCCAAACAGGAGTGCACCTGGCAGGCAGTAGTACTATGCACAGCAAAAGTGTCTTTATCAGGCCTAATTTCAATTAGAATAGGTGCAAATGGTTATGGTCTTAAATAGAGGCTGGTGCAGTCACAGAATGGGATGCCCAAACAGGAGTGCACCTGGCAGGCAGTAGTACTATGCACAGCAAAAGTGTCTTTATCAGGCCTAATTTCAATTATAATAGGTGCAAATGGTTATGGTCTTAAATAGAGGCTGGTGTAGTCACAGAATGGGATGCCCCAAAAACCAACAGGAGTGCACCTGGCAGGCAGCAGTACTATGCACAGCAAAAGTGTCTTTATCAGGCCTAATTTCAATTATAATAGGTTCAAATGGTTATGGTCTTAAATAGAGGCTGGTGTAGTCACAGAATGGGATGCCCAAACAGGAGTGCACCTGGCAGGCAGTAGTACTATGCACAGCAAAAGTGTCTTTATCAGGCCTAATTTCAATTAGAATAGGTGCTAATGGTTATGGTCTTAAATAGAGGCTGGTGTAGTCACAGAATGGGATGCCCAAACAGGAGTGCACCTGGCAGGCAGTAGTACTATGCACAGCAAAAGTGTCTTTATCAGGCCTAATTTCAATTAGAATAGGTGCAAATGGTTATGGTCTTAAATAGAGGCTGGTGTAGTCACAGAATGGGATGCCCAAACAGGAGTGCACCTGGCAGGCAGTAGTACTATGCACAGCAAAAGTGTCTTTATCAGGCCTAATTTCAATTAGAATAGGTGCAAATGGTTATGGTCTTAAATAGAGGCTGGTGTAGTCACAGAATGGGATGCCCAAACAGGAGTGCACCTGGCAGGCAGCAGTACTATGCACAGCAAAAGTGTCTTTATCAGGCCTAATTTCAATTATAATAGGTGCAAATGGTTATGGTCTTAAATAGAGGCTGGTGTAGTCACAGAATGGGATGCCCCAACAGGAGTGCACCTGGCAGGCAGTAGTACTATGCACAGCAAAAGTGTCTTTATCAGGCCTAATTTCAATTATAATAGATGCAAATGGTTATGGTCTTAAATAGAGGCTGGTGTAGTCACAGAATGGGATGCCCCAAAAACCAACAGGAGTGCACCTGGCAGGCAGCAGTACTATGCACAGCAAAAGTGTCTTTATCAGGCCTAATTTCAATTAGAATAGGTGCAAATGGTTATGGTCTTAAATAGAGGCTGGTGTACTCACAGAATGGGATGCCCAAACAGGAGTGTACCTGGCAGGCAGTAGTACTATGCACAGCAAAAGTGTCTTTATCAGGCCTAATTTCAATTAGAATAGGTGCAAATGGTTATGGTCTTAAATAGAGGCTGGTGTAGTCACAGAATGGGATGCCCCAAAAACCAACAGGAGTGCACCTGGCAGGCAGCAGTACTATGCACAGTAAAAGTGTCTTTATCAGGCCTAATTTCAATTAGAATAAGTGCAAATGGTTATGGTCTTAAATAGAGGCTGGTGTAGTCACAGAATGGAATGCCCCAACAGGAGTGCACCTGGGACCAGTAGTGCTATGCACAGCAAAAGTGTCTTTATCAGGCCTAATTTCAATTAGAATACGTGCAAATGGTTATGGTCTTAAATAGAGGCTGGTGTAGTCACAGAATGGGATGCCCAAACAGGAGTGCACCTGGCAGGCAGTAGTACTATGCACAGCAAAAGTGTCTTTATCAGGCCTAATTTCAATTAGAATAGGTGCAAATGGTTATGGTCTTAAATAGAGGCTGGTGTAGTCACAGAATGGGATGCCCCAACAGGAGTGCACCTGGCAGGCAGTAGTACTATGCACAGCAAAAGTGTCTTTATCAGGCCTAATTTCAATTATAATAGGTGCAAATGGTTATGGTCTTAAATAGAGGCTGGTGTAGTCACAGAATGGGATGCCCAAACAGGAGTGCACCTGGCAGGTAGTAGTACTATGCACAGCAAAAATGTTTTTTTCAGGCCTAATTTCAATTATAATAGGTGCAAATGGTTATGGTCTTAAATAGAGGCTGGTGTAGTCACAGAATGGGATGCCCAAACAGGAGTGCACCTGGCAGGCAGTAGTACTATGCACAGCAAAAGTGTCTTTATCAGGCCTAATTTCAATTAGAATAGGTGCAAATGGTTATGGTCTTAAATAGAGGCTGGTGTAGTCACAGAATGGGATGCCCCAACAGGAGTGCACCTGGCAGGCAGTAGTACTATGCACAGCAAAAGTGTCTTTATCAGGCCTAATTTCAATTATAATAGGTGCAAATGGTTATGGTCTTAAATAGAGGCTGGTGTAGTCACAGAATGGGATGCCCCAAAAACCAACAGGAGTGCACCTGGCAGGCAGCAGTACTATGCACAGCAAAAGTGTCTTTATCAGGCCTAATTTCAATTAGAATAGGTGCAAATGGTTATGGTCTTAAATAGAGGCTGGTGTAGTCACAGAATGGGATGCCCAAACAGGAGTGCACCTGGCAGGCAGTAGTACTATGCACAGCAAAAGTGTCTTTATCAGGCCTAATTTCAATTAGAATAGGTGCAAATGGTTATGGTCTTAAATAGAGGCTGGTGTAGTCACAGAATGGGATGCCCAAACAGGAGTGCACCTGGCAGGCAGCAGTACTATGCACAGCAAAAGTGTCTTTATCAGGCCTAATTTCAATTAGAATAAGTGCAAATGGTTATGGTCTTAAATAGAGGCTGGTGTAGTCACAGAATGGGATGCCCCAACAGGAGTGCACCTGGCAGGCAGTAGTACTATGCACAGCAAAAGTGTCTTTATCAGGCCTAATTTCAATTATAATAGGTGCAAATGGTTATGGTCTTAAATAGAGGCTGGTGTAGTCACAGAATGGGATGCCCCAAAAACCAACAGGAGTGCACCTGGCAGGCAGCAGTACTATGCACAGCAAAAGTGTCTTTATCAGGCCTAATTTCAATTAGAATAGGTGCAAATGGTTATGGTCTTAAATAGAGGCTGGTGTAGTCACAGAATGGGATGCCCAAACAGGAGTGCACCTGGCAGGCAGTAGTACTATGCACAGCAAAAGTGTCTTTATCAGGCCTAATTTCAATTAGAATAGGTGCAAATGGTTATGGTCTTAAATAGAGGCTGGTGTAGTCACAGAATGGGATGCCCAAACAGGAGTGCACCTGGCAGGCAGCAGTACTATGCACAGCAAAAGTGTCTTTATCAGGCCTAATTTCAATTAGAATAAGTGCAAATGGTTATGGTCTTAAATATAGGCTGGTGTAGTCACAGAATGGGATGCCCCAACAGGAGTGCACCTGGGACCAGTAGTGCTATGCACAGCAAAAGTGTCTTTATCAGGCCTAATTTCAATTAGAATAAGTGCAAATGGTTATGGTCTTAAATAGAGGCTGGTGTAGTCACAGAATGGGATGCCCCAAAACCAACAGGAGTGCAACTGGCAGGCAGTAGTACTATGCACAGCAAAAGTGTCTTTATCAGGCCTAATTTCAATTAGAATAGGTGCAAATGGTTATGGTCTTAAATAGAGGCTGGTGTAGTCACAAAATGGGATGCCCAAACAGGAGTGCACCTGGCAGGCAGTAGTACTATACACAGCAAAAGTGCCTTTAGCAGGCCTATTTTCAATTAGAATAAGTGCAAATGGTTATGGTCTTAAATAGAGGCTGGTGTAGTCACAGAATGGGATGCCCCAACAGGACTGCACCTGGGACCAGTAGTGCTATGCACAGCAAAAGTGTCTTTATCAGGCCTAATTTCAATTAGAATAAGTGCAAATGGTTATGGTCTTAAATAGAGGCTGGTGTAGTCACAGAATGGGATGCCCAAACAGGAGTGCACCTGGCAGGCAGTAGTACTATGCACAGCAAAAGTGTCTTTATCAGGCCTAATTTCAATTAGAATAGGTGCAAATGGTTATGGTCTTAAATAGAGGCTGGTGTAGTCACAAAATGGGATGCCCAAACAGGAGTGCACCTGGCAGGCAGTAGTACTATGCACAGCAAAAGTGTCTTTATCAGGCCTAATTTCAATTAGAATAAGTGCAAATGGTTATGGTCTTAAATAGAGGCTGGTGTAGTCACAGAATGGGATGCCCCAACAGGAGTGCACCTGGGACCAGTAGTGCTATGCACAGCAAAAGTGTCTTTATCAGGCCTAATTTCAATTAGAATAAGTGCAAATGGTTATGGTCTTAAATAGAGGCTGGTGTAGTCACAGAATGGGATGCCCAAACAGGAGTGCACCTGGCAGGCAGTAGTACTATGCACAGCAAAAGTGTCTTTATCAGGCCTAATTTCAATTAGAATAGGTGCAAATGGTTATGGTCTTAAATAGAGGCTGGTGTAGTCACAGAATGGGATGCCCAAACAGGAGTGCACCTGGCAGGCAACAGTACTATGCACAGCAAAAGTGTCTTTATCAGGCCTAATTTCAATTAGAATAAGTGCAAATGGTTATGGTCTTAAATAGAGGCTGGTGTAGTCACAGAATGGGATGCCCAAACAGGAGTGCACCTGGCAGGCAGTAGTACTATGCACAGCAAAAGTGTCTTTATCAGGCCTAATTTCAATTAGAATAAGTGCAAATGGTTATGGTCTTAAATAGAGGCTGGTGTAGTCACAGAATGGGATGCCCAAACAGGAGTGCACCTGGCAGGCAGTAGTACTATGCACAGCAAAAGTGTCTTTATCAGGCCTAATTTCAATTAGAATAGGTGCAAATGGTTATGGTCTTAAATAGAGGCTGGTGCAGTCACAGAATGGGATGCCCAAACAGGAGTGCACCTGGCAGGCAGTAGTACTATGCACAGCAAAAGTGTCTTTATCAGGCCTAATTTCAATTATAATAGGTGCAAATGGTTATGGTCTTAAATAGAGGCTGGTGTAGTCACAGAATGGGATGCCCCAAAAACCAACAGGAGTGCACCTGGCAGGCAGCAGTACTATGCACAGCAAAAGTGTCTTTATCAGGCCTAATTTCAATTAGAATAGGTTCAAATGGTTATGGTCTTAAATAGAGGCTGGTGTAGTCACAGAATGGGATGCCCAAACAGGAGTGCACCTGGCAGGCAGTAGTACTATGCACAGCAAAAGTGTCTTTATCAGGCCTAATTTCAATTAGAATAGGTGCTAATGGTTATGGTCTTAAATAGAGGCTGGTGTAGTCACAGAATGGGATGCCCAAACAGGAGTGCACCTGGCAGGCAGTAGTACTATGCACAGCAAAAGTGTCTTTATCAGGCCTAATTTCAATTAGAATAGGTGCAAATGGTTATGGTCTTAAATAGAGGCTGGTGTAGTCACAGAATGGGATGCCCAAACAGGAGTGCACCTGGCAGGCAGTAGTACTATGCACAGCAAAAGTGTCTTTATCAGGCCTAATTTCAATTAGAATAGGTGCAAATGGTTATGGTCTTAAATAGAGGCTGGTGTAGTCACAGAATGGGATGCCCAAACAGGAGTGCACCTGGCAGGCAGCAGTACTATGCACAGCAAAAGTGTCTTTATCAGGCCTAATTTCAATTATAATAGGTGCAAATGGTTATGGTCTTAAATAGAGGCTGGTGTAGTCACAGAATGGGATGCCCCAACAGGAGTGCACCTGGCAGGCAGTAGTACTATGCACAGCAAAAGTGTCTTTATCAGGCCTAATTTCAATTATAATAGATGCAAATGGTTATGGTCTTAAATAGAGGCTGGTGTAGTCACAGAATGGGATGCCCCAAAAACCAACAGGAGTGCACCTGGCAGGCAGCAGTACTATGCACAGCAAAAGTGTCTTTATCAGGCCTAATTTCAATTAGAATAGGTGCAAATGGTTATGGTCTTAAATAGAGGCTGGTGTACTCACAGAATGGGATGCCCAAACAGGAGTGTACCTGGCAGGCAGTAGTACTATGCACAGCAAAAGTGTCTTTATCAGGCCTAATTTCAATTAGAATAGGTGCAAATGGTTATGGTCTTAAATAGAGGCTGGTGTAGTCACAGAATGGGATGCCCCAAAAACCAACAGGAGTGCACCTGGCAGGCAGCAGTACTATGTACAGCAAAAGTGTCTTTATCAGGCCTAATTTCAATTAGAATAAGTGCAAATGGTTATGGTCTTAAATAGAGGCTGGTGTAGTCACAGAATGGAATGCCCCAACAGGAGTGCACCTGGGACCAGTAGTGCTATGCACAGCAAAAGTGTCTTTATCAGGCCTAATTTCAATTAGAATACGTGCAAATGGTTATGGTCTTAAATAGAGGCTGGTGTAGTCACAGAATGGGATGCCCAAACAGGAGTGCACCTGGCAGGCAGTAGTACTATGCACAGCAAAAGTGTCTTTATCAGGCCTAATTTCAATTAGAATAGGTGCAAATGGTTATGGTCTTAAATAGAGGCTGGTGTAGTCACAGAATGGGATGCCCCAACAGGAGTGCACCTGGCAGGCAGTAGTACTATGCACAGCAAAAGTGTCTTTATCAGGCCTAATTTCAATTATAATAGGTGCAAATGGTTATGGTCTTAAATAGAGACTGGTGTAGTCACAGAATGGGATGCCCCAAAAACCAACAGGAGTGCACCTGGCAGGCAGCAGTACTGTGCACAGCAAAAGTGTATTTATCAGGCCAAATTTCAATTAGAATAGGTGCAAATGGTTATGGTCTTAAATAGAGGCTGGTTTAGTCACAGAATGGGATGCCCAAACAGGAGTGTACCTGGCAGGCAGTAGTACTATGCACAGCAAAAGTGTCTTTATCAGGCCTAATTTCAATTAGAATAGGTGCAAATGGTTATGGTCTTAAATAGAGGCTGGTGTAGTCACAGAATGGGATGCCCAAACAGGAGTGCACCTGGCAGGCAGCAGTACTATGCACAGCAAAAGTGTCTTTATCAGGCCTAATTTCAATTAGAATAAGTGCAAATGGTTATGGTCTTAAATAGAGGCTGGTGTAGTCACAGAATGGGGTGCCCAAACAGGAGTGCACCTGGCAGGCAGTAGTACTATGCACAGCAAAAGTGTTTTTATCAGGCCTAATTTCAATTATAATAGGTGCAAATGGTTATGGTCTTAAATAGAGGCTGGTGTAGTCACAGAATGGGATGCCCAAACAGGAGTGCACCTGGCAGGCAGTAGTACTATGCACAGCAAAAGTGTCTTTATCAGGCCTAATTTCAATTAGAATAGGTGCAAATGGTTATGGTCTTAAATAGAGGCTGGTGTAGTCACAGAATGGGATGCCCCAACAGGAGTGCACCTGGCAGGCAGTAGTACTATGCACAGCAAAAGTGTCTTTATCAGGCCTAATTTCAATTATAATAGGTGCAAATGGTTATGGTCTTAAATAGAGGCTGGTGTAGTCACAGAATGGGATGCCCCAAAAACCAACAGGAGTGCACCTGGCAGGCAGCAGTACTATGCACAGCAAAAGTGTCTTTATCAGGCCTAATTTCAATTAGAATAGGTGCAAATGGTTATGGTCTTAAATAGAGGCTGGTGTAGTCACAGAATGGGATGCCCAAACAGGAGTGCACCTGGCAGGCAGCAGTACTATGCACAGCAAAAGTGTCTTTATCAGGCCTAATTTCAATTATAATAGGTGCAAATGGTTATGGTCTTAAATAGAGGCTGGTGTAGTCACAGAATGGGATGCCCCAAAAACCAACAGGAGTGCACCTGGCAGGCAGCAGTACTATGCACAGCAAAAGTGTCTTTATCAGGCCTAATTTCAATTAGAATAAGTGCAAATGGTTATGGTCTTAAATAGAGGCTGGTGTAGTCACAGAATGGGATGCCCCAACAGGAGTGCACCTGGGACCAGTAGTGCTATGCACAGCAAAAGTGTCTTTATCAGGCCTAATTTCAATTAGAATAGGTGCAAATGGTTATGGTCTTAAATAGAGGCTGGTGTAGTCACAGAATGGGATGCCCAAACAGGAGTGCACCTGGCAGGCAGTAGTACTATGCACAGCAAAAGTGTCTTTATCAGGCCTAATTTCAATTAGAATAGGTGCAAATGGTTATGGTCTTAAATAGAGGCTGGTGTAGTCACAGAATGGGATGCCCCAACAGGAGTGCACCTGGGACCAGTAGTGCTATGCACAGCAAAAGTGTCTTTATCAGGCCTAATTTCAATTAGAATAGGTGCAAATGGTTATGGTCTTAAATAGAGGCTGGTGTAGTCACAGAATGGGATGCCCCAACAGGAGTGCACCTGGGACCAGTAGTGCTATGCACAGCAAAAGTGTCTTTATCAGGCCTAATTTCAATTAGAATAAGTGCAAATGGTTATGGTCTTAAATAGAGGCTGGTGTAGTCACAGAATGGGATGCCCAAACAGGAGTGCACCTGGCAGGCAGTAGTACTATGCACAGCAAAAGTGTCTTTATCAGGCCTAATTTCAATTAGAATAAGTGCAAATGGTTATGGTCTTAAATAGAGGCTGGTGTAGTCACAGAATGGGATGCCCAAACAGGAGTGCACCTGGCAGGCAGTAGTACTATGCACAGCAAAAGTGTCTTTATCAGGCCTAATTTCAATTAGAATAGGTGCAAATGGTTATGGTCTTAAATAGAGGCTGGTGCAGTCACAGAATGGGATGCCCAAACAGGAGTGCACCTGGCAGGCAGTAGTACTATGCACAGCAAAAGTGTCTTTATCAGGCCTAATTTCAATTATAATAGGTGCAAATGGTTATGGTCTTAAATAGAGGCTGGTGTAGTCACAGAATGGGATGCCCCAAAAACCAACAGGAGTGCACCTGGCAGGCAGCAGTACTATGCACAGCAAAAGTGTCTTTATCAGGCCTAATTTCAATTAGAATAGGTGCAAATGGTTATGGTCTTAAATAGAGGCTGGTGTAGTCACAGAATGGGATGCCCCAACAGGAGTGCACCTGGGACCAGTAGTGCTTTGCACAGCAAAAGTGTCTTTATCAGGCCTAATTTCATTTAGAATAAGTGCAAATGGTTATGGTCTTAAATAGAGGCTGGTGTAGTCACAGAATGGGATGCCCAAACAAGAGTGCACCTGGCAGGCAGTAGTACTATGCGCAGCAAAAGTGTCTTTATCAGGCCTAATTTCAATTAGAATAAGTGCAAATGGTTATGGTCTTAAATAGAGGCTGGTGTAGTCACAGAATGGGATGCCAGAACAGGAGTGCACATGGCAGGCAATAGTACTATGCACAGCAAAAGTGTCTTTATCAGGCCTAATTTCAATTAGAATAAGTGCAAATGGTTATGGTCTTAAATAGAGGCTGGTGTAGTCACAGAATGGGATGCCCAAACAGGAGTGCACCTGGCAGGCAGTAGTACTATGCACAGCAAAAGTGTCTTTATCAGGCCTAATTTCAATTAGAATAGGTGCAAATGGTTATGGTCTTAAATAGAGGCTGGTGCAGTCACAGAATGGGATGCCCAAACAGGAGTGCACCTGGCAGGCAGTAGTACTATGCACAGCAAAAGTGTCTTTATCAGGCCTAATTTCAATTATAATAGGTGCAAATGGTTATGGTCTTAAATAGAGGCTGGTGTAGTCACAGAATGGGATGCCCCAAAAACCAACAGGAGTGCACCTGGCAGGCAGTAGTACTATGCACAGCAAAAGTGTCTTTATCAGGCCTAATTTCAATTAGAATAGGTGCAAATGGTTATGGTCTTAAATAGAGGCTGGTGTAGTCACAGAATGGGATGCCCAAACAGGAGTGCACCTGGCAGGCAGTAGTACTATGCACAGCAAAAGTGTCTTTATCAGGCCTAATTTCAATTAGAATAGGTGCAAACGGTTATGGTCTTAAATAGAGGCTGGTGTAGTCACAGAATGGGATGCCCAAACAGGAGTGCACCTGGCAGGCAGTAGTACTATGCACAGCAAAAGTGTCTTTATCAGGCCTAATTTCAATTAGAATAGGTGCAAATGGTTATGGTCTTAAATAGAGGCTGGTGTAGTCACAGAATGGGATGCCCCAAAAACCAACAGGAGTGCACCTGGCAGGCAGCAGTACTATGCACAGCAAAAGTGTCTTTATCAGGCCTAATTTCAATTAGAAAAAGTGCAAATGGTTATGGTCTTAAATAGAGGCTGGTGTAGCCACAGAATGGGATGCCCAAACAGGAGTGCACCTGGCAGGCAGTAGTACTATGCACAGCAAAAGTGTCTTTATCAGGCCTAATTTCAATTAGAATAGGTGCAAATGGTTATGGTCTTAAATAGAGGCTGGTGTAGTCACAGAATGGGATGCCCAAACAGGAGTGCACCTGGCAGGCAGCAGTACTATGCACAGCAAAAGTGTCTTTATCAGGCCTAATTTCAATTAGAATAAGTGCAAATGGTTATGGTCTTAAATAGAGGCTGGTGTAGTCACAGAATGGGATGCCCAAACAGGAGTGCACCTGGCAGGCAGTAGTACTATGCACAGCAAAAGTGTCTTTATCAGGCCTAATTTCAATTAGAATAGGTGCAAATGGTTATGGTCTTAAATTGAGGCTGGTGTAGTCACAGAATGGGATGCCCCATAAACCAACAGGAGTGCACCTGGCAGGCAGCAGTACTATGCACAGCAAAAGTGTCTTTATCAGGCCTAATTTCAATTAGAATAGTTGCAAATGGTTATGGTCTTAAATAGAGGCTGGTGTAGTCACAGAATGGGATGCCCAAACAGGAGTGCACCTGGCAGGCAGTAGTACTATGCACAGCAAAAGTGTCTTTATCAGGCCTAATTTCAATTATAATAGGTGCAAATGGTTATGGTCTTAAATAGAGGCTGGTGTAGTCACAGAATGGAATGCCCCAACAGGAGTGCACCTGGGACCAGTAGTGCTATGCACAGCAAAAGTGTCTTTATCAGGCCTAATTTCAATTAGAATAAGTGCAAATGGTTATGGTCTTAAATAGAGGCTGGTGTAGTCACAGAATGGGATGCCCAAACAGGAGTGCACCTGGCAGGTAGTAGTACTATGCACAGCAAAAGTGTTTTTATCAGGCCTAATTTCAATTATAATAGGTGCAAATGGTTATGGTCTTAAATAGAGGCTGGTGTAGTCACAGAATGGGATGCCCAAACAGGAGTGCACCTGGCAGGCAGTAGTACTATGCACAGCAAAAGTGTCTTTATCAGGCCTAATTTCAATTAGAATAGGTGCAAATGGTTATGGTCTTAAATAGAGGCTGGTGTAGTCACAGAATGGGATGCCCCAACAGGAGTGCACCTGGCAGGCAGTAGTACTATGCACAGCAAAAGTGTCTTTATCAGGTCTAATTTCAATTATAATAGGTGCAAATGGTTATGGTCTTAAATAGAGGCTGGTGTAGTCACAGAATGGGATGCCCCAAAAACCAACAGGAGTGCACCTGGCAGGCAGCAGTACTATGCACAGCAAAAGTGTCTTTATCAGGCCTAATTTCAATTAGAATAGGTGCAAATGGTTATGGTCTTAAATAGAGGCTGGTGTAGTCACAGAATGGGATGCCCAAACAGGAGTGCACCTGGCAGGCAGTAGTACTATGCACAGCAAAAGTGTCTTTATCAGGCCTAATTTCAATTAGAATAGGTGCAAATGGTTATGGTCTTAAATAGAGGCTGGTGTAGTCACAGAATGGGATGCCCAAACAGGAGTGCACCTGGCAGGCAGCAGTACTATGCACAGCAAAAGTGTCTTTATCAGGCCTAATTTCAATTAGAATAAGTGCAAATGGTTATGGTCTTAAATAGAGGCTGGTGTAGTCACAGAATGGGATGCCCCAACAGGAGTGCACCTGGCAGGCAGTAATACTATGCACAGCAAAAGTGTCTTTATCAGGCCTAATTTCAATTATAATAGGTGCAAATGGTTATGGTCTTAAATAGAGGCTGGTGTAGTCACAGAATGGGATGCCCCAAAAACCAACAGGAGTGCACCTGGCAGGCAGCAGTACTATGCACAGCAAAAGTGTCTTTATCAGGCCTAATTTCAATTAGAATAGGTGCAAATGGTTATGGTCTTAAATAGAGGCTGGTGTAGTCACAGAATCGGATGCCCAAACAGGAGTGCACCTGGCAGGCAGTAGTACTATGCACAGCAAAAGTGTCTTTATCAGGCCTAATTTCAATTAGAATAGGTGCAAATGGTTATGGTCTTAAATAGAGGCTGGTGTAGTCACAGAATGGGATGCCCAAACAGGAGTGCACCTGGCAGGCAGCAGTACTATGCACAACAAAAGTGTCTTTATCAGGCCTAATTTCAATTAGAATAAGTGCAAATGGTTATGGTCTTAAATAGAGGCTGGTGTAGTCACAGAATGGGATGCCCAAACAGGAGTGCACCTGGCAGGCAGTAGTATTATGCACAGCAAAAGTGTCTTTATCAGGCCTAATTTAAATTAGAATAGGTGCAAATGGTTATGGTCTTAAATAGAGGCTGGTGTAGTCACAGAATGGGATACCCAAACAGGAGTGCACCTGGCAGGCAGTAGTACTATGCACAGCAAAAGTGTCTTTATCAGGCCTAATTTCAATTAGAATAGGTGCAAATGGTTATGGTCTAAAATAGAGGCTGGTGTAGTCACAGAATGGGATGCCCCAACAGGAGTGCACCTGGCAGGCAGTAGTACTATGCACAGCAAAAGTGTCTTTATCAGGCCTAATTTCAATTATAATAGGTGCAAATGGTTATGGTCTTAAATAGAGGCTGGTGTAGTCACAGAATGGGATGCCCCAACAGGAGTGCACCTGGCAGGCAGTAGTACTATGCACAGCAAAAGTGTCTTTATCAGGTCTAATTTCAATTATAATAGGTGCAAATGGTTATGGTCTTAAATAGAGGCTGGTGTAGTCACAGAATGGGATGCCCCAAAAACCAACAGGAGTGCACCTGGCAGGCAGCAGTACTATGCACAGCAAAAGTGTCTTTATCAGGCCTAATTTCAATTAGAATAGGTGCAAATGGTTATGGTCTTAAATAGAGGCTGGTGTAGTCACAGAATGGGATGCCCAAACAGGAGTGCACCTGGCAGGCAGTAGTACTATGCACAGCAAAAGTGTCTTTATCAGGCCTAATTTCAATTAGAATAGGTGCAAATGGTTATGGTCTTAAATAGAGGCTGGTGTAGTCACAGAATGGGATGCCCAAACAGGAGTGCACCTGGCAGGCAGCAGTACTATGCACAGCAAAAGTGTCTTTATCAGGCCTAATTTCAATTAGAATAAGTGCAAATGGTTATGGTCTTAAATAGAGGCTGGTGTAGTCACAGAATGGGATGCCCCAACAGGAGTGCACCTGGCAGGCAGTAATACTATGCACAGCAAAAGTGTCTTTATCAGGCCTAATTTCAATTATAATAGGTGCAAATGGTTATGGTCTTAAATAGAGGCTGGTGTAGTCACAGAATGGGATGCCCCAAAAACCAACAGGAGTGCACCTGGCAGGCAGCAGTACTATGCACAGCAAAAGTGTCTTTATCAGGCCTAATTTCAATTAGAATAGGTGCAAATGGTTATGGTCTTAAATAGAGGCTGGTGTAGTCACAGAATCGGATGCCCAAACAGGAGTGCACCTGGCAGGCAGTAGTACTATGCACAGCAAAAGTGTCTTTATCAGGCCTAATTTCAATTAGAATAGGTGCAAATGGTTATGGTCTTAAATAGAGGCTGGTGTAGTCACAGAATGGGATGCCCAAACAGGAGTGCACCTGGCAGGCAGCAGTACTATGCACAACAAAAGTGTCTTTATCAGGCCTAATTTCAATTAGAATAAGTGCAAATGGTTATGGTCTTAAATAGAGGCTGGTGTAGTCACAGAATGGGATGCCCAAACAGGAGTGCACCTGGCAGGCAGTAGTACTATGCACAGCAAAAGTGTCTTTATCAGGCCTAATTTCAATTAGAATAGGTGCAAATGGTTATGGTCTAAAATAGAGGCTGGTGTAGTCACAGAATGGGATGCCCCAACAGGAGTGCACCTGGCAGGCAGTAGTACTATGCACAGCAAAAGTGTCTTTATCAGGCCTAATTTCAATTATAATAGGTGCAAATGGTTATGGTCTTAAATAGAGGCTGGTGTAGTCACAGAATGGGATGCCCCAAAAACCAACAGGAGTGCACCTGGCAGGCAGCAGTACTATGCACAGCAAAAGTGTCTTTATCAGGCCTAATTTCAATTAGAATAGGTGCAAATGGTTATGGTCTTAAATAGAGGCTGGTGTAGTCACAGAATGGGATGCCCAAACAGGAGTGCACCTGGCAGGCAGTAGTACTATGCACAGCAAAAGTGTCTTTATCAGGCCTAATTTCAATTATAATAGGTGCAAATGGTTATGGTCTTAAATAGAGGCTGGTGTAGTCACAGAATGGGATGCCCAAACAGGAGTGCACCTGGCAGGCAGCAGTACTATGCACAGCAAAAGTGTCTTTATCAGGCCTAATTTCAATTAGAATAAGTGCAAATGGTTATGGTCTTAAATAGAGGCTGGTGTAGTCACAGAATGGGATGCCCCAACAGGAGTGCACCTGGCAGGCAGTAGTACTATGCACAGCAAAAGTCTCTTTATCAGGCCTAATTTCAATTATAATAGGTGCAAATGGTTATGGTCTTAAATAGAGGCTGGTGTAGTCACAGAATGGGATGCCCCAAAAACCAACAGCAGTGCACCTGGCAGGCAGCAGTACTATGCACAGCAAAAGTGTCTTTATCAGGCCTAATTTCAATTAGAATAGGTGCAAATGGTTATGGTCTTAAATAGAGGCTGGTGTAGTCACAGAATGGGATGCCCAAACAGGAGTGCACCTGGCAGGCAGTAGTACTATGCACAGCAAAAGTGTCTTTATCAGGCCTAATTTCAATTAGAATAGGTGCAAATGGTTATGGTCTTAAATAGAGGCTGGTGTAGTCACAGAATGGGATGCCCAAACAGGAGTGCACCTGGCAGGCAGCAGTACTATGCACAGCAAAAGTGTCTTTATCAGGCCTAATTTCAATTAGAATAAGTGCAAATGGTTATGGTCTTAAATAGAGGCTGGTGTAGTCACAGAATGGGATGCCCAAACAGGAGTGCACCTGGCAGGCAGTAGTACTATGCACAGCAAAAGTGTCTTTATCAGGCCTAATTTCAATTAGAATAGGTGCAAATGGTTATGGTCTTAAATAGAGGCTGGTGTAGTCACAGAATGGGATGCCCCAAAAACCAACAGGAGTGCACCTGGCAGGCAGCAGTACTATGCACAGCAAAAGTGTCTTTATCAGGCCTAACTTCAATTATAATAGGTGCAAATGGTTATGGTCTTAAATAGAGGCTGGTGTAGTCACAGAATGGGATGCCCCAAAAACCAACAGGAGGGCACCTGGCAGGCAGCAGTACTATGCACAGCAAAAGTGTCTTTATCAGGCCTAATTTCAATTAGAATAGGTGCAAATGGTTATGGTCTTAAATAGAGGCTGGTGTAGTCACAGAATGGGATGCCCAAACAGGAGTGCACCTGGCAGTCAGTAGTACTATGCACAGCAAAAGTGTCTTTATCAGGCCTAATTTCAATTATAATAGGTGCAAATGGTTATGGTCTTAAATAGAGGCTGGTGTAGTCACAGAATGGGATACCCCAAAAACCAACAGGAGTGCACCTGGCAGGCAGCAGTACTATGCACAGCAAAAGTGTCTTTATCAGGCCTAATTTCAATTAGAATAGGTGCAAATGGTTATGGTCTTAAATAGAGGCTGGTGTAGTCACAGAATGGGATGCCCAAACAGGAGTGCACCTGGCAGGCAGTAGTACTATGCACAGCAAAAGTGTCTTTATCAGGCCTAATTTCAATTAGAATAGGTGCAAATGGTTATGGTCTTAAATAGAGGCTGGTGTAGTCACAGAATGGGATGCCCCAAAAACCAACAGGAGTGCACCTGGCAGGCAGCAATACTATGCACAGCAAAAGTGTCTTTATCAGGCCTAATTTCAATTAGAATAAGTGCAAATGGTTATGGTCTTAAATAGAGGCTGGTGTAGTCACAGAATGGGATGCCCAAACAGGAGTGCACCTGGCAGGCAGTAGTACTATGCACAGCAAAAGTGTCTTTATCAGGCCTAATTTCAATTAGAATAGGTGCAAATGGTTATGGTCTTAAATAGAGGCTGGTGTAGTCACAGAATGGGATGCCCCAACAGGAGTGCACCTGGCAGGCAGTAGTACTATGCACAGCAAAAGTGTCTTTATCAGGCCTAATTTCAATTATAATAGGTGCAAATGGTTATGGTCTTAAATAGAGGCTGGTGTAGTCACAGAATGGGATGCCCCAAAAACCAACAGGAGTGCACCTGGCAGGCAGCAGTACTATGCACAGCAAAAGTGTCTTTATCTGGCCTTATTTCAATTATAATAGGTGCAAATGGTTATGGTCTTAAATAGAGGCTGGTGTAGTCACAGAATGGGATGCCCAAACAGGAGTGCACCTGGCAGGCAGCAGTACTATGCACAACAAAAGTGTCTTTATCAGGCCTAATTTCAATTAGAATAAGTGCAAATGGTTATGGTCTTAAATAGAGGCTGGTGTAGTCACAGAATGGGATGCCCCAACAGGAGTGCACCTGGCAGGCAGTAGTACTATGCACAGCAAAAGTGTCTTTATCAGGCCTAATTTCAATTATAATAGGTGCAAATGGTTATGGTCTTAAATAGAGGCTGGTGTAGTC
This sequence comes from Gastrophryne carolinensis, assembly GCA_027917425.1. Classification (NCBI taxonomy): domain Eukaryota; kingdom Metazoa; phylum Chordata; class Amphibia; order Anura; family Microhylidae; genus Gastrophryne; species Gastrophryne carolinensis. Next base: position 70,461,286 of record CM051243.1, on the reverse strand, counting down.
ACAGAATGGGATGCCCCAAAAACCAACAGGAGTGCACCTGGCAGGCAGCCGTACTATGCACAGCAAAAGTGTCTTTATCAGGCCTAATTTCAATTAGAATAGGTGCAAATGGTTATGGTCTTAAATAGAGGCTGGTGTAGTCACAGAATGGGATGCCCCAACAGGAGTGCACCTGGCAGGCAGCAGTACTATGCACAGCAAAAGTGTCTTTATCAGGCCTAATTTCAATTAGAATAAGTGCAAATGGTTATGGTCTTAAATAGAGGCTGGTGTAGTCACAGAATGGGATGCCCAAACAGGAGTGCACCTGGCAGGCAGTAGTACTATGCACAGCAAAAGTGTCTTTATCAGGCCTAATTTCAATTATAATAGGTGCAAATGGTTATGGTCTTAAATAGAGGCTGGTGTAGTCACAGAATGGGATGCCCCAAAAACCAACAGGAGTGCACCTGGCAGGCAGCAGTACTATGCACAGCAAAAGTGTCTTTATCAGGCCTAATTTCAATTAGAATAGGTGCAAATGGTTATGGTCTTAAATAGAGGCTGGTGTAGTCACAGAATGGGATGCCCAAACAGGAGTGCACCTGGCAGGCAGTAGTACTATGCACAGCAAAAGTGTCTTTATCAGGCCTAATTTCAATTAGAATAGGTGCAAATGGTTATGGTCTTAAATAGAGGCTGGTGTAGTCACAGAATGGGATGCCCAAACAGGAGTGCACCTGGCAGGCAGCAGTACTATGCACAGCAAAAGTGTCTTTATCAGGCCTAATTTCAATTAGAATAGGTGCAAATGGTTATGGTCTTAAATAGAGGCTGGTGTAGTCACAGAATGGGATGCCCCAACAGGAGTGCACCTGGCAGGCAGTAGTACTATGCACAGCAAAAGTGTCTTTATCAGGCCTAATTTCAATTATAATAGGTGCAAATGGTTATGGTCTTAAATAGAGGCTGGTGTAGTCACAGAATGCGATGCCCCAAAAACCAACAGGAGTGCACCTGGCAGGCAGCAGTACTATGCACAGCAAAAGTGTCTTTATCAGGCCTAATTTCAATTAGAATAGGCGCAAATGGTTATGGTCTTAAATAGAGGCTGGTGTAGTCACAGAATGGGATGCCCAAACAGGAGTGCACCTGGCAGGCAGCAGTACTATGCACAGCAAAAGTGTCTTTATCAGGCCTAATTTCAATTAGAATAGGTGCAAATGGTTATGGTCTTAAATAGAGGCTGGTGTAGTCACAGAATGGGATGCCCAAACAGGAGTGCACCTGGCAGGCAGTAGTACTATGCACAGCAAAAGTGTCTTTATCAGGCCTAATTTCAATTAGAATAGGTGCAAATGGTTATGGTCTTAAATAGAGGCTGGTGTAGTCACAGAATGGGATGCCCCAAAAACCAACAGGAGTGCACCTGGCAGGCAGCAGTACTATGCACAGCAAAAGTGTCTTTATCAGGCCTAATTTCAATTAGAATAGGCGCAAATGGTTATGGTCTTAAATAGAGGCTGGTGTAGTCACAGAATGGGATGCCCAAACAGGAGTGCACCTGGCAGGCAGTAGTACTATGCACAGCAAAAGTGTCTTTATCAGGCCTAATTTCAATTAGAATAGGTGCAAATGGTTATGGTCTTAAATAGAGGCTGGTGTAGTCACAGAATGGGATGCCCAAACAGGAGTGCACCTGGCAGGCAGCAGTACTATGCACAGCAAAAGTGTCTTTATCAGGCCTAATTTCAATTAGAATAGGTGCAAATGGTTATGGTCTTAAATAGAGGCTGGTGTAGTCACAGAATGGGATGCCCCAACAGGAGTGCACCTGGCAGGCAGTAGTACTATGCACAGCAAAAGTGTCTTTATCAGGCCTAATTTCAATTATAATAGGTGCAAATGGTTATGGTCTTAAATAGAGGCTGGTGTAGTGACAGAATGGGATGCCCCAAAAACCAACAGGAGTGCACCTGGCAGGCAGCAGTACTATGCACAGCAAAAGTGTCTTTATCAGGCCTAATTTCAATTAGAATAGGTGCAAATGGTTATGGTCTTAAATAGAGGCTGGTGTAGTCACAGAATGGGATGCCCAAACAGGAGTGCACCGGCAGGCAGTAGTACTATGCACAGCAAAAGTGTCTTTATCAGGCCTAATTTCAATTATAATAGGTGCAAATTGTTATGGTCTTAAATAGAGGCTGGTGTAGTCACAGAATGGGATGCCCCAAAAACCAACAGGAGTGCACTTGGCAGGCAGCAGTACTATGCACAGCAAAAGTGTCTTTATCAGGCCTAATTTCAATTAGAATAGGTGCAAATGGTTATGGTCTTAAATAGAGGCTGGTGTAGTCACAGAATGGGATGCCCAAACAGGAGTGCACCTGGCAGGCAGTAGTACTATGCACAGCAAAAGTGTCTTTATCAGGCCTAATTTCCATTAGAATAGGTGCAAATGGTTATGGTCTTAAATAGAGGCTGGTGTAGTCACAGAATGGAATGCCCCAACAGGAGTGCACCTGGGACCAGTAGTGCTATGCACAGCAAAAGTGTCTTTATCAGGCCTAATTTCAATTAGAATAAGTGCAAATGGTTATGGTCTTAAATAGAGGCTGGTGTAGTCACAGAATGGAATGCCCAAACAGGAGTGCACCTGGCAGGCAGTAGTACTATGCACAGCAAAAGTGTTTTTATCAGGCCTTATTTCAATTATAATAGGTGCAAATGGTTATGGTCTTAAATAGAGGCTGGTGTAGTCACAGAATGGGATGCCCAAACAGGAGTTCACCTGGCAGGCAGTAGTACTATGCACAGCAAAAGTGTCTTTATCAGGCCTAATTTCAATTAGAATAGGTGCAAATGGTTATGGTCTTAAATAGAGGCTGGTGTAGTCACAGAATGGGATGCCCCAACAGAAGTGCACCTGGCAGGCAGTAGTACTATGCACAGCAAAAGTGTCTTTATCAGGCCTAATTTCAATTAGAATAGGTGCAAATGGTTATGGTCTTAAATAGAGGCTGGTGTAGTCACAGAATAGGATGCCCCAAAAACCAACAGGAGTGCACCTGGCAGGCAGCAGTACTATGCACAGCAAAGGTGTCTTTATCAGGCCTAATTTCAATTAGAATAGGTGCAAATGGTTATGGTCTTAAATAGAGGCTGGTGTAGTCACAGAATGGGATGCCCAAACAGGAGTGCACCTGGCAGGCAGTAGTACTATGCACAGCAAAAGTGTCTTTATCAGGCCTAATTTCAATTATAATAGGTGCAAATGGTTATGGTCTTAAATAGAGGCTGGTGTAGTCACAGAATGGGATGCCCAAACAGGAGTGCACCTGGCAGGCAGCAGTACTATGCACAGCAAAAGTGTCTTTATCAGGCCTAATTTCAATTAGAATAAGTGCAAATGGTTATGGTCTTAAATAGAGGATGGTGTAGTCACAGAATGGGATGCCCCAACAGGAGTGCACCTGGCAGGCAGTAGTACTATGCACAGCAAAAGTGTCTTTATCAGGCCTAATTTCAATTATAATAGGTGCAAATGGTTATGGTCTTAAATAGAGGCTGGTGTAGTCACAGAATGGGATGCCCCAAAAACCAACAGGAGTGCACCTGGCAGGCAGCAGTACTATGCACAGCAAAAGTGTCTTTATCAGGCCTAATTTCAATTAGAATAGGTGCAAATGGTTATGGTCTTAAAAAGAGGCTGGTGTAGTCACAGAATGGGATGCCCAAACAGGAGTGCACCTGGCAGGCAGCAGTACTATGCACAGCAAAAGTGTCTTTATCAGGCCTAATTTCAATTAGAATAAGTGCAAATGGTTATGGTCTTAAATAGAGGCTGGTGTAGTCACAGAATGGGATGCCCCAACAGGAGTGCACCTGGCAGGCAGTAGTACTATGCACAACAAAAGTGTCTTTATCAGGCCTAATTTTAATTATAATAGGTGCAAATGGTTATGGTCTTAAATAGAGGCTGGTGTAGTCACAGAATGGGATGCCCCAAAAACCAACAGGAGTGCACATGGCAGGCAGCAGTACTATGCACAGCAAAAGTGTCTTTATCAGGCCTAATTTCAATTAGAATAGGTGCAAATGGTTATGGTCTTAAATAGAGGCTGGTGTAGTCACAGAATGGGATGCCCAAACAGGAGTGCACCTGGCAGGCAGTAGTACTATGCACAGCAAAAGTGTCTTTATCAGGCCTAATTTCAATTAGAATAAGTGCAAATGGTTATGGTCTTAAATAGAGGCTGGTGTAGTCACAGAATGGGATGCCCAAACAGGAGTGCACCTGGCAGGCAGTAGTACTATGCACAGCAAAAGTGTCTTTATCAGGCCTAATTTCAATTAGAATAGGTGCAAATGGTTATGGTCTTAAATAGAGGATGGTGTAGTCACAGAATGGGATGCCCCAACAGGAGTGCACCTGGCAGGCAGTAGTACTATGCACAGCAAAAGTGTCTTTATCAGGCCTAATTTCAATTATAATAGGTGCAAATGGTTATGGTCTTAAATAGAGGCTGGTGTAGTCACAGAATGGGATGCCCCAACAACCAACAGGAGTGCACCTGGCAGGCAGCAGTACTATGCACAGCAAAAGTGTCTTTATCAGGCCTAATTTCAATTAGAATAGGTGCAAATGGTTATGGTCTTAAATAGAGGCTGGTGTAGTCACAGAATGGGATGCCCAAACAGGAGTGCACCTGGCAGGCAGCAGTACTATGCACAGCAAAAGTGTCTTTATCAGGCCTAATTTCAATTAGAATAAGTGCAAATGGTTATGGTCTTAAATAGAGGCTGGTGTAGTCACAGAATGGGATGCCCCAACAGGAGTGCACCTGGCAGGCAGTAGTACTATGCACAGCAAAAGTGTCTTTATCAGGCCTAATTTCAATTATAATAGGTGCAAATGGTTATGGTCTTAAATAGAGGCTGGTGTAGTCACAGAATGGGATGCCCCAAAAACCAACAGGAGTGCACATGGCAGGCAGCAGTACTATGCACAGTAAAAGTGTCTTTATCAGGCCTAATTTCAATTAGAATAGGTGCAAATGGTTATGGTCTTAAATAGAGGCTGGTGTAGTCACAGAATGGGATGCCCAAACAGGAGTGTACCTGGCAGGCAGTAGTACTATGCACAGCAAAAGTGTCTTTATCAGGCCTAATTTCAATTAGAATAAGTGCAAATGGTTATGGTCTTAAATAGAGGCTGGTGTAGTCACAGAATGGAATGCCCCAACAGGAGTGCACCTGGGACCAGTAGTGCTATGCACAGCAAAAGTGTCTTTATCAGGCCTAATTTCAATTAGAATAAGTGCAAATGGTTATGGTCTTAAATAGAGGCTGGTGTAGTCACAGAATGGGATGCCCAAACAGGAGTGCACCTGGCAGGCAGTAGTACTATGCACAGCAAAAGTGTCTTTATCAGGCCTAATTTTAATTAGAATAGGTGCAAATGGTTATGGTCTTAAATAGAGGCTGGTGTAGTCACAGAATGGGCTGCCCCAACAGGAGTGCACCTGGCAGGCAGTAGTACTATGCACAGCAAAAGTGTCTTTATCAGGCCTAATTTCAATTAGAATAGGTGCAAATGGTTATGGTCTTAAATAGAGGCTGGTGTAGTCACAGAATGGGATGCCCCAAAAACCAACAGGAGTGCACCTGGCAGGCAGCAGTACTATGCACAGCAAAAGTGTCTTTATCAGGCCTAATTTCAATTAGAATAGGTGCAAATGGTTATGGTCTTAAATAGAGGCTGGTGTAGTCACAGAATGGGATGCCCCAAAAACCAACAGGAGTGCACCTGGCAGGCAGCCGTACTATGCACAGCAAAAGTGTCTTTATCAGGCCTAATTTCAATTATAATAGGTGCAAATGGTTATGGTCTTAAATAGAGGCTGGTGTAGTCACAGAATGGGATGCCCAAACAGGAGTGCACCTGGCAGGCAGCAGTACTATGCACAGCAAAAGTGTCTTTATCAGGCCTAATTTCAATTAGAATAAGTGCAAATGGTTATGGTCTTAAATAGAGGCTGGTGTAGTCACAGAATGGGATGCCCCAACAGGAGTGCACCTGGCAGGCAGTAGTACTATGCACAGCAAAAGTGTCTTTATCAGGCCTAATTTCAATTATAATAGGTGCAAATGGTTATGGTCTTAAATAGAGGCTGGTGTAGTCACAGAATGGGATGCCCCAAAAACCAACAGGAGTGCACCTGGCAGGCAGCAGTACTATGCACAGCAAAAGTGACTTTATCAGGCCTAATTTCAATTAGAATAGGTGCAAATGGTTATGGTCTTAAATAGAGGCTGGTGTAGTCACAGAATGGGATGCCCAAACAGGAGTGCACCTGGCAGGCAGTAGTACTATGCACAGCAAAAGTGTCTTTATCAGGCCTAATTTCAATTGGAATAGGTGCAAATGGTTATGGTCTTAAATAGAGGCTGGTGTAGTCACAGAATGGGATGCCCAAACAGGAGTGCACCTGGCAGGCAGCAGTACTATGCACAGCAAAAGTGTCTTTATCAGGCCTAATTTCAATTAGATTAAGTGCAAATGGTTATGGTCTTAAATAGAGGCTGGTGTAGTCACAGAATGGGATGCCCAAACAGGAGTGCACCTGGCAGGCAGTAGTACTATGCACAGCAAAAGTGTCTTTATCAGGCCTAATTTCAATTATAATAGGTGCAAATGGTTATGGTCTTAAATAGAGGCTGGTGTAGTCACAGAATGCGATGCCCCAAAAACCAACAGGAGTGCACCTGGCAGGCAGCAGTACTCTGCACAGCAAAAGTGTCTTTATCAGGCCTAATTTCAATTAGAATAGGCGCAAATGGTTATGGTCTTAAATAGAGGCTGGTGTAGTCACAGAATGGGATGCCCAAACAGGAGTGCACCTGGCAGGCAGCAGTACTATGCACAGCAAAAGTGTCTTTATCAGGCCTAATTTCAATTAGAATAGGTGCAAATGGTTATGGTCTTAAATAGAGGCTGGTGTAGTCACAGAATGGGATGCCCCAACAGGAGTGCACCTGGCAGGCAGTAGTACTATGCACAGCAAAAGTGTCTTTATCAGGCCTAATTTCAATTATAATAGGTGCAAATGGTTATGGTCTTAAATAGAGGCTGGTGTAGTCACAGAATGGGATGCCCCAAAAACCAACAGGAGTGCACCTGGCAGGCAGCCGTACTATGCACAGCAAAAGTGTCTTTATCAGGCCTAATTTCAATTAGAATAGGTGCAAATGGTTATGGTCTTAAATAGAGGCTGGTGTAGTCACAGAATGGGATGCCCAAACAGGAGTGCACCTGGCAGGCAGCAGTACTATGCACAGCAAAAGTGTCTTTATCAGGCCTAATTTCAATTAGAATAAGTGCAAATGGTTATGGTCTTAAATAGAGGCTGGTGTAGTCACAGAATGGGATGCCCCAACAGGAGTGCACCTGGCAGGCAGTAGTACTATGCACAGCAAAAGTGTCTTTATCATTCCTAATTTCAATTATAATAGGTGCAAATGGTTATGGTCTTAAATAGAGGCTGGTGTAGTCACAGAATGGGATGCCCCAAAAACCAACAGGAGTGCACCTGGCAGGCAGCAGTACTATGCACAGCAAAAGTGTCTTTATCAGGCCTAATTTCAATTAGAATAGGTGCAAATGGTTATGGTCTTAAAAAGAGGCTGGTGTAGTCACAGAATGGGATGCCCAAACAGGAGTGCACCTGGCAGGCAGCAGTACTATGCACAGCAAAAGTGTCTTTATCAGGCCTAATTTCAATTAGAATAAGTGCAAATGGTTATGGTCTTAAATAGAGGCTGGTGTAGTCACAGAATGGGATGCCCCAACAGGAGTGCACCTGGCAGGCAGTAGTACTATGCACAGCAAAAGTGTCTTTATCAGGCCTAATTTCAATTATAATAGGTGCAAATGGTTATGGTCTTAAATAGAGGCTGGTGTAGTCACAGAATGGGATGCCCCAAAAACCAACAGGAGTGCACATGGCAGGCAGCAGTACTATGCACAGCAAAAGTGTCTTTATCAGGCCTAATTTCAATTAGAATAGGTGCAAATGGTTATGGTCTTAAATAGAGGCTGGTGTAGTCACAGAATGGGATGCCCAAACAGGAGTGCACCTGGCAGGCAGTAGTACTATGCACAGCAAAAGTGTCTTTATCAGGCCTAATTTCAATTAGAATAAGTGCAAATGGTTATGGTCTTAAATAGAGGCTGGTGTAGTCACAGAATGGAATGCCCCAACAGGAGTGCACCTGGGACCAGTAGTGCTATGCACAGCAAAAGTGTCTTTATCAGGCCTAATTTCAATTAGAATAAGTGCAAATGGTTATGGTCTTAAATAGAGGCTGGTGTAGTCACAGAATGGGATGCCCAAACAGGAGTGCACCTGGCAGGCAGTAGTACTATGCACAGCAAAAGTGTCTTTATCAGGCCTAATTTCAATTAGAATAGGTGCAAATGGTTATGGTCTTAAATAGAGGATGGTGTAGTCACAGAATGGGATGCCCCAACAGGAGTGCACCTGGCAGGCAGTAGTACTATGCACAGCAAAAGTGTCTTTATCAGGCCTAATTTCAATTATAATAGGTGCAAATGGTTATGGTCTTAAATAGAGGCTGGTGTAGTCACAGAATGGGATGCCCCAACAACCAACAGGAGTGCACCTGGCAGGCAGCAGTACTATGCACAGCAAAAGTGTCTTTATCAGGCCTAATTTCAATTAGAATAGGTGCAAATGGTTATGGTCTTAAATAGAGGCTGGTGTAGTCACAGAATGGGATGCCCAAACAGGAGTGCACCTGGCAGGCAGCAGTACTATGCACAGCAAAAGTGTCTTTATCAGGCCTAATTTCAATTAGAATAAGTGCAAATGGTTATGGTCTTAAATAGAGGCTGGTGTAGTCACAGAATGGGATGCCCAAACAGGAGTGCACCTGGCAGGCAGTAGTACTATGCACAGCAAAAGTGTCTTTATCAGGCCTAATTTCAATTAGAATAGGTGCAAATGGTTATGGTCTTAAATAGAGGCTGGTGTAGTCACAGAATGGGATGCCCCAAAAACCAACAGGAGTGCACATGGCAGGCAGCAGTACTATGCACAGTAAAAGTGTCTTTATCAGGCCTAATTTCAATTAGAATAGGTGCAAATGGTTATGGTCTTAAATAGAGGCTGGTGTAGTCACAGAATGGGATGCCCAAACAGGAGTGTACCTGGCAGGCAGTAGTACTATGCACAGCAAAAGTGTCTTTATCAGGCCTAATTTCAATTAGAATAAGTGCAAATGGTTATGGTCTTAAATAGAGGCTGGTATAGTCACAGAATGGAATGCCCCAACAGGAGTGCACCTGGGACCAGTAGTGCTATGCACAGCAAAAGTGTCTTTATCAGGCCTAATTTCAATTAGAATAAGTGCAAATGGTTATGGTCTTAAATAGAGGCTGGTGTAGTCACAGAATGGGATGCCCAAACAGGAGTGCACCTGGCAGGCAGTAGTACTATGCACAGCAAAAGTGTCTTTATCAGGCCTAATTTCAATTAGAATAGGTGCAAATGGTTATGGTCTTAAATAGAGGCTGGTGTAGTCACAGAATGGGCTGCCCCAACAGGAGTGCACCTGGCAGGCAGTAGTACTATGCACAGCAAAAGTGTCTTTATCAGGCCTAATTTCAATTAGAATAGGTGCAAATGGTTATGGTCTTAAATAGAGGCTGGTGTAGTCACAGAATGGGATGCCCCAAAAACCAACAGGAGTGCACCTGGCAGGCAGCAGTACTATGCACAGCAAAAGTGTCTTTATCAGGCCTAATTTCAATTAGAATAGGTGCAAATGGTTATGGTCTTAAATAGAGGCTGGTGTAGTCACAGAATGGGATGCCCCAAAAACCAACAGGAGTGCACCTGGCAGGCAGCCGTACTATGCACAGCAAAAGTGTCTTTATCAGGCCTAATTTCAATTATAATAGGTGCAAATGGTTATGGTCTTAAATAGAGGCTGGTGTAGTCACAGAATGGGATGCCCAAACAGGAGTGCACCTGGCAGGCAGCAGTACTATGCACAGCAAAAGTGTCTTTATCAGGCCTAATTTCAATTAGAATAAGTGCAAATGGTTATGGTCTTAAATAGAGGCTGGTGTAGTCACAGAATGGGATGCCCCAACAGGAGTGCACCTGGCAGGCAGTAGTACTATGCACAGCAAAAGTGTCTTTATCAGGCCTAATTTCAATTATAATAGGTGCAAATGGTTATGGTCTTAAATAGAGGCTGGTGTAGTCACAGAATGGGATGCCCCAAAAACCAACAGGAGTGCACCTGGCAGGCAGCAGTACTATGCACAGCAAAAGTGACTTTATCAGGCCTAATTTCAATTAGAATAGGTGCAAATGGTTATGGTCTTAAATAGAGGCTGGTGTAGTCACAGAATGGGATGCCCAAACAGGAGTGCACCTGGCAGGCAGTAGTACTATGCACAGCAAAAGTGTCTTTATCAGGCCTAATTTCAATTGGAATAGGTGCAAATGGTTATGGTCTTAAATAGAGGCTGGTGTAGTCACAGAATGGGATGCCCAAACAGGAGTGCACCTGGCAGGCAGCAGTACTATGCACAGCAAAAGTGTCTTTATCAGGCCTAATTTCAATTAGATTAAGTGCAAATGGTTATGGTCTTAAATAGAGGCTGGTGTAGTCACAGAATGGGATGCCCAAACAGGAGTGCACCTGGCAGGCAGTAGTACTATGCACAGCAAAAGTGTCTTTATCAGGCCTAATTTCAATTATAATAGGTGCAAATGGTTATGGTCTTAAATAGAGGCTGGTGTAGTCACAGAATGCGATGCCCCAAAAACCAACAGGAGTGCACCTGGCAGGCAGCAGTACTATGCACAGCAAAAGTGTCTTTATCAGGCCTAATTTCAATTAGAATAGGCGCAAATGGTTATGGTCTTAAATAGAGGCTGGTGTAGTCACAGAATGGGATGCCCAAACAGGAGTGCACCTGGCAGGCAGCAGTACTATGCACAGCAAAAGTGTCTTTATCAGGCCTAATTTCAATTAGAATAGGTGCAAATGGTTATGGTCTTAAATAGAGGCTGGTGTAGTCACAGAATGGGATGCCCCAACAGGAGTGCACCTGGCAGGCAGTAGTACTATGCACAGCAAAAGTGTCTTTATCAGGCCTAATTTCAATTATAATAGGTGCAAATGGTTATGGTCTTAAATAGAGGCTGGTGTAGTCACAGAATGGGATGCCCCAAAAACCAACAGGAGTGCACCTGGCAGGCAGCCGTACTATGCACAGCAAAAGTGTCTTTATCAGGCCTAATTTCAATTAGAATAGGTGCAAATGGTTATGGTCTTAAATAGAGGCTGGTGTAGTCACAGAATGGGATGCCCAAACAGGAGTGCACCTGGCAGGCAGCAGTACTATGCACAGCAAAAGTGTCTTTATCAGGCCTAATTTCAATTAGAATAAGTGCAAATGGTTATGGTCTTAAATAGAGGCTGGTGTAGTCACAGAATGGGATGCCCCAACAGGAGTGCACCTGGCAGGCAGTAGTACTATGCACAGCAAAAGTGTCTTTATCATTCCTAATTTCAATTATAATAGGTGCAAATGGTTATGGTCTTAAATAGAGGCTGGTGTAGTCACAGAATGGGATGCCCCAAAAACCAACAGGAGTGCACCTGGCAGGCAGCAGTACTATGCACAGCAAAAGTGACTTTATCAGGCCTAATTTCAATTAGAATAGGTGCAAATGGTTATGGTCTTAAATAGAGGCTGGTGTAGTCACAGAATGGGATGCCCAAACAGGAGTGCACCTGGCAGGCAGCAGTACTATGCACAGCAAAAGTGTCTTTATCAGGCCTAATTTCAATTAGATTAAGTGCAAATGGTTATGGTCTTAAATAGAGGCTGGTGTAGTCACAGAATGGGATGCCCAAACAGGAGTGCACCTGGCAGGCAGTAGTACTATGCACAGCAAAAGTGTCTTTATCAGGCCTAATTTCAATTAGAATAGGTGCAAATGGTTATGGTCTTAAATAGAGGCTGGTGTAGTCACAGAATGGGATGCCCCAAAAACCAACAGGAGTGCACCTGGCAGGCAGCAGTA